>OX393549.1:121694538-122894538 GCA_947650365.1 Chamaelirium japonicum | reverse complement strand
TGCCTTTGGAGTTGCCCTTTTTTTGTTGCTGCCTTCAGTAATTTTCCACTGGGTTATGTTGTTTGATGCGTTCTTTGCTCTTGTGGCTCTTTTCCTGTAAGTCATGGAAACACAAGTAATCAGCGTATCTTATGATATAAATATTGTGATTCGGCTTATGCTTAGGGGTATAGATATGACATATTTATGCGCTGATCACACCCCCAAACTTAAACCTTACTCGTTCTCGAGTAAGATCGAAATTGAGAAAGACAAGAATTATCATTGAGGATGCGTGGTAGTGTTAGGATTGTACATTAGTAACATACAGAATTGCAAAATCATTATCTGTTCGGAGAAACGAATCGGATTGCAGTAAATCGTGTTGAAACAAAATACTTCCAAACGTTATACATTATTCAATTTAAAATCAAATTGCGACTCAGATTATCTCTGCATGACCATACTTGTGTAGTGGATGTCCTAGCTATGCGACATTAGACTACTATCTTACCGATAACCATAGGCAATGTGTCGGATTCCCTGATTCTCAACCAAAATAGTGAATGGACCAGGTTCACAATTATACAAACATATAATTATAACAAGTATACAAGGTTTTTTTTTAGGAGCCTGTGCAATGTCCAACCCCCTTAAGCTTTCTACGCAACCCATTTATCAAGTTTTCTGGTCAATAACTTCTTAGCTAGATGGCTTCAGGGCATTGGGTGTGGAGACACCCCTAAGGACCTATTGGCTCTGGTTACGAAGGCTACGAGGTAAGACTAGACTACCTGCCTGTATCACTTTGACTTCCCACTGTTTGACGCGAAACTCCAACTGGTTAGGTCGGATGCCCTGGTTACTAGGTGGTAGTCTTGGCTTACAGGTTACCTCATCTTAACTTCTCACTGTTTGACGTGAAACTCCAACTTGTTAGATCGAATGCCCCGGTTACTAGGTAATAATTAAGATGAAGTTTTTATTTATTCAAAAACTAGGTATACTTTGTATAAGTAAAAAGAATATGGGTACATAGTTGTTAGCCTGGTCCATTCCTTATTTGGGTATTAAATCAGTTCATCTTAAGTATTTGCTATTAGGTTATTTTCGGATGTTCATCTTATGAGCTTAGCTAGCGTGCATGTGAAGAGTAGGTTATGATCGAGTAAGGGGGAGAGGGTAGGGAGGGCTGCCGGTGAGGTAGAGGAAGGGGAGGCTGCAAGTGAGGGAGAGGGAGGCCAGGGGGCTGCCGGCAAGGGAGTGGGAGGGGGGGCTGCCGGTGAGGGAGAGGGAAGCCGGAGGAAGGTGCCGGTGCCGGTGCCGGTGCCAGAGGAGGGGCTAGATGGGAGGGGGGAGTAGCCATCGTCGTCACGTCACAGCAGGAGAAATCCTAGAGCTCTAATACCATGTTAGGAGATGACGGCTAGGTTTTGGAGAGAATGGAATATCTCTTCATTGAGAGTCTAAGCCCAATATATATGTACATCATTACATAATGAACCCGACCCGACTATACAAGAAACCCAATACATCTCTATACATTAACAGTCAGCTTGTGAACAGTCGTAGCATGTTATATAGATATTGGGCTTTGTCCCTAAAGCGAACCATTCTCTCCAAATTCTTTCAATTTGTCTTATCTAAAAAGCATCAATTGTTGTTCACCATTTCTTTTCACTTCATATTTTTCTTTTTTATGTGTCTGGTTCTAGGTGATGTTAGGGCCGTTAGGCACTAGTTTTATCACATCAGCATGCTTCTAGAAATCAATCACATTCCCATCTGCTCACAACATTGCTTCAGCTTCCTTGTTGAGATTTTCTCCATCTAATTATTGTCATCCAAGAATTTATGTTTCCAACTGATCCGTTCTAGTCACATCAGACTGGTTTTGACTGGAACCAAACCCAAAACACCATGTTTTGGCCAGTAAATATTGATCTGTACTATATCTTTCTCTTTCGTTTTCTTTATTTGGTCACTTAAAGTTTTAAAGATAAAACGATTATCCCCTTTGGAGAATCTATTGGGGGAAGTCATGAGCCCAAATTCCTCAACATGTGGAGTTTAGAATTGGAGTGCGTCTGAACTTAATACAACATGAACACATTTCTTCTTCAGCAATACTGAAAAGCTTGAGTGATAGAAAATCTTGGTTGAAGCTTACTAATAGAGAAACAGTAAACCAGATGTTTGAATCTAATCTGGGGAAGCATTATACCGTTGAATTCAGATTAAAACAATGCATGGAGTAGTAAACGGTCATGAAATTGAAACACATATTGAACTGGTTGTGAGAGAATAATCTTACTCTGCTGAATAGAGACGATGACCGCAGGATTTACACAGGGAAGAATAACTGTGTTGTGGCTGATGACTAAGCTGCCCACGGAGATCGGCGGCCTTCTGCTTCAAATTCATGATATCTGCTTCAGCAATAGTGATTTCTTCGAGATCCGCCCTTATCTTTATAAAAAAATATTGAGTATAAACCTGATGCAAAATCAGCCATCTTAATCAATTAAATTTTGAAAATTTTGACCACACAAACCTTATTATCCATTGAAGAGGTGATTGATATGTGCCCAGGCCGCAAGTTCATCAGTCCAGCCTCTAAGGATGCCCTCAAATCTCTCTCTTTCTGTAATTGTTCTCGCAGTCTTTCAACCTGTTTCAGGAAACAAGTGTATCTGGAAAACTAAATCAGAAGCTCACTGATCAAATGTACCTACACGACTAATGGAGAAGTGTACTATACAAAATTTCACTTGAAAATTGGTTAAAGACGTGATAACTAAGCCATGAATTACGTTGAAGAGATGCAGTAGTATTCGTGTTGTAGCAATTTCAGACTGCTACTTCGAAAATAATGATCAAGAGAGAGTAATATGTGATAATATAGAAATTTGTATAGTGGAGAACATACATATGTGAAACAATACGACCATTGACAGAGAGATAGCTAACCTGTAAAGATATGCAATCAAGATCATCCATTGAAACCTTGTCCATTAAAGATAGGAGAATCTGTACATGACTTAGTAAGGGAAGTAATGTGCTTTACAAATGAAATGAGATGGAGAACTACCATGGATCCAATCATCCAAGAGGAAACTGGGGTAGAATCGAAATTAAGTAATCTGTGTATCCATTGATCATAGAGATCTTTCATAGCAGTTATAGGAGAAAACAAATTGGCATGATAAAAGGAAGGGGTGCAAAAGAGAGCATTTAACCCTCAAAAAATACAAAGCAACCTAGTGGTTCAGCCATGGAACAGTAGCAGTTAATCTCTTCCTCTACCAGAGTTTCATGGATTGCTGACTAACAGAATCATATGACCCACTGATAATTCGATAGCAACAAGAGGGAAGAAATAGGGAGAAAAATAGTGAAACTGCATCCCATGGATGATACGAAAACAATTTCAGAAATCTATAATACATAAGTAGAGCATGAACCAATAACAATTATAGCGGATAGTCTCAATAATATAGACAATGTTTTTTTTGAGAATTTCCTCTAGATGCAGCAGAAGGTGGAGTACAAGGAAGGGAGGGGGGTCAGCCATGACCCGTACCGATTTACTAAAATAAAAATAAAAGTTTACAAAGCCAAGAGAATCAGGAAAAACCGAAGATATTACGAAATTAAGTGTCTTCTTACTCTCCCTAAAGAGCCGTCTTCCAAGGCTTCAACAAACCACTAATAAGTCTACGCTCTTGCAAAATATCCTATTATTTCTTTCCCTCTGTTAACGGATAGTCCCACATCGGTAAGGGAGGCACCCATCACCCGCTTAATATACCCCCTGTGGACCTCCCCTTACAAGCCGGTTTTGTGAGGTGCGAGGGTTTCTAACACCCTCGAAATGTTTCAACAGATGGCAATGACTAGACAGTCCCAAGCAATTCTCCAGGTTTTCGAGATGCAGTTCATTCTCCACTTAGTCCAAAGTGAGTGCAGAGTAGTCAACCTTCCCCAAACATGAAGCTTTGATTTGATGTAGTTCCAGGTCCAAGCAGCGAAACGAACAATAAAGGAAAAGGTGAGAGCTATCTTCTTGATGGCAGCCGCAAAGAGTGCAGGAAAGATCCAAGTTAGGATGATTTCTGTGGTGAAGGTTGACTCTAGTGAGAATTTTGTTCTGAATAACTAACCACATAAAAACCCTCGTCTTCAGGGGTGTTTTGGTCTTCCAAACGGCTGTTGTAACCAAGGTACAAAATCTCGAGAAATTTCACGAAATATCTCGGTTTTCTCAGACCTCAGCACGAAATTCCTATTGCGATATCAAAATGAATGGAAATCACGATAATATCGCAATATTTCGCACGATATATTTGTCGGCACGAAATATCACGATATTTTGTGGAAATTTCGAGATATTTCAGAAAATTTTGAGATATTTCGAGATTTGGCACCGAAATGTTGGGACTGACTGGTTATAAAAGGGAACTGGGGGTTTCGTTCTCAGCAGCTTATTTACATATAATAACATTTCCTTTTACTTTAAGTTATTATATGTAAATAAGCAAATACCCCCCCCCATTGGATTTCAATAAAAATATCAAAAAAATCAAAAACCAAGTGAATCAAAAAGTATACTTTCAGTTTTAGTAGGAAAAAACAGTTTTTTCGGTTTTTCATAAAATTTGTATTTCAGCATGATTTTTGCATTTAACTAAGTGATAAGAACATGCCTCCCCATCTACACCTTTCTAGAGGAATTTGCTTCTTATATTGTCAATCTTTTGAATCGCCAATTAGAGAGATAGTAATAGGCTAAGAAATAAGGAATAGCGCAGTTTGAACATCCAAGGTACGCCTGGATCAGTTTTTTCAATGTCGACGGTCTGGAGGAAGAAGAGGATCAAAGGACGGCTTCGGAACAGCTGGGATTTTCTGGTCATGGCGGTGTGCTGGAGCATTTGGTTAGAGAGAAACAATAGGATTTTTCGCAATGTAACAATGTCCAGAGATAAGGTGAGAGTCCATAAAGAGGAGGTTGATCCAGTGGAAGACTGTCTTATAGGGCAAAAGACTCGAGCAATTAGATAACATCATCTGTAATCTCTTTTGATTTTCTTTGGTCGTCTGGCTTTGTAATTTTTATCTTTATCTAATGCACTGGTAGGGGTCTAGGCTGAACCCTCCCTCATTCTCCGAGAGGGATTTCTCAAAAAAAAAAAAATACAAAACTGAATTAACGAGAGTGAGACATCCATCCTCCAATGGCGAGGAATTTTCCTTTCCAACTGGAGAGCCTCGAATCCATCTTCTCAATTAATGTACCAATCATTTTTTTCTGAGCTTCTTGTCACTAAGGGGCAAACCAAGATATTTCATGGGAAAAGTATCAAACTTGAAATTAAGCAGAGCTGCAAAGAGCTTCCCTTTCTCTACCTCCGAGTCTCCGACCCAATATAGAAGAGGGAAGACTTGCTGAAATTTATTTCATACCGGAGGCGATCTCTAGGGAATAGAGGATGGTCTTGAGAAAAGCTACTTGCACCATTTTAGCTTCACAAATAACAACTTATAATCCACGAAATGAAGATTAGATATGTTCCCAAAGATTTCCCCAACACCATTGATAAACTCCTTATTAATAGATAACAGGATAATGTAATCAAACAAATCCATGGCCAGTATAAACATGAAAGGTGAGAGAGGACAACCCTGTTTAACCCCCTTGCCCATCTTAAAATGATTAACCAAATCCAGAGGAGCCACTTGTTTGAGAAACCTTTAGCCTCCAGCACTTGAAGAAGAAATCCCCAGTCTATCCTGTCAAAGACCTTCTCAAAATACATTTTGAATACGACTCCCTTTTCTTTCTTTTCCTTAAGGTGAAAGATAATCTCCTGGGCAGTATCAACACTATCCAAAATTATTCTCCCTTTAATAAAGGTTGTCTGGTTTCTACCAATGATCTCATCAATGACTCCAAATAGGCGGTTAACAAGTATCTTGGGGACAATCTTATAGACACACTTCAAAAGACTGATTGGCATGTAGTCAGATATTGCTTCTGCTCCTTTCTTCAGAATCAACACTATCCATGAAAAATTAACACTGTGAATTGATTCAATTGAAACTTTGTGCTCAAAACAATCCATCAAGAAGTTTGAGAGGGTCATGATTTAGATGTAACTGATATTTCTGATGATGTTGATGGTTTTTGGTGTAGCGAATAGAGCGAAAAAGAGCTTGACTTTAAGTTTGGTCCAATGTATTGGTATTCATCAGTTTTTGATGATTTTTAGGTACTCTATATGGTGAATAATATGAGCTAAAATATTTCAAAATTTCATTTATATTCTTGGCCATGCTTATGTATGTTCTGAGTTCTTATATGTAAGAATTATATGATACATCTTTATAGTAAAAATATCAAAAGATTAATAAATTATATACCGTGTAGGAACCGCCTATGTGTGCCTTAAGCACTTGCCTAGGTGCCATTTTGACTGAACAAGCTAAAATGCCTAAGTGCCGCCTTGACTATAGTGCAATCTGTTTTACTTTTATTTTATTCCTTAAACTAACCCTAGGAAATGTGCAACGTGATAAGAGAGAGAGAGAGAGAGAGAGAGAGAGAGAGAGAGAACATTCTAAATATTATGGTGTATGTAGCATGAGAGGTGCCTCAAATGACTCTTCCTTTCTTCTCAATTCGAATAACCATGATGGGTCGTACTAAATTTTAGGGACCAAATCAGAGAAAAATAGGGTTTAACGTGCTAAATATGAAGGATTTGTGGTGGTTATCACAAGATTTCATTCTTGCTATTCTTATTGATGTAGATTTCAATTCAAATTGAATCAGTTGCTTGCTACAGACTGCTAAAAAGGGCTCATTTTGGCTTGGTGTAAGGATGGCGCAAGCATATAAGATGAATTTTTCATAAATGAGATACTACGATAGATATATAGTTAAATTCAAATGTGAAGAATAGAAACGACCACATTACATAAAGCTTATAATGTACTGTGGTTCTTCTATTAATCCAACATATGCATACACATGTATGTTATGGTGAATACTTGTCTTGCAAAATCTTTTTTTTTTTCAAGTTCGAAGAATCTGACATCCTATATTAGTAACCAAGCAAACATACGTGGTATGGTATGGTCAAGGGCAAAAAAGAGCAAATGAGGACTGCAAAAAGATGAGCCTTACATATGTGTAAAAAGAATAAAAAAGAAAAGCTTGACTGAAGTCAAAATATAGCACTCCATATGAACAAATAATAGCAAAGATATCATATAGGAATACAAGCAAAAGAACCTTTGCATTTTTGGCTATACAGTTTTATACTTCAAGCATGTTATGTAGAAAGACTCATAATGGTATAATATTAACTAATGAAAACAAGCAACCTATCAAGATAAAGATTAACCCTATTAGTGTCAGAAAATCCAATAAATTATTAATAAGATATGGAAGAAGATTGAGTCTGCAAACCGCCATCAATTTGTTAATTTGAACTTGATATTGATCAGTACCAACAAAGCAAGCAGAATAAATCACACTAACAATGGCATATTCAAGAAATCAAGTTTGATTATTAAGAGTGTTATCAATTAAAAAACAAGCACTCTAGAACTTACGCGTCAAATAAAAAAATTTGAATGACACATTTTCAGATGAGTGCTCATTTGTGCAAACTTAGAATGATGAGAATTATTTTTCTTCCATGCTATATGTTGTAAGAGGTATTGTGTGTAATATATCAGTACACATATACATACATGCACTTGTGCAAGTATATATGTATGTTTGTATATAAGTACATACATAATTACGTGAATTTGTCTTCAAATAAACAACCAGGCTATGTCCCATCTACATGGAGTCTTCTTTACTAAACAAATTATGATACAACAATTATCTTCCCAGTTTCCAATGTAAACATAATATAGATGTGAGAAGAACATGAAGCCAACATCACACCATTTATTCCATCTTGGCTTCCAACTTGGGCTTTAGATAATAGGCAATATAAAGGAAAATTAGTGATTTGTAAAGAAACTATGTCATGCATACATCTTGCTCAAGAGCTAAACGGCGCTCATGCAACGCTTCCTTTCGTCTTTCCAAACTGGCTTGCAAGATTGCATTTCCTTTTACCTGGAAAAAGAAAATGCATTTGCATCAAGTCATAGAATTCTGACTTCACAAAGTTGTTTGAGAGTGAAACACAAACTAAAATAGGTACCTCCTTTGTAATTTTAGTTTGCAAGTCACTCTTTGTCATCTCAAGCCTCTGAATAGCAATCCTGGTCATAAGAAAAATTAAATCCAAAAGTAAATAATAATAATAATAAATTCCACAAAGATGGTACTAGTACTACTAAGATTAATTTCTAATAGTATGTGTAATGGCCCAACAACTCTGTAATATAGGATTTCATAGACACCAGTTTCAAATAGCATAAGAAACAACCTATTTAATTCCTAACTATCTAAGAAACCAAATCAAAGAAACAAAAAACAAAAATGCAAGTTATAATACCACCCATCAGAACTCTACAAGTAAGCGTGTGCTTGCGAGAGTATACTAGGATGGGTGACCTCTTAGGAAGGGTTCATGAGCATTCTTTTCGCCATTTTGGGAATGTTGTTTTATTTTGACTCTTTAGATTATAGTTTGTGCCATAGAGATGAATGCAATTCACTATTTCAAATCTGGCCATCTACCCTATATTGTCTAGAATATGTCCTAGTCTCGAGGAACCTTGGAGGATTTTCCCTTGTTGCATGAACTTAAACTGCGTAGACAACTGGCCTTGCCATGCACATCTCTTTCCAAATTGTGTTAGTCAGATTTTCGGAATCGGACTTTGAGGATGGACGCCAGTTTAGCCAGCTTGAAAATTTTTATCAATCTTCCCTAAAGTTAGCCCCATCGTGATGGGATAAGAGTTGGATGATTATGATTGAGCTTAATGATGATCTACGAGTATTAGTGTTTAAGAATCATACGAGAGAACCAATATCAGCTATCTTTTTTTTTTCACTATTTTCATTAAACTATGTAAATTCATTCAAATATCCTATCTAGAAATTTGATATATCATCTTTTAGGAGGATGTAATATTACTAGCAACTTAGCAAGGACTATTGGTGGGGACACTGTGGGGGGAAACTTCAGCCGTCGTACGGTTCCCTGCCAACGGTCGATGGAATTTGAGTGCGGTCTAGCATGCTAAATTGTCACTTCTACGATGGTTGTGTATTGAGTGTGGAAAGTAAAGAGTAGAGAGTAGACTTGACACAATGACGTGCTGATGAAGTTTGGCCAAAGCCTATGTCTCCGTGCGGTAAAACGCAACCTTGAATCTACTAGTTCTGAAATGTAAAGTGACCCCTTGACAAGTCGAGTGTTGCCTAAACAAAAAATCAGAGAAAAGAAAAGAAAATGAGCTAGAAGATTTTGAGAATAGAAGCTCGAATATGTAAAAAACAATTTGGAATATATATCGGCCCCCCTATTTATATAGTTTTAGGGTGTGACTGGGCCCAGGGTAGTTTTTTATAGGCGAGCTACCAGACTCTGAACTATTGACGTGGGCCCCAGGCTGGCTGAAGGGTCCCACCGTCATCGTTGTGGGCCCCAGGCAGAGCTAGGGGTCCCCCCATCGTCGTAGGCCCAATGCAAGGCTAGGAGACCCCACTGTCGTCATCGTGGGCCCCAGACAGGGCTGGGGGTCCCACCGTCATCGTGGGCCCCAGGCAGGTCTGAGAGGTCCCACTGTCATCATCGTGGGCCAGCGAGTGCCTTTGCAAGATTTTGCACCCACAATTACCCCCTCTCAGCTAGCCAGATGCTAACCTAGTTGGTTGGGATCGCTGATGCAAGGCTGAAGTTGTCTCTTGAGGGTTGTTGTCGAAGTAGAGCCGGCTTACTAGAGAAGTTGTATGCCGACCCCCTGCCAAGGGCTGATTGGAGAAGTTGTCTGCCGATCCCCTACCAGGGGTCAACTAGAGAAGTCATATGCCGACCCCCAGCCAAGGGCCGACTGGAGAAGTTGTCTGCCAACTAGCTGCCAATGGCCGACCAGAAAAGTAGTCTATCGACCCCCTGCCAAGAGCCGACCGAAACGTCGGGCCGATCGATCGGGGGCCAACAGCTGATCGATCGATTATTGGCAACTAATCGATCGGGTGCCAGCAGACGGTCGAGTTTGAGGAGATCAATCGCCATAGACCTCCTGGTGACACATCCCTAAGGATTTTTAACAGATCAAGGTTGGCGACCGATCGATCGGGCATTGGCGACCAATCGATCGGACGTTGGCGACCGATCGATCGGACGTTGGTGACAAACGATCGAGTTTGAGGAAATCGGTCGCCACTCGCCAAAGGCCTCATGGTGACGGATCCCTAAGGTTTTTTTACGGATCGAGACTGACGATCAAGCGGGCGTTGGCGATCGAGCGATCGACAGATTGATTGAGCGCTAGTAGACGGTCGAGTTTGAGGGGATCGGTTGCCAGAGGCCTCCTGGCGACTGATCCCTAAGGATTCTTAATGGATTGAGGCTGGTGACCGATCAATCAGGGGATTGATCTGGCGATTGATCGGACGTTGGCGACCGATCGATCGAGCTCTAGCAGACAGTCGAGTTTGAGGAATTGGTCGCCAAAGGCCTCCAGGCAACGGATTCCTGAGGATTCTTGACGGATCGGAGTTGACATCCGATCGATCGGACGCTAGCGACTGTTCGATCGACCGGATGATCAGGCACTAAAAGTTGGTATGATCAAGCCTTTGGGGCTTCTGGAGGTTGATCACAGGGGATTTGGCCCTGTGTTGAAGAAGGCTTGATGACATGGCAGACTCTAGGTGTGCCACGTGCCATGTCTCTTAGAATTTTTTTCGCTTTTTTGGCTGGAAAATGTCCCAAGCTTATAAAAAGGCTTGAGGGGTTCACTCACTTCTCACTTTTTTTTTGAGATTTGACGGATTTCTCGAAAGTTTGGTCCTTCAGTTTGTTTCTGCTTCTTCTCAATGACGTCTGAAGGTGATTTTGTTTCGAAGTCGAAGAAGCTTCAAGTGGTCTTGAAAGGATCAAGGGAGCTTGCTGCAGGAGGAGCATCAGGCAGTGCCTCGTTTGTGGGGCCTAGCAAAGATCTTAGAAGGGGCAAGGGTCTGAAGAGGCGTAGTTCCGACCATAGTTACCAAGTCGGAAGTGGGAAAAAATCGGCTAGGGGAGAAGTCGGAAAAATCAGGAACAAGTCGGAAAGGTCGGGAAAGAGTCGAGAAACAAACGATAGAATTTTAGAACATATTTATATATAGATGTTCCAAGAAATTCTTTGAGCAGTACATAATTGGATTAAAACGCAATTAATCGAAATTAAAACGTGTAAATCGGGATTAAAACTTGAAAATCGTGACTTTTTAAAAAAATCTGAAAAGAGTCGCATAGCGAACGTTTATTGAATAAGTCGTGTTTTAATCGCGACTTGTTCAAAAAGTCGGAGTTTTTGGCAACAGAGGTTCCGACTTGGCCTATACTCCGGTGAAGCACAACCAAGTTCGCAAGATGTCATTCAAGCTCGGGCCCATACTGGTAGTGGAGGAGACACAATTTGGCTACGACTTGGGCTACTACAAGGTGACTAGTCGTCGCGACTTGCGATGATTGGATGGCGATGGTCGAGATGTTCAAGGACCATACCAATCGCCCGACGATCAACACTGTTTACAGTTCCTTCAGTATCGACCGAAGGACGATCTTCCTGTCTGCTGCAAGCAAGGAGACGGTGGTGGGGACCATCATCTCTGTCGGGCAGTTGAACTGCGGCTTGCGATTGCGCTTCCTCTGTTTGCTGCTCCTTTGCTTAATACTCAGAGATTTACCCGAGGCAGGTGGGAGGCAACGAGTGGCGCATAATCTATGCGTTCTGCCGTGTCAAGTCAGACTGTTAGGAGGAGTTGAGGCAGTGCTACTCAGGCCTCCAGGAGGGTGAGCATGCTCGGATCGAGCTGAGGTACTTCTACTACTACAAGTGGCAGATGAGGAAGGACAATTCTTTCTTCCACTTGCAAAGGGCATCTACGCTTTGCACGATTGAGGACACACTCTAGTCTAATAGGTCGGTCACCTGCTGGCCGATCTCCTTATTAGGAGACTAGTCTCCGATAAGTGTTCCAGAAGCGATCCTCTTTGATGTGTCGAAGGAGGTAGAGCGCTACCAGCCCGAGGGAGATAGGGCGTGGTGAGTGGTCTTATGAGCGCGTGACCGCCATAGACAACATCTTCCTGGAGTTGACCTGTGGTAGCAGGTCATGGAAGCAGTTTCGGTTCTGCCCCGTCCGCTTCGGGATGGCAAACCGGATGCACCGCCTACCGGGTCGTTACAAGGACAATGACACCGTCTACTCGGACTACGAGAACAAGGATTGAGCGGAAAGCAGAGCTGACAATGCTCCAAGTTTGGCGATGATCGAGCGGCCTCGGAAGGTAGTGGTCGAGAGCAAGTTCGCGTTGACGAAGAGAGGCAGGTTTTCCCCTAGGTCAGAACACATCATCGGTCGACGAGGGATGAAGCCTCCCGCTCACGCAAAGAAAGGGGGGAAGTCTCAGCCAATGCTCACCAAGGAGGATGAGCAGTTGGGATCGCAAGAGAGCGACGACTCCTCCAACAAGTTCGATGACGAGGAGGGGTCGAGGGGAGGTGACAGAGTGCCTTCACTTGAGGAGCCATTGGAAAGCTCCTTCGGGTCAGGTGGTCAGCAGATGATTCACATGGATGCTGACCCCTGACCCCATCTAATGGAAGCAGACTTGGAGGACATGGGAGCCGGGAAGCCAGCGGAGTCACACTAAGAATTCAAGCTGATAAAACAGAAGCCCCCAAGTTCTAAGCACTCCAAGTCGTCGGGCGTCTCTCTTGACACCTCACCGATCCAGTACGATGATCCCATCTTCGGAGTGGGGGGTGGCCTCGATGTCCCCATCATTCCACTCATAGTGAGTGACGATGAAGTGGCTGACATTGGGCCGGTAGGCAAGGCTAGACTATCTCCACATAGGAAAACGAATCTCTTCCGCTTTCCTTAAGGGGGTAAGCACCCCTAACTAATAGGAAGATATTTTCCTCCTCAAATTAAGGGATAAATCTCCTATTAAGAAAAGAAGTCAGGTGGACATTATATCTAAAGTTGGCCCTAACTTTTACAAAAATAACTTTTATTGACTTTTGCATTTAAATCCCTACTTCCACAAAAATTAGAATAAGGTCCAAAATGAATATACAAATCCCCAAAGGCACTAAATCAATAACTTAAAAATATTCCAAGGCATATAATAAAATAATAAATAGCAACTCCAATTGAGGCTCGAATTGATCCCTATTTGTTCCTGAGTTAATGAACAAACATAAAAACTATAGGTAGAACTAACCAAGACTGAAGGTCTACAAAATAAGCATACAAATTTACCAAGAAAAGATAAAATAAATTAAAGCCCAGATCATGGATACATCACTTACTCATCTTCACTTGAATAGTCAATGGACTCCATTGAAAGGTTCTTTCTTGCCTATGAAGTCAGACAAATAAAAAGATTTTTGATTCATCATAATAATCAATCATGTTACCCAAAAGAAAATGCAATAATTGCAATATAGTTACACTCACAGATGTGCGTCCCCATACAGTTGGTCGCTTGATGCTGGGCAGTGCTTCATTGGATTTGTCCATACAATTTGCATTGCTTGAGGTTAAAGTTTGACTAAGTGATTTAATCATTGGACTTCCAGAAGTATGAGCATCATTGATAGACTCATGAGACTCGTGACTTAATTTACCTAAGAAACTATTGTTTAGGCTCTGTGAAATGCCATCTTTCTGTGCATCAGCATGCTGAGGGAAAGGAATATCAGTTGATATACGTCGTAATATAGGAGCTTGTGTCATATTGGATGGTGTTTTAGTCACTTCAGCAATCTCATTATTTCTGGGAGACGAGGAATTTCTACTGTGATCTTCAGACACCTGCATATTCAAGATATGTTCGCATAAATATGGTATGGAATTAAAACGATACTAAAAGATTCAGCACACTTTAGATAGAATCATATAATAATCATTAAGAGAAGTAGAGCTTCAAATTTTGAATATTCTAGGCCATCTAAAGATGAAGCAAACCACTATATTCAATGATTTATGCAACTAAAGAGATCAAGCATCCACAACATATAGTTAGAGCGACTAATTGAGAGAAGTGGTGAAGCCTAGTAAATTCTTCGAGTACTAATGATATCACAAATAATCAAATAATCACAATTATAATATCTGAATAGCTTGACCACCCAAGTTCAAAGGAAATCCATTATAGGTATCAGGCTATCAGCGATATTACTTCTCTGGTATAAACAGACAGGAATTCCTCTGCAAATGAATTGTAAAGAAAAAAGATTTAATAAAAGTTTTGCCTAAAATGTTGACAAACAAGGCATAAAGGGCACACATAATTCAATATATAGTAGAATTACAAAGTTAATAAACACGTATTTCTACAAATCCACCCCTAAAATCTTCCCTATTTACAAATAAACCCCTGTAATATTCCATCATTTAGCTGTTAGTTTTGAATAGATTTTTTTTATTTCCTTTTTCGCGCTTGTAAATCCCCTACATACCCCGTGAGAAGTGTTTGGGTTAGGCCCAATTTAGATTCAGATTAGTTCAAAATTAAATTAGATTTGTGTTAAGCCCATTTTCAACAAAAATGGACCGATTTAAGAAATGAATGTAAAGTGTAAAATCATCATTTTCAATTTAGATTCTTGATTCTTTAAAGGCTGTTAACGGAGAGGTCGATATGCAAGATTAGGATAATGTGAGGGGTTTATATGTAAATATTAATCTAATAGGGGTATATATGTAAATAGGGAAGGTTTTAGGGGGTCGATTTATAAAGATCCCCAAAATAAATTGTCCTAGTGAGAAATAGACTTCAAAACGAGTGATTTAAAATAGGTCAAGTTACCAGCTCATGTTAAAAACATGAAAGACAACATGTCCAAGCTATTGAAAACAGTCTACAATGCTAGAATTATATAAAATTGATAATCATTGTTAAATAAAGTAATGAGGGCTGCATCGGTATGTGATCTATAACCTCATTGTCATACAAATCACTACCAGCACTGTTGCTTTCACTTAGTACCCCGCTGGATGAACATTCAGGATCATCGTCTATGTCTGTTTCAAGGCCATTGTCTGCATCATGATATCCATCATCTTCTAGAATGTCATTATCAGTCGACTCCTCATGGTCAACATCATCTTCTGACCCAGAATAAAGGTCAGAAGATAAAGAGCCATCTTGCAAAAGATCCTCCTGGGCATGCCTTCATTAGTTTGTAAAGATCAAATGCACTAAAGAATTATAATGAATATCTTTTATAAGGAATTCTGAGATTACATCAAATATCTTTTCATACTCCTCTAGTAGAATTATGACAATAGCTTGAGCATGGTTAGCAGCTGCAGCAGCTTGCAAAAGCTGTATAGAACCATCCCCACCCATGTTAAAATCATCCTCCAGCTCACAGTCACCAGCAAGGAGTGGGCGAAGAAGTAATGGGGCCATGCAAGCTGCTAATGCCGATAGAGTCATTCGGTTCTCAGATTTGTGAGAAGCAACAGTTCGCATCATCTTAAGAATCCTGGAAGACAAAAAGTGAAATTACTGAAGGAACAAAAGAACGTGGGTCACTATAACAATGATGAAGTAGTACAGTGCATATTTGGGTAAGCAAAATAAACCCTTGATCAGAGACACTCAGTCAATAATAATTGGAGGCTACTGAAAATGACAAACTACTGGAATGTCATAAGCTGAACAATCTTATTGTCGCTAACTGAAATCATATATTGCAAGAAACATGCATTGGAGGAGCACATTAGGCAAATTACTATAAACTTTATAAGTGCTCACACAGCATCACTTTAAGCAGTTCATGGTAAGAATGATGTTTCTAGCACTATTGAATTTAAACCGTGGGGCCATTTTCTCAAATTATTGGATTTCTCATAAATTGAAAAATCTTATGATTAAACATCCTTGTGTTAATCCATTTGATTTACCTTGCTTTCAGCTGGTTTAATTTTTGTAAACTTCCCCACATGCCTTTAAAAAATAGTTAAAAGATAAGTTATTTAATCTTTGTGAACCTTCCCGCATACAGAATCGTCATCTAAGTATTGCAGACCCTCCAATTATCGCTTTTTCATCATGCATTCTTGTAAATAATTTCCAACTATGAGATAAGTTTTTTGTGTTGACTAAACCTTGTAGGAGTTGTAGGTATGTTTCTAGCTATGAACATCATTATATTTTTAAAGGTAGTGTTAGGAGATGACGGCTAGGGTTTGGAGAGGAATAGAATGCATTCCATTGAGGGACTCAAGCCCAATATATGTACATGTATATCTATACAATCCGACCCGACTGTACAGTAAACCCGACCCGACTGTATGTACATTAACACTCCCCCTCAAACTCACGGTGGATCATGAACCGAGAGTTTGCCTAGAAAATGTCGGAAGCGAGCAATCGTCAGGGGCTTCGTCAGAAAATCAGCAGTCTGCTCCGATGAGGAAATGAAAGGCAGGGAGATGGTGTGGTCGATAAACGCCTGGCGAACATAATGACAATCCACTTCAATATGCTTTGTTCGCTCATGGAAGACCGGGTTGCTAGCAATCTGAATAGCACTCCGGTTGTCACAGAAGAGTGGGGTGGGACCGGATATCACCCCTCCCAAGTCGAGCAGAAGGCGGCGAAGCCAGACAATTTCGGCGGGGGTGGAAGCCATAGCCCTGTATTCGGCTTCAGTGCTGGAGCGAGCAACAGACTCCTGCTTCTTGCTGCGCCACGAAATCAGTGAATCACCCAGAAACACACAGTATCCTGTAGTCGATCGACGAGTGGCTGCATCTCCTGCCCAATCGGCATCGGAGTATGCACGCAGCACCAACGGAGAGGTGGAGGGAAACAGTAGTGAACGGGTGATGGTGCCCCGGAGGTAGCGGATAATCCGAAGAACAGCGGCATAGTGTACTGACCGTGGAGCCTGAACAAACTGACAATGCCAACAGCATGGGCAATGTCTGGCCGGGTCATGGTGAGATAGACGAGCATCCCAACCAGCCTCTGGTAGCGGGAGACATCCTGGAGCGGCTCACCGTCTGTAGCGAGAAGCTTCAAATTGAGCTCCATGGGTGTATCAGCAGTGCGCGTGTCAGTAAGAGCAGCATCAGCAAGGATGTCGGAGATGTACTTCTGCTGGGAGACCAACAGACCACGAGCTGACCGGGCAAACTCAAGGCCCAAAAAGTAGCGAAGAGATCCCAGATCTTTCATCTCAAACTGACTCTGGAGGTGCTGCTGGAGAGAGGCGATGGTGGCACTGTCATCCCCAGTGATGATCATATCATCCACATAGAGGAGAAGAACTGCAATGCCCTGACTGGAGGAGCGAGTGAACAAGGCATAATCGGAGTGACGCTCAACAAAACCGGCGGCCAGAACTGCACTGCGAAATCGCTCAAACCAGGCACGAGGGACCTGTTTGAGCCCATAGATGGCTCGACGCAACCGACAAACGTGCCCTGGAGGAACTGAAGTGCCCGGAGGAGGAGCCATGTAGACTTCCTCGGAGAGATCACCGTGGAGAAACACATTGGTGACATCCATCTGATGGAGAGGCCACCCTCGAGCAGCTGCCACAGCTAAGAGGGTGCGCACAGTAGTCATCCGAGCAACTGGAGCAAACGTCTCCTCGTAGTCAATCCCATACTCCTGGGAGAAGCCGCGAGCAACGAGGCGAGCCTTGTGCCGCTCAATGGATCTATCAGGTCGAGTCTTGACCTTGAATATCCACTTGCAGCTAACAGGCACCACCCCGGAGGGACAAGGCACCAACTCCCAAGTCTGGGTCCGCTGAAAAGCCTCAAGCTCAACTGACATGGCCTGCCGCCACTCTGGATGTAACGCTGCTTCACGGTACGATTGGGGCTCCCGATGGGTGTGTATAGCAGTAAGAAAGGCCTGAAAAGATGGTGAATAGGAGACACTGACAGAGTAGCCAGAAGAGTCAGGAGAGTCAGAAGGAAAAGCAGAGTAGCCAAACCTGTCAGGAGAGTAGTCATATCTGTCAGGAGGGTGATGTTCGCGCGCTGGGTAGCGTCGAACAGGAGCAGGATCCACGACCGGGGAGGAGGGGGTAGCAGCATCAGGCGAGGGAGTACCAGTGTGAACCGACTCTGGAGGGGGAGCTGCAGACCGACGGACATAGACACGAGTAATGGGTGGTGGTGGAGGTGGCGTGGGAGACTGAGGAGGTGGTGGTGGTGGAGGTGGCGTGGATGGGGCAACAGAAACCGGGGGTAGAACAGGGATGTGGAGATGTGAGGAGGGCGAGAAGGATGACGAAAGAGGCAAGGAAAGATCCCGAGACTCCGGTGCAAAATACGGGACATCCTCAACAAAGGAGACGTGACGGGAGACACGGATCCGACGAGCTAAGGAATCATAGCAGCGATACCCCTTGTGCTCACGACTGAGCCCCAAGTGAACACACCTAACAGACCTCGCAGAAAGTTTGGTGCGCTCATGGGGAGGAAGAAGAACGAAGCACGTGCAGCCAAACGTGCGAAGAAGAGATTAGTCAGGTGGACTGGAGTGAAGACGCTCGTGAGGGGTGGCACCGGACAGAGCAGACGACGGAGTGATATTGATGAGGTGGACAACCGTCATGACAGCTTCAGCCCAGTAGGAGTGAGGAACAGACGCAGAGAGAAGCAGGGCTCGTGCAGTCTCAAGGACATGACGATGCTTGCGTTCAGCAACGCCGTTCTGCTCATGGGTGTGGGGACAGGACTGCTGGTGAAGAGTGTCGTGAGACTGAAGGATCTCACGCATCTCAGAAGAGAGATACTCCTTGGCACAATCAGACCGAAAGGTCTTGATGCGCCGACCAAACTGAGTGTGGATCATAGTCGTAAATCTCCTAAAGATGTGAGGTACTTCAGACCGATGACGCATGAGATAGACCCAGGTGCACCTAGAATAGTCATCGATAAAACACACATAATACATATAACCCGATAGAGATGCAACAGGAGCAGGACCCCAAATATCCGAATGAACTAAATCAAATAAAGAATTAGACTGGGAAGTACTAGCAAAAAATGGAAGAGCTAGATGCTTTGCCAGTCTACAACCCGTACAGACAGAGAGGGGGGAGAAAGACGCTCGACCCAAAGCGCCCGAGCGGAATACGCTTTTGAGTCGATCACTCGATATATGACCTAACCTTCTGTGCCACAGGTCGGCATCAGAGGTGACAGACATGACAGACGCAACTGAAGACACATGGAGATGGTCCAACTGGTAGAGTCCTCCTGCCCTACGGCCCAGCCCAATCCTCTGACCCGTCCGCGAATCCTGCACAACACAAACAGAAGGGGTGAAGGTGACAGTCAGGCCAGAGTCGCAAAGAGAACTGATAGAAATCAGATTAATATTAAGACGGGGGGCATGATGGACATGGGGTAGGGTCAGACGACCAGAAGGGTCAGAGGTGGTGGTGATGGAGCCACATTGCGGAATAGGGACGAGAGTCCCATCCGCAGTGCGAACCTCCTGGTGGGTGGTAGTGGGAGAGCAGTCCGTGAGGACAGTAGAGTCAAAAGTAAGGTGACAGGAGGCACCCGAGTCAAAGATCCATGGAGCAGTAGTACCAGAGATGGCAGACAAGCCGTGCGCAGTCGCGGAGCCGGTGGAGGCTAGGTGGCGGAGAAGGAGCTCCTCGAGGCGCTGAAGACGGTCCGGCTCAGGCTGAGAAGGTGCTGTAGTAGCAGTGGGGAGCGTCGAGGCCTCTACAGTAGCCGCTGTACCACCAAAGTGGCGGAAGGAAGACGAACCACGTCCACGGCCCCGTCCACCTCGACCGCCGCGTCGATTGTCGCGAGAGGTGGAAGCCCAGCGGGGGGCTCTCTCATCCGGACCCCAGCGGGGGTTGCGTGGAGGACGTGTAGGGCAGTCGCGCTTCATGTGACCGGGCTCCTTGCAGTAGTGACAGAAGACAGCTTCATCGGAGAACCCGGCTGCCAGGACAGAGTCGGAGCTAGGAGCAGGTGGAGGAGGACGAGCGCCCTGAGTCTGAAGGCGGGTCTCCTCGTCGACCAAGGCGAGTAGAGCATCCTCGAGCCGAGGGAGTGGCTCACGGTGCAGGAGCTGGGCAGCTATGAGAGCAAAGTCCGGTCGAAGCGCCGCCAGGAACTGGTGCAGGTGGCCCTCGTCGAGGTAGCGCTGGAAATCCCTGGAGCGGGGGCAGGCACACCGCTCCGGGATCAGTGAGTCCAGCTCATGCCAGTAGGCACTCATCTGACTGAAGAAGTCCTGAATGGTGCGCTCCCCCTGACGGGCAGACTGCGAGTCGCAGATGAGCTGATGCCGGCGTGCGCCTCCGTGCGGGAGAAAACGGTCCCGGAGATACTCCCATATCGCGCGCGCTGTCGGAAGGCGGCCGATGGGAGCAAGGAGCGGACGAGCAACCGAGTCCAGGAGGTACGCCCGGATTGCCTGATCGTGGCGGCGCCACGTAAGAGCAGCAACGGTGATGGCCGTGGTAGCAGTCGCTGCAGAGGACGCAGCACTGCTGGTGACAGAGGAGGAGCCGGAGTAGTCAGTGGGAGGAGGATCCTCGCCGGTGATGTGACCCCACAGATCACGACTGGAGAGGGCGGCCTCGACGGTGAGGGACCAGTCAGGCCAGTCGCTGGCCGATGACAACTGAAAAGCGACCGCCTTCAGTGGTGGAGAGATCGCGACGACGGACGGGACGGCTGGAGAAGCCATGGAGGAGGCTCAAGAGCATGTGTTTCAATTTGCCTATCCTCTGGGGGACTTACATGTGGTTTTAGTTGGAAAGATGGTTGAGCCGGTAACTAGTGGCCCCAAGGGTTGTGCAGTCGGGGACATGGTACCTACCCCCTTGCCGTTTTATTTAGACGAATGGGTGCCCTAGCGCCGTTTAGTTTGACGGGGCATCAGGAATTGAAAAAACATTAGCTAATTACAAGTTAAATCTAAGTTGGGTCTATGGCCTATCACCTTTTTGACTTAGTAGTGCCTGAAGCCTCAATAAATATGGTAGGGTTGATGCCTAGAAAAATCTTAGTTGAGCAACTAGGAAAAGCGGTTGCCTAAGCCAGGTTAGGGCCAAGGATGTGTTTCAGTGTTTGGGTGAACCGGTGGGAAAATCACCCCTACAGGGGCTAACTGGCAGTCCATATTTAGGTTGGTCAATTGGGTTAACGCAGTTAACAACTCAGTAAACAAAAGTTTAGTTGTCTTCCATATCGCATTCAGTAAAACTTTGTTGGTAGTTGTACCTTACTATTCTTAGAGGACAATAGTTGTACAACCTTAATTTTTTTAAAAATTACTTATTTCTATTAAAACTGTTGTTTGTACCACTGTGATTGACAACATCTTTTGGGTGCAAGTGGATAGCAGTTCCAGTAGTTGCCAGTAGCATACGCACTAACTTCTATTGCCATGAGTACCCGTGGTTGTTCCAGGAAGGCCTAGAAGATATCTTTCCTTCTTGCATTGTTCCTTTTCATATTATCTTTGAAATAAAATTTTCAGTGGACCATGTTATTGATTTCAATTACATATTTATCAAATATATTATGTTCTAGAATGCTCTCTGATGTCAGGATGCAATTCAAAAAAAAACCTCCTCATGACCCATCCTTTGGATCTACTAATGTTCTCTGTGTGGCCCGAAGAATGGGTCATGATAAGTTTATAGGAAAATGATAACTTCTCTACGCATTACATGTATGGTCCGTACGGATCGTACAACCATGGTGTACTCTCAGTAAGTACAGCTAGTATAAAAGGCATGTTATGTTGTATTAGGGTAGTTCTATTTCACAAGGAAGGGGGAGAAACAACGTACTCCGCTTGGTAAACTTCTTCGTGGACGAGGAGGAGATTTGCTCTTCTCTTTTCAAGTTTTGCCTTTGTAATGACTGTAGTGAATCAGCGAGAATCTCTGTGGACATAGCCTCACCTAGGGTGAACCACGTAAATGGGTGCGCTCATGCGATTGCACCATTACTTTTCTTCTTCATGGTTTGATAAGCATTCCCAAGATGACATTCGTATTTTTCTCTTCCTTAAAAGGTATCATAGATGTCTTCTTCGTAAGCTTTTTAGCCATATTCAAAGCAGTTTTATTTGCCCAAGGACGATCTTGCAACCAATGTGCATAAATGAGTAGGTATTGACAAAATCATTATGTAGCACTCTCCCATCAACAAGCCACTATCATTTAAGTTAATGTGGGCAAGAGTTATCAAACGCACATTACTTCAAAAAATTTCCTAGCTTGAAGAAGTCTACTTTACACAATGTTGTAACCATAATCACTTAATGTTACCCAGGACATATGATATACCATTAGATGCACCTATGTCGTTAACCAAAGCATATAGACAAGCTCTAGAGGCACACCATTCATGACAACGTCACTATCAAAGATGCAATGAACTTCCACCACACATCGTCTTCTTGCTGAAAACAATAGTGCACAAAACTCTCTCTGCAAATGTGCTAGTTTTAGCTTGACAATGGCGAGAGAAATTTGTGTACCTTCCTCACCTTCTGCACCATGCAAAACTTCCTTTTTCAATCTTTTTGATGGTTTATGGATCATGCTTTGGCTCCATATCACATAATAGTCTTGGCGGGACACAGCGATGCAAAGCGACCTTGCCCACTAAGAGAAACACGTCATCAAGTTGTTATCCATTCTTAAAATCTCAAATGATAGAGCTTCACACATACAACTTCAAAATTCTTTATGCTAAAAACAATGGTGGTTGTTTAGACATCAAAATTTGATCAAGTCCGGAAGGCTCCAAATTTAGATAAGTCTTGACTCTCGAGGACTTGAAAATTGTGGCTAAGCTTGGGAGACACCAAAATTTGACTAAGTCTGGAAGACTAAAGAATCCCATCAACCACGAAGGCTCCAAGTTTGGCTAAGTCTGGAAAACTTTGCTAAGCCCAGGAGACATCAAAATTTGGCTAAGTTCGGAAGACCCTAATGCCAAGAAAAGAAGGAAAAAAAAAAAGAGAAAGAAAGAAAGAAAAAAGGAGCAAAACCCAACCCGAGGGCCAGCTAAGCCAAACCCCAGAGACGGCCAAGCCCTGCCACAGGGATGGCCAGGGAAGAAAGGAAAAAAAAGAAAGAAAGAAAGAAAGGAAAGAAAAGAAAAAAAAGAATGGAAAGAAAGAAATTGTTTTTTAAGTCCCGAAGACCATATACCTGATAGGACTTGAAAATATTCTTAAGTCCCAAAGACCATATGCCTGATAGGACTAAAAATCATTCTAAGTTTGAAAGACCGTGTGTTTGATAGACTTGAAACTATTCTAAGTCTGGAAAACAATGATGTCAACATACTTGAAAATTGACAAAGTCTGGAAGATGGAGAAACAGGAAAAATATACCACCTTCATCATCCAAAGATTCCAAACGCTATCTCTAAGTCAATAGATGATGCTTCAAGATATGCGCCTTTCGACAAGCCGATATAAAAGGCCGAAGACTAGCCCAAGTGCAAGCTCCTGCAAGTAAGCTTACGCCAGGTTCAGCAAACTCATCGAATCCATCAAGTCAAAAAGAGACCAGATCACGAGTCAGCATCGTCGGACTCAGTCGCAGTGAATCAACTCGAGTTCAACATGCATCCAGACATAACCACAAGTCGATCAAGTGGTTCACTCAAATAACTACCTCTATCCTAAAAAAATTAAAAATGGAGGGAGAAGTTTGAAATTCAAATGGTTAACCGTTAACTATCGGTGAAAGTTATGAAAACCATCTGGTAGTTATTTCAACCATCCAAGAGAGTTATGAAAACAACTTGGGTAGGTATTCCAACCATCCAGGGGAGTTAAAGAAACCACCCGGATAGTTATTGCAACCACCTGGGGTAGTTATTGTCTACGATAACTACTTCGACCCTTATAAAAGGAGGGGAGGAAAGCAAAGAAAAGGTTAGACTTTTGATATACAAGAAAAGTCTACAGGGTTGGCTCTTCAATACACAAAAAGGATCGACAAGGCTCCGACTTAAGATACTTCAAAACTCCAAGAAATTCCGGATAAGAAGAATCGAAGATCAAAGCAAATCAAAAGAAGGTCGAAGATCGAAGAAGGTCAAAGATCGAAGAAGAAAAAGGATTCAAGTTCAAAGAGAAGCAAAGAACGAGCGAAGAACAAGCGAAGAAACAAAAAGAAGAGTAAAGCAAATCCCTTAGCCGATCACACGCGAAGCATGGAAGGATCAAGCACCACAAGGCTCTTCTCTTTTTATCTTTCTAAATTTGTTGTAATCTTTGTACTACGAAATTGATTATCAAAGGATCACAGACGAATCTCCCCGCAATCTCCTGATATACTTGTACTCCGCTCACTCAAAGCGAGTCCTTTTGAAATTTGTATCTGAGTAAAACAAAATTTGCTCCTACAGTTGTCTTTGTTGTTCACACTAGCATTTGAAGTAGTGCAAGATTCCTATGGAGCACGGGATGAAGGTTGAGAGGTGGTGAATCCTATAGCTTCAAAACCCATGTGGCTAGGAGATGGATCATATATACGTCTTCAGTGCCAACCGGTACGATTCTTCACAATTCCAGACCCTTGACTTTTGCCTCTTCAATCGAAGATCTACTCACAATCCACCTTACATCTCATGTTCTTCTGAACGTTAAAGTCATGAAAATAGTTTCGGGTGGTCAAATAAAACAACCCTTTAGTGTAGATTTCAAATACTTTCGAACCCCGCTTGAGAAGAAACAAGTTCTCATACAAGTTTGCTCATACTCGACTTTTTGAAAATATTCCTTTATCTTCAGCTTCATCTATTCATGCAATCGAAGGAAGAAATGTGCTGTACAACTTTCCTTCTACATTATGCCACTACAAACGAGTAGTTCTCCTAAACCTTGCCCTCATGAATCTAATTTTCTTGGATTGGCATCTTGTACCACTCAAAATAATCCTTCATGGACGTGATCCAATTATGGTTATGGACAAGACCCAATTAGTACTTCTATCCAGTTCAGGTTGCTAGTAGAAATTGGAAACCTATTAGTGCAATTTTTTTATATGTCGATCACATGCATATCATTTAGCCTTAATTTGTGAAACCCATAATGACTATCAATGGTTTACCTTCTATTTGTTTCATGAGCAATCCATTATTAATTATTTCATCCCCCAGAGTTACCTTCTAGATAAGAAACGTCGTATAAGACACCAAACTTGCATAGGATCTAACTTAATATGAATTTACATTAATATCCTCCATGTTCTCTCTAAACATACAATCATCTTATAATTTGCTTCCAACATTATTTACTGCTATTGTCCAATTAACACTATCTCTTCGTGGTATGGAAAAAAAAACTTGTTTCGTGCAATATTTTATTCCATTGAGGAAACCCCCATTCTTACACCAAACTGATCCGGGATGATCCCGTGTTTTGATCCGAATAATTTTAAGAGATCAAAACCAGAAACATATCACTCTTCAAAATTAAATTTCAGCTTGCGGCAAATAACTTATGGAGAATTGGGTTGAGCTACATCGATTAAATTTTCAACTTACAT
This sequence comes from Chamaelirium japonicum, assembly GCA_947650365.1. Lineage (NCBI taxonomy): Eukaryota > Viridiplantae > Streptophyta > Magnoliopsida > Liliales > Melanthiaceae > Chamaelirium > Chamaelirium japonicum. The sequence continues at coordinate 122,868,825 of OX393549.1, read as the reverse complement.
ACACTAGAATGTGGTTTTATGATCAATTAGCTAAGAATTTAAGATCTACAAAAATTTCAAATGTATTTCAACTCCAAAGCATTAAATTTTTCTAAAGCCCTCTAAATTCTACTTCAAAGAAAAATGCACAAATGATGAAAGATTAATATCACCATTTATAGAGGATTGTACCTCAACAGGATGAATTCCTCCAAATAATCACTTCTCTGGAAGTGTTACATACATGCATTTCAACAGGTAATTTCCCACATAAATGAGAAGAAAAAACCAGAACTTCATCAACATCAGCAATAATAATCAAATATATGAACTTTGGATCTTTTTTAGAGACTTACTAGATTTTCACCCATATAATAATAAAATTCAACCAAGACCATGGATCTAATGACTCTTTTTCTAGGACCAAGACTTGCTTACATCAGCAAATAAGAACAGAAGTAGAAAATCAAAATATGTCAGTAAAATTACTCTTTGGTACATCTTAGTGTGTCCACTTTCGGCTAGTTCACATATTATTCTTTGCTTATGCCGTACGTTTGTGAACTCCTTAACCAATTGTTCCTATTATGCCCAATTTCTGTTACCTATATTATATTCCCACTTTCACAATATTTTTTGTATCAGCTTCCTTATTTGGATTCCTATTCTAACAGATTACTTTATCATTGGTTTTTGCATGTTTCCTCCTATTTTTCCCTTTTTCTGAAAAATTCTCAATATGGAAAGACTTTTCATATTTGGCTGATAGCATAATGTCATCAAACTTTTTATTTTTGGATTACCAATAGTAGGACTCTTAATAAAGGATATATGAAACGAAAGAAGATTTCAAGAGACGGAATCTTACTTTTCTTATTGTTGGTTCTTTCTTTTCCACTTTCCTTCGACTGAACCATCAATAAAAAAACACATGTTTGAAACCCACTGCTCATGGTGGGTCTTCTACATAGGCCAGTCCTCTGTTCTATTCTATTATCGTTTGACCGAAGAACCTCATAATCAGCTGTGCATCATGGACTGCTTGTGGAGTCCATGTAAACATCCAATTACTTCAAATAACTTCAAAGTTTCTTTTATTCCATGTGAACCTCTGACCAAGATCTTTGTGTCCAATAAATGGACCAATTAGCATGTGATCTTCATACACCGGCAGAGTTTAGCTTATCTTCCTAAGTTTGAAGTTGGGACTAATCGAACATGCTTTTTAGATTTCACCACACTCTTTCTTATAATAAATGTTAATCTTAAAATTCGCCAATTAAGGATTCAAAAGGGAATAGCTGAAAAGCCAGCACAAGAGTGTATATTACATTGTTACAAGGCCTTTTGATACGGCTCTATGCTACTAAGTACTAAGGTAATCTACAACTACAAGTGATTCATCTAGAAAAATATACAAAAGGAATGAGAAGTAACGAAAGTAGATCAAATGATATTTTTGAAGGAAAAGAACAACAAAGAACAGAAATGCTAGAAGAGTATTTCAAAACCAGACCTTTGGTGACCACACAGCAAAGATAACTCTTCTACAAAGTATTATGATAACATATTTTACCTCTGCACTAGACGACGATTAGGATCCGGGAATGTTTCAGCTATTGCAGCATGCATAGCGTTAATTCTGGATCCTCGATCAGTTCCTAGTCCACATCAAACATGTAAAGAGTAAATGCCCATGTGCTTCAACAATATAGGGTTGTCAAGTGTAAGCGTCAGAGTAAATATTGTGCTTTCATAACTCTACATAAGTCCTAAAAAATCATGATAAAAGCAGAGATATTTCTTAACGTCTTAGATTTGTTCAAGTATTAGGCTCTAAAATTGCCTAATTATCAGGGCTCAATTTCTTCCATAAACGTTGAATTTATGGTGACTGCCCAATTTCTACCAAACTTTAATTGTGTCTACCAATAATTATTAAAAAAAAGGTTGCAACGCAATCCACTGATATTGCATGGTTGTGTAATATTTTCTACGACATTACGATTCTTGTGTAAAGTAGGCACTTTCTCACAATCCTGTAGCACATCCAAGTTATTTTAGCAGTCCATCACATTTCTACATAACAGTCGAAGCAGGTGACATCATGATATATAACAAAAGGTCAACCTTAGAATTATCCTAATTCCTTTGACCAGATGTTAAAGGGTTTTCCTCATTAGTTGGAATTTAGCTGACATGATGCCGTGAGATTTTATTTTACAATGTTGACTTTGAATGTCATACCTTATTTTTTGGCATTTAAAAGAAAAAAACAATTAAATATTAGATAAGGTTGCGTTGGCAAGACCTTTAGGGGGTATTTGGCATTGTTCCTGCAAAACGTTCTGGGGCTCGTTCCTATACCCATGCAGGAATTTTCTTTGGGAATGATGTTTGATATCGTTTCCTGTTTGTTCCAGCTTCTATGTTCCTCATGTAGACATCGAAATTTTCTTAGACTAAAGTTTCTAAGTCTAAAGACCCCGAAAGACACAAGGTCAAGACCCAACCTGAACCGGCGACCGGCCCCTGTCGGGCCCCCAGTGGCCAACAAGGGCCCACCAACCCTAGTATCAGGGTCATCCAGCATGAAAAAAAAGAAGAGAAAGAAAGGAAGAAAAGGAAGGAAGAAAGAAAAGGTAAAAAAAAAAAAAAAAAAACGAAAGAAAGGAAAAAAAGAAAAGGAAAGAAAAAAAAAGAAAGGTGCTAGCATGGACATCTACCAAACGTGGCTCCCTGTAGAACCAAATGATCCAACGGTTAAAACACTAGACCGGATCACCATCGACAAAGTGCATAAAAGGCTCAAGCCACATATGGAAATGTTCAAACCAAACCAAAAGCCATAACCACTCGGGAGAAAAATAAGAAAACAAATCCCGGTAGTTATGATGGGGTGGGTACAATAGATATTTTGGTAATAAAAGCATTACCATAAATGCCCCTCAACCACCTCCCACTTTGCCTATAAATAAGGGGCAAGGGGGAGGAGCATAAGGGTCAAGATCCAAAACCAAGGTTCAGAAATCCAAAGAGGAAGAAGAAGCTCTACCGAGGAGAAGGCAACGCTACAACCCTTGGTGCACCAGACGCTTCGTGAGGATTGTGCAAGCACATCTCCTTGAAAGAATTCCTGATGAACATATGTAAACCCTACGCTGAGAAGCAAGTACATAGGCATTGATAAAGCTCGGAGAATGAAGATCCAGAGACGCCACACCCGTCTCCATCAAAAACTAAAGCCAAAACAAAGCAAGTGCCAAAGTCAAAGAACTATGAAGAACGACGAGCAAAGCAACGCACCTCCTAGCCAATAAAGCGCGAAGCCTAGAAATATAAAAGCACCACAAATCTCTTCTTCTGCGTTCAAGAGCAAAAGATGAAGCAAAGTCGAAACCGAAAGCCAAATCATAGTCAAAGATCGAAGAGAAAGAGCCAAAGAAACACAAAGATTAAGGAACAAAGCAGCGCACGTCCTAGCCGATGAAGCTCAAAGCACAGAAGGCCAAAGCACTACAAATCCTATCCTTCTTTCAAAACCCCCAAACTCTTGTAAATCTCCAAATTGGGCAATCTAACCTAAGTCTTAAGAAATTTGAGGATATCGAGGATCAGAGAACCAAAGAGGATTTTTTCCACAATCCCCTGATATCTTTTCCCGAATTCATCTCACCATCCCCAAGCCCCGGACGTGGTTGTAATCTCATACGATTCAAGTAATAAGACAACCAATCTTTTTGCACCTACAGATTTCTGGCACGCCTAGGGGGACCATTTTTTCCTTTCATCCCTCCATTTCCATAAATCTCGAATGGTTCATTCTTTGAAATTTTCTTTCAATCTCTTCTCAAAGAAGTTATCCAAGATACCCAAGACTACGATGGCCGGAACAAGCAACGACATGACAGCGTTTGTCCTGCCTACCTCCTTGACCGTTGTTGAGCCTACACCGCTCCAACAGGACGACTCGGAGAACCAGGAGATCAGCTTCACACCATCGGTCGATGCTCTCCCGGCCATGCATGTCTACACTAGACATGACAAGGCTACTGCAACTGTTTTCGCGCCTAAAAATGTGGCCAAGAACGTTCGTCAAAGTACCGAGGAGATGACAGTGCACGAAGAAGTAAGCCTCAGTCCTAGAGGTCACACCATCCAGAACACTAGAGAGGTCCAGCAATTGTCCCAAGCCCAGCTAGCTCCTACATGAGGGCCGGCCGGCCCTACACCTCGAGTGCAGGAGACGCATACTCGCCAGGAAACAGAGACAATGACTCAACGCTACTATGTCTCCGATGATGTCGATGCTACCGAAACACAACGCAAAAGCGTCCTTCGTCATCACCCGATTTCTAGCCTCTAGCTACAAATCATGCAAATTGATGAATATATAGCGCAAATAACACAGTTGATGGTAGACAAGGACCACCACATCAACACCCTCCTCTAGAGGTTGAGTGCAAGAAGCGATATGGTTGTCGATCAAACGATGACCCCTTCTTCGACGCTCATGTGTTGGCCCTGTTTTTCGTACAATTAGAGGTCATTCCTTCGACAACAAGTTCGGTGGCTACACAACCTCCGATAGTCACGGCTATGACTATTTAGCAAATGCAGTCATTAGTCGCCGACATAGTCTAGTCTCACAACGGTGGGCCTCCTCAAACTACAGTTGGGTATTCCAAGCCCTACACTCAGCGCATCCATCAACTGTGATTCCTACCAGGATATCAACCACCAAAATTATAGCATTTCGATGGAAAGGGCAACCCCAAACAACACGTTGCCCACTTCATCGAGACATGCAATAACGTCGGTACCTACGGCGACGAGATGGTGAAGCAGTCCGTGCGCACTCTCAAAGGAAATGGGTTCGACTGGTACATGGACCTTCTTTCAGGGTCCATCGACAATTGGGACCAAATGGAGCGGAAGTTCCTCACCTACTTCTACAATACACAGTGCATTGACCGCATGGTGAAACTTACCGCCGTCAAGCAAAGAAAGGACAAGTCGGTGATCGACTACATTGATCGCTAGTGCAACATCATGCTAAACTCACGAGACCGCTTGTCAGAGGATTCGGCTATCGAAATTTCCACCCAAGGGATGCACGGATGTTTGCTCTAGCACCGCAGACTCATAATGTAGTCAGGGTACTAGATCGGCACATATGAGTCCGCCACCGTGAGATTTGCAAGCTTCAGCAGTGATCGGGGCAGAACTTCGGCGGAGGGGCGGAGAGGTGATCAGATCGATGCAGAGATCTGAGATTTCAGATTTGCAAGCTTCGGCGGTGATCAGTGGAGAGGTGATCGGATCAGTGCAGAGATCTGCAAGTTGCAGCTGAGAGGTAATCAAACCTCGCTCTAATGAGCACCGCATCGATGATCTCTGTGATCAACTCCAATACTTGGGATCGAAGGAAGATCTCGAGTAGCTTGAGAAGAGAGACAGAAGCAGAAGGCAGCGAGGATCAATGCTGCAGGCAAGGATCACGTTGATTGTGATGAGATCCTGTCAATCGACTGAGGCAGCCACCAAACATAGGAGAGGAGGAGCAGCAAGATCATTTCCGCTCTGATACCATGTTAACAATAACCCTAGGAGAGAGAGAGGGAGAGTCTATGGCTTTGGGGAGAAGTTCTTCTCATCAGGGCCAATGGGCTAAATATATATAGGTACATGTGTGTCCTTAGGTGTGGCTCCTATACGTTGTAAGAATGTGTATGTTGTGCTATACATATGACTAACATTCCAAATAATATATTAATAGAAATAAAAAATGCAAAAAAAAATATACATAGACAAACGAGCAATCCCATTCAGCAAATCTAGTAGTTCTCCAATTCCCATAGATCCTCCGACGAAAGCAGTCCAGTAAATCCCTTCATAGCATCGTGAAACAAATACATAAATTCTAAAATGTTTATGTTCTCAATGACTCATTAAACATCATAAGTCATCATAAGACAACTTGTCAGCCCTCTCATCACACCCTACAAGATCTATATGCAATGGATGTAGACAGCACATCTACCTTCTGTGGACTCTCCGTTTCATTTGAAGTTGGTTACAGTATCTCCTTACCAAGAGCTCATAATCTGCAGAATATGTTTGATCTCCGTAGACAAGCTTAATAACACTAGGGTATGTATCACACGATGGGGCTGATTCAATGTGCATACACAAGATGAGAAGAGAGGGGAAAGAGAAAAAAAAGTCCAATCGGCTCTTCTTAAGAAATACTGGAGCTTTATTTATTAATACAAATTTGACGGATTACAACCCACTTACTGTAAGCTTCTACCAACGCAGTACAGCAAGTTGCAGGAACTGGAGATGACGGCAACTCTCGAAGTACATGCTGTATAGATGACAAGAGTAAGAATCTTTTATAGTTCAGCTGAAAATATTGAATAGGAAGATAAACAGGTGCTTGTTTGTTCAATGTGTCTGGAAAACAAAGTACCTTGATACAATCACCAACTACATGTGCATCCTCGTCCGGAGAAAACTCAGTTTTTCCTGAAAATAATAAATGAAGACTATACACTTAAAGGGGTAACTAAGGACAAAACTAAATGCAAAAATACAAGAATATTGCTCTGAACTATGTAGGTAATACTAGTAATGAAGAATAGTATCAATTTTTCCTCTACAAATAAAGACAAACATTAGTTACATTACCAATTAAATAATACAAATTTAAGAAGAGCAAACAGACCCTGCTCATATTCCTGAACCCTGCGTTCTACCTCTTCAACATCAGCAGATTGACGCAAGATACCCTCGACTTTGATTCCTGTTGAAGTAACAACTGAGTTTGCATAAAAAAGAACTCTTTGATGAAGTAGAACAGGATGTAAATTGAAAATTTATTAGACAACAGTGTACCATCTTTGTGCTGTGTAGAACCTTTCTATTGTCATTATTTACTTCAATCAGATTTTAAACAAATTCGAAAGAAAAACTTTGAAGGTTTATCCACAAAACTGAACTGCAACAATGTTAGTCACATATGTGAAGGCTTCAATGTTGTCTTTCTTCATTCAACTTACAGCAACAAGGGTGATTCAAGCATGGCGTGGGGCAAGTTGGATGGGATGGGAGTTGGGAGGTTAACAAAAGCAACCGATAGGATTCACAATAAGGTAAGTGTATGCTGATAAAGAAATCAGATAGAGAGCTATATGTCACATTAGATACTAATGCAACATTTACCATGCGATTCGATAAACCTGAGGGCTTTCTCCAAGAAAGATGGACTCCCATCAATATCTTCTAGAGCAAGTAAAACTGGCCTTCCTACCACCAAAGATTTCACTAGCCGCTTATCCTTCCCTGAAATAAGAACAGTAGAAACTGCTAAAGCTTTAGCCTTACCGAGTTTCATACTCAAACACCTAAATCACCTAAATCATCATTTGTAAATAAAAAAAGATGTGAAATCACAAAGTATCATGATTTTCGCATGTATCCTCAATTAGAAAGAACCTTGAACCAGCTGGATTCTTTAACAGAAAGGTCTATGCAAAAGAAACATCTCAAAGGATCTGTAATCCTAGCCAAAAGAAATAAATCTAATAACAGTCAAGAAAAAGGATCATACTTTATGATGTGAAGAAAAAAGGAAATAGAAGTTTGACAAAATAAAAGCAGACCATTAATGACATATCTACAAGACAAAGTGAAGTACCAATTTATGAACATACACTTGCTTGAGTTACATGTAGTTTAAGATTATCATCAAGATCTTTCACATTTACGATTAGACAAACAACCACGCACCATAAATGAAGTACTCAGTTGTCAATTTAGCCAAAATAGGAAAGACTAATCAAGTTTCAAAAATATGACAAGTAAAGTCTTTTTGCTATGAAGCACCGACACTCTCGAAACCTCAACGTATCCGTGTCCGACACAGACATTGTCGGACATGGACACTTGTCCAACACGTGTCGGACACGCCAAAAAACATTTCCTCTATGAAGAAAGGATGTCCGACACGTGTCGGAGCGTGTCATGCATTTAAGAGCATGTTGGACATTACCAGAGATGCTTTTAACTCATTTGAAGATGTTGGGGTTCTTGAGATTGCGAATCTTTCCATCGATGAGACGGATATGGAGGTCGTGGTCTTCACAGATGATAGCGAGGGAGATGGCGCCAATGGTGATGATGTGGTGGCATTTGACTTTGGCCTTGATGGATGATGATTCTATGCATGTTCTATTTGTCTTTTTTGTGTTTTGAAAGTTTGAAACTATACGTATAACCCTAAATGATGTAATGATGTTATTGTTGTTTGTTGAAGACTTTTTTAGTTATCTTTTAGCTTTATGTTTGATTATGAATCATAATGTTAGACTTGTTAGCTTCAAACATATATATATATATATATATATATATATATATATATATATATATATATATATATATATATATATATATATATATATATATATATATATGAGGGCTGGGTTCCTATGACATGTCATAGGGAGTACCCTATGACATATGGTGAATTAGTAATGCTAGAATGTTTAGAATGTGCTGAATTTTTTTGAGGGTGATCACCTTACCTTAGATAGAATGTCCACAAAAAATCAAACCATTCTAAAACTTGTTGGGGCATCAAATGCTAGAAGCTTTATCGGCCATCCATTTTAACCGTTAAATTGAAAATCATATTTGATGCCTCTAGAAGTTTTAGAATGAGCCGATTTTTTGCGGGGGTCCTATCTAAGATAGGGTGATCATCCTCATAAAAATTTAGAACATTCTAAATATTCTAGGGTTACTAACTCACCATATGTCATAGGGTACCCTTATGACATGTCATAGGAACTCATTTCCCTATATATATATATATATATATATATATATATATATATATATATATATATATATATATATATATATATATATATATATATATATATATATATATATATATATATATATATATATATATGGGCTGGGATCCGTTGACAACCCAAAATGGGAGGTAAATTTACCTCCCATTTTTAACTTGATTCAATCGGTGGATAGAGGTTTCCGAATTTGCTGATTTTTTGTGAGGATGATCAACATGGCAAGTTGATCATCCTCACAAAAAATCAGCAAATTCGGAAACTTATAAGGGCGTCAAATGTGTTATTTAAATTAACGGTTTAAATAGACGGTTCAGAAACGTTTGATTCAATCGGCGCCCTTAGAAGTTTCAGATTTTGTTAATTTTTTGTGAGGATGATCAACTTGCCATAATGATCATCCTCACAAAAAATCAACAAAATCTGAAACTTCTAAGGGCGCCGATTGAACCAAATGTTTCTGAACCGTCTATTTGAACCGTTAATTTGAATAACACATTTGACACCCGTATAAGTTTCAGAATTTGCTGATTTTTTGTGAGGATGATCAACTTGCCATGTTGATCATCCTCACAAAAAATCAGCAAATTCGGAAACCTCTAACCAACGATTATGGCGAGTTGTAAATGGGAGGTAAATTTACCTCCCATTTTGGGTTGTCAACGGATCCCACCCCTATATATATATATATATATATATATATATATATATATATATAGAGAGAGAGAGAGAGAGAGAGAGAGAGAGTCCCCCTCTAGTGCAATCCAGTTGGTGCGATCTGAGCACTGTGGGCCGTCCGATTTAATTTGTATGGCTGTGATGCATTGTTTGAGTGGTGCATACACCACAACAAACATATGTTGGCTCGTTGTGGGCCATTGGATTCAATTTGTATGGTTGTGATGCATTGTTTGGGTGGTAGATGCATCACAGCTAACATACATATGTTGCGGTGCTCCATTTCATATGTTGCACTACTTCCATTGTTTATGTTGCACTAGGCGACTGGGTGGTGCATGCACGTTAACATCCACATGTTGATGTTGCAATACTCCCAATACATATGTTACTCTTCAGGGTCGCACCAAGTGGATCGCACTTGAGGGATTATATATATATATATATATATATATATATATATATATATATATATATATATATATATATATATATATATATATATAACCTAGAAGGTGATGGCTAGTTTGGATAGATAAGTGACGGTTCAGATTTATCATTGGAGAGGAAGTGACGACTAACCTATTAGTTATTTGATGTATTTGATGTTTGAATCGAGAGTTTAAGGATTATGAATTGTTTGTTATATGGAATTGAGGATATCCGAAAACCTCGTTAAAAAATTAATGCAACTACCGAGGAGATGCCGGAAACCTTGTTAAAAAATCCTAAAATCCTGATTTTATTCTTGCTAAGGATTTAGAGCTTCAAACCTCCTTAGAATTCAGTACATAGGTGATTAAAGGGTACGTCCTTAAATTATGTATATCTGATTAGGGAGGATACACCCTAACTAGTTTGAATCTATTGGATTTACATCTCTAGGAACCTTATAGAGTGGGCAGGTAGGGGAATATCACCACGTAATGCCAGTTTGACTCTAGTAGAGGACTTCCCTGGTGGATAAGTAGTTATAGGGATGTGGCCTTACAATGTCGATTTGACTCTGGAAGAGGACTTGCCCTCGTAATTCTCGACATGAATGATGAAGATCATACGGTCTCGTGATTATAAGTCCAAGATTGATATTATGGTTGAGAACGTGCATGCTTTGAAAATAAGAATAACATGAATGACAATATATCTAATCCGTTAGGTATCTGAGAAGGTTGAATGCTAGTGGCATCATAATTCTCGGTTTGATACCCTGGTTGAATACTTACACATCATGAAAATGATTAGAATGTTATGATATGTTGGAGATTTCAAGGTTGTTGAATTGCAGGATTTATGAATTGCTGAGGTGTAAAAGATAACAAAAATACCCTCAGTAGAGCCGAAGGGTTATCCGAGGAGGTAGGTAAAAAAGTTGAAGAGCTAGAGAAGTTATGTAGTTGAAATCCCACGCATCAAGCAAGGAAAAAATTTTCCATCGAACTCCACTAGTGGAAGAGGTTCCAAAGTGGGTATAAGATGAAGGACCAACAAGACCGCTTGTTTAGGGCCCAGTGTAATATCATTGGAAGAGAAGCATATATTATGGTCGATGGAGGTATTCTGGCCAGCTACATCATGTGAACACTGCACATAGTCCGTATACCCTCTAGATAAGTTCTTGTTTAAAATTAAGAACTGGTATGACCATTAACATTGCATGTCTTTATTTAAATGATGATTACAATTTGATAGCCACTTACAGCCTCGATGTTTAGCATGTTATTCTCTAGTTGCTAAATTCATTGAATGTTGTCATGCACTTTTCTATGTTGAACTTATATATCCTAGTCGAGTGATAACATTTGTGGAGCATGTTTCCATCGTTTCCATATATGGCCATTTGATTTTTCATATTCTTTGCATCCTATAACTATGAACTACCAGGAAAACTATATTTCATTACTAATAGTACCTAAGAGCATGCACGTTTAGCTAAAGATTTCTAATAATAGGAGCAGAGCTCAAGGACTACTACACATATGGCAAGAGCTTTCAGTGGCATCGACGTCTACTAGAGGCAGATGAGTACTCATATACCTGGAGTTAGGGGTGGCAATGGACTCTAAAAACCCGACCCAAAACATCGGGTATGGGTACAGATTTTGTACTCGAAACAAGGTTTGGCTAGGGTATCCGTATAGGAACTCTACCCGATTGTCTTTTGGGTATGAGTATGGGTACCTCAATACCCATACCCGAAACCCAATTTCCCCCCTATCTTGTGTATACTAGATAATACAGTTCGACTCAAAACGCGTTGTTATATATCCAAATTCTAATCGCTCATATCCCTACCCAAACTTATACCCTACTAAAACCATTGTAATAAGAAACCAAAAAAGATTCTTAAGATTGCATTGTGATACCTTGATTTTTTCCTCAAGTAATAGGATATATGATGGAGAAAAAGAGACAATTAAACCCAATTCATACCTGAAACCCGATTGGGTATGGACCCTCTTCTACCCGAATGGGTATGGGTCGGGTATGGACCCTGTCATACCCGAATGGGTAGGGGTAGGGTCTGACCTGAACCCGACCGATTGCCACCCCTACCTGCAGTTGGCATGATGGACTACCACCCGGAGACGTACCATACTCAAGCGGAGTCGAGTTTTCTGAAGACCGGGAGACTTGGCCAAGGTATCATTTGACGGAGCATAGCGTCATCCTGGTGGGTAATCATCCCTATTTATGGCCATATATTTGGTTGGGTTTGTCTTTCACATCTTGGCCTTCTGGGTTTGATCTGTAGTTGCTTCACTAGTTGATCAGCTTCTATTTTATATGTTTCATGGATGTGTTTACTGCGATTTGATTAATAATTTCAGTTTTAGTAATTGTGTGATCATAAGTTATGATAATTAACCTTTGGAATACTTGCTAAAATTTAGTTGTACAAGGCCCTTTCGTTAAATATGAATTTAACTAAAATTTGCATGTTGAGAGCCCACTTATTTACAATTTTAATCTTTAATTCAGTTTGAGGGTGTTTGGATAGTTATAGCACAGACTGGGTTGCATCAGTATCCGTCCTGGTTTTTCCAAGCATCAACCACAACATGCTCATCTTTGTCATGCTCCCTTATGTGCTTGACTCTCTTTATGGGCAAACCTTATATCCATATAACATTGTCAGTTGTATTGTTGTCTTGTAAAATTTATCCTTATGCCTTAAAGGCATATGATCATTGCATAGCACTCCCGACTCCACTTCATCCAACTAACTTTAATTCTATTAGATATATCATCATCTATACCCTCATTCTACTGTATAATAGACCCAAGATATTGAAAATAATCACATTATTGTAGCCATCAACGATTAAAAGGTCTTCATTATCGTTTTTATTTCTACTAAAATTTCATTCCATATAATCTATATCACTTCTATTTTTTAAACCCAGATCTTCCAAAAAAATTTGTCATAATTCTAATTTAGCATTTATCTCCATCTTTGTCTCATCTACTGACATTATATCATCTACAAATAACATGCACCTTGGTAATTCTTCTTGAATATTAGCAGCAAGTTCATCAACAATAAGAGTAAAATGATATGGGCCTAGTGGTGACCCCTGATAAGCCTCACCATGACTGAAAATTAATTTGCTTGATCTCAGTTGCTTCTCACGCTAATAATTGCTCATTTATACATGTTCTTAATAAGTTCAAAATAACCTCGAGGCACCCCTTTCCTTCTAAAGCCCTTCATATTAGTTCTCATGGTACTCTATCACAAGCTTTCTCTAGGTCAATAGAAATCATATGAATATTCTTTTTCTTCTCTCCAAAATTTTTCCTTTTTTCTCGGCAAGAAAATAACCTTCATTGTTGATCTTCCTGGCACAAATCTAACTTTGTTCTTCAATATGTTTGACATCCTTTGTAATCTTTATTTCATCACCCTTTGCCACAATTTCATTGTCCGACACCATAAGCAATTTTGAACATCATCTTTATTGTGATATATTTGTGATATATAGCTACACTAATACTTCTTTCCATTCATTTGGCATCATACCTCATAGTGCTGGAGAATACAAAAAATTCTTGAAATCAAAAAATAAATAAAAAAGGCATCTACAACTTATAAATTAACGAAAAGACTTGAGTAGACTACTAAGGGCCTCTGTCTAACTTTTTGAACTAGAAATTCAGGCACTTAAGCACCCTAGGGGTGTTCCTGCATTACTACATCAAGCATTCAAACATAATCCCATGCCATCAATTAACACTACCATTGTCATGGAACATACACAATGATAGTTTCTTTTAGATAAATATACTGCATTCATTTATACCAACTGAAAATAGATAAATGTATTACAGTCATTCAAACTCGTTTGTTCCACCAACTACGTCTTTAACACCTGTTAGTGTTCCATCATACATGTCCTTTACAAACTAAATGTACGCTTTAATTACGCCTTTCTTAATGTTCACCAAATAACCTCTCATGGTACTCTATTTAGGTGTAAATAGTTTATTTGGTTTATGTGAACTGCATAAATTATCGGCGATATTAAGTGATAAATTGGTGATAAATGACGATATTAGCGATATATTGGCGATATATTAGCGATATGTCGATTGTTTCCCCGAAAATAAAAAATTTAACTTGAATTGGTGTCGGAGGCTAGCGAAATATCGCTATATATCGCCGATATTTAAAACACTGATCTTGGCTACTTGCACAATGCAATTGCATTGCACTTTCCCAATCATACTGTGTGAACATGGTTTAGAATCTCTCACCAGTATCATTTATATTATATCTGAACTGATATTTCATGGTCAAGCCAAGACCATCAACATGCTCAAGAGAAAGGTCATATGAGAGGAAGTTCTTACTATCGACAAAAATTAATATGTTATTGATGAACGTATGGGATTTAAAAAATAACCAGACTAGATTCACATTATTTAAGGATGATAAAATAAAGAATATCTAACATGTTCCAAAAGGGTGTGCTCTTTTGCCTTTCCACTCACTTAAAGAAATAGAAATGAAGTGACTTATGTTTCCATTGCTTTCATGTCACTACACATAAGTCAACTGTTTCTTTTTTTTTGGGAGGAAGGAAATCAAGTGAGGAAATAGGTTTCAGTTGTTCACTTTGGCTAAGGAAGAATATACGATTAGAATGGTACCATATGTCTCATCTCCGATAGCTCAAAGGGTAGCTGAATACTTAAACTGCAGCAACTCACCAGAGGCCTTCAGTGATGCAACAGAGCTGATTACCAGCTAGAATCTACACTTATAAGGGAGAGGTCCAACTATTTGCTTGGAGGACTAATTCCAAAGAAATTCATCCAGAATCTATATGAAGGTATAAGGGTTGTATATACCTACAGTGGGCCCAGAACATCAGATCTGAGACCAGAGGATGATTCTAACGGATCATTCGGCGGATCTGCGGCAATAGAATGGCGCATCTGCAACCAGTGGCCTGAGACCATAGATCGCCGGATCTGTGGCAATAGAGAGGCCATAGATATCCGGATCTGTGGCAAAAGAACAGCGGATATGCCACCAGTGGCGGATCTGTGTGAGGCAATAGATTGCCAGATCTGTAACCAGCGGCGGATCTGTGGCAATAGAACAACGGATATACAACCAGTGGCCGGATTTATGGCAGGAGAATATGAAAATCCTAGCAATGGAATCGCCTCTCGCCCCTTTCTAATCTCCTTCGTCAGGTGGAAAATTTGTTTCCTCTACTTTTGCTTGGGCTTGATATACCTCCAAAGTGGGGAAATAAAGTCACTGGATTCATTTTTCACCCCCTTGAGGTACAAAATAAAAGTAGAAAAGTGGTGGGAATGGTTCGCTTCTACCGCTCGGTTGTTTCCGCAGCTCATTTCCACCCAAAAGAACATTGCCTAAGCTTTTATATGTTTCAATTTTTGGCAACATTGACAACTCCACATATTAGCTTGGCTGAGCGTTCTAATGTAACACTCATTGGAATGTTCTCGTTCTCTGTCGTTTGTAAGCCCTCTTTAGTATGAGATATTGTTTTTTGACTAACGAGACTCATATCCAATGGCTATATGTTGCTACATCGCATTACCATCCTTGGGTGGGTAGCCTATTGATTAACAGAATATCGGAACCATAGCATGTTAGAAATATTGACACCTATGAAGTCTTCTTGGAGCATTTCCCTTGGCTCTTCTAATGACCGTGTGCTCAAGAACGTTAACGCCTTAACAGAAACCACATCTCAATATTACCATTTGCCTTTCAAACAACACAAAATATTGGACGTCAACCAATCTAGAAATGCCATTGATGCTTGTATAACAGAGTGCTATCATACACATTATGCAAATGAAGAGAGCAGATGTATGAAGCACAAATTATTACTGCAGTTCATCTTCTTAATATGAAAATGATCAATGCAGCACCTGCTTTTATAGGTCTACGAAAAGAAAAATAATAATGAGAATGGATCCAGTCATATATCATGCGCCCAATTAAAAATAAAGCATTAATAATAAGTAAGAAAGTACATTGTTCAAATGAAGCTTCAATTGAATCATCTGTTTCGTTACGAAAGATTCCTTTCTGCCCCATCACAAGGGCAGCACTAGGTGCTTGTCCCAAAGCATTCTCTAATGCAGTTTTCCACTCATTCAAATCCTCTGATGTTTCTGCCTGAATAATCAAGAGAATGATGAAACAAGATAACAGATACAGATAACAAAGATCAAAAAGAAAATCTAAGTACTTCGAGAATTAAAATACCTTTAGCGTAAAAGCTCGGCCATCATGACCATCAGGAAAGAGCACAGTCAAGAGCTTCTTATCTGTTTTAACAACAATACTACAATTTCCAATAGTAGATTGAGAATTAATTAGTACTTCAGCCAGCATAATAGCTGAAAGTGAAAGAAATAGGTAAAATGCTGATCAATCATGAAACCCTCACCTCCCTGAGCTGTTAAGATCAATACCACCAAGGGTAAGATTGGCTTCACTTCCTTTTTGAGGGGTAACATTCTGAAAATAAAAGTAATGCATGTCATAGTTAACAATAACGTGCATTTTGGCAATAGAGAGAATACTTTAAAACATTATGAAGAATGAAGGCTTTATATAGTGATTTTAAATACCTTGAGTTTTCAGAATTAGTGTGTCACATCATGGTACTTGATATGAACTAATTAGACATTCTATGGGGTGCATGAATTGGACTGGTACTCTTTTGAATCTTTTGAGCTAGTAGACAAATAACACAAAAATCTTTTCACATATCTCTTAATTTTCATGACACTTTGGATTGGGCATTAAAATATGGAGTCAAATAATTCATGCCAAAACAAGTAATATTCTCATTGACTGCCCAAAATCTCCGTAAAATGAAAGCAGCTATTTTTCATTCCACATTTTCCCAACCCTTTTTTGGACCCTTTAGGGTCTCATCTTCCACATTTTCAATGATCCAAATAAAAGAACTAGAGGTTTTTCTTATCTGAGGCATAAAACAGATAGAAACCATTGTTTTCCTTTTCCAGTTAAAACCTTCTGTTCTCGGATTATTGGTTCACTTGGACTCTTTGGCTTATGTGTGCCATAGAAACGAATGCAGTTCCCCATATCAAAATTTTCCGTCTACCCCCATTATATACGCTTTTCTAGTCTAGAGGGACCCCAGAGGTTTGCTCTAGTTGCATGAACTTGAACAGCAAACCTGATAAGATAGGTCTTCTATGTACCAACAGACCTACTACGTTTCTTAGCATACTCCTTTCTTGCCAAGTTGTCGTAGTGGGATTTTTGGCATTTAATCTCCAGCACAGCCGGACAGAAGATTCTTTCCGATCTTTTTGTGGGACATTCTTAGAGTTATGCTTCACAGTCGCCCCATCCTAATGCGATAATGCTTGGCTAATGTCAAATTAAAATTTTCCTTCTTTCCATGGGAAAATCATTTTCTTGTGAGCAAAACACGCCCAAACTTGATTTAAGAAAAAGTAGATAGAAAAAGGGGCTTGGAAGTTGGAACATAATTTCCACAAAAGAAATTCAGGGGCTCTTGAATGGACATAATAAGAAAGGATCCATGGACATGTCATCACGTAAACTTACATAAGGGTTTCAGAATTGGCTGTTTTTTTGTGACAATTCTCACCTTGCCATAGATGGCTTATCCACCAAAATCAATCGATTCTGAAACCTCAAGGTGAGTCAGGTGTGCTCTTCAAAACAACAGTTAAAGCAGACAGTTGATAAAACTTCACATAATTGACACACCTAAGGTTTCTGAATCTGTTGGTTTTCGGTGGATAGGTCATTTATGGCAAGGTGAGAATTGCCACCAAAAAGTAGCCAATTTTGAAACCTCTATGTAGATTTACTTGACGACATGTCAAAACGATATATATATATATATATATATATATATATATATATATATATATATATATATATATATATATATATATATATATATATATATATATATATATATATATATATATGATCAGGTGCACACCATTGTGCATGTTTGGGCGTATTCACCATCAATCACAATCGTCCGCCATGATCAGGTATATGCATAGCTTGCACCTAATCATCATGGATAGTTGTGATCCATGGTGTGTACACCCAACCGTGCACGACGGTGAGCACCTGATCAGATTTGAGAAAGAAAAACCTTATTCGATTTAAGTCGTATTTAACGGCCAAGATCACATCCACCAAAAAGGAGACATTACATATCCTAGCCGCCCCTCATAGTGGCCGTACGGACCCCTCAAGGTGCGTGCCACTACCCCCGCTCCCCCCACTTTGTTACATAACTTTTCCTCCCTTCTTCTCTTCCTTTTATCCCACAAAAAAGGTCTTCAATGCTCTTAGAAAAGGGAGATCAGATTTGTGAAAGAAAAACCCTAGTTTGGGGAGAGATTCATCTCTAGGAAACCGTTATTCCTCCACCTTCTATTGGTTTCTTCGTCTCTTCTTTCAACCACGGCTTCGGATCATCATCACCACCACTTCCCCTAACGCTAACCAGCAGATCTGCATCAAAGCTTCTTCCCTCGATCTTCTCGGCCACCGTCTCCCCCACTGCCACTTCATACAACTTCTGGACAACTTCAATGAGGATTCCAGTGACATCCATACATATCTAAGGCATATAAGTATCGATCATTGTTCCCCAGCACAGTATTTTCCTTTGATCCTTACTTTCCTTGTTCTACGACTTTCAATGAGATCTATTCCCGTGATTATAGCATGCTGTCCTGAAATTCCTGCAAACTGAATTTCAGCTTTTCATATTTGTTTAGGCCCTAAATCCCTTTCCTTTGGTCCATAATCTCGGTGAGGTCCATCCGGTTGATGTTTGACTTTGTTTGGTTACTTTTTGAAGTGTTTTAATTGTGAATATTGCTCTCAAATTTCTGATTTAGCTATTGATCTAAAACTCGTGTCTAGAACTTGTTTGTTCATTATTTTGTTACGTGCTCATGTTCATGTATGAATGCATGCAAGAAAGTTGATTAGAAGTGTTCTAGTATGCTTAATTATTAGTTTAAATTCTTTGATCTGATCAATAACTTGCTTCCTAAATAATAAAAGACAAGAGCATACTAGAATAGGGCGGCATGATCACTTTGGGTTCATCATAGTATTCCACTTTGGATGCACAAGAGACACATAAAAGTACATCATGCTATGAAAAAGCATATAATTCCACTTTCGATGCACAAATGTGATAACAAAAAAAACAACACCACAAAAAGAATCAAAGAACAAGAGCAAAACAAACAGAAGGCTTACAGGGTCAGTTCTATAGAAGACCAATGATGTACGAGTAAGAATAAACCACCGCTTCTTCCATGATGTCCAACCTATTCCTGCAATTTTAGCAGATACAGTATTCAAGTGAATGCAACTGAACAACATCACATAAGATCCAGTTTTTGATTAATGCATCAAATCACATCGATGTGCTTTATAATGCTTCTAAACTTCAGCAAAACAGTAGAGATTCCAAGTTTTTGTACTGATACATGCAGAAATACTACTCTATGTGTGACGTAAAAGTAAAAGCAGCATACAATATGATGGATATGGAAGAATAAGTAGCTTAAAACTATCCCACTTTATATCAGCAAAAATATACGTGGAATTTCCTGGAAATGGGATAATCAATAAAAAAGTTGAAGAGCAAGGTTGGTTGAATGTAAATGTGAATTTTTAGATTCGAAACATGAACCATGTAATACATAGTCCATTACAAGTCAGAAAAAAGGCAAAAGCACAAGGTGAGGCATTCAGATTCACAATGAGGTGAGGTATTTAAACCTTAAACCTAAATGTACAAGGTTGATGTGTTGAAGGGATATTGAGTAAAAATTGAAAGAAAAAAAATAGGTAAGGGTGATGCTATATACAGTCGACAGTTTACGGAAGGCAGCCCCAACTTAAAATTTAAAAAATATCCCCCTAGTGCATCCCAAGTCTTTTGCTTACGGTAACCCATGTGGACTACCGCCATCATCAGTCAAATGCAGGTGGTCACCCTCCCTCGCCGCCACCGGAGCTATACAACCCACCACAGCCGCTTCCTTCTTCCTCATCATCATCATCATCCTTCCTCCTCCTCCGTTTTCCTACTTCCTCCTCATTTTCTTTCTTATCCTCCTGTATGCGCGGAAAAAAGATGCGGGTCGTCTTTATTGCGAACACACAAGATTACAAGAGTGGCCGGGACCCAGGGCTCGGGGGTGACGAGTCCGGGTGCGGCGAGTGTTGATCAGGAGATTGTGGGAGAGATCCTCTAGAGGGATCCGCGTCTCCACGTGGTATTCGTGTGAGAGCTCTGAAGGGGTTGCCCAGGACAGAGGTCTTTACAGGGTGAGGGTTTTGAGAGGCTAAGGAGTATCCGCCGTCGCTTTGTCCCTTCCGTGCTTCGCGCTTTCTCGGCCAGGGGGTTTTTTTTGGCTTCGTTCCTTGGTCTTTGTGTCTTCCTCAATCCTTGCTTGACCTCGGCGTCCTTGATCGTCGGTTCACGGCGTCGATCGTGCTTTTGGCGTCGGCTTTGGCTTTGGCTTTCGGCTTTGGCGTGGGTTTGGCGTGGCTCTGGCTTTTGCTTTGCTTTGGCGCTTGCGCTTGGACGTAGACGGGAGAGACTTGCGATACTTTCGTTCTTCCGGACTTCGCGTCGTATCGGCTAGAACGTGTGGTGCTTTTGCTCGTGGTCGGCGTAGTCGCTTGGCTTTGGCACTTGCGTTGCTTTAGCGTGGGCTTTACCGGGGCTTTTGCTTCGGCTTCTTGCGTGGGCTTTTACTTCGGCGTCGACTCGATCTTCTTCTCGAACGACGGTGGCTACTTCTTCAATGCTTCTAACTTCCTCAACGGTTTGAGTGTCGGCTTAGCTTCTCTTCTCCGAGCTTCTTTGGCATGACCGGAGCCGAAGGGTACTTTTGAAGATGGCGGGGGTAGCACCGATCTCCGTGCGACGGTTGTAGCGTCGACTTTGCTTCGAAGGCGACGGGTGTAGCAACGCTTCGGGTGTTCCTCTCCAAGCTTTCTTCTTCGTGGATGGAGCGGGCGTTTGTCGAAGGCGACAGGGTGACGACGCTTCGGTCTTCTTCTCCGGGCTTTGGGGCTTGATCGGAGTTGAAGGCTTGTTGGAGACGACGAGATGATGCCGCTCCGTTCTTCTTCTCCGGCCTTTGCTTCTGGCGTCTTCGGAGTCGAAGGGTTCTTCTTCTCCGAGCTTTCTTCTTCGTGCACGGAGTCGAAGTCTTGATCTTCTTGTGCAAGGGTCTTCACGTTGATGAGGGCTTTCAATGGACTAAGCCGGTCCCGAAGGGATAGGCTTGCCCGTGCCTCGTGAAGCCTTGGGTCGATAAAGAAGCGTCTCCTCTTCTGCAGAGCTTCCTCGCTTCGTCTTCAGCTTGCGACCTCTTCGACCTCTTGAGCCTTCCCCCACCCCCTCTATTTATAGGCGAAGGGGGGAGGAGAGAGATATGGGAAGTTTTAATTTTAAATCCCTTTAATATCTCCTCCATAATTACCCAGGATTTATTCATCCATTGATGAGGGGAATAAATCTTTATTTGCTTTCTTTTTCTGGCGGGGTAATTATGGCTCAATCATTTTTGGATTTATATTGAATCTTGCACATAAAAATCGATGGCGACCCGACTCTTCTTCTTGTCTGTCGGATCGAGGGATCGGCGCAGATCCACGTGTGGGTAGACGTCATGAGCAACCTCCCCCCGCGCATGGCGGTATTCCTTCCTTTTCTTTCTTTTCTTTCCTTTTCTTTCCTTTCTTTTCTTTCTTTTTCTTTTCTTTCCTTTTCTTTTCTTTCCTTTCTTTTCTTTCCTTTTCTTTTCTCTCCTTTCTTTCCTTTTCTTTTCTTTCTTTTCTCTCCCTTTTCCTTGCATGGCCGGTCACCCCATGGGGGTCCGGATCCCTAGTAGGGGCCGCCCCCCCCCATGGGGGTTCGGATCCTAGTATGGGGGCCGGGTGGGCCCCGCTTAAGGATGGGCCCACCCGGCCCCTTTGTTGGGCGCGAGTCGGGTGGGTCCGAGTGCGCGTCGGGTTTGATTCCGGGTCCGTGCATGCGAGTCGGGTTCGGGTTAGACACAATTTGTGTGTCTACACCTCCACAAAAATACACAGACTCGACCGTTACAAACCGAGTGCACTTTCGGTACTTTAGGCCATTGGACTCTGAATGCATCTGTAATACATTCGGCCATTGGAGGCCGAATGCATCCCAAATTCCCAATAGTCAAATGTTCCATAGTTGCAATCGGCCTCCATTGGCCAAATGTATTTGAAGCTACACTTGGCATGTAATGGTTGATTGTGTCTATCATTGAGGAATAGGAAGAAGACGGAAAGAGGAGGAAGGAGCAAGAAGAAGGGGAGGAGGAAGAAGATGGGAATGAGGAAGAAGAATGAGGAGGAAGGAGGATGATAATGCAGTCTAATCTGCATCATGCCATCGTCTATTTTTTTATTTACAGTAATAAAACAATTAGTAGTCGCTTTTATCAATCTTCCGTTTATGTTCTGTATCTTTAGGTGCTTTTTCTTCATAAACTCAACTATAGATGTATCTTATATTGTGGGGAATGTCCATGATCGTGTTTGGATGGCTTTACGAGTCAATTTGGGCCATTCGGGAATAATTTTAGATTTTATTATTGAAGAATTGACTAACATGTATCTACAGGGCACCGACAATAGAGATTAGAAATATGATTTAAGCATTTCACAATAAGCATCTATATTTGAAATATGATTGTCAAAAGTTTCGTTAAAAGATTCAATCATCTTAATGATATTACTATCATTTCTATAAAACTGTAATATTTCCACACTATCGAAATATTTCCACGTAATATTTCCATATTCCGTAGTATGGAAATATTGGCCGAAATCGAAATTTTGAACCTTGCCTGGAACAAGTTCCTTAGGAATAATGCACTCGAATAGTTGAGAATACTGTTTGTTATGTGGAACAGAAACTGTGTAGTAACATGTATCTTCGAAAGATGTTGACAGAAATGTTTGGCATGCAGAACCAAAACATTAAACCAGAACAAAAGCAACATGTGGCACATTGTAGAGAGATCGTTGTAGACAGAAGAATGAGAAACCATTATAGAGAGAATGTTAGTGAGAAAATGTTGTAGAGGAAGAATGTTATAGCTGGAGAATGTTGTATAGAGAATAGAGAAAATTTGTAGAAAGAAAATGTTGTAGTTAAACAACCCATTACAACTGAATCCCAATATCCAACTCAAGTAACTTACATTTGTACCATCACCTTTCCTTCAAAAACAATCAAGCGACTATCAGAAATCTCCAGCACCATCTTTCATGGCTATGCCAATAAAAATCAGTAAAGGTTCTCATCCCAACTGTGCATGCCATCTAGTAAGCAATCATTAGTTCTTAGCATAGTATGGTTATAGGTTATTTCTGAATTCAGGAACTTTTTGTCGACAAAACACTGTGACTGCAACAAAATTTCAAAATAATTGAAAGAGAAATATAGGATAATAACAAACTCAAGTTTTCAGAGGAAAATGTGCCAAAATAAAACAAGAACCTAAAATTAAGAGGTATCAATGCTCAAAATCCAAAACTAAATGACAATGCACCTACCATAACTATAACCATCAAGCCATGCCCCATCTGCTTGGGGTCGGCTTTATAAATCCTTCTTCGCCATTCAGTTCTATCTAGGCCTTATATATGTTCTCAATAAAAGTTTTTTCATGTCTTTTTTAACAACTTCCATCAATGTTATTCTAGGCTTTCCCCTCCTCCTTGGACCTTCCACACTAATCTGGGGCCCTCTCCTTATCGGGGCCACCTCGACTCTCCTATGTACATGACCAAATCATCCTCTAATCTATTCTCCATTATCTTGCCCTAAATAGGTGCCACTCCAACACTTTCTTTAATACACACATTCCTCACTCTATCCCTCCTAGTTTTTCCGCACATCCACCTCAGCATCTGCCCATCTTATGAGCTTGAGCTCTCTTTATGAACAAAAGCATGTTGGTTATCTAATGGCACATTTTAGCATGTTCCAAATAACTATGATGCATTCAACTAGTTATATCCAAGAAAAGAAAAATTCACATATGATAAAGACCAAGCTTTAGAAAATACAAAATATACAATAGAATTAAAAAAATTAAATATACAGCAAAAGGATACATAGACAGCGAATAAACATATTGATTGTCCTCATGTGACCCGAGACAAATGAGTGTATCACAGCTCTTTATAACCACATTCAGATACAAATGCTTTGAAGGTCTCCACAAAGAAAGACTAGTACAAAATAGAAAAAACCATCTTGAGGATTTCAAGAAAGATGGATGAGATAAAGAACTTTCTCAGAAGTACACAGAGAACCAGAGATGTTAATGTCAACAAAAGGGAGTACTATAAATTATGGAAACTGATATGCTTGAAATAATAAGTTTTACCAGAATTGGTACAGCAGGACATAGAAAGACTGAGATAACTCAATCAGATCAACACAGGTCAAAGAGGAAGCAAACTTTTATCTTAGTGATTGCATAGATACATACCTTTAGATGCTATGAATAGTGGGCCGCTCTTAAAAACCTGCAGATTCATATCTATTTCAGGATACAAAAGTAGCAATGTTCTAACAAATAAATAGATCCAAATCTAAAGTAAAATATAAAAAATAAAATTGTCCTACCAATTGAAAGAATACAACAGTCAGACAAATTGATTGAACTAATACAGCATATTCATTACAGATAAAACAGTCATAATGTACCTACTAAATCTTCATAATGGGTGCATATTATTACGTACTTTGCTAACATCCTCAAAGGCACAAGACACAGTAGAGCTGTCAGTTGGTAGGATTCATGTCAGATCTTTGAATAAAAAAGATAGGATCCGCATCCAGAACAAAAACCCTTATCCAGATCTTTGCACGAGGAAGGGAAGAGAATCATGAAGATAGTTACTAGCTGAATTAATGGCGCTATTAAAACTGGTCTAGACGCCTTCACATCTATGCAAAGACTAGACACTTGCCATTTTATAGAATAGAACAAGTTTGGAGAATCTTCGGCTTTACTCAAAGCAGAAAAGACCATATCCACAAAAACCAAATCCCGAGATGGTTCTGTTCAGCCCGCACCTGGAGTAAATTGTCCGAACAAGTGTTCGAACAGCTTGCTCGCGGTCCGAACACGTGTTTGGACAGGAGACCCATCAAAACCTTGAGCAGGCCTTAAGAGTCCGAACCATCATTCAGACGCTCTGCCCCAAAATGGCCCAAGTGGTCCGGACGAGCTAGAACAATTCGGACGACTTGTTAGGGATCCGAACGATTGTTCGAATCAAATTCCAAAACACTAAGGATCTGAACAACTGTTCGAACCAGTGAACCACTAGTGTGGACTTCCAACACTAAGAAAATTATAAGTGTTGGACTCGTCTCGACCTGAAATTCGACAAAGTCAAAATCAACTCGAGTAAAAAAATAATATTTTATTAGTAAATACAGTTACTCTAAAATGAAATTTATTTTAAAATCGCGTCGAATCCTCGAAAAACGTGTTACGGAAAAACAATGAAACCTTAGGTAAGCAACTAAGGTCGTGTGATGGACTACCAAATCTTCAGATGATCTTCGAAACGGAGTGATGCACTTGATCGATCTTCATGAAGACGAGCGCTATCACGACTTGGCAGAACCGGAGTTGCTTGTAATTCCTCACACACTGGTTGGAACACACAAAGTAAGCCAACAAAGGTGAGACCCCGTAGGCGATAACACAGATACGCCATGCATGATTCTAGAGGGCAAGCTCCGTTCCAACTGATAGCCCAATTATTGAGCATCCATAAGTGAAAGCTCATTGTTTAGGGGCATTGGAGTAATGTTCTTTTGTTTTGTTTTCAAGTAAATTCGGAGTTATTAAATATCTGAATTTCTATTGGCCAAACCCACTATGAAAAGGTTTACTTGTAGGTTTAGGAGTCTCAGTCGTTTGCATATTGAGAGTACTACTAGTAATATGTTTTGTATGCCTAGAGGCTTAGAAAAAGGCCCCAAGGCCCTCTCTTTTCACAACTTAATAATGAATAAAATTTGGAACATATTGCAATGGAGGTTGTCGTAGTGGTTCTTCCTCAACGGCGAGAGGCCGACGCCGAGGTTCGTAAGGTGAGATGCTCTGGTAATCATCTCCTTATCTTCCATTTTTTCATCTTTTACTTGTATTTCCATCAATCCTATTATTCACAAAACCTGAGCTATTATCTTCACCACCAACCCATCGCAACCCAACACCGCTTTCATGGAAAACCTAGATATACCTACAACAGAACCTAAATCAAATCATAACTCCCTAAATCCTCATCCGACTCTACGGAATCAACTTCCTTTGAGCCTCCCATTATCCATGCACCCTCCTACACCAAAAGCCCTATTTTCACATCCAACGGACGGATCTTTACCAAACTTTTAACCTATTTTCCCTACATCTAGACCTACCTAGCCACTAAGTTTCAACCCGATCTGAGATTCTGAATATCTGAACCAAGTGAAAAGACCAAACATCCCTCTGTTGTCTTGAAAATGTGCACCTTCCCAAACCCATGTCTTTCACCTAAAGCAACTAGCGACATCCTTCCTTTTTGGTGGGACCCCTTGGCCGTCCCGCAACACACTTGATAAGAACAAATAGTGGAGAAAGGTTCATATTCTTAGCACAAACAGCAGGTAAAAGGTTTTTAGTTAAAGTTATGATTATATAACGAGCATATCGCATTTATTTAAAGCAATGCCATTACTTGAGACCATATTTAAAGATATGGGGCATCAAAATAGTTGATCTAACTCTTTCAAGATTACATCACTTGACTGATTGAAATGCATTCAAGTATAACTCAAATTTTCAAATAAAAGATGATAGTGATGGAACTGATGCACACTTGGGAGGAAAACTCATCCACTTTATAAGATCTAGAGAATAACTGACAACTCAACTAAGACATATTAATGAACCAAAATTTTGTGTTAATACATAAAAAGGCTTGTCCAAACAATCATGTTTGGACAATAGTAAGAATATTAATGGTGAAAAGAGAAGGAAAAATCTTGCACCAACAAAATTTCACCCACCTGGCAATTAGGGCATTTTTGTGCTAGTTTCTCAGGATTGTCAGAGGTCCATGTGGTCCAAATATTTGTGTCACCCTCCCCGCATCGACATGCCTTGCATTGTGTGATATTTTCATTGGTATAGGACGAGGCCATCTGTCATAGCCGTAAGATTATTAAAAATGGATAATATGAAAGATTATGACCTCAAAAGATATTTCTTAAAAAAGGAAAATGAGTGTTAGGAAGGGAAGAAGAGACACAATCCAAGCAACTTTACTTGTTATCTGATAAATGAATGTTACACTCATTGACAATAGCTACTCAGCACATGCCTTGCAGAAGAGCTCAAAATATAGCAACTACCCTCTGCTGCCATGTTGCATACAGAAATCTCCAGTATCATGTGTGTTTCATCATCCACTTAACACAGAACACAGATTATGAGATACTACGTGGGCAAAATCATACCAGGTCGACCCCATATAGAAGGGATACAGCTTTCTGGTTAAGGTTTATCATCAACAATATCACTTAAGTAGTGCAGTGTCGCAATGTGCAAGGTGCTGTGCATGTAGCTGGATCAACTAGGATAGCAAGTGCAGCCAAATTTAAATACTTGGGTTCCGTTATAGTGCAAAGTGTTACTCTTGTATCTAGTTATTTTTTATGGAAAATAAACCCAATGAAATTTGATAACCCTAAAAGGGAAAGAGAGAGATTGGGAATGTAATCATTGTGTCACTCAAGAGGGCAATGGTCCTATATATGATGTACATGAAATGTGGTCACCCGAGGTAAACATATCCCAAGGAATGGACTAACTAGCCTATACAATAGATTATGTATATACACTCTAACACCCTTCTCAAACTCAAGGTGGATCATACACCAAGAGTTTGCGAAGAAGGTACTGAAACCGCTGAATAGTTTGTGTCATCGTAAAGAAGTTAACAATATGCTATGTAGAATACACATGCGGAAATGGGAGGGTGACATCCATGTAGTGATGCCGTTATTGCCATACGAAGTGGCAATCAATCTCGATATGCTTCGTACACTCATGGAAGACCAGATTGTTGGCAATCTAAATAGAACTCTAGTTGTCACAGTGGAGATGAGTCGACGAGGTCAGGTGAATACCCATGCCACCAAGAAGACGATAAAGCCAAATAACCTCACAAGCAGTCTGTAACATGGCCCGATCTTCGGCCTAGGTACCGGAGAGAGACGATTTCCTGCTTCTTGCTCTTGCTCTGCCAAGAAATGATCGAGTCACCAAAGAAGACACATAAGCCTATGGTAGATCGTCGATTAGTAGGAACCCCTACCTAGTCGGCATCTGAGTAGGAATGGAGCTCTAAAAAGGAAGAGGACGACAGCAACATGGAGCGAGTCAACGTGCCCCGAAGGTAACGAAGAATCCACAAAAGGAAAGCATAGTGAATCGAACTAGGGGCCCTAACGAAATGACTGACCATCCGGACGACATAGGCAATGTCCCCGTGTGATCGTCAGGTAGACAAGAGCACCAATAAGCTACATGTAACGCGTGCGATCAGGGAGAGGCTCGCATTCTGTGGGAAAGCTTCACATTGAGCTCAATCGGGGTGTCCATGGTAGGGGAGTCAGTAAGGCCGACACAACTCAGCAAGTCGGAGGTATACTTCTGTTGTGAGAGTAAGTATTCGCTAGGAGAAGAAGCAACCTCAAGACCAAGGAAGTAGCGAAGCAATCCAAGATCTTTCCTCTCGAACTAGTGCAGAGGTGCTTCTTCAAAGCGGCAATGGTGTAAGCATCATCACCAGTGATAATCATGTCATCTACGTAAAGAAACAAGATTGTCGTACCATGAACAGTGTGGTGTTTGGACATGGCGCAATCATGCATGCTCTCGGTGAAACTAGCTACGAGCACTGCAGATCTGAAAGTGCTCAAACCAAGTACTCAGAGTTTGCTTGAGCCCATAGATGGCTCGACAAAGGTGGCAAACGTGCTAAGGAGGATATGGGAAATCAGGTGGTAGCTGCATATAGACCTTAGAAAAATCTTCGTGAAGAAAAGTATTTTTCACATCCATCTGACCAGTGGTAAGCGACGAACTGCAGCAACTGCTAGAAGAGTCCGAACAGTAGTCATCTTCGCAACAGGATATAAGATCTCATTATAATCAATGTCGTAATCATGTATGAAGTCACGAGCAACTAGACGGGCGTTACGCCTCTCAATAGAACCATCTGATCAAGTCTTGATCCGGTAGACCCAGTGATAACTGATAAAGTATTTCCCGGGAGGAAGAGGAATAAGCTACCAAGTACCAGTCCACTGAACAGCATGTAACTCCTCAGCCATAGTAGGTTGTCAGTCCGTTGTCTGAACTACCTCGCAGTAAAATTGTGGTTCTTGAAGATAGTGGATAGCTGCAAGAAAAGACTGAAACTACAAAGAGTAAGAAGCAACCTGAGAAAAGTCATAGCGATAAGGCAAATGCATTTCACAATTAGGATAATGCTGAGAAGGAGAAGCAGAAGACATGTCGTCATGGTCGAAGGAGACTAGCAATGAAGGTGATGAACATGAGAGTGTCGCTGAAGAAGTGGTAGCAGGTGAAGCAAGTGGAACTAATAAGGCTGATAGTAGAGGGGGAGCTGGCGAGCAACGAGTTTAGGATTGGACGTCGATATCATTTTTAAGGCATATCCTTGGTTTAATTCTAAGGTTAGGTTATTGGAAAAATGGTTTAGATTAAGTCGAGGCTTCTTCGGGGTAAAGTTATTGTGGCCTACATATGTAAAGAATATCACCATCTTTATGGGATAAGGCTTGGATGATGATGGATCGATGATCTACATATGTAGGGACCGTGCCAACCCTGAAAGAGAAGCTGATGAAAAATATTGTGTTTTTTTCTCTAGACCTTGGTTGCAGATTCGACACCTTTGCCCGTGGATTTTGAGCCTATGACTTAGATTTGGTCCTCTCCTTCGTCCCCTTTTCCTTTAGCTCATTAGTACTTCATATTCGTGCAATTTGAACATCCAGGTTTCTCATTGCACCAATTTATGACATCCAAATTTCTAAAAACATACAGCTACATTATTAGTACCTTAAGTAAGCTACATTATTAGTACCTTAAGTCAGCTACATTAGCACTAATATAACCATCCGAATTAATGATAGTTATTAGACGTAGTGTTACTACTTACTATTAGTCCCACCATGGTAGTGGTATTGTAATGGTGTGCGTTCTCTTCTTATATAAGGAGAGGTAGTCTTATGTAATCTGATATCAATATAAGGAGTTTTCTCTCCAAACCCTAGTCTCTCTCTCCCTCTCTCTTCGTAACATGGTATCAGAGCTTCTCTCCCTCCGGCGTCTCTCTCCTTGGCTGTTGTCTTATCCTCTTTCTCCCTAGTAGCACGGGCTCTCAGATCCCTTCTCTTCAGTCACACTTGTGCCGGATCTCAGATCCTCTTTCTTCCAGGTTGTGTCTCTATCAGAGCTACGACTCTGTTTTCTTTTCTTCGTTTGTGATGATTGAGATCTTTTAGAAGATGTCAAGTGCTTGCTTCGGCAGAGTGCTTGCCTCCTATAAGGTCTCACGCATCCACACATTTCTTAGCCGATCTCTCCCCTTTCGACCTCCTTCATTGCCGGCTTCCATCATCGCCGATTTCCTCCGCTTAGATCTTTAGTGATCATTGTCAGTTCCCCGGTTGACCTGCTTATAGGTTGGCCGGGTTCCCCCGGTTGTCCTGCTTGCAGGTCAATCGGGTTTCTAGGACGACTTGCTTGCAGGTCGCTCTAGCACATCTTTACTTTATAGAATAAAAATAGGAATATTTGATGTAATTTTTTTCTTTCTTTTATTAAACAAACTGATGTCGGCTTATACCTTACATCAGTTTGACGGGGGTATTAGATGTAGAGTTACTATTAGTCCCACCTTGGTAGTGGTATTGTAATGGTGTGCGTTCTCTTCTTATATAAGGAGAGGTAGTCTTATGTAATGTGATATCAATACAAGGAGTTTTCTCTTCAAAACCCTAGTCTCTCTCTCCCTCTCTCTTCGTAACAATGGTGATACAATCAAATTCTCAACCATACAGTACATTCTCATCGATAAAATAAGAAATAAAAAAGAACATCTAAAACCTAAAATGTAGTACCGAATGACTTGTAATGATCTTGGTTGAATCTTAACTGTGAAGAATGAACATAATATCCTCCAATCTCCTCTAATGCATCTCAAAGTGATATGTGTTGCAGTCGGTCACATCATTCATTTCAGATGCATGAAACTCACCCTCGAGTTCAGGATTTGCACATTATCATTATATAATTTTAGACCATCATGGATATGGTCCAAGGATATCCTTTGCTTGTGACGGACATGCATCGACACCTTTTGCATTAATCTTGAATTTCCGGTATGCATCTACTGTCAAAATCTTCTGCGGACTCACAAGGACTTTTGATCATGCACAAGGTGTTTTCCTGCTTGTTTGTATTCCCCAATATGATCGAGAATAACCAAAATCTTCTCAAGATGACATGCATGGCTATCACCGGGTTTACATCAAAGTGAACTTGATCCTTGTACCTAGTGAGAAAGAAGGAAACAAGACACTAGTTTCGTGCAATAAGTCAGTCGGGATCATGCACCCATGTCCAGCTAATAGGTGTTTTCTTCCATTCCACATTCAGGTTCGGCTTCTATACCAAATATGTTGACAGTTGACACAAAAGTCATTCGCGCTCCCTCTATTAATAATTCTGATTTCCTCATCAGGAGACTTTCTTAATATGCTAGTTTCTTTTGGTTTTAGTTTCATCAAGAGACTTTCTTACAGTTTCCAAATTAGTAGCTGTCGAGCCACCAGGTATGGTTTTCTTCTTTTGTTCTAAAAGATTCTAGGTCACTATCTCTTTTTGCTTTTTTCAAATGTTGCGAGTAGTTGTCGAGGAACCAGATTCTTCTGTTGGTTGCGTTGTACAACCAACTTAAAGCTTTTTTGACATCGCAGTTGTGATTCAAGCTTAAAATAGACTTGCTTCATAGTCTTTTAACTTGGTGTCCATGGTAGTTAAAAAGATAAGGTGGAAAAAGACACAAAATAAGAGGATCGACGTACGGAAGGAACAGACCAACTGATTTAGCCTGGAGCTGCCTAGGTTCCAAAAGGAGTGGAATTAGGGTTTCTTAGTGCAAGAAATTAGGGATCTGACAAAGTTATGAGAATGATGTCCTAAAATTCACTCATAGTAGTTTGCAAACCTGGGGATATTTAGAAGGGTAATAGTTACAAATTGTGCTTTCCAATAAATCTAGGATGACCAGCAAGCAAGTAAGGCTCCGTTTGGTTCGAAGTATCCGGTGCAATAAGTCACTTTGAGGTAAGTATTCAGAATACCGTGTATGACTTACCGCGTTTGTTTTGCAGTATACGGTGCAGTAAGTCGATTTTGTGTCTCTGGGATACCTCATAACTGAGGCAACTCAATACCGCAAAATAAGTGGTAAGGCGAATACCTCGTATCCAAAATACCTCGTAACCATAATACCTCACAGGATACTTTGGACCAAACGGAGCCTAAGCGTATTCAAACGGTTAGAAGAACTCTTACCGTTACATTTCAGGTCTAAAATAATATATTAGGGACTAATTTCACAATTCACAGCAACCAGACTTGTGTTCACAGTAAAAGTAATTTGCAGCAAGAATCTATATCATGCCAACTTTTTTTATCCACCAAACAAAGAACAAAATATGACACCAAGAGCCTCCATCTTGGCCTAAATCTTTTTTACCACCTTGTAAATCTCTTCTCATACCATTTCTTTCAGTGATTGAGCCCTTCATATGTATGAATGTACATGCTCAGCGAAAGAATTGTGGAAATTCTGTTGCCCTATCCTCTATTCTGCAGGAGGGTGGGTGTTTGGGTGGTGGTGGTGGTGATAGAAGGATGCAGAAACCTTTCAAGTTCAGAAGTTCTGAAAATTGCGACTGCACATGGAGGGTTTGTTTCTCTTGGCTTGCATGGTGAAAAGGAGTTAATTCACCAAATTATGTGCACCAATGGTGCAAATTAAGCTCACTGACACATCTGCACGTAAAGATCTCGAAATTTTTCATGATGTCAAGTTGATTTTTTTTTTTTGGAAAGCATTGATTGGAGACAAATCAAGAACTCTTCAACGATAATGCACCGTGCCAATCTAAAACTCCCCAATAATTACCAGGAAATGTGGTTAAATTTGAATAATCAACTTAATTTAACTTGTTTAGGGTCCTACCTTCTGAAATTTGTACGAGTGACCAATTACATCAATAATAGTCGAAACAATCCAATTACAAATTACATGACAGCAATCGATCGATTCAAACTAATAAAAAAAAAAGGATCATCTCACATATTATATGACAGAAATCGATCGATTCAAACTAATCCAACAGAGACACTCCAGGCCATGATCCATCTGAATCAATAATGGTGAACGATCCCAAACAATACAGCAGAAGAGAAGGGAGATGGAAATGTACGATCCGGAGATGGAGAAACGGGCACCTGCGATCATCTCAGAAAAGCTGCGGCTGCTGCGAGCCCGGGGTCGGCGGCGCCACCATCACCATTGAAACGGGGGCAATGTGAGGATCGTTGCAGCAGAAATTTGCAGGCGGGAGAGGAAGCGAGCATCAACGGATTTGTTGTTGCTTCTTCTTCTTTCTTTCTTTCTTTTTCTTTTTCTTTTTCTTTTTCTTTTTCTTTTTTTTTCCGCCCCTACTTCTGTCACAGAAATCTGCTTCTCCCGCTCCCGCGCGGCTCCCTCGCTCCGCGGTTCACGGTTGGACGCTGTGGTGGCATCTCGCGGTCGCCTCATGTTAGGGAGAGGGCCACGAGACCCGGGCGATGCAACGCTGAGTCGGCTCGGAGGGTGGGGCGGGCGAGCCTCCACCCGACCCCGTTGGTACTGGAAAGGTGACGGAAAATGCAGACGGGGGACAAACTGGGACACCATTGCACCAAAAATTTAAATAAAATAAATATAAGGGAAATTTTATTCATACCCCAAAAATCTGTAATTAGCCCCCATTTCCAACAAACTTCAACACACCCCATTATTTTTTTTCATACCCCATTCCTATCCCAAATATGCGCGCCCTTCCCCCTTACACCCCACGTTCAATACACCCCAGCTAAATGGTCTGCCCCAACTTGAATATATTGTCGTGCACTGAAACAGCAAATGCGGTTTTATGTATTCTTGCACAACTAAGACTTATACAGAATTTGGAGTACATCAAAACATGCTGATTGAAACTGTGACTTCATCTCACACCCGCTGAATAATAAAGATAATCCTTAAATATTAAGCACATGATCTGTAATTCTTGCAACTTGTACAAGCTTGACACCAAGAACTTACAACTTATACATATGAAGAGTAAAATAATCTTGGCAGTCAGAATATTGACAGAACACCAAGAGTTAAATTCTGACATAACACCAAGAGTTAAATTATGATAATTATTTTGTAGGATTCTGTTATTTATATATGACAGAATACTGACAGAAGACCAAGAGTTAAATTCTGTTAAATATGACACCAAGAGCTTGTAAAGATTTTGTAGGATTTGACATCCATGATTATTTTACTCGTCCAACTCTATCATAATTAACAGAATTTAACTCTTTACACCTTCAGAATACTGACAGCTAAATCCTACAAAATACATATGAAGGAATTGTTATCTTGGATGAAAAGCTTCCATATTCGCGCCGATGTTCGTCTCAGAGAGACAAACGATCCAGAGTTTTTTCCTGGAACGCATAGATAAACTCCCACTCCGACCATCCGTAGCTCCTCAAAAGCTAAGTATCTTTGTATGATTATTTCTTTTATTCAGCTTTGAGTCGGCTGCAAAAGGACCAAGCAGATTATGTTCCAATGGTCCCCAAAGCAATGCATGGTGACGCATCCTTCGAACAAGTAAAGCACCAGTTTCTTGTACCTTACTAACAAAATGTAGAACATGGAAGTTACACCTGTATCGAAGCCTTTGGATAATTTTTTATCAGAAATATATGCAAAAAATTGAGGTTAAAGCATCAAAATAATACAATCAAGTAAAACAACTGATATGTTTGAGCTAGAGTATTTCCACATGATTTTATGGGATTTTTGAAGGTAAAGAATCGCAAAAGATAAAAGGCATTTTGGGAGGTTTAATTTTATGACGATGTTATGGTGCATCTGACATGTACAAAACTAGTGCATGCCCGTGCCTGTCGGTACTGCAGCAGTCCGCCTTCGGCGGCAACACAGATGTCGGCACAGCAGCAGGACGCCTTCGGCGCCAAGACACCCACGTGGCATCACCACCCCCACCCATACCGTCATATTCAGTGGCGCCCATATTCGGCGAGGGTCCCTCACATTGAGCTGTTGCGCACATATTTGATTGTGGCACCCACACTATCGATGAAGGAGCTGCAATCATCATGGCCACGTGGGTATCACATAGTCAGCCACATGTGATTGTTGCACGGGCCACGCTCCACCAACATCAATTTAGGTGTGACTTCGAGCTGGACAAAACCAAGAGACCAACATTCTTTTCACCACAAAGAAACTATTTCCGAATGCATGCATTCTCTTTCTATATCTTTCATTCTCTCTCTCGGAATCCAGCTGGTGCCCGACTCCCCCATCGTGATGTTTGATCGTTAGCCCTCCCATCCGGAACCCAATCCAGTCATTCCTCGCATTAGTCCGTGCTTGTCTGCAATGTAGCGGGCCGCCTTTGGCGGCAATACACCCTTCGATTGGCACGAAGCCCCCCCCCCCCCCCCACCCCTGAACCGAAATCTTATATCCCATTTCTCTGCCCCATCGTCTGCCCACCAAGTCACAGCCGTCTGTTGCACCATACCTGACCCGTGCATCGCACTCAGCCTGAACCGACAAGCAAATAAACGGATATGATTGGCCTCCCGACATATAGTATAGGTTGTACCTAATCATATATGGTCATCCCTTTGCCTACCGAATGGGATGAGTGTGACGCACCGGTCGGGCCTAGGTGCAACGGACGAATATGACTTCGGGGGCAGACGATGGGGCAGAGAAATATAGCAGAAGATTTGGATTCCAACATCGACTACGACGTCCATTCTTTTAGCCGTCCAAGAACCCATCACAACAGCCATCTCTAGATCCCAATCTTTTCTCCTCTTACACCCAGCCGTTTGATCCAATCCCCATGCAGCACCCGAAACCCCATGCACGCATGCATAATTGCAGCCATCCATATCTCTTTCTCTGGCTAAATCTCATCCCCCCACCGAACTTCTCTCTCTTAATCTCTTTCTATCTTTTCTCTTTCCTATTCCAATTAATCCCATGCAACCATCACAGCCATCCCTTGCCTGATCCGACAATCCAAGCATGCATGCGCGCACACTCCAACCCCAACCATGCACACACCCGGCCAACTCGCTCTCTCTAAAATAAATCACTTTTATTATCCCATTTAAAAGCTCATCACACCAAACCCATTAAAGCCATGCAAAGCCATCCCATTTAAAATCTCTCTAATATCTTTCCATATCTCTCCATCCCAACAATTATTTCCATGCAAACCCATCACCTCTCATGGAGATTTCTCATTCATTGTGGTTCCCCTCTTAATATCTGTCCATTTAAACCAAATCAATTAAATACCCACGAGCTGATCACCCCATTCATGTAGATTGGGGAAGAAGAGAGGGAACAGTTGTGATCGCGAGAGAGTTTTGTCTAGTCAGCATTTGGTTCCTTTTTGTCTAGTCAGCCAAAACCGTCGTGCCATGTTATATATATATATATATATATATATATATATATATATATATATATATATATATATATATATATATATATATATATATATATATATATATATATATATATATATATATATATATATATATATATATATATATATATATATATATATATATATATATATATATATATATAACAACCTAACTTAGAAAAAGCTTGTCAATCTAGCAGGTGTTGATTTCCATTAAATCGCTTACTCAGAATTGATGCTAGATTTGTTTGGGAAAAAAGAGAGCTACTTTCGAGAATGTCATCAATCTAATCTATTTTTGAAAGTCTACCTTTCTCACTCTTGGCCCATTGCCTTTTCTCCTTTGGAAGATATGGTTGGTTCTTTTGTATCTCCTTTTGTACTTCGACAAACTAGTTCAGGTCCTTGCCAAACTCCTTACCTTGAAACATTTCCCCATGAAAACAAGAGGAATGTAGTAGCATCAAGTACCATGGCTAATTCATAATGAGGATGGTATTACTTGTCTTAATAAAAAGGACATTTTATAAAAAAAATCTTATGAGAAGAACTCACTCTCACTACATTCAGAGCCATCAAAAAACCAATTACATGGAAAACATTCACCAGAGCTATGGTCATAATTAACAACCATTTAAGTCCTTAATACCGTCATACAAAAAATTTTGTTAAAGACACATCTAAATATGGTAGCATGTCTTGTACTGTACATACATGAGAGATCCCAAGAATGTTTATACGAGATCGACTAAGAACTAGACGATCTTCACTATTTTTTTTAGTCAAACCAAAAATAACTGGGGAGTCCAACCTTATGTGCCATTCTATAGTTTTGTTGCCCACAACAGTAATGAATTACTGAGAGGAATTTATCTTTCCTCCATCACCATCCCTTGATTCTTCCACATGAAATCTGTTCTATAAGGTGCTTTGGGGTTTGGGGTACAAAAGAATATCGCTGCCAATGATGGCACAGTCCCGCAGTCGCTGCCGCTGTCGATGACGGCACAGCCCCGCAACCGCCGTTGATGCCGATGACCCCCGCTACCGCTGTCGTTGCCGTTCCCGCCCGCTGCCGTTGCTGACGACCTCCGCTACCGCTACCGCTACCGTTGCCGAAGACCCCAGCTGCCGATGCCTGAGTTAGGGCTTTGGGGTTTGGGGTACAAAAGAAAAGGGTATTGCTAGTATTAATGGTGTGTGTACCATGAGCAACTTATCCGTCGGGGGCCGTAGCTACGTCGTGGTCCGGCCACGCGCGAAGTGGAGAAGAAGCTACCGGGGGCCGTCACTTCGTCACGAGTAAGTCACATGCCAAAACGAACCAAGGAGAGCCCTACTCCCCCCTATAGGGGTCGGCCGCACAACAGCCCCCTCCCCGGGGTCGGTCGACCGCGCAACAGCCAGGGGGAAAGGGGGGGGTCCAAACCCCCGGGGGGTCGGTCGGCCGTGCAACAGCCCTCCCCCCCCCCCCCCTGGGGTCGGTCGGTCGTGCAACAGCCAGGGGGAAAAGGGGGGGGGGGTCCAAACCCCCCCGGGGGCGGTCGGTCGCGCAACAGCCCCCCCCCCCCCCCCCAGGGGTCGGTCGGCCGTGCAACAACCAGGGGGAAAAAGGGGGGGGTCCAAACCCCCCCAGGGATGGTCGGTCGCGCAACAGCGCCCCCCCCCCCCCCCCCCCAGGGGTCAATCGGCCATGCAACAGCCAGGGGGAAAGGGGGGGGGGGGGTCCAAACCCCCACGGAGGTCGGCCGCGCACTAGAGCGAAGAAAGGGGCGACGGTTGAACCCGGAGATCTCGGACGCACAGCGATTACGGAGTACTGACTACGCTCCCAAGATTTCCGGCCGAAGTTACCGGGAGCCGACGGCACATCCCCACTAACGCGGCGGTTGAGTACTTTGCGGAGACACGTCGTTTACCCGTCCCGCGCTGAGCGCTCCAACCGTCGCCCCACCACTATAAAAGGAGACCTACCCCTTCCAACAAGAGGGACAGAATTTTGGAGGAGATGCTGCCAGTTTTATCCTGGAATTTGAGAAGCTAAAGAGGTCGGTCGGTACCTTAGCTGAAGTTACCGTCGTCGATCGGTAACTAAGTCTTGTCTGCAGAGGTCGGTAACTAAGTTTTGTCTGCAGAGGTC
Organism: Chamaelirium japonicum; assembly: GCA_947650365.1. NCBI lineage: Eukaryota > Viridiplantae > Streptophyta > Magnoliopsida > Liliales > Melanthiaceae > Chamaelirium > Chamaelirium japonicum. Next base: position 122,829,631 of record OX393549.1, on the reverse strand, counting down.
GGTAACTAAGTTGAGACTGTAGAGGTCGGTATTTTGGGAGACCGATCCTCAGGGTGTAATTGGGGTAAAGGTGAGAGATTGTAACCATTGAAGATGTTTTAGTGCACTCTCGCCCCACCCATGGTTTTTTTCCCTTCGACATTGAGAAGGGGTTTTTCCACGTAATTCCCGGTCTTCTTTCTTCTCTTTGGCGTGTTAGATTGTGCTCGCCACCCGAACCTCCTGGTTCAATTAAAACCCCCCCCCATACAATCTTGGCACCGTCTGTGGGATAGTCTTCGAGACTTCCTACTAGAGCTTTCGACTGTTGACCCGTGGGTGTCGACCAGTCCGAGGCTACCTGCAACCAGCACGAGTCTACTGACCGACCGACCCGTGGGTGTCGACCGATCAGCAGACTTAGAAGTCACAGCTACGACCACACGGTTGAAGAACGATGGATGGTGGACCGTATCGTACCCGCTCGACGTCGCAGCTCCCATCCGAAGCTGCACTATTTGGAGATGCTAATGATGCCGGATATCTTGTGCCACCACAGACGAACATGGAGCGTGTAGCCCCGCTAGTGAACCCCATACTGGGGGTCGGGGAGTCCAGTCAAGCTCCGGTAGTAACCCTGGCTCCTCTAGCAGGAGGGCTATCGGAAGCCTTTCTGGCTACCATGATGATGACCCAACAAACTCTCACCGCCCAGCTCCCGACGATGCAGCGCAACTATGAGGAGCTACGTGACTTCGTGCGGGCCGCACCGGTTGGTGGTCTACTCAACCAGGGCATATTGTCCCAAGCGGGATAAAGCCTTCCTACTCAAGTTGCTCCATAGGGGCAAGTGCAGCCGCAACCGATGCCTCAGGTGGAGGTCAGGGCAAATCACTCAGTGGAGGTCCAAAGTGCGAATCCCGATGGGCGAGACTCAAGTAGCCCGGAACCTGCGGAAAGAAACAAGTACGCTCGGGCGATGTCAGCATGTTCGGATGTCTGATCCCAGCTCGGGGCACACCCCCGACAGCCGCCCGCCTCCAAGCACCACTCAAAGACGGATTTGGCACAACCGCACCACCCGAAGCGAGAAGATAAGCATCATCGTCAACCGAGTGACAGTCATCACACTCGGATGACACCGGCTAGTCGACAGCCGGCTCGCACTACTGATCGGAGAAGCATATATGATCGCATCCGGGTACATACGTCGGAGCGACTCGAAAATCAAGAAGGAATCCAGCGAGACCGACCGGGGGTCCGAGCCCCTGATTGGTTGGAGAAGGTCGCCATCCGAGGAACCGCACGGTCGTCGCTCATCGAGAAGCTACTAAGGGAGCCATTCCCCCTGGGTTGGAATCCTCCACGCCTCCCCAAGTTTGACAGATCAAAGGACCCGGTGGAGCACGTGCTTGCTTTCCGGGATGCTCTAGTCCCCCACAAGGATGATCATATCCTCTGTCGGACCTTCGCCAATATCTTGTCGGGAACCCCCCTCGAATGGTTCCACAAGCTTAGGCCCTCGTCCATCTCCTCTTTCTCGGAGCTAAGCACGCGGTTCATAGACCAATATCGGTGCAACCGCCGGGAGCTGAAGAATCTGGAGTCACTCTTCGGGATAAGTATGACCCAGAAGGAGACGTTAAGGCAATTCTACCACAGGTTCAGGTCTGAATACCTAAGCTTGGCGGACACTGACGGGCAGGATCACATGGTGATCGCGGCCTTCAAGAACTCTATTCAACCCACCCAGCTCGTCAACGCGTCGCTCATTAAGCGAACCCCGGAGACTATCGACGAACTATCGCGACACGTCAAGAAGTACATCAAGATAGAAGATGCGGACCGCAAAAGGAAGGCAGTAAAGACCAGGGTCCCGCACCAGAGCTACGCTAAGCCAGCTGCGGTGAAGAACGCCAACAAGCAGTAGGGAGAGGCGACACGGCACGATGCGACGCGAAGCGGCAGAGGCAAGACAGGCCAGCGAGGCCGCAGTGGAATAGGGAGTTCACGGTACTGAGCGTCCCTATAGATCAATCTTGGAAGCTATCAAGGGTGAGCCTTACTTCAAGTGGGTGCAACCGCTTGAACCTTGAGAGAGGGGAGCCAGAGATGCATCGAGGTACTGCGAGTACCACCAAGGTCAAGGCCACACTACCTTGCAGTGCTGGGTGCTCATGCATCATATTGAAGATCTCATTGAGGCCGGCCACCTTGGCTGCTTCATTGACCCCCCTCAACATAAGGACACAAATGTTGTAGGAGAAGTCCAATGGGGGGCGACGGCACCGCGCATACCGGGTCCTCCGCCAGAAAGACATCAGCTCCGAGAGGTAGACGTTGTCTACAGGTACCATGGCCCTGTCCCATCATCGAACTCCGTCGACCGTCAGGTGCGGCGCATAGAGCAAGCAAGGCAAGTTCACCATATGGTGCTCGACCCCGTCATTCGCCCCGAGCCAAGAGTGGAAGCTGCAGTACAATTTTCGGCGGCTGATCTGGTCGAGATAGAGAGGCCTCACAACCATCCTCTAGTCATACGGCTACAAATAGCAAACTGCCTGGTGAAGAGGATCCTAGTTGACGCTGAGAGTTTGGTAGACGTACTCTTCCTCAGCGCCTTCGATGCCATGCAGCTGGATCACGGGCAGATGACTGAATCATCATCGACGATAACAGGCTTCACAGGAGAGGCTGCAAGGGTGGTTGGTGAGGTCACCCTCCCGATCACAACAGGGTATCTCACCAACCTTACCAGGTTTATTGTAATTGAAGCCAACTCGGCATACAACATCATCCTTGGAAGACCGTGGCTCCACCACTTGGATACGGTCCCCTCGTCGGCCCACCAAGTAGTAAAGTTCTGGACCAACAAGGGCCTGATGAGCATTCGAGGTGACCAGTCCTCAGCAGCCAAATGTGAGCTTAGCGCCATCCATCTGAAGACGATGTGCCAAATCGAGGGAGGAGAACTAGGTGAAGATGGAGCTGAGTCGGGCATCTTCAACCTCTGGACTACGAAGCGGAGTCAAGAAGCCCCAATGTTCCAGCACCTCGTCGAATCAAGTGTAGGATCACGAGGAGGCCAAGCCATTCAGAAGACCGACCTGTCAGTTGAACTTAAAGAACTGACAGTATCGGGGAACCTGTTGAAGACCAACCTGTCAGTTGAACGTAAAGAATCGATTGTGTCGAGGAACTTAAAGAAGGCCAGTTAATTAGCTGAACTTAAAGAGCTAACTGATCTGAGCGACCCGATGGAGACTGACCGCTCAGCTGAAGGTAAAGAGCTGAATGAGTCGGCGCACCCGCAGAAGACCGACCGACCGGTTGAATCTAAAGAACCTGACGAGTCGAAGGAGTCAATGACTGACCTGAACACGGAATGGGAAGAGTCACCTGTAGTTGAGCCCATTCTACCCGTGGACTTAGGAGAAGCGGGTCATCCGAAGATAACCTATCTTGGGTCGCAGCTCCCAAAGCACCATGCCGAGGCGATGACGATTTTTCTCAAGGCAAACCAGGATGTGTTCGCATGGTCAGTTGAAGACATGTCGGGCATCCACCCCGAGGTAGCCTGCCACCACCTCAACATTCGAGAAGGAGCTACCCCTGTCCGCCAGAAGCCCCGGTCGCTAGCGCCGGAGAAAGCAGCAGTTGTCAACGTGGAAGTAGAAAAGTTGTTGTGAGCGGGCATCATCCGAGAAGCCCGATACCCGAAGTGGATGGCTAACGTAGTCGTCGTCCCCAAGAAGTCCGGAGCCATACGGGTATGTATTGATTTCACAAACCTTAACCAGGCGTGCCCGAAGGATAGCTACCCACTACCGCGGATTGATGCCCTGGTAGATTCAACGGCGGGACACGGGAGGCTTTCGTTCATGGACGGGTACTCGGGCTATCATCAAATTCTCATGAACTCGGAGGACTAGGAGCACACGACCTTCGTGACAGGTCGAGGGCTCTACTGCTACAAGATGATGCCTTTCGGGTTAAAGAACGCAGGGGCGACATACCAAAGGCTGGTGAACAAGATATTCGTCGAGCAAATCGGGAGGAACGTGGAGGTCTACGTCGACGACTTACTCGTGAAGAGCCAGGTGGAGGAGGCGCATATGTAAGACCTGGAGGAAACCTTCGCAACCCTACAAAGATATAGCATGAAGTTGAACCTGGCCAAGTGCGCTTTTGGCGTGACATCAGGAAAATTTCTGGGTTACTTGGTCACCCGACGAGGGATCGAGGCCAACCCAGAGCAGATCCGAGCCTTGGAGGAGATGCCATCGCCCAAATCACGAAAGGAAGTGCAGAAGCTGACTGGTCGGATCAACGCCCTCAACCGCTTTATATCCAAGTCCTCAGACCGATGTCGGCCCTTGTTCGAAAGGCTGAGCAAGCTTGCACCTTTCGATTAGGACCAACGTTGCGAGGAAGCATTTCAGGAGCTGAAGACGTACCTCGGCCGACCCCCTATCTTGACAGCCCCTGAGCTTGGCGTAACATTGGGGGTGTATCTTTCGGTATCCGACGCAACAATCAGTGTCGTACTGGTATGCGTGCGAGAAGGAGTGGAGAGGCCCGTCTACTATGTCAGCCGTATCATGACGTCGGCTGAAACTAGATACGCACGGATCGAGCAGGTAGCCCTAACATTGGTGTATGCATCAAGGAGGCTCCGCCCGTACTTCGTCGCCCACCCCATCGAGGTCATCACCGAGCACCCCTTGAAGGAAGTACTGGACAACTCTACCCGCGCGGGTCATCTGAGTAAGTGGGCAACCGAACTGCAGGAATTTAGCCCTCGGTACGTGCCTCGGAAGGCAATCAAGGGCCAAGCACTCACAGACTTTCTCAGTGATTTTCTGACGGAGGACGTTATGCTGGTACCGGGACCGTTGGAAGACCTGTCGATAGCTGCCGGTCGATCCATGGGAGTCGGCACGGCAGCAGGACAAGAGGACGGAGAAGAAGGTTGGAGATTGTTCGTGGACGGCTCGTTATGCGCAACCGGGAGCGGTGTGGGGGTAGTCCTAATAACCCCTGACCATACGAAGCTCAAAAAGTCAGTGCGACTACTTTTCCCGATGACGAACAATGAGGCTGAGTACGAGGAAATGTTGGTAGGACTGGAAATGGCAGAAGCGTTGGGGGTGACCAGCTTACAGGTCTATGGCAACTCCCAACTGGTTATCAATCAGATTACCGGTAGATACGAAGCACACGATGCGAGAATGCTAGCCTACCTGAAGCTAGCCCGGGAGCTGATTGCCAAGTTCGAGAACATAAACTTCCACCAGTTCTCCAGAGTGGAGAACAGGCAAGCGGATGCCCTTGCTAATCTAGCATCAGTGCTTGGAGGAGATGAAGAAAAAAGGGTCGTCATCGAGGTGCAAGTTGACCCCCGAACAGCCGGTCGCGCAGAAGATAGTCGCCTGGCCGGGAGGACGTAAGCCATCGAAGCAGCCTATACTATTGCGGCCGGTGCTGATTGGGTAGTCAACATGAAGAAGTGTCCACTTTATGGTATACTACCGGAAGACATCGACGATGCCCGAAGAACCAAGGCACATGCACCAAGATACACCCTCGTCGACGACGAGCTATACAAGCGTTCGTTTAGCGGACCGTACCTCAAATGCCTCACGAAGGAGCAAGCAGTAGAAATTATAAGGGAGGTACATGAAGGAGGATGCTGGAATCATTCTGGAGGAAGATCCCTAGTGTGGAAGATAAAGCTGCAGGGCTACTACTGGCCCACCATGGAAGCGGATGCGGAAGGGTATGTGAAGAGGTGCCTGCAATGCCAAAAGTATGCTCCCTCCATACACCAACCGGCAGAAGAGCTGCACCCAGTATCCAGCCCTTGGCCCTTCCAACAGTGGGGGTTGGATATTTTGGGCCCCTTCGCGACGTCGCCCAACTGAAGGAAGTTTCTCCTCGTCGCCATCAACTACTTCACCAAGTGGGTGGAGGCCATTATTTTACTAAAGATTGGAAAAGTTCAAGTAGGAAAGTTCTTATTGAGCAGCATCATTTGTCGATTCGGACTGCCACGGGCTTTTGTTGCAGACAACGAGCGATAGTTCGATGCAGAGTCAATTAAGAAGTTCTGCGCCAGTAACAACATCAAGCTGTTCTTCTCTACACCACGGTACCCTCAGAGCAACGGGCAAGCAGAGTCGATGAATCGTGCCATTCTAGACATACTGAAGAAGAAGTTGGAGCAGAAGAAGGGTTTGTGGGAAGAGTCTTTACCCGGAGTTCTATGGGCTTATCAGACGACAACGAAGCGACCGATGGGAGAGTCCCCGTTTAGCCTTACCTACGGCTCTGAAGCAGTCCTGCCAACGGAAACACTGGTGCCAACACTACGAACAATCGTAGCTACCGACCCGGAGCTGAATGGTGAACTCCTGCTTGATGGCCTAGACCTACTGGAAGAGAAGAGGAAAGAGCGAGAGCGCGCCTGGAGAACTACCATCAGGCCATTAAGAGGGCGTATGATCGCAAAGTCAGGAGGCGAATCTTCAAGCAAGGGGACCTGGTCATGCGGAAGGTCTTTGATAATACCAAGGAGCTAGGGAGTGGCCATACATCGTTGATGGTATGGGAAAGAATGGAGCCTACCATTTGAAGACTCAAGATGGCGATGCGCTAGCGAGACCGTGGAATGCAAGCAACTTACGCAAGTTCTACCAGGGTAGATGAACAAGAGAAACACATGTAATCGTTTTGTAGCTCGACTACTATTCAATAAAGATGTGTTTTCTCAGTGTATTTATGCATGTGTGATAGTGATGATCAACTAAACCAGCCTAAACCAAGTGGTACATAACACTCCAAGAGAGTTCTACTACTTGGCCGACCAGTCAACAGGTCCCAGTGCAGGGCAAGACCAGCCGATGAACAACTCGGAAGATTGGTCGACAGACCCCACTTAGGTACGACCAATCAACCGACCTAAACCAAGTGGTACATAACACTCTGAGTGAGTTCTATCACTTGGCCGACCGGTCAACAGGTCCCAGTGTAGGGGGAGACCAGCCGGTGAACAACTCGGAAGATCGGTCGACAAACCCCGCTTGGGTACGACCGATCAACCGACCTAAATCAAGTGGTACATAACACTCCAAGCGAGTTCTACCACTTGGCCGACCGATCAACAGGTCCCAGTGCAGGGCGTGACCGGCCGGTGAACACTTGGGAAGATTTGGTCGATAGGCCCCGCTTGGGTACGACCGATCGACTAACTTGAACCGGTCATTTTACAACACTCCTAGCGAGTTCTATCACCTAGCCGGTTGGTTGACGGGTCCCTCCGTAGGGCATGACTGGTTGGATAACGCACAAGAAGGTCAAATATTAGGCCCCCGCTTAGGCACGACCGGACAGACTGCCTGAGCCAAATTTAAAAGACGCATCGTCGACGTGTAAACAAGATGCAAGAGCTAAATTTTAAAGACATGTCATCGACGTGTAGTTAAAATATGGAAGCTAAATTTTAATGACACGTCTTCGACGTGTACTTAAAATACAAAGTTGATAAGAGAAGGAGTGCAACCAGAACATGCAGATAGATCAACATTAGAAATGCCAGTACAAGCCAGGATATGGTTTTATTACATCACAAGATAGCAAACAGAAGTGATCAGTCATCTGCGGGAGCTTTCCATTTCCCCGGCGGAAGCCTACTGCATAGCTTAGCAACCTTCTTACGCCATCCCTTTGCCTGCTCTTCAAGAGCCAACTGGGTCTCTCTGTTGAGGACCTCGTACTATCGAGCAAGCGCTGCCTTCTCCAACGCAGCTGCCTGGTCAGGGGAAGACTTCAGCACGGCTAGTTCGGCCTCGTAAGCTGCCTTGCAGCCTGTGCATCGGTTCGTTGCCTCCTGATCATAGAAGCCTGGTCCCTGACTCAACCCTCCATTGTGTCAAGCTCTGACTTAGCAGCCTCCAAAGCATCCTGAAGCTCGAAGAGGTCAGCAGCAATATTCGCCTGCGCGAGTTCAAGCTGGGCTTTGACTGCAGCCACCTCCTCCAAATGGAGCTTTCGGGCTTCCACTAGCTGAGCGCGAGTCTCTACCAACTCTTGTTGGACACTACTCAAGGAGAGCTCGAGCTGGGCAATCCTTCGAGCACCCCCCTTGGCAGCTCGGTCGGCCAACGTAGTGATGCGGCTACTCATCTGGCAAAAACAGAAACAATATGTGTCAAAGAGTCAGAAGAAGGAATTACTACTGCAATCAAGTCTTCACCTCCAAGAAGACTTACCTCGCGAAGGTCGTCGAGCTGGTTCTGCCAGCTGGAACCGTCTGCCCCTGTATCCTCTTCTTCCCCCTGGTGAGCAGAGATCCCACTAGAGCGACGGCGGGATATAGCTTCGGCAGCTCCGACAGGGGACCCAGGAGGGGGCCTGGCGACACCCCCTGAAGCAGAGGAGAAAGGCGAAGGCATGAAGCGTTGTACGTTCAAGTGTTCGAACGATGCAGCAGTAGGTGGAACAGCGGGGGCGCAAGATGAGGCACGTGCTCGCGATGCAGCAGTAGGTGAAACAACAGGGGTGTGAGGTGAGGCACGTGCTCGCGACCCTGTGGAGCCAGAGGGCACGGCTTGCCTACTCCTCCCATGGGAAGAAGAGAGACTGCATCCAGATGACGTCTCGGACTCTTCAACCTCCATGTAGTGCGACCCGTCGGCGGCACGTCTTCCACCCAGTCGTCAGGAAGGGAGCGCAGCACTTTGAAAGTAGCCTGTCTCGTGATGGGAACGCTGGGAATGCAATCTTCATCGTCGTCACTGGAAGACTCACCCAGGACGAGACGCCTGCTTGAGTTCCCAGTAGGCGCCGCTGCGTCACAACCAGCAGTTGTTTGTCTACCATCGCCCGCAGCTACAGTGGACCGTGTGCGACGCCTGAGAATCACGTAGAGCTTAGATAATGCCGTGTTGGGATTGAAGCATCTAACAGAGCTAACATACTTATCAGGAAGCTCCATAGAAGGAGCAGATGGCTCCTCTCCCCTACTAGTCGTCACCGACTGTTTGCCCTTCTTAGGCGTGCTGTAAGATCTGATAATGGGGAGCTTTGGAAACAACTGCCGCCAGTCATCGTCGTCATGAGTAACCCTCTTGATCAGTCTGTCCAAATCCTTTTCGATATCCTCGGGGCACTGGAGTTGCCTTGAAGGGTAGAAGTCTTCAATAGTTCCAGCGAGATGGAAGACCGTCCCGGGGACTTTGTAGCAGCCTCTCCACGGTCTTCCAACTACAATGGGGCACTCTTTCAAACCCCTAACAGAGTCGGACAAGCCCCCAATGGGAGGATGACTACCTGCGTGCGCCTGCAAGCTGAAATGCGAGTACACGCAGCCGGGCGTCACCTTGTAGTCATTGACAAAATATTTCTTCAGGAGATAGGCAACACAGAAATGCTGCCCCGCCAACTCTTCTATCGTCTCGATGCAACGAAGCATCCTCCAGCCATTGCCAGCAATCTGGCCTGGAGATACCCCTATATACTCCAGCAGACGACCCGAGAAGCTAGCGAGAGAAAGCCTTAGGCCACACCGCAACTGTCCTAGGGTGATGATAGTGCGGTCATCTATAGGGTCCAGGGGACCAGTAGCGAAAGAAAGAGATATGACATCAGGGATACCGTACACTGCCCGGACGTCTTCCAGCAGCGGGAACTTCTTCGGTACGGTGAACCAGCTGAACGACATCTTCAGTACTGACTCACGCTACGAAGCTACCTCCAACACGCAACCCCTCGGCGTGTATCTAAAAGAAGCTCCCTCCAACACGCAGCCCCACGGCGTGTATCTAAAGATGACTACAACGAATCTATTCACCTCACGCAGCGCTCCATCGACCCGAACAAGCCTTCAGCCACAGAAGAAAAAAAGAGGAATTCTAAAGCAGAGGGAAAAATGAACCCTCTGGGTCCTATTTATAGGAAAAGTATGAGTTGTGGAAGTCGATTAGGATTTCGAAAAAGGAGAAGGCTAGGTGGCGACGCATGATGACGCCATGTGGCGAAAAATCGGGAAAAGCCCGGACAGCCATCCTAAGTTCCAGTATCACTAAAACAGAGATTGACACGCAAAACAAGACTAGCACACAAATCGAGGTAAAATGATCCTGATCGGGCGGGGCTGAAAACCGTCCGATCAGGAGGGGGTATTGTGTGTATCATGAGCAACTTACCCGCCGGGAGCCGTAGCTACGTCGCGGTCCGGCCACATGCGAAGTAGAGAAAAAGCTATCGGGGGCCATCACTTCGTCGCGAGTAAGTCACACGCCAAAACGAACCAAGAAGAACCCTACTCCCCCCTATAGGGGTCGGCCGCACAACAGCCCCCCCCCCCCCCGAGGTCGGTCGGTCGCGCAATAGCCCCCTCCCCGGGGTCGATCGACCGCGCAACAGCAGGGGGAAAGGGGGGGTCCAAACCCCCCGGGGGTCGATCGGCCGCGCAACAGCCCCCCTGGGGTCGGTCGACCGTGCAACAGCCAGGGGGAAAAGGGGGGGTCCAAACCCCCTGGGGACGGTCGGCCGCGCAACAGCCCCCCCCCCCCCCCCAAGGGGTCGGTCGGCCATGCAACAGCCAGGGGGAAAAGGGGGGGGGTCCAAACCCCCATGGAGGTCGACCGCGCACTAGAGCAAAGAAAGAGGCGACGGTTGAACCCGGAGATCTCGGGCGCATAGCGGTTACGGAGTGCTGACTACGCTCCCGAGATTTCTGGCCAAAGTTACCGGGAGCCAAAGCCACGTCCCCACTACCGCGGCGGTTGAGTACTTTGCAGAGACACGTCGTCTACCCATCCCACGCGGAGTGCTCCAACCGTCGCCCCACCACTATAAAAGGAGACCTACCCCTTCCAGCAAGAGGGACGAAATTCTGGAGGAGGTGCTGCCAGTTTCATCCTGGAATTTGCGGAGCTAAAGAGGTCGATCGGTACTTTAGCTGAAGTTACCGCCGTCGGTTGGTAACTAAGTCTTGTCTGCAGAGGTCGGTAACTAAGTTTTGTTTGCAGAGGTTGGTAACAAAGTTGAGACTGTAGAGGTCGGTATTTTGGGAGACCGATCCTCAGGGTGTAATTGGGGTAAAGGTGAGAGATTGTAACTATTGAAGATGTTTTAGTGCATTCTCACCCCACCAGTGGTTTTTTTCCCTTCGACGTTGAGAAGGGGTTTTTCCACGTAATTTCCGGTCTTCTTTCTTCTCTTTGGCGTGTTAGATTGTGCTCGCCACCCGAACCGCCCGGTTCGATTAAAAACCCCCCCACAAATGGGTTATTGAGTAAGTTATTGAGAAACGATGGGGATACGGGGGCTAATTACATATTTTTGGGGTATGAATAAAATTTCCCTAAAAATAAATTGAGAGGCCATATAATTTTGGGTTAATATGTGAGAGCTCCCTCACAACTGATCCATTCGGTGAACAGGACACCTTAAAGTTTTATTTAGCCTAAGGTCCCTGTTTTTCTTGATAAACCTGAAACTACCCTTGGTTTTTTCTCCCCTCTCTCCCGTGCAGCTAAGGCGGCGGTGGCGGCGGCAACAAAGGCAGCGGTGAGCAGCTCCAACGGCGGTGGCATTCAGCGAGCTACAAAGGCAGCTACGGCGAGCAACTCCGGCAGCTGTGGCATTCGGCGAGCAGTATATCTCAGGTCAAGGGTTCATCCATCTCATGTCAAGGGTATATCCCATGACCTGTAGATCTCAGTGTTAGTGTTAGGGTTAGGTTCGGTTCGACGGTGAGCAGCGGCGGCATTCGGTGGCGGCGAGCAGCTCCAGTGGCGACGAGTAGTTCGGTGGTCGGCCAAGATCCAATAGGCCAAGAGCCATGAGCCAAAACTCTTAAGACTGTGATACCAAGATGGATGAGGTGGTGAGGTGTACAAGGCCGCAAGTTAGCCCCATATCGCAGAGAAGGAGATCCCGGGCTACTTATATAATTTTCCCTCCCAAACATAGAAGACGCTTTTTAAAATCGTGCACCGCTACGGATTTTGTAAGAACTTCGTAGTTAAGCGTGCTCGAGCAAGAGTAGTACTAGGATGGATGACCACCCTAGAAAGTCCTCGTGCGGGCATGGACAAAGTGGACAATATCTTGTGTGTTTGGGGCGATGTTACAGGTGTAGAGGGCAATTTCGACCACAGCATTTCAAAGTCCTTAGGCTTAACCGATCTCTTTGTCAGGGACTGCTCACTAAGTCTTGAAAAATTAAGTGTACGTCTGTATATAACATCAAGAATAGAAGGTGCATGACAGATAATAGTTTTAGTTAAGTCTGAATCCACAGAATCAAAGTAGTTTTAAGGGTGATCCTCCCCAACGATTCTGAGATGAACGCAGGTGCCCGTTTCTGACGTCTCAGAAAAGCTGAGGCTTCTGCGAGCTCCGGGTCAACGGTGCCACCATCACCGTTTTGGATGACGTGTTTTTTTTAAATACCAAATTACCTATGGGATCATCTCACATTAATTAACAGTATATGATCTAGGGACAAAATTTTTTTATTTCTTTTATAGGAATAGTTGCATGGGTTGTTACATAGATTTCATTGTAGCAGCTACAGCGAATTCACTGCAGCTGCTACTGTGGTTTTTGTCGTGGCTCCTAAAAAGACTTTCCTATAGTGAATTCACTGTAGCAATGATACTCAATTATATGCAAATAATACTAAATTGAATTGAGTATTATTTTGTATATTTTTGTACCATGTAAAACCACTATAGGGATTTTGAAGCACCTTTTTCTAAAGGTCGAGTACCATTTAAAATGATACTTAATTATTTGAAAATGATATTCTGTGCTACAGTTATTTCAATGTAGGGAATGGGGTATCATTTTTATATAATTAAATAACATTTTAAATAAAAGTAGCAACTATAGCGAAATCATTATAGTACTACCGTGAAATCACTTAATTATATGAAACGACATTCAGCGCTATAGTGATTTCAAAGTAGGGAATTGAAATCATTATTATAAAATTGAGTCTTATTGCTATAGTGATTTTCCACTATAGCAAAGTGTTTTTAGCAGTCACGCGATGAAATCAATTTAGTAGCTACAGTGATTTCACCGTGGTAGCTATAGTGATCCCACTGTTAGTTTCAAAATTGGACGTTTCATAGGGATTGGAGGCGGTTTTGTAGACAATGATAATTTGATAAAATTGGTAACTTATCCTGACCATTTGTCTTTTTGTAACTAATTGAGCCATTGTAATTAATATGTTGAATCATGAATTTGTGCTAAGAGAAAAAATTGTTGGAAACTATCTTAAAATGAAACTGTTAAAAATAACTGATTACTATCTGCTCCTAGAATTTTACAAGGTCGAAAATTTTACTTTCCACCCATAATTCCCTCTTCCCACCCTGTGAAAGGGTGGGACTAGATACAACCCACAAAATACCTTAGACAGGCCCGTCTAAAGTTAGCATGCCTTTTTTCCATAGGTAGCCCCAGTTTGTAGGTCATCCCTTTTTTTTTTCCTTTGCCCTTTCCCATGTAGGGTGCCACGCATCGTCACCTGCCGCCCGTCGCTACCTATCCAACCCGTCGTCGTCGTCTCCTCCTCCTCTTCTTTCACCTCCTTTTCCTCTCTCCTCCTTTTTTTCCCCTTCTTCCTCCTCTCTCCCCCTTTGTCCTACCTAAAATCTGTGCATTTGGCAATACCAGTCTAATGCACCTTCTGTGCATCAAGTCACCTCGGTAGACTGCACATAAGATGCATTTGACCACGAAAAGAGGAGGAAGAAGGAAAAAAGAGGAGAGAAGGGGACGAAAAAAGAGTAGGAGAATGGAAGAGAAAAGAGGATGAGGAGGAAGAAGAATAAGAAGGGGAGGAGAGGAGGAGGATATGGCAGTGGTGGGTTGTTGGTGGGCGGTGGAGGAGGCAAGTGGGGGCCTGTACATGGCCGGTGACGAGGCGGCGGGCATCGGCTACCACCAGCAAAAGAACAAGGGTGAAATGGGGACACAATCAGATTTTTGTTCAAATTTAAGTTAGGGCTACCTTAGGTATTTTGTGGGCTATATATAGCCCCACCCCCTGTGAAATTGGGTTCTCTCTTCCCACCCCGACTTTCCTCGTTCCACTCCGTTAAACCTATTTGTTTCTTCCCCTGCTCTAGTGTCCCCATCATCAGTGGCCCCCTCGAAGCCCGTCGTCGGCAAAGCCCTCCTCTCCCTTTCCTTCCCCCACCCCAACTTCCTTTGCCTACTTAATCTCTAGGAACCTAAAGAAGTGACTTGCCACTACACAAGAAGGCCTATTTCAGCCTTAGCATCGGCAGCTGTTTTTAGTTTGGCTGTAAGTGCTGAAAAGTAGCTGAAAAAAAAAATTAAAGAATAAATCGGCGGCCACGGGTGGTGGCGAGTGCTATGATCTGCACAAAAGAGAGGAGGAAAGGGGTGCAGCCAAGGGTGTTTTGGTCCACAAATAAAAATTTAAAGAGTGGAATGAGAGAAGTGTAGGGTGACAGTAAAATTTTCAGCGACAAAATCATGAAATGCATGGGTATTGGGATGATGTTTTTCCCAAAATGACCCCCAGTTTTTGGGGTTTACTCAAACTAAACCTAGTTGCTTTCAGCATTACCTTTTTTACCACTTACATTTGTTGGCCAAAAATACCCTCAATATAGCACTTCTTCTTATTCTTCCTTTTTGAAACCTATCAGTCTCCAACGTAAGTCCTTTTGTGTTGACTTCTGTTTTCTCTTTGGGTGACTTCTAGCTTTACAAGTATAAAAATAAACTTCCAGTGACCTCCGATAAGGATTCAATAGCAAAGAGAAATACAAGTGGTGGTGTTTCCAGAGACCTCCACTAAATCAATAAAGAAAGCAAACTCTCAGTGATCTCCAACAAAGGTTTCATGGCAAATAAGTGGCTAGTATGTGGTGGGATTTCTGGTGACATTCAGCGAAGCAATATATGGAGAATTTAAACTCTTGCTGATCACCAGCGAGGGTCCAACGACAAAGAGGAACACAAGTGGCATGGTTTTCAACGACTTCTAAGCGAAGCAATAGGACAAAAAAAAAAAACTCATAGACCTTTGAGAAGGGTTCCACGTTTAGGAGGAACGCAAGTGATGGGGCTCTCGATGACCTCCGGCGAAACAATTAAATATATGACCAATGCAAACTTTGGTGACCTCTGCAAGAAACTAAATATATGACCAATGCAAGTCGACACAAAGATATTGCATTGGCCTTATTGATTGACCAAAAGTAACAATAAGGCAAATGTCAAGTCGATTTTGTGTTAGCCTGATTGCTTCGCCAAAAACAACAGTGAGGCCAACACAAGATAAATGTAAAAAACTTGTGTCAACACTTGATTTTTGCACCGACTTTGCATGGGTTTTGCGTTGACCTTTTGTTGGCTTGTACGTGGAGGTCCCTATTGCTTTACTAGTAGTCATCGAAAATTGCACCGCTTGTGTTCCTCCTTGCCAGGAAATCATCATCGGAGGTCATGGGTGTTTGCTTTCTCCATTGCTTCGTCAGAGTTCGCTGAGGGTTTGCCTTCTCCAATGCTCATCGGAGGCCTGACCACTTGCTTTTTCTTTACCATGAAACCCTCTCCATAGATGTTATGGAGTTTACTTTCTCGATTTCTTTGTTGGAGGCCGTTGTGAGGTTCCTACGTCATTTCCTTCATCAGACATCCTGTCACTTACATTTCTTCTTGCCGTGGAACTCTTGTCGGATCCTGTTGGAAGGTTATTAGGAGACATCTCTCATTACTTAGTCAAGGTCACCCAAATATGAAATGCAAGTCAAATGCTAGATATATGAGCTGGAGACTTAGCAGGTTTCACAAAGAAAAGATAATCGGCCTATATCGAGGAAATTTTTACCTGAAATACTAACATATGAACGAACGGCGGTTTCGCAAGTGAAGGGGAGGGGGCCATAAAAGTAAAGCATAAAGCAAATAGGGCACAATCGGATTTCATTTTGGGGAAAAAAAACCTCATTGGGTTTGTCTAATAATGATAAGGAAACACACGTGGCAGCACATGATAGGACGGACACATGTGATGTAGCTATGTCGGCCATACAAAATTATTAAAGTAGAAATTATGCTTGAACACATACCCCAAACAGAAAAGTGTGACGCTCACAGCTCAATGCGGGCCACGTCTGCGTGTTTCACACTTGTGTGCCTGAGTAGCAACTCTTAATGAGGTTTTTACCGAAATGACCACCAACTCTTAACTATTGTTGAGAATGGGCCAGGTTACTTTTGGCTTTACCAAAATGACCATTGAAACTTTTTGGGACCAAACTACCCTTTTACTGACTGTGATTTTTCGGGTTTGACGGCGACGGCAGCGCGGCAGCAGGGGTTGGGCGCCGGCTCGGTTGTGGACCGCTGGAGCTAGGGAAGGTCGGCTCGGGCTTGGGCTTGACTGCCACCGTGAGAGGAGGTGGAGGAGGTTGGCGGGCCGGTGTCGGATGGTCGCCGGAGCTTGAGGAGGAGGGCTGCTGGAACGTGGGTTGCACCCCTTCTCTCTTCAACTCTCTCTCTCTCTCTCTCTCTCTCTCTCTCTCTCTCTCTCTGTTTCTCTCTCACTCTTTGTTTCTCTCTCACTCTTTCTTTCACTCTCTCTTTCTCTCTGCTCACCCACTCTTTCACTCTCTCACTCTCTCTGCTCACTCTCTCACTCTTGACTCTCTATGTGAGAGGAGATGGAGGTGGTGAAGATGGTAAGGATCACTATGATTTTTTGGCGACGAAAACTAGACGAAACATGTTATTTTCGTCGGATTTCGTCTGATTTTTCGGCGACGAAAATTAGACGAAATTTGTTATTTCGTCCGATTTTCGTCACACAGCCCAAAGCCATTCTCGGGGATAAATGACTGTAATTTTTTGGCGATGAAAACTAGACGAAACATGTTATTTCGTCGGAATTCGTCCGATTTTTTGCGCGTCGCCGGAGCAAAGGACGAAGGAGGGCTGCTGGAACGTGGGTTGCACCCCTCCTCTCTTCAACTCTCTCTCTCTCTCTCTCTCTCTCTCCTTCACTCTCTATTTCTCTCTCACTCTTTGTTTCTCTCTCACTCTTTCTTTCACTCTCTCTTTCTCTCTGCTCACCCACTCTTTCACTCTCTCACTCTCTCTGCTCACTCTCTCACTCTTTAACTCTCTCTGTGAGAGGAGATGGAGGTGTGGTGAAGATGGTAAGGGTCACTATGATTTTTTGGCGACGAAAACTAGACGAAACATGTTATTTTCATCGGATTTCGTCTGATTTTTCGACGACGAAAACTAGACGAAATTTGTTATTTCGTCCGATTTTCGTCACACAGCCCAAAGCCATTCTCGGGGAGAAATGACTGTGATTTTTTGGCGACGAAAACTAGACGAAACATGTTATTTCGTCGGATTTCGTCCGATTTTCGTCCGATTTTTTGCGCGTCGCCGGAGCAAAGGACGAAGGAGGGCTGCTGGAACGTGGGTTGCACCCCTCCTCTCTTCAACTCTCTCTCTCTCTCTCTCTCTCTCTCTCTCTCTCTCTCTCTCCTTCACTCTCTATTTCTCTCTCACTCTTTGTTTCTCTCTGACTCTTTCTTTCACTCTCTCTTTCTCTCTGCTCACCCACTCTTTCACTCTCTCACTCTCTCTGCTCACTCTCTCACTCTTTGACTCTCTCTGTGAGAGGAGATGGAGGTGGTGAAGATGGTAAGGGTCACTATGATTTTTTGGCGACGAAAACTAGACGAAACATGTTATTTTCGTCGAATTTCGTCTGATTTTTTGGCGACGAAAACTAGACGAAATTTGTTATTTCGTCCGATTTTCGTCACACAGCCCAAAGCCAGTCTCAGGGAGAAATGACTGTGATTTTTTGGCGACGAAAACTAGACGAAACATGTTATTTCGTCGGATTTCGTCCGATTTTCGTCCGATTTTTTGCGCGTCGCCGGAGCAAAGGACGAAGGAGGGGGCGTCGCCGCTGCTCCCTCCGCGCGTCGCCGGAGCACAGGGAGGGGGGGTCGCCGCTGCTCCTCCCGTGCGTCACCGGAGCACGGGGAGGGGGGGTCGAGATCGAGCTCGGGGGAGATCGGGCGCCGAAGTGCAGGGGGGGTCGGGAGATCGGGCGCGGGGGGGGGGGGGGGGGGGGGGGGGGTGTCGCCGCTGCTCCACCCGTGCGTCACCGGAGCTCGGGTTTGACGGCGACGGCAGCGCGTTAGCAGGGGTTGGGCGCCGGCTCGGTTGTGGACCGCCGGAGCTAGGGAAGGTCGGCTCGGGCTTGGGCTTGACTCTTTCTCACTCTTTGTTTCTCTCTCACTCCTTCTTTCACTCTCTTTCTCTCTGCTCACCCACTCTCTCACTCTCTCTGCTCACTCTCTCACTCTTTGACTCTCTCTGTGAGAGAAGATGGAGGTGGAGAAGATGGTAAGGGTCAATATGTCTTTTTACCTGTTTAGTGTCACCGTGCGACCTGTTTCCCACGTGCTGGTGGCCATTTTCGTTCAGATTTCTTGATGGGGTCCATTCTCAACAATAGTTGAGAGTTGGTGGCCATTTCGGTAAAAACCTCACTCTTAATGCACCAACGGGCTCTTGGCTTGGGAGTAATGCTACATAGCCAACTTGTTTGCCAATTTTTGTTGCCAACTCCATACATGTGATGTGGAGTGCTGGCAGGTCCTCATTGGTGGGAACATTTTTGTGGGGGCCACGGGATAAGCCCTAACCGGATGCCATGTAAAGTTGGCAAACTAGGTGGCTACCTAGCATTTCCCCTTGGCCTTGTGGTACTTTCACTCTTCCATGCTGGAGAGGTTTCTTGTTCGACTCCCGATATAGACACCGTGGAATGAACTTTTCCTCAAGGGCGTCGTGTCGTGCTTGTGCGTGCGAATCCGGGCCGTTGATGTTATGTTTACGGATTATGAGAATAATAAATTGCAGTTGGTGACTGCCTCTCTCCGTTTCGATCTCCGGACCTCATTGAGTCATTACTCTAGCGCCCAGTTTTCTAACCGCTTTGCCGGTCCAACAAAAAAAAAATATAGTTTCAACTAAGTATATGTTCACAGAATAATAACAATTTAAAGGGTGATCCTCTCCTGCAGGTGTAACACGTAACAGATCATTCCTCAATCGTTTTGAATGACGTGTTTTTTTAAAAATACTTATGTGATCCTCCCAAACTAAATAACAGTAGATGATATGAGACACTTTTTTTTAACAAAAATAGTAGAGCGGGTCACTGCAGTGATTTCACTATATCTGCTACAGTAAAATTATTGTAGCAACCCGCGCCACTATTTTTGTTTTTTTTAATGTGAAAAACTACAGTGATTTCATAGTAGTTCTTTTTAAAAGGGAATATGGTGTGCGTTGCTACAGTGATTTTGATGTAGCTACTATAGTTAAATCACTGTAGCAATCCGTAAATTTACCGTGGATGTACAAAATTATTATTCTACAGTAAAATCATTATAGCAAAGTACTCAATTTTATGCAAATAATACTCAATTGAATTGAGCATTATTTTGTATATTTGAGTATCATGCACAGGTTGCTACAATGATTTCACTATAGCTGCTACAGTAAATTCACCATGGCGGCTAAAAAGGCTTTCCTGTAGTGAATCACTATAACAACGTACTCAATTTTATGCATATAATACTTAGTTGAATCGAGTATTATTGCGATTAAAATTGAGTATTATTGCTATAGTGATTTCACTGTAGCAAAGTGTTTTTAGCAGCCTCGACAAAGTCACTATATAGCTACTACAGTGATTTCACTGTAGCAAAGATACTTAAATATATTCAAATAATATTCAATTGAATGAGTACTATCACTATCAAATTGAGTACTTTGCTACAATGATTTCCACTGTAGCAATGTGTTTTAGCAGTCACGGTGAAATTACTATAGATGCTACAGTAATTTCACTGTAGTTGCTACAGTGTGAGTGCTATTGCTAGAAAATTGAGTATTATAAATTGCTACATTGATTTTACTGTAGTAACGTGTATTTTAGTAGCCACAACGGACTCACTATAGCTGCTATAATGATTTCACTGTAGATGCTACAGTTTGAGTATTATTGCTACAAAATTAAGTATCATTACTACAGGTCTTTCATTGTAGCAATTTATTTTTTAACAGCCATGACAGAATTACTATAGCTGCTACAATGATTTCACTGTAGCAGCTATAGTGGTCCCACACTAGGTCTCGAAACTGTTTGTTTTTCATTGGGATTGGGTGAAGTTATATAGACAATGGCAGTTTGATGAATTCGACAACTTAACCATGGCTACTATAGTATTTTATTAACTAAAAGACTCATTGCAATTAATATATAGAAATGTGGACTTGGGCTTAGAGGAAAAAGATTGGCAAGATCTATCCTAAAATAAGACCCTTAAAAAAGAAAGAGAGAGAGAGAGAGAGAGAGAGAGAGAGAGAGGCGAGTGCGGTGGGGTTTCGGTAGGTGTGTAAAAAAGAACATCAGTCTGAGCCTGGCCTGAAAAGTCAATGGCCCAAACCCGGCCCGCATCCTAGCCCGAAAGGAAGCCCGAAAGCTCGGCCCGATCCAAATACTATATACTTATTATATATATTGATTGCATATACTAAATAATGAAAAAATATAGTGTAGTGGTTAGTGTATTGTCTATAATTATAGAGGTCAAGCCTTCAAACCTTCACTTGCATAGATTTTTTTATTGAAAAGCTCGAAATTCCGAATATATGTATACCTAGGTTTTGTGTCTCATTTTTCACCCCTATCAACAACAGTTCCATGGATCAATGAATCACACTCAGCCCTAAGTGTCACCGCTGGACGATGAATCACACCATGCTTGAATCACTCTTGTCTCAGTTGCTGGCCTTTTCATTGTACATGGTCCATATCGTTGCTAGTCTTGTCGTCACAACAAGCGCACCTAAAAGAAAATGACTATGATTTTTTCACGAAATGCTATAATAGTGAGCCCCTTTAAATCATATCGTTCTTCTATCCTACGACACGTACGGTATTACTCAAAACCCAAATTCATCCAGTCCCAATTATATTTAGATGGGACGAATCGATGTCAGTTGGATTGGGTTTAAATTAAAAAAGAAACACCATGTTAATGTATATTGTAGGTTATACATATGAGTTAAGACTCATCCCTACACATGTATGTGACTATATATTCGTGGCTATTGCCCTAATAAGAATTTTCGTCATTCTCTCAAACCCTAGTCCTCTCTCTCTCTCTCTCTCTCTCTCTCTCTCTCTCTCTCTCTCTCTCTCTCTCTCTCTCTCTCTCTCTCTCCCCCCCCCCCCTCTCTCTCCCCCTCTCTCTCTCTCGCTCTCCTAGGGTTGTTGTAACATGGTATCAGAGTGGGTTTAATCCCCTCGCCATCCACTTTCGCTGCCTTCCTCCCTGATCCGGCGACCGTCGCCTTGCGTCCGAGCCCGCGCTTGGCACTCCCGCACCCGATCGGCCCTCCGTCGGTCTTAGTCGGGCCCTCCAGTAGCCCTCCGGCCTTTCGCCTGCCCTCTTGAAGCCTGTCGGTCTTTCGTCGGCCCTCCTACAGTCCACCAACTACCTGCCAGCCCTCCGTCGAACCTTCTACAGCCCGTCGCTGACCCTCCTGCAGCCCGCTAACTATTCGTTGACCCTCCTGCAATCCGTCAGCCCTACGTCGGACCTTCTGCAGCCCGCCGCCGGCCCTTCTGCAACCCACCGACTATTCATCAGCCCTCCTACAACCCACCAGCTCTCTGTCGGTCCTTTTACAGCCCGTCGTCGGCCCTTCTGCAGCGCGCCGACTATCTGTCGGCCCTTTTGCAGCCCACCAACCCCTCCTACAACCCACCATAGCCCGCTAGTCCTCCGTCGGACCTTCTGCAACCCGCCATCGCCCTCTTGCAGTCCGCCAAGTATTCATTGGTCCTCCTGCAGCTTGTCGGTCTTCCGTCGGCCCCTCCTACAGCCCGTTGCCAGCCTTCTGCAGTCCGTCGACCTTTTCTATAATCCTGTCGGTCTTTTCACCGGCTCGCCCTTGCCTACCGATTCCTTGCTACCCGCACCATATAGCTCGTCTTTCTGCCGACTGATTCTTTGCGTCTTCTGCAGCTTTCGATAGCTTTTCTTCAGATCAATCATCGATTGAGACTCCTGTGCAGGCGATCTCTGTATAGTTCTCGACGACACCACTCGAGCAGACAAGGAACTTCCTTCTTGTCTCGACTGCCTTTCCCTTTGTCATGATTATTGACTAGACTGTATGGTCTACTACCGTCCAGAGTGTCCTAGACGGTCAAGCTCTGTATGGGCATCTTGATGGTTCTACACATGCTTCTGTTGATACCTCTGGAGCAGGGTCCTCTGACACCTGGAACATGTGTGGTCATCGTGTCCAGGCGTTTCTAGTTGCCTCGGTTGACCGCTCGCTTCGAGCTGACCTGGTCACCTTTACTACTGTGATAGAGCTCTGGGCTCAACTAGTGGAGTGCTTTGTGGAGTAGAGCGGGGCCCAAGACTATCAGCTTTTCTCTCAGGCTGATCAGTCTACTCAGCAGGGGGAGCAGACGATTCAATAGTTTCACAGCCTTATATGTGGCTACTGGCATGAGCTCCAGGCTTTGGAGCCTCCTTTGCTGGATGTGTCCAGAGTCAGTGTCTCCTAGCATGAGCTGCAGTTCTTTCGAGAACGGTGACAGCTCTACCAGTTTTCAATAGCTCTTCGCCCTGAGTTCTCTCCCCTTGTGGGATAGTTGATCCATAGGGATCCCCTTCCTTATTTGATGTTGCCGTTGTGGAGCTTATTATGGAGGAGACCCATCTTCGCACCATTGCAGCTCGTCAGACCTCTGCACCTTCTAGTTTTGAGGATGTTCTTGCTGTTGCTCCACCTCCGAGACCCACTTCTATTGCTCCGCTCTCTCGGGGTCCCTCCTATTCCTCTAGTACGTTCGGTGGCCCGCCTGACACTCGGCGGTGCACCCACTGTGGCAAGTCCAGACACACGGTCGACTCTTGTTGGCAGCTTTATCCTGAGAAGCGTGCCGGACCACCTACCCGTGGTCGACCTATTGTTGCAGTTGCTGGTGCCCCTACTACTGATGCTACTACGATGAATAGTCTTCAGCGCCTCGAGATGCACCTTGAGCAGCTCTTTCTGCAGCCTTCCTCTGGCTCCTCCAGACCCTCAACTTTCTCTGCCATCTCGGGTACCTCTGCACCCTGGATTATGGAATATGGGGCTTCTCACCATATGACCCCGAACCACTCCATCATTATTGCATGCTCACCTGCCTCACACATTCCTCCAATCCACACTGCAGATGGCTCCCTTTTAACCATCTCGCAAAGTGGGTCCATCACTACCACCTCAGATCCTACTGGCCTTCTCTCTCTACCTTTTGCCTTGCACACACCTTAGCTTTGTATGAATTTAATTTCTATTAGCGGCCTGTGTGATTCCGGCCTGACAGTCACTTTTTCTTCTTCTACTGCTCGTAGGGCTGGCGGACTATACCACCTAAAGTATCTTCATCTACCTGTTGTCACTCCTTTAGTCTTCTATGGTACTGTCTCTTCTTATGCCGACCTGTGGCACAGGAGATTAGGTCATGTGTCTGAACATCGGCTTAAAAGTCTTTTCCAGCCTGGAGCTTTAGGCCGAGGTTCCTTTTCTACTTTTTCTTTTTGTACGAGATGTCAGTTGGCTACGCATTCAACTAGACTTTTTTCTTCTAGTTTGTCGAGGTCATGTAGTCTTTTTGATCTAGTGCACTCTAATATTTGGGGTCCTATACCTTTCTCTTCTATGAATGATTATCTTTATTATATTAGTTTTATTGATGACTATTCTCATTTCATATGGGTTTATCTTCTTCGTCAGCGATATGACATTACTGAGGTCTATCAGACCTTCACCACTATGGTTCATACTCAGTTCCATGCTCGTATCAAGACCTTTCGGTCTAATTGTTCCCGTGAGTACCTCTCCTCTACTATGCGCTCTATTCTTCAGTCTTATGGGACTCTCTTCCAACAATATTGTCCACACACCCATGAGCAGAACGGGGTTGTGGAGCGGAACTCATGCTTAGCTTCTCTCCTCGTTCGTTCCTCACACCTTCTGGGCAGA
Source organism: Chamaelirium japonicum (assembly GCA_947650365.1). Taxonomy (NCBI): domain Eukaryota; kingdom Viridiplantae; phylum Streptophyta; class Magnoliopsida; order Liliales; family Melanthiaceae; genus Chamaelirium; species Chamaelirium japonicum. Next base: position 122,805,493 of record OX393549.1, on the reverse strand, counting down.
GGCCATTTTGACCTCTGTCAACCTCATTAACATCACCTATTCCTGAGTCATCTCGGGTGTTTTTCCTCATGAGCACCTCTATCACGGCCCTCCTGACTACAGTAAACTGCGTACTTTCGGGTGCACGTACTTTGTCCTTCTTCCTTCCCATAAGCGCACCAAGCTTTCGGCTAGGTCCACTAAGTATGTGCTCTCGGGGCTCAGTTCTAAGTACAAGGGGTATCGTTGCTATGATCCCTTAGCTTATCGTCTTCGCTTAATGTATATTGTAGGTTATACATATGAGTTAGGTGTACAAGACTCATTTCCTACACATGTATGTGACTATACATTCGTGGCTATTGTCCTAATGAGAATTGTCCATCATTCTTCCAAACCCTAACCGTCTCTCTCTCTCTCTCAATCTCTCTCTCTCTCCTAGGGTTATTGTAACACACCAAATGTAGTAGGAACTAAATTTATTTTAACTAAAAAAATAGGTAAATTCTATATTTTTTTAAAAAATATATATTTTATGTTGGACTAACGTTGGCTTTTACGTGACGTTAATACCCATATATAGATGAGATATCAAAAACACCATTCTTCTCCAACGAGCTCAAGTCCATTAAATCTTAAGGAACTCTATTAAAACCGAAGGAACTACCTTCGTCACCAACTGGTTAATTCTTCCAGAGAAAAGATCGTGTACCCTTGTTGTGAATGGATTGTGTTGAGGAATCCTAAATTCTTCTTCCTTTGTTCACAAATTAAGGCCGGGTTTGAGGAGAGGAGCCCTAAATCCTTCTTCCCTCGTTCCAAAAATAGGGGTTAAAGATGAGGAACCCTAAAAAACCTTCTTCCTCGTCCCCCAATTAGGGGTTTGAGCTTAAAAACTCTCCTTTTCTTTGTTTCCCAATTCGAGGTTTGAGGTAAGAAACCCTACTTTCTTGTTCACCTAATGGTTTAAGGTAAGAAACCCTAATTTCTTATTCACCTAATGGTTTAAGGTAAGAAACCCTTATTCATTATTACCCAATTCGAGATAAGGGATCCTAAATCATTCTTCCATCATTCCCAAATTAGGGGTTTGAGGTGAGGAACCCTAAATCCTTCTTCCTCTTCACATACTATGGGATAAATATGTCATTTTCTCCTCAGGTTAGCTGTCAACCATGGTGAAGTGACTGGAAAGTGATGGAAAGTAGCGGAGGGGTGGGCGTGCACAACTTATATTGATTTGAGGGGTCAATATGCAAATGCTCTAATATAAAGGGTTTATACGAAATTAAGCCTAAATTGAGGGTCGATTTGCAAAAAACCTTAAATAAAATATAAACATGCAATAACAAGTACTTCGTATGTTCTCACGACTAAACGATTAACTACCGTCCAGATTAGATCCAGCGGGGTAAATACAGTTACACACAGAGAAAGAGAGAGAGAGAGAGAAAGAGAGAGAGAGAGAGAGAGAGAGAAAGAGAGAGAGAGATCAGCGGCGGCGGCTGGCGACGAGATGATTGACAAGGGCGAGGGCGTTGCTGGTGTACTGCTGGGTTCGCTGGACCCGGCGGCAGACGTCGTCCTTCACCGCGCAGGTGCCAACCTGGTTGAACCCGTCCGTGCACGTGACTTCGTTCGTCAGCGCCGCGCTCATCCACGTCTCCGCGTTCGACACCCGCCACGCCACCTCCGGACCGACCGCCTCCTCCAGCCGCTCCAGCTCCGACGCCGACTGCCGCGTGTCGTCCGCCGCGTCCCCCAGCGAGTCCGCGCAGTCCCGCAGCGCCGCCGCCGCCCTCTTGTCCGCGACAGCCGCCGACGTCCGGGAGAGGGCGGACACGTGGGCGGAGACGGAGCTGATGCGCGCGAGGCTAAGGTTGGCTGCGACCCGGGCGAGCTGGACCGGGTCCTGCTTGACCGCGCTGGCGTAGCCGGCGAGGGAGGCGACGCAGAGGTTGGGATAGAGTGTGGCCCCGCAGCACGACCGGATGAACTCCGCCGAGTTTCCGGCGGCGCCGGCGGGTAGCGCATTCTCGTACACCGGGGCTGCCGTCAAGGCGGGGAGGAGGAGGAGGAGGCCGAAAGCCTTCATCGCCGCCATATCGTTCCTGGGAGGTGGAAATGGGTTTGGGATTTGGACTCTTTGGGATCTCGATGCAAAGGAATTTATGGTGCAGGGGACCTTCGAACAACCTGTCCGTTAATTACGGAATTGCCACCAATCATTTCACAAAAAAATTCCACTTAAAAAACTAACAATCCATCTAAGTGGGTGCCATTTGCCTCACTTACTTTCTCTCCTTGTTCCACACAACCCCCCCCCCCTTATACACACACATGCCCCCATCAAATTAAGACTGCAAAAAAATCGAGTTATTCATAAGTAGCTCCCAAACGAACTCGATAAAAGATCGTTCAAGTTCGCGACTTTACTAATCGAGCCAAGTCCAAGTCTATAGTTTATGCTAGTCTAATAAATGAGCCAAGCTCAAGTAAACAAAAGCTCCCAAAAGCTCAAGTAAACAAAAGTTGGGCTTGCGAGTATGCTTGTTTAGCTAGGACTTGTGAGTAGGTTCATATAAAAGGCTTGAATAGACCTAACATATGTATTCTACACTTTTGATTCATTCTAAAGTTCGGAAACAAGTTGGATGAGAACCGTACGTTCAAGTTTATTCGATCATTAACTGAGTGAAACCTAGTCTGATGTTTAGGCTTGTTTGATAAGCAAGGCAAACTCAAGCAGACCAAAGCTCAGTTCGGCTCGATTATTAAACAAGCATAGTCTGAAGTTTAGACTCGTTTAATAAATGAGCCAAGCTCAAACAAATCAAATCCATGCTCGAATCGTTTGCAACCTTGCCCCCAACCTTTGCTAACTGCTGCACCCTCGCCACTTGAAGACCCCTCCTTTCTCCTAATCTTATTTGTCTTCTCTTGCTCCTTATTGTCGCCACTGTTGTCGTTTGTGCAGATAATTGACGAATTGTTCTTGCTGTATTGTTGGTCTAGGTCTGCATGGGTACTGGTGGTGGTCGCATGCAGAGGAGGTTTTGTCGGGCGATGAGGGACCGCCGGCTTGCACGTGAGAAGTTAGGGGTGGCAATACGTAGCGAGGATGAGTAAAGTCACATGTGAAGTAGGGGTTAGGGTTGTTTTGGCAAAAACATAGGGGGGGGGGGGCGCCAATAAAGAAACTAGGGGCGCCCCAATTCGCACCCAAATCTTGCACCCCGAGATCCGTAGATGATGCACCAGCCAATTCGGCTCATGGCATTGGGGCCCGCGCATTTAATTATGTACATCTTTGTTCATACGCTTCCACATGGAATGGCAGACCACGGATGGTTTCTCAAGTTTTCGTCAATGGGCCCATGATCGAACGGCCTGGAATCACCTGGATCAGGCAGATTCACTCATATCTTCGGAAATTCAAATGAGTAGATACTCCACTCATTGGTGGATCACGTTATGTGCCCCCATTACTTTTAGAAAACACTATTTAACCATACAAAAAAAAAAACTTTACAGACTCTTTACAGATCGTCCGATCACACTCCGTCCTGATTGACAAGCAATATACAGCGGTGATGGGGTATGCAAAGAGTCTGTAAACTAATCGTGTTGATGGGTTTACAAACCAGTTTACAGTGATCACAATCGTCGGTTTGCACCAAACAACAGCTGACAATAATTACAGACGGCTGTGATCAATATGACACGTAAGCTATTTGTAAACTTGTTTGTAGCCCAGCTGGTTGAATGTCATTTCTCTTTTAGTCCACTTACTAGGTGCTTGATTCCTCTCATGCAATTCTATTCACATTTCTCTGATGGCTTGTGAACGCAGGCGCGGAGGCGTGGGAAAAGATAATAGAAGTGCGGCGCTGGGTGGACGAAATCCTGAAAAGGCGGCGGCCGACCCGTGTGATTGGCGGGGGGGATGGCCTCATTCCACGGCGCAAACGCCGGAGATGCATACAAAAAAGGTCGCACTACAGCTACACGAGCTAAATATCATACAAAAACTGTGAAACTTTTACAAACTTTTTTCTTGCTTCTTGTTTTTTTTTGTTGGGTAGGCTTAACAAACTTCTTTGTTATAGTTAGGGATGCCCCTAGGGGGGGGGGGGTTCAGACTTTGCTCCGGTGACGAAAACAGCAGCGCCGGTAGCATCGAGGTGAGTGCACTGGATAATCAACAACCGCGATAAGTAAGAGGGCAAGGGCATGGTGGCTGGTTGGGTGTTACTGGCTGTTTTCGTTAAATGATCAAAGTCGGGCCCTGCCACTGCTGCTTTGGGCAGTTGGTAGTGGTATTGCTCCTTGTGAGCACTATTTTGGGTTCGATACCCGTTCTCCGTACCGCTCGGGTGAGCAGGTAACTTCCTCGGGCCGGGTGGGTCCTTCTCGTGCTTAGTGTGGCACCTTCGCTTGTTTGTGCGGTGACTTTATCGGTCCAGGTGGGCCCTTAATTTGCACGCTCGGTGTGGCACTTCCGATCACTACAAAAGAACAACTCTTTTACGGTGGCCGTGTAATCGACGGCCATCACCCAATGGCTAGAAACGGCATCAAATTCGACGGGGTTGGTGGGCTGCTAGAAATGGTCGAGCAAATTCCGTGGCCATCATCCACTCGGCCGCAAAAGATATTTAATATGGCGTTGGTGGGGTTGATGGGCGGCCGCCGGAAATGGTCGAGCAAATCCGACGGTCATCGTCCACCCGATCGAAAAAAAAGATATTTAATCCAGTAGCGTTGCTGGACCGTCAAAAATGGTTGAGCAAATCCGGTAGCCATTGTCCACCTGGCCGAAAATGCTATCTCAAACAAATCCGGTGGCCATTGCCCACTCGGTCGAAAAAGGTGGTCAGCCAAAAACTTCTGAATCCGGCCCTCACCCTCCTCCTAGCTTCGACGCCCTTCTTCTTTGATGCGTTATGGCAGGGTTGGTAAGTGGTCGATGTTGTTCATAAACATATGAACTAGGCAATTTGTTAAATTACAAAATAACTAAATAAATTAGAAACTTTACTCGATGAGTTAGAGGCGCGTAATCGCTGCCCTAAGAACGAAAGTCCTCCCCTCGTGCGGGTTTGAACGGATCCTTCGAACCCAAGGTACAACGAACCCAATACAAACTCCTCCTCGATTGTCGGCACGACCCGATCGAGGATCAGTTGACCCTTTGCCGATGATGATTGCCCGAAGAAAACAAACTTTGAAACTCAAGAACTTTTGTGGCAGAATTTTTCTAAAGAAAGAAAAAGAGAAAACCTTGTGTGTGATAGGTGTTTGAGGGGCTTTAAATAGAGAAAAATATGACCGTTGGACCAGCCTTCAAGGCTGAAAATAAAAGCCCACAATGGCTGTCCATTATGACCGGTTTTTGCAATCAAAGCTGTAACGTTTCTAACGTTAGCTTTTTCAAATATTGAAACGTTACAACAATCCCCCACAAAGTTTAAATATTTGAAATGATACAAATGTTAAAATCAAAAAATATTGGGCAATCTTATACTATGCATTAGGTGAAGGTGTCTTCCGACTTGAACCGACACTTAGTGTTAAAAGTTTGGTCTGAGGAAAGCGAAGTGAACTAGGTCTTAAACTAAGCTTCCCTTGATTCAGATTTCAACTATAACACATATAGCACATATCGCCTCGGGTTAAGCGGGTTAGCACGTTACGGCCATGCGCTGATACCTTGCTTCTTCATGAGAATTTTTTAAGGAATAGCCCGATTCCCATAGTCGCGGCCCCACGACTACTCTCACATAGGTGAGTCCTCCAAGGGTACCTACGACGGATTGGTACCTCGCAGAATCCTGCCTTGGGCTCATTAAGAGAGTAAATCTCAACCTGAACCGTCACACATGAGAGCACCTCGTCATAGAGACGGGAAGGAGTTATACTCCATAGGATTGTGCTCTCCCACTAGACACCTACTCTGGCTTGTTTCTATCATTTGAACCTCATTCAAGGGATCTCCAATCATAGAGGTAGGGTTTCCACTAGAGGTGCCTAATTTATGGGCTTCAATCACATCCCCCTCGATGAATCTAGGACTGCGCTCCTAGATAGACCTTTGGTCAAATGATCAGCTAAATTTTTTGCTGATCTCACAAATTCCACTGTTATTATGGACTTCTTTAGATGTTCTTTTATAGACTTGTGTCTAACTCAAATATGCCTGTTCATTTTCTCATTCGTGTTCTTTTGTTTACACAAATCTATAGCAGCTTTAGAATCGCAGTGAATAGAAATGGCAGGTAATGGATTATTAACTACTGGTATATCACTGAGTAGATTTTTTATCCATTCAGTCTCAGTGCAAGTGGAATCTAGTGTTATTAACTCAGCTTCCATAGTACTTCTAGCTGTTAATGTCTGTTTAGTATATTTCCAAGTTATAGCTACTCCTCATAGTAGGAAGATGTAACCACTTGTGGATTTTATGTCAAGAGTATCAGTGATCCAGTTAACATCACCGTACCCTTCAACCACAGAAGGATCTCCTCCATAGAATAAACCATAAGATGTAGTGCCTTTTAGATACTTGAATACCCTTTCTAATGCAGTCTAATGGTTTGCACCAGGGTTACAAGTGTATCTACTAAGTCTCGAAACCGCATAAGTGATATCAGGTCTGGTGCGATTTGCTAAGTATAGAAGTGAACCTATAATCTTGGCAAATCTATCTTGGGAGACTGATTCTCCTAGATTCTTATTGAGTTGAACACTTTGATCATAAGGAGTAGATACTATCTTAGTGTTCGAGAAACCAAACTTCTCAATAAGTTTTTCTATGAAATGGGATTGGGATAAGGAAATTCCCTTAGGGGAATAAGATAGGGTCATCCCTAGGATTAAATCTGCTCGGCCAAGATCTTTCATATCAAAGCTCTTTGATCATAAGGATTTGACATCCAAGACACAATCTAAATTTGATCCGAATATCAGGATATCGTCTACATATAGACAAAGAATCACATATCCATTTTCTAAGATTTTACAATAAAGACACTTGTCAAACTTGTTAATCGAAAAACCATACGATAATATTACCTTGTCAAATTTATCGTGCCATTGTTTAGGTGCTTGTTTAAGACCATATAGAGATTTTACTAACTTACAAACCTTATGTTCTTGTCCTGGGGCTGTAAAATCTTCAGGTTGCCTTAGGTAGATCTCCTCTTTGAGATCACCATTAAGGAAGGCGGTTTTAACATCCATTTGATGAATTTCTATCTTATGGATTGAGGCTAGGGCTAATAAGGTTCGTATGGTAGTAATCCTAGCTACCGACGAATATGTTTCGAAGTAATCTATCCCTTCTTTTTGGGTAAATCCTTTTACCACTAATCTAGCCTTATATTTATCTATGGATCCATTGGCTCTAAGTTTTTTCTTAAATATCCATTTAGATTCTAATGACTTATTTCCAGGAGGCAAACTAGTTAAAATTCAAGTGTTATTACTCAAAATAGATTCTATTTCATCATGAATAGCTTCCTTCCAGAAGGGAGAATCTATGGAGTTTAGAGCTTCCTGATAGGATGTTGGGGTATCTTCTATTAGAAAACTAAAGAAACCTTCTCGAAAATCCTTTTCCACTCTGGCTCTCTTGCTCCTTCTAGGTTCAGGGTTTGCCTCGGGATGTGGGTTAGTAGGAGGTATACTAGTAGAAGGTACACTAGTAGAGGGTATACTAACATAACTTGGAATTAGGGTTCTAAAAGGAAAGACATCCTCGAAATTAGTTGCATCTCTACTCTCTACCATTGTGTTATTGGATATCTCACTAATCTCTGAGTTTATAACTAGAAACCTATTTGTGTTGCTGTTTAGTGAGTAACCGACTAAAACAACATCCACGGTCTTAGGTCCTATTTTTCTCTTCTTGGGATCTGGAATTTCTACCTTAGCTAAACACCCCCACACTTTGAGGTAATGGAGGTTAGGATTTCTACCTTTCCAAAGTTCATAAGGAGATTTATCATTATGTCTATTTAGAACTCTATTTAGGATATGACATGCTGAAAGTATAGCTTCCCCCCATAGGCTTTCAGGCGCACCTGAACTTATTAACATGGAATTTACCATGTCCATAAGTGTTCGATTTTTCCTTTCAGCTATACCATTCGACTGAGATGAGTATGGGGCTGTTACTTCATAAATGATCCCATGATCTTGGCAGAACTGTACTATTTCATTTGAAGTGTACTCCCCTCCTCTATCAGATCTAAGAATTTTGATCTTTCTTTCTATTTGGTTCTCGGCTTCGGCTTTATATACCTTAAATTTTTCTAAGGCTTCATCCTTAGTTTTAATAAGATAGATATAACAATATCTAGAGTAGTCATCTATGAAGGTTATGAAATACCTATTCCCTGCTCTAGTGGGTATACGATTTGAGTCACATATGTCACTATGAATTAGCTCTAAGATCTTAGAATCCCTTGCAACTGAATTAAAAGGCTTCCTAGGTTGTTTGGCTTGAATGCATACCTCGCATTTCTGATCAAGCTTAATAGGAGATTTAGGTATTAAACTAGAGTCCATCATTTTCTTAATGGTCTTCAGGTTTATGTGACCTAATCTACCATGCCAGACATTATGCAATTCAGTATTTAGGATAATAGAAGAGAAATTTCCATTAAATCTAGAAAAAATATTCATTTTGAATAATCCTTCTGATACATAACCTTTTCCAATAAAGTTACTACCCTTAGATATTACAACTTTATTTGACTCCAATACAACTCTAAATCCCAATTGAACCAAGAGCGATCCGCTGATCAAGTTTCTATGAACATCTGGGACATACTGGATATTTTGTAGGGTAAGGATCTTCCCTGAAGTCATCTCTAGATTCACTCATCCTTTTCCCACCACTTGAGCAGCCGAGTTGTTACCCAACGTTACACTTCCTCAACTTAAGACCTGATAAGTGGAAAACCAGGAGCGATCAAAACATATATGTATGTTAGCTCCTGAGTCAAGCCACCAATCATTGTTAAGTGAAGTGAGGTTGATGGAGGAAAATTCAAACCTCAATCCACAAGATGAAGGATTGTTCTCCAGCATATTGACCTGAGGTTTAGGAACAAATGATCCTTTCCCTGAGAGTTTGGAGTTGGTTGTCTTCTTGTAGAAGCAATCGCTTGCTAGATGGTTGTCTCTTCCACATACATAGCATACCCTTTTCTCTCCTCCTGATTTGCAAGGGTTTTTTGGGGTTAGGGTTTTGAAACCTATGGTGGTTTGACTTGTTGGGTTTGAAGTTCTTGTGCTTGAATTTATAGTTATGGTGGATATAGTTGGGTTTAGAGACTTTCTCGGTAAGATATGCTTTGGCCTTGAACTCATTGGGTTTCTTCTCACTAACTTTGTGTTTCTCTTCTATTCTAAGGGAGTTATAGACTTGGGAAAGAGTTAGGGTGCCTTGGGTGTGACTAAGATGATTAGCAAATTCAACCCAAGATGGTGGTAGCTTGTCAATAAGACAAGACACCATGTAGTTCTCATCTAGAATTACACCCTGGATCCTAATCTCTCTCAAATGAAACTGGAACTCATGGATTTGCTCGTTAATAGATTTAGAATCTACCATTTTGAAGCTATGAAAGTTCGAGATGGCAAATCGGTTAACACCGGCATCATCAATGCCATACTCGGCTTCTAATGATTCCCAAAGTTCATTGGCGGTATCAGTGGTCTTTAGGTATACGTCATAGAGCTTGTCGGATAAAGCACTAAGAATATGGTTGTGACAGTGGTAGTCTATCTCTTTCGGGATTTTTTCGACAAGAGACGTCTCGGGTGTAGAGGTAGAGGGTGTACCAGAGGCATCAGAAGTACCAACATTGGTAGGAGTGGGATTTTCGGACCCTACCTCTAAGGCTTCTTCTAAAGGAGAGGTAAGACCTAAAGCTGACAGGAGGCCTAAACATGTTAACCAATACTTCATTTGGTTTTGCCACCTTCTAAATGAGGTTCCATCAAATTTGTCAGGTTTGACCGATTTTGATTCGAGAAAAGATGCCATGGATTAAGATGAGAATTGAAAAGGGTTTTTCCTTTTTCTGCAAGTTCAAAAGGACTTTAGTATTAACTTATCTAGAACAAACAAACCACCAAATTACAACTAGGTTAGACTTTAGGTGTCAAATAAGTATTTCAATGTGTAACGGCCAGATCAGCTCCAGGTGGGTGGAGGAGCACTAGGTTCTCTTAAATACCATCCCTTCTTAGGCTTTTACGCCGATTTGACAAGTTTTTCTAGACACCGTTAGATAAAGAAATATTTACAGAAAACTAAAATATTTTCTAGTAAGAAACTAAAAGCAACTTGTGTTCTACACTTTTTTTTTTTCCTTTTGCTAAGCAAATAAGTAAATAATAATTAGAAAGCTTTAGCTAGAGAATATAATTGCAATCTATAAGGTAGACAAAGAAATTATAGAACAAACTAGCTAGTTACAATTATTCTAATCATGCAAGATAATATTCGCAAGAGAAAAGAAAACAAACAAAAATTAGTTTGTTAATTATATATGCTACAAATTAAACCGTTGTAATACTTTATTACAAGTATTATGCATCAATCTATTATGACAATCTATGCAAATCCTTTTGATATAACATACAAGCAAACTATAATAATTTTTTTTTTTCTTTTAGAATGTGCTAGATAATATGATTAGAAACAAGTGATAAATCAAACAGGCATTTTCCTTCTTAGATTGTTGTTCCTAAACATATGAACTAGGCAATTTGTTAAATTACAAAATAACTAAATAAATAAGAAACTTTACTCGATGGGTTAGAGGCGCGTAATCGCTGCCCTAAGAACGAAAGTCCTCCCCCCGTGCGGGTTTGAACGGATCCTTCGAACCCAAGGTACAACGAACCCAATCCGAGCTCCTCCTCGATTGCCGGCACAACCCGATCGAGGATCAATTGACCCTTTGCCGATGATGATTGTCCGAAGAAAATAAACTTTGAAACTCAAAAACTTTTGTGGCAGAATTTTTCCAAAGAAAGAAGAAGAGAAAACCTTGTGTGTGATAGGTGTTTGAGGGGCTTTAAATAGAGAAAAATATGACCGTTGGACCAGCCTTCAAGGCTAAAATAAAAGCCCACAATGGCTGTCCATTATGACCGGTTTTTGCAATCAAAGCTGTAACGTTTCTAACGTTACAGCTTTTTCAAATATTGAAACGTTACAACAGTCGAAACCTCTGGATCACTCGTCGACACCTCAGATCCGACAGGGTTGGTGGGCAGTCGAAACCTCTGAATCCCTAGCTCGTCACCTAAACCAAGAACATTGGAGATCTAAGGAAACCTCTGGAACCCTTGTCGACACTTCAGTTGGTTACAACTCATGCTGATAGAGTAAATATAAATTGTATACTTATTTTATTATAAAGTACAGCTAGGGCAAGTGGATAAGTGTAAAAAGAATTAAAATTTATACTTGTGCAAATAAAAAATTAATCATATATTTTTCAAATAAAAAATCAGACTGCACCACTGCGTCCGACTCATCGAAACAGTTAAACCGTATATAAACTTTTCCGTTTTGACCACATATAAGATATTATAAAAACTAAAAACAAAAAGAACCAATGAAGGGATACCACTCGCTAAACCATTTATTTTTTTAAATGATTTTTATAAGGTATTATAAAAAGTAAAAACAGAAAGAACCTATAAAAGTTAAAAATAAAAAGAACCATTTTGACGGACCTACTTAGTTTTCTTTCATTACTTTCCTAATAACCACTAAACCATTTATTCTTTTGAATAAAAATTCTGGGAATAATTTATATAAAGTAATAAGGGATACCAAGAGTCAGACCAGCTAAAAGGTTCTAACCTGACCAGCTAACCTTTGGAGTTTTGACATGACTATCTTTTAACATATAATAAAGGGCCATTTAACAATTAAAACCCTAGTCTTTTGGCATTCTACAAAGGCTTATATAAACCCCCATAACCCATCATTCTTCTCACCAAGCCCCCCAAGCTCCTCGAGATCCATGCCCAACCACCACTGTCGGACATCCCTCGTTAGACCTCCGTCGGCCACCTCTTTGCCGCCTCCGGCCACTGCATTCGCTAACAGCCACTCCGGCCACCGCCGCCGGCCAACTCCTCCGGCCGCCGCCGCCGGCAACCACCTTCGGTCGCCTCCCCCACAAGCCACTGTCGTTGGTCACCACCTCCGGCCGCCATCACTAGCCACCACCATCGCCGCTGGTCACTACCTCCGGCCACAGGTTAGTCGGGTTCGGGTTTAAACCCGTTGATTATTTTAGTTTATTTTGCAAAAAGAATTACTCTAACCAATTCAAAACCCATGACTTCTTCTTCATAGAAGAGATCCACTTAAGTCAATGTCCCTTAACCAACTGACCATACAATAATTGTATGCTCATGGTTATATAAATATTTATACAAGACTTTAAATATACATAACTTACACTATTTAGCCTCTAACTTGTCACACCGAGCTCGGTATTGAGTTCCGTTTGCGGCCATGAATTCATGGGCCAAAGATGAACTTGATGAGGCCATAAAATGATAGAACCGACGCTTTAAAAATGAATTTATTATTTTACCCCTATAAAGTAAAATAGTCATAATTTTTTCATTGGGACTCGGAATTGAGTTCCGTCTATGACCACATTTTTATGGGTACAATTCAGACCCATCGATATTATAAAATCCTAAATCAAGACCTTAAAAAAAAGATCATTTTATCCATATATCGTATTTAGACTATAAGTTCACCAATTGGACTTGGAATTTGATTCCGTCAGTTGCCCTAGAAACACTACAGAATAAACTCTCAAATTAACTTAAGTAAGGAAAACCAACTAATAATTAGAAATATATTGATTTCAGGTCATAATTGTATTAAAGGATCATCCACTGAGTATGATACTACAACCCATCAGGTATGGGATCTAAACCTAGTGAATTCTTGTTAAGATAATGGCATTGAAATGATAGACAAATGTATAAAAACTGAGATAAAGTAGGAGAGATACTGATCAGTTTGGGTGTGGGACTTGCCCTAACTGAGGCTTAAAACAACCTAGATGTGGGGCTAGCCTTGTGAGATAACAAAAAAAATTCTAGGTGTGGGTCTAGTCTTGTCTTTGTGACTAAAAGAAACCTAAGTGTGGGGCTAGCCTTGTCTTTGTGACAAAAAAACCCCAGGTGTGGGGCTAGCCTTGTTTTGAGACAAAAAGTCCATGGGTAAGATTCCTACCATGGCTTGAGCTAAAAAGAAAATCGGGTAATCAGTAACTCTTTTATAATGCTCATGAACATATTTGTTATTGATTTTAGTACACTAAACTTATATTGAATAAGTTAGGTTTATCGGTGAGTCGGTGGATTACACTCACCCCCTCTACAAGTTTTATGCCTCCTACAGATACTAACCTTGTAGGACCTGGTGAGGTGGAAGCTGAAAAGAACCTAGAGAAGGAGCCGGAAGGAATTGTGGATTTATTCTATACTCCTTTCTACAAGGAGGCGGGAGCAGAGATCTGAGAAATCGAGGGAATCTAGTTGTTGTTTTATTCTATAATAAGCCATGTATCGAAATCTATACACTGTATATATGGTTTTTAAATAAATAGACTTCAATCATTTCCTTATTCGATGAAAATCATTGTATCAAAATTTTCTCTTAACACCCAAGTATTATATGGGTTGTCTAAGTCCGCAAAATACCGGGGCGTTACAATAAGTAGCACGTGATTCTCCCCCGAGACATACGATCGAGCCTGCATGTAGTGTTGGTGCGGTCAAACATATGCGCTAATGTGCTTTATTTTAATTCAAACCGAGTACGGTTTATTCGGGGCAGTTTAGCCGCCACAAAAGGCGTAATTCCAGTGGCTGGCCATCATAAATAACAGCAGTAAATCCAGCGGTTCCGGCCAAATAGGGCATTTTTGCGACTGATGATTATGCAGCCACGATATTCGAGGTCCAAGCTCCCAATTAAGCCCTTAAATGGCCATTTTTAGCCGCCAAAGTAAGCTAGATCTATTGTAGTGGACTTATGCAGACAAAATGGGACTATCTCCAGTGGCTATGTCGTTGAGCACCTATGTGGTGCCTCTTGGGTCTAGCTAAGACCCCCACTATGTACCCAAAAAAGTTGAGCCCTAGCTTGTATGGGAGTACTGAGCCATCTAACATGGATCTCAGTCAGCCCTTCGATGTTGGATCCTCCCAAGAGTGAATCGCACTCAACCCTGATTTCACTGCATCAGACAACTATGACCCCTATCACCTGACTAGGTATGGGAAGATTCATTTCCGACCTCACATGTTTTTTCTGATAGCTATGGCAATGCTAGAATGTATCAAGTTACTGTTACATCTCAACATCAACAAATATGATTTGTGAAGGCGACAACCACACCATTATCAAGTTAGTGGGTTTGGGTTTGGCCTAAACGGGTCGACCCGATTGACCCGTTTATTTAATGGATCGGGTTCGGGTTTGTACTTATAACCCAATTGACCCGACTTGATCCGTTTATCAAATGGGTCGTGTCAACCCGATCAGAACCAACCCAAACCGACCCGAACCAACCTAACCAAACCCGGCCCAATCCGACCCGTCTTGACCCAACCCGACAGGTTTACATAGGTTCTGTTGACCCAACCCGACCCGACCTGTTTAGTAAACAGGTTAAACAGGTCGGGTTGGGTCAACCTGTTTCTTAGACGGGTCGGGTTTGGGTTTATGTTTTTAACCCGTTTATTAAACAGGTCAGGTTCGGGTTGGATGTTTTGCCCTTGTACCTATGTCTCAACCCGACCCATTGCCACCCCTAGTCGTATTTCCTCACTTGTTGATGAGGCCATTTGTACTTATTGAATATCCTTTGAATGAGAATTATCCACTCTAGTTCGTGCTTATCTTACCCATCCATGTGTGTCCACTAGCTCTGGTCATCCCGTTGGGTATGGTACTTTTTTTTTTTGGGATAAGTATGGTGTATAGTTTTTATTGTTTTTTTTATCCATTATGCAAAATCGGAATTTTATGAAAATTAGGTTTTCTTTAAAAAAATGGTGCTTGGTACTTGGACTATTTGGAAAAAATAGACTTGGAACAGATAGACCAATGTTCGAATTTTACTTTTGCATTTAAGGGGATGTCATGGCATCATTCTGGAACCGCCGGTTTCCATTCCAAGCTCCATATCTTGAAACTAACGGATAGTTTTTGCTATGCCGGAATGAAGGAGCTGGGAATGATAATTTATCATTCCGTGGGTTTCTATGCCAACCGGACCGTTGAACCATAGAATTATATTATAAATAGTAATTGACGGGAATACCCCCTTCCGGATAAGCATTAAGCGAAACAATTGTTCCACATGCCAAACACTCTTTAATACCACAACACATGATTGTTTGTTGTGCCCAGCGGAATAGGCGACCGGACGCGATCACCCAAAATAACGACACAAATAGCAAAGTATGTGAAAGATGCGAGACAATCAAATAAAAAAAGAGAAGAAAACATGCACCACAAAGAACACCAAAGATTTTAGGTGGTTCGGCAATCTTACCTACGTCCACCGGCGGCACCAAGAGAGAGATCCACTATCAATAAGAGAAGAGCGTACAAAGGTTCCTCGAACCCTCCAATGAGAACCCTCAAAGATGACTCTCCAATCTCTCTTCCCAAACAAAAAATTGTTCTCCCTTCAAAGGTGGTCATCCCCAAAAACCTTAAACCCCTTTATGAATATGTAACATAAGTTCAATCCCGAAATTCTTTTCAAAACAGTCTCAAAGGAAAGTCAAAACGTGTATGACTTGGTCTGACTCGGGCTACCTGGCACAGTCGTGGGCACGACCTGGGAAAGTCAGACGCACAACTGCATGTAGACAATCTCGTCTTTTGAAGAAAGATCGACGTGTTGAGAAACTCAGGCTCCAGGTCGTGCGCACAACCTCAGTTGTATTTTTTCAATCCTAGCCCAACTAAATCTTCAAATATATTAACCCAAACTCATCCAAAATTCAGGTTGGGCTCGGATTGGGTCGGGTCCAACCCGCCCAAGTTGCAACCCTAACTCCACCTGGCCTACACCAAAAAGGCTGCCTACGTATCTACTGCCACGAGATCAAGCCGATCGTAGTTCATCTAATCCCCCTCAGGGGCCAAATCACCGCAAGTGAATTATATGGATTAAGTCCAAGCGGTGATGAAACTTAACAGTGCGGCCTATCACAGACCTAAATATGGATAGATTCGATGGCTTGCATTGGACGCTGGGGAACGTAGGCAGTACATGGGAATTCCATATTCTCCAAAAAAAATATGGTGTCTCCTTAAGTGACTCTCATAAAGAATTGATCACCTAGCTGGACAAAATCAAAGTAAAGATTGTGATCAGAATGTAATGAGAAGTCATGACTCAAATGGGTGAGCTGTACCGAGAGGGGCACTGAGGATGATCCCAGACAGCTTCACAGACACAAGAATAAGGAAGGATCAATTGCAACATAGTATGATAAGGGCTTTATCGTAATTTTCTTAATGAACTCGGAGAGCAACTATGACTTAGTAGTAGTTGTAGTCATAGTTAATTGATTAATGGTCTAAGTCATGAGTTGACTTTGACCATATATCTAGTTGGAGTCAATGTCATAGCGGTCCCAAAGATTCCAACTCCTAGCCACCTCTAACGATCGAGCTGACAGAATCCTATTGTAGTTAGGGTTACTAGCAATGGGTGATTTCATATTAACTAAGAAACTCTGCTCATGTGTATTAGGAGACTCACTAACCTAGTTTACTTAATTAGATTAGGAATCCTAAGTGGCATCTTCTATAATGCTCTCTAGTGAGAAAACCTGATTGTACTAGGATTCATTAGGTGGGATTTGATCACTACCGGTATTCTAATGATTCCGTTACAGTTTGGGTTGTACCGATGTCGTCCTCTGGGACTTAGGATGATGAAATTTTAATTCGGGGTTAAGAGAAGTTCAATTTAAAGGAATGGTGAATTAAATTGTTTAACTAATATTTCTACAAAAGTAGTAAATTTGGTATGGAGTATTAATAGAGGAAGATAAATGGCGGCTAATCCATCCAAGTTAAGCATCGGTTGTTATTAGACTAATTAGAAGTAATTTTGGATCCGGCATGTTTAAGGATGTCACACCTACTTTTCTAAAGATGTCAAACCGATCCAATTATAAAAGCCCAATAATTGGCTCATTAACAACAAAGAAATATCACCCAACAGGGGATTGGAGTGATGGCAAAGCAACTGATGCTTTGTTGATGAGGTTGTGGGTTCAACTCTTCCTCCTCTCGATTTACCCAGGAGTGAAGTGGGAATTGCTGAGTGGGTCAGGCTTCACTCCCGGAGGGATTAGTCCGAGCCTGAAATGGGCCATTGCACGAAAGGTTTCGGGATACCCGCCGATGTCAAAAAAAATATATCAAGCAATAAAATGCTATGCGAAACATAAGACAAGGACATACAGGTGGACCTAATTCCAATTGGGGGGGGACCCGGGGGAGGCATTGAGCGTTGGTCGTAGGGCTGGCAATTTCGGACCCGACACGGCAGACTCGACCCGACACGAAGTTAGCGGGTCTGGGTCAAGGCCAAACGGGTTCGGGTCATAAACGGGTCGACAAGATAGACCTGTTTAATAAACGGGTCGGGTCCGGGTTTAGGGTCTGGATACGGTAGATCCACGAAGACCCGTTTAATATTCCACGGGTCATGTCGGGTCGGGTCTACCCGCAATCCGATACTTTAATATATAGTATCAGCGGGTCTATCGGGTTAGATCGGGTCGAGTCGGATCGGGTCAACTGAATAAACCCGTATGGTAAACGAGTCAACGGGTCTTATCGGGTCTACCCATTTATAAACGGGTCGGGTACGGGTTTAGGATCTAGACATGATTAGTTAAACGGGTCGGGTCTGCGTCTAGGGGTTTTGGACACGACACGAACCTGATCCAACACGACCCATTGCCACCCCTAGTTGGCCAATGCCCCCCACATCGAGATTAGTTATGCCCCCATGCATGTCCCGTTGTTGTATGTTTAAATAGTCAGTGTAGGGTTGTTAATGGGCCGGGTTCGAGCCGAGCCACCCCATGCTTAGATCTGGCCCAAACATATGTGTGTCTATCCATACCTGGCCTGAGCCCAAATTAAAATTTACGGCTTTGGTTCATATACGCCCGAAACATTTTTTGAAGTCCAAGACAAAACCTGACCCAATTTAAGCATGCATTTCTAGCACGGTATTTGCCTAAATATTTTTTCCTCGATCACAAAGTAGAAAATAGCATTAATTATAAAATACATTAAGTGGATATATGTGAAATAATACTCCTAAAATCCGAGGCATCGATATTTGTAAAAAGGACACTTTTAAAAGTTATGTATTCGTTGTATGTAAAAAATAAAAATTAAAAAAATTGGGTTTCAGTTTGGGCTTCAGGTCGGGTTAGTGGATGTCCATACCCAGCCCATAACACAATCGAGCTTGAATATTTGACCACAAGTGGGCTCAAAACTCAAGCTAACTCTGCCCAAGCTAAGCCCAATCTCGCTAGCTGGATGCAC
Source organism: Chamaelirium japonicum (assembly GCA_947650365.1). Taxonomy (NCBI): domain Eukaryota; kingdom Viridiplantae; phylum Streptophyta; class Magnoliopsida; order Liliales; family Melanthiaceae; genus Chamaelirium; species Chamaelirium japonicum. The sequence continues at coordinate 122,786,850 of OX393549.1, read as the reverse complement.
TTGTGATGGGCTTTAAAGCACATCCATGGCACTCAGGTTAAAGTCTGTAGGCGCATCCAAGTGTTCACATCAGGGATGGCTCGACCATAAGGCCATTAAGACGGTCGTCTAAGGCCCCATGTGAACGGAGGGTCTTCAATACCAAACCTTGTAAATAGCCTAAGACATCGTGTCCAAAAAAAAGATTTCAAACCCACTTAAATAGTCTAACACCCCATATAAAATTAGAATGTAAAGACCCAATTAAAATAAAATCTTTCTATAATATTGTAAATCAATTAGTATTATTAAGGAAAATTATATGGTACCCACTTCAATCCCCTACCGAAATTCATAGGGACCATTCCATGACCCTATGGTGGATCTCAAGGATCCACCTAGGGTCTACCCCTAAAATAGAGTTCCCACCACTATGATGCATGGAAAATGAGATGGATGGAGGAGATGGGTTCGATACGGTATGGAATTTTCCAAGTCGACACTGTAGTGGAACCCATTTATTTATATTTATTTAAAGTTTTTTCTTTAGGCCTCAACTTGGATCGAGTCGGCGCAGGTTCACATTTGCGGGTAATGTTCACCCACTTGGATAACTGTCTGTAGAAGATCATTTCGAAGGTGTTAGCTGACAAGGTAGTTGCCAATATCAGTACTTTAGTGTCCCCCTTCGCAATTGGCCTTCATCAAAGGAAGGTTGATCTTAGACAGTGTTGCGGCAGCCCAAAAGACTATCCTGCACTCGAGGTAGACAGGCAAGGAAGGTCTTTTGCTGAAATGGTAATTCGAGAGGGTCTTTGATCAAGTGCGATGAGACTTCCTTCTGGAGCTCTTGAAAGCGAAGAGATTTTTTGAGGCATGGATAGGCTAGGTTAGAAGCGTGCTCTCATCCTCCAAAATAGTTTGCCAAATAAATGGATTGCAAGGTAGGAAGTTCAAAGTGTACAAGGGCCTGAAGCAGGGGTGTCCTCTGTCTCCTTATCTATTCATCTTGGTAGTTGATGTGTTAGACGCCTTGATCAAGAAAGCGAATTTCGAGGATCTATTGAAAGGGATAGGAGGAAAAGGGTGGTCCACTTCCAACCTGCACTACGCCGACGACTCTCTCCTCTTCTATGAAGTTTGTACTTTCCAATTGACATCTTTGAAGATCTCGCTATATGACCTAGAATTCAGTTCAGGGTTAAAGATTAACTTCCTTAAGAGGAATATTTTCTTTATTACCGACGAAGAGGATCTTGGGAGGGCCTTTGCTAAAATGCTGAATTGCAGAGAAGCGAACCTTCCTATGAAGTATCTGGGGATCCCGGTCAGTGATAGAGCTCTGCAGAGGAATGAGTGGGAGAAACTGATTCAAAAGATCGATATTAGGGTGGAGAGTTGGCAATGATGGTTCCTCTCCATAGGTGGGCGTTTGGTCTTGGTAAACACAGTCCTGTCATCTATCCCTTCTTACTACGTACCATACTTCTACTTTTCTATGTGGGTGATAGAACGTATCGACAAGATCCATAGATCCTTCCTCTGACAAGGTATTGACGGTTCAGGAGAGTCCTACAACCTATTGAGGTGGGACTATGTTTGTTTCCCGAAGAAACTTGGAGGTCTTAGAGTGCTAGATCTGAGGAGATTCAACATTTTGATATTGAAAAAATGGTGGTGGAGGTTTCAACAAGATGATGATAGTTCATGGAGAGATATCCTACTTGCTAGGTATTTTAGAAGATTCTCCACCATCAAGGCTAGAAACACAATTTCGGGCAGAGTTTCACCTTTTCGAGATGCACCTAGCGTTGGAGTCTGTATCTCAAAGTACCATTGACATCAGATAGAGAGCAAGAGTGGGAGGATTTATTGCAACTAGCTTTCTTACGGGCTGGATAATGTCAAGTGGCGTTGGCACTCTTCGGGGACCTTCTGGGTGAGATCTTTCTACAGGCGTTTGTTGCCTTAAAGAGAGAGCTACAACTTCTCGAGAGCTATCTAGAGAGCGAAGGCCCCAACGAAGATCAAGGTCTTCTCTTTTTTTGCGGCGAGGAATAAGATCATAACCAAAGCGAACATACTCAGAGAAGGAACTCGAATGTCACGGACTCTTCTTGCACCTTTTGTCTATTGGAGGAAGAGAGTGCATCCCACCTACTCCTTTCTTAACCCCACGCTTGGCGGGTCTGGATCACTTCGAGAGCAGATGCGGGATCCCATCCCACCTAAGGAACCTAAAGACGCTTTGGTCTATATGGAGGAGGAGGAAGGTGAAGAAGGAGCAACGTGGCCCTTGGGATATTTTAGCAATGGCCATTCTTTGGGTTATCTGGCTAGAGAAGAATAATCGGATCTTCAACGGTAAGACGTCAGAGGTTGAAGCGCTCCGGAGATCAGTTGTCTCGATCTCCAAGCTTTGGATCATTTCATGGGTCGATTCCTTCAGTGAGAAAAAGCACGAAACTTTTGTAATCGTATTGCAACCTGATAAACTGTCTATTATGATTAATTTTATATTCTGCATGTTTATTTATTTATTTTGGAAGGATGATTCGGCGTGTTTAAGGATATCGCGCCAACTAGTGGGGTTCGTGATTTGTAAAGATTTGTTTTGATTTTGGGACCTCACCTCTGTACCTCTGTGTGTTTTTTCTTATCCTTGGTATCATGATGATATAATACCGAGCTCCTATGTTCCATTAAAAAAAAATAATATATATATCACACCTACCTTGTCAAGATGTCACACCGAGTCGATTATAAAAGCCCAATAATTGCCTCGTGAGGAAGTGAGAAATATCGGGCAATAGAATACTATTCGGACATTCAATGGGGACATATATAAGGACATTTTTCCGACATGAGGGCCCTTGGCAAGAGGTCGATGCGATGGCTGAGGAGCCGTGCGCTCGCCGATGCCCGCCACATCGACACTATGTCGGAATAAATGTCCTGTTGTTTGTTCGAAAGCAGTGCTCCATTCATTGCGATGGCCCACCGTGTGATACGGTCCATGTGCATCGGATGGCTGTGAGTCGCAGTCGGGCAGAAATTTTTCTTCAGAACAACCTGTGCGGGTCCATTACTGTCGGGTATCCCACGTGGACACTGATGAGAAAACGGGCCAAAAAATCGAACCGAACCGAACCGAGTCAAAAAAAAAAAAGGGCTATTTTGACTTTGCCCCCCAAATTTTGCCTTGAATTAGACTTTACCCCCCCCTTTTTTTAATTAGACTTTACCCCCCAAAACTAACTTTTCGGTCAGCTCACCATCTAAGAGAAAGGGTGAGCTGACGGAAAAGAAATAAAGTTTTGGGGGTGAGCTGACGGAGCAGTTGGTAAAGTCTAATTAATGAAAAATGGGGGGTAAAGTCTAATTCAGGGCAAAATTTGGGGGGAAAAGTCAAAATAACCTAAAAAATAAGGAAAATTTTATTCATACCCCATAAATCTGTAATTAGCCCCCATTTCCAACAAACTTGAACCCACCTCATTTTTCTTTTTCATATCCCATTCCTATCCCAAAAATACCCTTCCCCCTTACACCCCACCTTCAATACACCCCAGTTAAATGGCCCGCCCCAACTTGATTATACCCCCTTAAATATATCCCGATTATATGCACTCTTGAATACACCCCACTTTTAAATAAACCCCATGCAATTGGCTGATACTTGAAGGCTCAAGTAGAGCTGTAACTTGGGCGGGCCAACCTGAACCCAACCCGAGTCCAACCCGAATTTGGACGGGCTAATCCGAGCCCAACCCGAATTATTTCTCCTCGACCCGACAGGACCCGACACGAAATTAGCGGGTCTAGGACAAGGCTAAACGGGTTCGGGTCGTAAATGGGTCGACACAATAGACCCGTTCAATAAACGGGTCGGGTCCGGGTTTAGGGTCTGGACACGGTAGACCCGAGAAGACCCGTTTAGTATTCAACGGGTCGTGTCGGGTTGGGTCGGGTCGGGTCGGGTCTACCAGCAATCCAATACTATAATATATAATACCAGTGGGTCTTTCGGGTCAGGTCGGATCAAGTCGGATTGGGTCGGATCGGGTCAACTGAATAGATCCGGGTGGTAAACGGGTCTTACCGGGTCTTATCGTGTCTATCTATTTATTAGCGAGTCGGGTACGGGTTTTAGGATCTAGACACGATTAGTTAAACAGGTCAAGTCCGGGTCTAGGGGTTTTGGACACGACACGAAACTAGACACGACACCAACCTGACACGACACGACTCATTGCCACCCCTAGCTGCAACTTGGGCGGGCCAACCCGAACCCAACCCGACTTTGGGCGGGTTAACCCGGATCCACCCCACACAACCCGGCCAACCCGACGGGTTGGCCTTGGGCTAAGTTTAAACAAACATTGGGTTGGGTTGGGGGTACAAAAGACCCTGAGCAGGGGCTTTGGGGTTTGGGGTACAAAAAAAGGGCATTGTTGGTATTAAAGGATTGTTGAGTAAGTTATTGAGAAACGCTAGGGATCCGGGGGCTAATTACAGATTTTTGGGGTACGAATAAAATTTCTCAAAAATAATTCAGTTAGTGATTGGTTTTTTAATATGCAAGCAGGATTCCGTTTTGGAATGTAGACAAAATATCGGGGCTCCATTTCAGTTTCGGCTATGTAAATTAAAAACCGTTTCAGATCGAACCGAAAAAATTTAGGGAAATATTATTCATACCCCATAAATCTGTAATTAGCCCCCATTTCCAAGAAACTTGAATACACCCCATTTTTTTTTTTCATACCCCATTCTTATCCCAAAAATACCCTTCCCCCTTACACCCCACCTTCAATACACCCCAGTTAAATGGCCCGCCCCAACTTGATTATACCCCAATCAAACACATACCCCCTTAAATATACCCCAATTATATGCACTCTTGAATACACCCCACTCTTAAATAAACCCCATGCAGTTGGCTGATACTTGAAGGCACAAGTAGAGCTGCAACTTGGGCGGGCCAACCTGAACCCAACCCGAACCCAACCCGAATTTGGGCGGGCTAATCCGAGCCCAACCCGAATCATTTCTCCTCGACCCGACACGAAGTTAGCGGGTCTGAGTCAAGGCTAAACGGGTTCAGGTCGTAAACGGGTCGACACGATAGACCCGTTTATTAAACGGGTCAGGTCCGGGTTTAGGGTCTGGACACAGTAGACCCAAGAAGACCCGTTTAGTATTCAATAGGTCATGTCGGGTCGGGTCGGGTCTACCATCAATCCGATACTATAATATATAAAACCAGTGGGTCGTTCGGGTCAGGTCGGGTCAAGTCGGATTGGGTCGGATCGGGTCAACTGAATAGATCCGGGTGGTAAACGGGTCTTATCGGGTCTTATCGTGTCTACATGTTTATTAGCGAGTCGGGTACGGGTTTAGGATCTAGACACGATTAGTTAAACGGGTCGGGTCCGGGTCTAGGGGTTTTGGACACGACACGAACCTAGACACGACACGAACCCGACACGACACGACTCATTGCCACCCCTAGCTGCAACTTGGGCGGGCCAACCCGAACCCAACCCGACTTTGGGCGGGTTAACCCGAACCCACCCCGCACAACCCGACGGGTTGGGCGGGGCTAAGTTTAAACAAACATTGGGTTGAGCAGGGGCTTTGGGGTTTGGGGTATAAAAAAAAGGGCATTGTTGGTATTAAAGGATTGTTGAGTAAGTTAGTGAGAAACGCTAGGGATACGGGGGCTAATTACAGATTTTTGGGGTATGAATAAAATTTCCCAAAATTTAAGGTTATTTTGACTTTACCCCCGAACTTTGCCTTGAATTAGACTTTGCTCCCCAATTTTCATTAATTATACTTTACCCCCCAACCAAACTATTATGTCAGCTCACCCCTAAAACTTTATCTCATTTCCGTCAGCTCACCCTTTCTCTTAGCCGAACAGTTACTTTTGGGGGGTAAAGTCTAATTAATGAAATATGGGGAGTAAAATCTAATTCATGGCAAAATTTGGGGGACAAAGTTAAAATAACCCAAAAATTTACTATGAACAATATGTTATATTATTGACCAATCTAATGATCATCATGCTGTAGCTCGTGTGTCCTTAGTGTGGATTTTCTGTATTAACAGTAATAAAGATGCCTTTGGATATTGCTTTAATTAGAATACTACTATGGTATATGTTAATACACATATAATAAAGGACCTTAGGGAACACAGTAGGCCACTGAGGCACATGGTGGATCCATGCTTGGGAGACCCAGTGGACCAGTTATGTGTAGACCTAGAACTAGTTCACAACTCGCACGCCAAGAGATCGCCCCCTTTTGCTAATAGGAAACTTAGAATAATATCTACGAACACCCACAGCTCGCTCAGGAGCTCGTCAAACCGAACACCCACAGCTCGCTCAGGAGGTCGTCAAACCCAGCACCCACAACTCGCTCAAGAGTTCGCCTGATTACGCCAACAGCCATAGAGATTGCCCCCTCTGCCCAAGGAGGTCGCCTACAGTAAGGCGGCGCCAAATCGACAGGTGTCACTACCCCTATGGAGCTATGTGGACGATTGTTGTCCACAGAAGCCGGCAGAGTCGGTCTAGGACCTCCCAGACTAGAGATCTCCAGAATCTCTACCTGGCAAGGACAAGATCGGTGCATCACCCTTTAGCACCGCCTGGCAGGCTAAACAACAAAGATTATGAAGAGCCCGTATGGGTTGGCACATGGTGGCATAGAAAGTGCGGGAAGACGCTGCCACGTGTCAGGCTCTGACGGGCTGCAAAAGGCTATAAAGGTACCACCCTCAGCTCCAAAGTACAGGTTCGAAACCCAAAACCCTAACACTTTCCAACTACTACAGCTCTCCCATGTTCATACATGTTCTGACTTGAGCGTCAGATGGTCTGCGCTCCGGAGGGAGCCAACCTTTCTCAGGCTTTTTCTGTCTTGCAGGGCAACCGCTCGGACCAGCGAAAAATATCCCCCAATATTTGGCACCGTCTGTGGGATCTTTCGACTGGTTCCTGTGAGAACGTCGACAACCACACGGTTGAAAGCAGTGCCACTCAAAGATACCCGGATGACTCCGGTCACGCGGGGACAAAGACTGGCGAAAGCCCGCGCCGCGTCTACGCAAAATAGGTCGCTCGCTAAATCCTCCCAACTTTTTGTCCCGCTCAGCGACCAGCTCTTTTTGGAGATGTTGGCCACTCAGCGGGCCATGATGGACGAGCTAGCACGACTGCGTCAGGTTCCGACGACGAGCCGAAGGTCTGATCTTTCCCCCGGGCTTGACCCGTGAATGGGAGAGTCAACGATCCCGCCCCAGCATCCGGGAGTATCGACGGGGGTCGCTCCCCCTGTGCGACCTCCCCCTGCCCCAACGTCACATCAACCCACAATGGTGCCCATATGGCGGGCATCCCAGCAGGAGCCCCATGTGGAGGACGCAGTGGTGCGTAGGACGAAAGGGACCACTCTCGAGCAGCTGCAGTGACTCGTCACCCAGCGCTCCAGCAACAGTCAACCCCGCCAACGGCCCCTTCTCGCCGACGAAGCCGAAGTGTGAACTCGAACGAGCCAGAGGTAAGGTCTCGATGGAGAGACCGTAACCCGCACCACCAGCGTAAGGAGGAACCCATAGTGGAAGTGTTATCCCGTGCGGAGACCCGCGAGGTGACAGCCTTGCACAGATCTTTCCCTGCGCCGAGGCTACTACCGGTAAAGCAGCGTAGCAAACACCAAGACGTAGTCTTCGAACATCACCGTAACGGGGGCGTAGTCCGACCTCAAGGAAACGTGCAAGACTGCCTGGGGCCTGCACAGCCGCTCTTGGGAGATCACCCTAGGCACTGGCAGTTACCCGGCATGCCCGTCGACCTCTTGGAAGACCTGGCAGCTCGGGGAGGGAGCTCGCCCTTCACGAGAGAGGTGCATCGAGAAGACTTCCCTTAGCACTGGACCCCACCAAAGTTTGTATTATTCGACAGGTCGCAAGACCCCGTGGACCACCTCTTGGCATACCGGAAGTTGTTATTCTTCCGGGACCAGGATCATGTTCTATGCCGCGCCTTCGCATGTAGCTTGATGGGTTCGGCTCTGAACTGGTTTCATAAGATACCACCGGGCTCGATCCCGAGCTTCACTGCTCTGTCCGGGCTGTTCCTGGAACAGTACCGGTGCAATCGACAACCTCCGAAGCGAATCAAATCATTGTTTGGTCTTACCATGGGCACACAAGAGACCCTCCAATGCTTCTCGATGAGATTATGGAATGCCTACCTCGCCCTCGAGGACTCAGCCGGGCAAGATCAGACAGTCGTGAGTGTCTTCCGGAGCGTGCTCCCTGAAGGAGGTAAGCTTCATGACACGATTGTCATTTCTGATCCTTGCACCATGATCGAGCTCTTCGCCTTAGTCCAACAACACATTAAGCTCGAAGATGTGGTGTTGGATCGTCGAGGGAAGATGGCCGAACAACAGCAACCTCCTACCTTGCGCGTAGGTGCTCTCTTGTGAACTATTTTGTGCAATGAAGAGTGTTTGGACAAAAGGAGTCTTCAAATCAGTGCTTGATAGTAATCCACAGAGAACAGCTCGCACACGATCAGCTCGCACGCAGCTTCCTCAAAGAACAGTCCGTCATCGTGCGAACTTAAAGCAAGACCGGGGTTTTCAGTGGCCGTCCCGAATGACCTTGAGATCGCCGGGGTAGTCCACTATCTAGGGGACTTTAAACATAACTGGGGTCCTTCGCATTCACATGCCATGAAAAAAAGCAACCCAGGATGATATAAGGGGACCTGAATGGGTGACCACCCATTTAGGCGACCTGAAAATCTCTTGGTAATCCCTCGAAGCTAGACAACTTGGTGAGGTCGCAAGCCACTAACGTTGAAGGCTCGAGGTAAGGCCACTGTGCGCTGTCATGCGGACGCGATAAGCAAGACCGGGGATCTGAGGATCCTTAACCGGACAGGGGGTAGCTAGCTTTTGATTCTTTCATCGCTCATTGAACTTCCACCCTTTGGCCCTTACAAGTACTGGAAGCGTAACCTGATGCTCGTCCTAAGGGTTGGCAAACACACAATTGCCCTAAGCACCCCTCAACCGGCCATGCAGGGACCAAGTGCTACTGAGGCTCAATTGAAGGAATAAAAAGACTGGCTAGACGCTGATGAGATGTTCAAGTGCTACATAGTGGCATCCTTGCAGACCGTCCTTCAGAAGCAAGTCAAAGACATGGCCTTCGCTTCAGATATGATGCTCTATTTAAAGGAAATGTTCGAGGGTCGTAGTCGGGTAACTCGTTACCTGACCATTTTGGTGTCCACGAAGATGGCAGAGGGGACTTTAGTTCGGGATCATATGCTAAAATTATTTGGCTATGTGAATGAGCTTGGTTCCTTTGATGTCATCTTGGATGCAGAGATCCAGATCGATATTTTTCTCGCGTCCCTGTCAAGATCGTTTGAGAGCTTCGTTACCAACTTTAACCTTAAACCGGTTGGAGATGTCTAATTCTGAGCTCCTAGCGGCACTCCAGGCGGCAGAGGTCGGGATAAAGGCAGGAGCCCAATCCCTGAACATAGAGCGAAAGTATTTTCTGAAAGCCAAAGGCAAGTTTCAGAAAATAAAGTCTAAGAAGCTCGTGAAGATGGGCCAGGTGCAGTCGCAGGTTCCTAAGTAGAATGGTCCGGCGAAGCCCAAAGAAAAATATTTCCGATGCGGTAAGAAGGGGCACTGGAAGGGCGACTGCTGCACGGCTCCCAAGAAGGCTGAGACAGGTATATCTCAAATCCACATAGTGGAATCCCTTGTAGCATCCAATTGTTCTCCAGTTTCATGGATTGTGGATTCTGGTTCCACTAACTATGCTTGCAATAACTTGCAGGAGTTCAAGGAGATAAGAAAACTGGGTGATGGGGAGATGATCCTAATTATGGGAACTGAGGCCGTGGCAGAGGCTGAAGCAGTTGGAGATGTCGTCTTGCAGTTTCTTAATAGAAGAAGTTTATTACTTAGAGACATACTTTATGTTACGTCCTTAAGATGAAACTTAATTTCTGTTTCCTTATTAAATAATAAAGTTTTTTAGTTTTATTTGATGCTTCTGGTGTGTCAATTAAATTGAATGGTTCCTTTGTTTGTAAGGAAAAGATACAGAATGGTCTCTATGTAATCAACTCCAATCATAAGCAGGATAACATAACTGAAGCTTGTGTGGTTAATTCATCTAAAAGAAAAAATCTCTCAGATAATCCAACACTCCTTTGGCATCTAAGGCTTGGACACATAGCCTCAGACAGGATTCACAGGTTGGTTAAGGTAAGACTTTTAAGTCCAGATATTTCAGAAAGCCTACCAACGTGTGAGTCTTGCCTGGAAGGCAAGATGACTAAAAGATCTTTTCAAGCCAAAGGTAGCAGATCTCAGGAGGTATTAGAGTTGGTACACACTGATATATGTGGACCCATAAGTGTCCGTGCCATAGGAGGCTTCGAGTATTTCATCACCTTTACGGATGATCACTCGAGGTTTGGATACATATACCTAATGCGGCGGAAGTCTGAATCCTTTGATAAGTCTAAGGAGTTCAGAGCTGAAACTGAAAAGCAGATGGGTAAATGTATCAAGTCTCTTCGATCAGATCGAGAAGGCGAATACATATCGGATGGATTTATTGGGTACCTGCGTAAGCATGGGATTGTATCCCAGTTGACTGCACCAGGGACACCGCAACAAAACGATATATCTGAGAGGAGAAACCGAACTTTGTTAGACATGGTTCGGACTACGATGAGTTATGCAACATTACCAACTAGTTTTTGGGGATATGCCCTAAAGACGGCAGCATATACTTTGAACTTTGTTCCATCAAAGTCAGTACCTCTAACTCCTTAGGAGCTGTGGTTGAAACGAAAGCCAAGCCTACAGCACTTTAGGATTTGGAGTTGTCCAGCACTTGTACGGAAGGACAAGCGAGATAAGATGGAGTCAAAGACTAAGGTATGCCTATTCGTTGGGTATCCAAAAGGGACAAAAGGTGGTTTACTTTATGATCCTGAGGATAGAAATGTTATCCTCTCGGCGGACGCTGTATTCCTGGAGTAGGATTATTTAATAGACCATAAATCCACCAGTAAAGTAATTCTTGAAGAATTGCTTGGTACTGATAGGAGTACGCAGACATAAAACGTAGTGGGAGCCGATACCACTAAGATAAATGATACTGTAGAATCGACTCCTATGGAACCATCGCAGGCTCGTCGCAGTGGAAGGACCACAAGTGCTCCTGATAGATACATTGGAGAAGCCTTTATGGTAGATCCAGAGTTTCAAGAGGATGATCCTCTGAACTATGAGGAAGTGATGGTATCCTCTGACCATGCAGCATGGCAGAAAGCCATGTAGGTAGAACTTACATCGATGTCCTAAAACTCGGTCTGGATACTTGTAACATCGCCTCACAACATTAAACCTGTTGGGTGTAAGTGGGTGTACAAAAGAAAGGGAGGTCCGGATAGTACCGTTGAGACTTACAAAGTTAGACTAGTCGCTAAGGGTTATACCCAGCGAGAAGGGATCGAATATGGCGAAACCCTTTCGCTAGTGGCTATGCTTAAGTCAATCCGGATCCTCTTGTCCATTGCAGCCCATTATGATTGGAAGATCTAGCAAATGGACGTCAAGACCGTATTCCTCAACGGGGATTTGGAAGAAGACATCTATATGGCCTAGCCTCCAGGCTTTATCGCAAAAGGTCAGGAAAGTCTAGTGTGCAAGTTGCAAAGGTCCATTTATGGACTGAAGCAAGCATCCAGAAGTAGGAACATGCGTTTTGATCAGGCAATCCAGTCTTATGGATTTGAACAGAACGTGGATGAACCATGTGTTTATAAAAGAAGCGATAAGACTACAGTAGTTTTTTTGGTACTTTACGTGGACGATATCCTGCTCATTGGAAACGATGTGGAATATTGTCTACAGTGAAGGTGTGGTTATCCTCTCAATTTGACATGAAAGACCTGGGTGAAGCGAGTTATGTTCTGGAGATCAAGGTAACTCAAGATCGCCAGAACAAGACTCTCTCGCTGTCATAGTCAGCCTACATAGATACTATCTTGGTTAGATTCAGTATGCACAACTCCAAGAAGGGACTGGTTCCATTCAGACATGGAATGAAATTCTCCAAGGATCAAGGTCCTAAGACTCCTGAGAAAAGGGCAGAGATGCAGAAGATACCTTATGCTTCGGTTGTAGGAAGTCTGATGTATGCTATGCAGTGCACGAGACCAGATATATGCTATGCAGTAGGCATGATGGGCAGGTATCAGTCAAATCCGGGTCCAGGGCACTGGAATGCTATGAAAAGTATACTCAAGTATCTCCGTAGGACGAGAGATTATGAGTTAGTTTACTCTTCACAGGAACTGATACCGATTGAGTATACGGATTCTGATTTTTTATCAAATCTAGAATCCAGGAGATCGACGTTAGGGTTTTTGTTTTCATTGAGAGGAGGAGCTGTTAGTTAGAGGAGCGTGAAGCAGGGATGCATCGCAGATTCGACAACAGAGGCTGAGTACGTTGCGGCGTGCGAAGCAGCCAAGGAGGCGGTATGGCTCAAGAAGTTCCTCACGGACTTAGGATGCGTACCGGGAGCTCAAGATCCTAGTGTCCTTTACTATGACAATAGTGGAGGGTAGCACAATCCAAGGAGCCAAGATATCACCAGAATAGCAAGCATATCGAGCGGAAATACTATATTATCCGGGGCTTGCAGAAGCGAGGGGAGGTTGCAGTGACTCAGGTGGCGTCTGCAGATAACATGGCGGACCCTTTCACAAAGGCGTTACCGACCAAGACTTTTGAGAAGCACGTGGATACTATGGGAGTTAAGACTGTTGTTCCCCGCTAAACCAAGTGGAAGATTGTTGTAGCTTGTGTGTCCTGAGCGTGGATTTTCTGTATTAACATTAATAAAGATGACTTTGGTTATTGCTTTAATTAGAATACTACTTTGGTATATGTCAATACACATATAATAGAGGACCCTAGGGAACACAGTAGGCCACTGAGACGCATGGTGGATCCATGCTTGGGAGACCTAGTGGACCAGTTATGTGTAGACCTAGAACTAGTTCACAGCTTAGGTGATGCCGGTCGCTTCACCGAGAACAAGATGTTGGCAGGTAGAGGATGTAGTAAAGTCTCCACCATGAGAACGTGGGATTCTCATTCACCTGACCAAGCACGATGATCGTGTTGAACAGGAACCAAGATGGTGCACAGTTCAGTGATTCAGACACTGGTGCATAAACCGTCTTACTACTATAGATAATCTATCCTTAACCCTGAGGGATCATGTACACTGGGCCAACCAGTTGTGTGGTGCTTTGATGTGCCAATGTGTGCGGACCTTCCATAGTCCAATACCACGGTACGTTGGGTTACCTGGCTGGCGCTTGAGTGACATGTAATACCTACAAGTTATCCGACGTCCAGTATTGGATGGGTGCGTTTTGATGAGTCAATCGGTCCACACAGTTAACCCAAGCCTGGTGGTTGTCAGTAAGACTGACGATGTTCCGGATGCTAGGCATAGCACCGGAAGGTGTGTGGTGTTATAGATGACAAGTCATCAATTCGTAGTCAGATGATCGATCGGGATCTGACTGTGCTCCCCACCGTCTGAGTCGTATCATGACACCAGTAATAGGAGGGACTAAGGATTATCGGAGTATAGTAGAGAACAGGGTTACGAGGGAGTAACATAAGTTTAGGATCAGTAAAGTTCAACTCGTGTCGCACTCTAGGTGGCTACGCGGGTTAATCGGATTAGGGCTGATTAACGGAACTTTTAGTGTGTCACCGAAACAGTTAATCAGGGATCCGGTTGGAGCTAGAGATCCCGAACCCTGAAGGTTCCACCCTGACGTTGCGTATAGGAATTGTTCCCCGACCTAGTTGGATACGTTGGATACGAAGTAGCGCAATAGAGCGCAAGCCCGGAGCCTAAGAACCTAATTCACATGTGTTAGGGGCCATAGGGGTATTTTGGTAAATACTAAAATATGGCTCAGAATATATTGAATATGGATCTTAGAATGAGCGGAATAATTCCAGGAGCTCATAAGCGCTGATGGAACTTGATTTCGAGTAGCGAACCTCACTCAATCTCTCTTTCAGTTTTTTAATTTTCATGAAGGGCGTTTTCGTCCAGGCTTCACGATAGACACTTGGAAACCCTGAAAACCGCCCCCCCTCATCCCTATCCATCTAGGGTCGTCCCTAGCTTGCTTGTAGCACTAGGAGGCCGGCCCTATAAGAGGATTAGAGAGGGAGGGGCCGGCTTTATGCTCTCCCCCTCTCCTAAAACCCGACCCCCCCTCTCTCTCTCTCCCTCTCTGAGGTTTTGGCCAAGGAAGAAAGAGGGAGAAGAAGGAAGAAGAAGGAGGAAGGAAGGAGAAGGAGGAAGGAAGGAGAAGGAAAAAGAGAGAAAGAGGAGGAGGAGATCTCGCGGCTCGCCATCGTCTTCGCAACGAATTCCTCCGGCGGCTCGCCATCGTCTTCGCAACGAATTCCTCCGTCGACTCGTAGTCCTTGCACTTAGAGGTAGGACTTCGAGGATTACTCCCTTCGCAAAGGACAAGGTGCTATCCGACAGCTTCCCTTGCGATTCACGTGTGGTTCATCATCGTTTCATTCTCTTCGGATCATAGATTCACAAGGTATGATAATTCTAAACACCTAACTAGATGCATGCATGTCTTCCGTAGATCGTAGTATGCCTCTAGGGTGTCCGCACATATGCTAAGATCATAGATTTGTATGTAGATTGTTTTGTAGAATTAATTGTAATGAAACATACACCATATACACCATATGATCTTTGGATCTTTGTTTTGCTTACGCTGCGACTCTGATAAGCGGATCCAATTCCAACACGGAGGTGGTCGCTCGCAGTTGGTGCTCACAGCCCGCCCGGCAGTTGCGGTAATGGATAGCTGCATCCCTTGGACAGAGCAGCATCACCCTCGAGACCCCACTCATGAGGTACTGTGAGTCAAAGCTTTCGACACAAGGTCGCACCGCGACATGTGCTCGCATCCCGCCCCGCACTGGAGGATGCGACCAGATCTTCTGACAACAGTGAGCCGTTAAATTCAAGTCGAAGTAGTTTTCAACTAGAAGTAAAGGAGACCCCGCCCTAGCGTAGAGTTCCTCAGAAGTCAATCAAGCTCACAAATCGGCTCGTCGGCTATCTGCCAGTCAGGAGTGCGATCTGGAGCGGGACGACCTTGTTAGACTCCTGAGCGAGCGGGGCTATGCTTAGCCGCTCCCTCAGGAGGGGCTAATATTGGTGCAAAAATTCTCACCAGTTTGTTATCCACGTGGTAGTAGCGGGAGGTAATTTGAGCAGGACACAAAGAGAGAAGAAGCACCCATGGCTGTGGCTCACAGCCCGCTCGGGGCCAACCCGTGGCCGTGGCTCGTAGCCCGCCCGGAGTCTCTACGCGAGGCCGCCTGTTACTGGCGCTAACAGCCCGCCCGGAGCTGACCCCGACATACCGCATGCGACTAGCTCGCATGCGGAGGAGGTCGCACCACGGCTGGTGCTCACAGCTAGCTCGACGCTTGTAGTAACAGAGAGTTGCGTCCCTTGGACAGAGCAGCATCTTCCTCGATGCCTCATTTGTGAGGTACTGTGAGTCTAAGCTCTCTACGCGAGGCCGCCTATGATCGTGGCTTACAGCCCGCCCAGGGCTGACCCTGACCACATGCGACCAGCTCGCACGTGGTAGAGATCGCCCAGTGGTTGATGCTCGTAGCCCGCCCGGCACTTGCAGTAGCGGATTGTTGTTTCTCTAGGTCAGAGATCGCTTGCGGCCGTGGCTTACAGCCCGCCCAAGGTCGACCTTGACCGCATGCGACCAGTTTGCACGTGGTAGAGGTCGCCTAGTGGCTGATGCTCACAGCCCGCCCGGGGACCAGCTCGCACGCCAAGAGATCGCCCCCTTTTGCTAATAGTAAACTTAGAATGATATCTACGAACACCCACAGCTCGCTCGGGAGCTCGTCAAACCGAACACCCACAGCTCTCTCAGAAGCTCGTCAAACCTAACACCCACAGCTCGCTCAGGAGTTCGCCTGATCACGCCAATAGCCATGGAGATCACCCCCTCAGCCCAAGGAGGTCGCCTACAGTAAGGCGGTGCCAAATCGACAGGTGTCACTACCCCTATGGAGCTACGTGGACGATTGCAGTCCACAGAAGCCAGCAGAGTCGGTCTAGGACCTCCCAGACTAGAGATCTCCAGAATCTCTACCTGGCAAGGACAAGATCGGTACATCCCTCTTTAGCACCGCGTGACAGGCTAAACGACAAGGATCATGAAGAGCTCATGTGGGTTGGCACATGGGGGCATAGAAGGTGCGGGAAGACGCTGCCACGTGTCAGGCTCTGACGGGCTGCAAAAGGCTATAAAGGTACCACCCTCGGCTCCAAAGTACAGGTTCGAGACCCAAAACCCTAACACTTTCCAACTACTACAACTCTCCCCTGTTCGTACCTGTTCTGACTTGAGCGTCGGAGGGTCTGTGCTCCGTAGGGAGCCAGTCGTTCTCACACTTTTTCTGTCTTGCAGGTCAACCGCTCGATTTAGCGAAAAAATATCCCCCAACAGCAGCGATGCGGTTTAAAATCGAAAATCCCGGTAAACCGCACCGCATGGTGCGGTTTTGGTTTGCCAAAATATAAAACCGTCGCAGTGCTATGCGGTTTCAGTGTAGCGGTGCAGTTTCGGTTTTGACCAAAACCGGATAAAATCTCACCGTTTAAGTCTTTATAATGATTTTACATAATGGTAGACCGTCACGGTGCGGTACGGTTTCGGTGTTGCAGTGCGGTTTTGATTTTGCCCAAAACACACCGAAACCGTACCATTGCCAATCCCTATGGTTCGTCCGCAAATAGACCTCCTAAACTGACCAAACCTAATCGTGAACAGTCTTCGACGCACCACCACAAGCTGACCGTTGTTGCCATCACCGCCCCACAAGCCACTGTCCACCACCGTTGCCTGCCACCGTCGTGGGCGACGGTTGGTGGTAGCTAGCCAACGAGGCGGCAGTGGTCGGCGGCGGACGGTGGCCGGCCGGTGGTGGCACACATCTCATGTTCATCCCATGGGGGCCCATAGTCCCGAAAATCAGAATCCTCAGATTGTCCTATTACGAGGGCAGTATTGTAGTTTGACTCAAAGTATGATGCTGGTTTAGTATTTTCCAGAAGCAGATCAGCCTATTTAACCCCAGAAGCATCGACAGCCTCAGATCTCCATTCCGGGGCTCCGCCAAAACGAAAATGGTAGCGAAGACGCGGCTCCTCCTCCTCCTCATCCACCTTCTCACCGCCGTGAGGTCCGCCCTAACCCTCCAGGCCGACGCCGGCGCCAGAAATAGCTCGACGGAGTTCATTCGCACGTGCTGCGGGGCCACCCTCTACTCCGACCTCTGCTTCAAATCCCTCGCCGGCTACGCCGGCACGGTCCAGCAGGACCCGGTCAAGCTCGCCATGGTCGCCTCCAACGTCAGCCTCACCCGCGTCCGATCCGTCTTGGCGTACGTGTCCTTGCTCTCCCGCGCGACGGCGGACGGAAAGCGGGAGGCGTCGGCGCTGCGGGACTGCGTGGAGGTGCTGGGCGACGCGGCGGACCAGACGCGGAGGTCGGCGGCGGAGCTGGGCTGGCTGGAGTCGGCGGTGGGTCCGGAGGTGGGGTGGCGGGTGTCGAACGCCCAGACGTGGATGAGCGCCGCGCTGACGAACGAGGACACGTGCGCGGACGGGGTCGCCGGCGTGGGGCCAGGTCCGGTGAGGTCCGGCGTCCGCGGCCGTATCCGGGGGGTCAGGGAGTACACCAGCAACGCCCTCGCCCTCGTCAACCATCTCGTCGCCGACCGCCGCAGCAACTAAACCGAAGCGTCGGAGCAAAGTGTGTGCTACTTTACCGTACAACATTTGTGTGATGGTCCTGATGGATGAACATGTTTGGTATTTTGTATAAAATAAGATCTGTTTGCATATAGACCCTTGAATACTAGTCTGATTACGTATTACTCCTTAGAAATTTTACATTTACATATCGACTCTTAAAACCTTGTTTTCTTATACAAATAACTCATCAAAGTTAACTCATCACATCTGTTTGTGGAGAATAATCCATGTTCTGTCGTAGTTTACTTTCACCCATTGTTATTGGATGGATTTTAGTCATGATATGTACTTAACCCGAGATCTCAAATGACCATTTTACCCTCAAAATCATAGTTAACATAACTTTATTTGCTCGCCATTTGTCCTAATTTAGGAGTTTTTGTTTGGTTCTCCGATCATAAATTAGTGTAAAATCGTCCTAGTAAAACCGGTGTATATGAAACTACCTGCAAAATCATAGGCACCTGTTAACCTAAGGGGTTTATTTGCATAAATAATCTAATTTTTAAGGATTGATATGTAAATATTAAGTTTTTAGGGATGAATATAAAATTGGAGTAGGGCTATATGTTAAAATCTCAACATAATAAAGTTTAGAAAAAAAAAACCTCCCGATGAACATTACAACCCAGAATATAGACCTATTTGGATATGCTCCGCTTCCGGGATTCTGGAAGTCCAGAATCCCTAAAAAAAAACGAAGTTTGTTCGGATACGATCGAATCCTGAAAAATGTTTCATCGGAGGGTCCAAATCGTACTCCTAGAGTGTCATTTTTCCGTAATCCAAAATCAAGCCTCTATGGGGTGTTTGGTATCATTCCGGAACCCTCCTGTTTTATTCCCGGTTCCAGATAAAGTAACGGATAGTATTTGTTCCAGTGTTTTAAAGGATTGGGAATGAGAATTTATCAGTCCGTGTATTCCTATGTCTATTCCGTCCGAAACGCTAGACCATGGAATTACATTAGAAATGATAATTGACAGAATGACAAGTATACCCTCTTATGGGTGAGGGTTAAGTGGAATAGTTGTTCCTCATGCCAAACACTTCAGATTTATGGAACTTTTTTTTTATTTGAGGAGGGGGGGGGGAGATGTTTGGCATCAATCCGGAACCGCCCGTTTCTATTACTAAGGGCTAATTTTGTAATACGAGATTGAAGATTTGGGAATGATCTTTTCTTGTTCTATGTGTAATTTTGCCAACCGAAATACTAAACCCTCAATTTATACTTAAAAAAAAATATAATTGACAAAATAACCCTTATCTTGATGAGGTTCAAGAACACCCCCAGACTCCAAACATGACCAGTGATTGGCTTAAACTCCTCAAAAATCCTCATCCAAGGTGGAATTCCATCCAATGATGGAGTGACAGCTGGCAACGATGAGACTCGTGGCCCAACTAAGACTTGTGGGCCACTTCTAATGTGACTGGCACCACGCGAGCATGAGCTCCATCATCAAGACGGACCACCACGGCTCGGTTTCGTTCATGCAGGGAACAAAATGGGCCCCGGCTGCACCTAACCAATTAGATTAGTTAAAAACACAGACACAAACCTAACCCGACTTAGACCTGACATTGACCCAAGAAAATGGACCTCTGTGGGACCTTAACCCAAGCCAGCTCGCTACCTGCCGAATCCGACCCCAAGCTTAATCCGAAATTGATCGGGCTTGGATTGGGATTTTATATGTCTGGATTGGGTTTGGACTGAAAACTCTCAACCCGATCTTAATTCGGATTGGGCTTGGACAAAGGCTTTGGACAACCTGACCCAATTCAAAACCCTGACCATTTAATAAATAAATATTTTATATAATATAATATTATTTAGAGGCCATCTGATCTGAATCCATCCGATGAATACAAGTTGTGATCTTACTGTGGTGGACCTTTGATAGACATTTTTAATTATCATCATTGGATGTTCACTTTTCCATCCAGCGGTGGACCGTAATCCATATAAAAATACAAAGAGTTGCCTTATGTGCTGCACTGTTACAAAGGGACTACCACGCTAGTGGTTGTCAACAGAGATATGCAAATTTACGGGAAGAGCGCGAAGGAAAATTGATGGAGTTGTCGGTTGAGAATATTGTCGATACTCATGTAGGTATACGATGTCTTGAAAGCAAGAACGCTGCCACTCCGGTGATACTCCATAGGTGCTCTGGGACTCCTTGGCGTATACTCCCTAGGATATGACATATTTTTTTTTACCAGAACTAGAGAAGAAGGCCTCAGAACTCTCAGCGGTACTCCAAACAGCAAAGAAGAAAAGAGAGCGGCAAAGAGAGGTGGCTTCCATGGTCCTTCTATTATATAGAGGTCCTTGGTCAAAACGTTCCCACATTCACTGCTTACAACCCCCACATGCAGAAACGGTTCCCACACTGAAGAGAGTATTCACAGCTTTGTTGGGTAACGTTTGCATGCGTTCACGTACACGACTAGATTCAACGAACATGCCAATGCTCGGGTAACAAATAACAAAAGAAATAGCTCTCAATTAAATATTAAAATTTAAAGAAAATATATTCAATTAAAAAGAATATCCAAAGCCCATTCGCAGCCACACATCCATCCCCGAGCTTAGCACGGCTCGGCTATCGCGCGTGTGTGTAGCTGAATTATCATTTGATCCGTTTATCAGAATTGGGCGAACCGTGTATCATTTTCGAAGGATTTTTCGAGCCTGGTCAACTCATATTCTTTGTGTCCCTAATAGGCCCAGTTGTAGCTGAATTATGATTTTACCCTTGACCGCCCACATCACCCTCAAGGAAGATTCTTGTACTTGAAACCCTTGGTAAAAAAATGGTTACAAAAGAATAATTTTATTTGTACCGTCATGTAAAGAATATTATCACATACAATTAGGCTATGGATATGGGTACAAAATATGGATCCAAATCCGACCTGAAAATTTTGGTATGGGTACAAAATATGGACCCGAAATCAATTCGGGTCGAGTATGTTATCAAATTCATACATGTTCAGATTTCTGTTACAAGGAATCAGGGACTCCCAATTGGGTCTAATAATGATTCACGAGTTTTGACCCGAAAAAAGTCAACTCCAATGGTGCAGCAGACAAGTAGTGTCTCCTTGACCTCTTGGTCATGGAGTCTCGTATCTTGGAGCATCGACAACAAGAAAGATTGTGAGCAATCCATAGAAAAAGCAACCTTCGAAGGCACCCCCACGACCAGCATCCATGAAGACAGAGAAAATACATCAACCGATCGATCGACTGCTGCCGGTTCTGTAGACAGAGAAATTACCATGATTGATCGATCGAGCCCGATCTCCGATCGATCGACCATGGCAATTAGAGCATCCCGGCGTCCTAATTTGGATGGCCGAGATCATGTTGCGGATGAAAACTACACTCTTACCCTATGATGCTTATATATACATCATCTCTTTTGAAGATAATGGTATGAATTTTGGGTTTCGAGCCATCAATGTGGAGGAGGTTTCGAAATAGGAGAAGAATAATAGCTATCATGGATCGTTCGTCCATCTTCATTAATGGCTTCATTACAGCCTCCACCATGAGCAGCTAAGCTTTATTAATGCCATGGTTTCGAGCTACAGTCCCAACAACATTTTCATTTGCGCTCCAATCTCAATGGACGAAAATGCCCACTGCTATCTTCTCCCCACCTCCCCCCGTCGTCGCCGGACCTAACCGAGCCCCCCACCGTCGGACGTATTGTTGGATGTGTGTTTGAAAACCACACAACATTCAAATGTTTAGTCCCATATCGGTAAGGGGAGAAATCCTCTACCACATTATAAATGATTGGCCACTTCCCCCAACTAGTCATCACACTAGAGGAGGGGCTCCAGTAGCTCACACACGCGCGCGCGTGCGTGCCGGGCCGGGTCCGGCTTGGGCATGGGCTGGGTGGCGTGTGTGTGTGCGCCCGCAGACCCGGACACGATAGCACCTCCGAAATGGGCTGGTCCGCACCTGCCATATTTTTGTTTTTGCTTTTAAGTCCTTCACCATTTATGAAATTCCTTTTGGTCTACTAGCCGTTGCTGCATGCGACCCGTTGCTGCATACTAACCGTTACAAGGCTGCTCTCTGCGAGCTGTAACGTGCGAGGTTAATGGGCTTAATCGCAGGCCATTAACCGCCCCCCTCTTTCAGCATCCTATTAACAGCCCGAGGCCTATATAAGACCCGGTGCAGCCATGGGATGAGGACACTTCGAAAATCGGAATTACTCTCTGCCTCTCCCTCTCCCATTCTCTCAAGCTTGTGCTGCCCTTTTGCTCTGAGGAGACTCCCTCTCTCGGATCAAACCTCTGCTGCGGTGTTGCGTCCCTGCTTCGAGAATTTCTTCATCGAGTCGCTGGGTTCCTGAAAGTACATCGAGGTTCGCAAAGCCTTCTTGGAGTCGTGCCGACGAGAAGGAGGTCGCCTGACCGGGGTCATCGTATCTCCGAGAACCATTGCCACGAGACCCGCACGAGTGGGGCAATAAGTTTCTTGGGACAGCGCCTAGCGTGCTTCGACAATCAGGTTAGAGTTTCTAACTCTAATTTCTTGCTATTAGTAGATCTATTGAAAAACGATTTGCATCTAATTCTAAACACTAAATAATTAGAGATAATTTAGATAGTCTATTTCTCTCTTTTAGAAAAGTTTGGCAAGGTGAATAACGGTTCCATAGAACCCGATCTGCCTTGGCAAATAATTTCTAAAAGAAATTTGTGATGTGCCTTTGCTTGCAAATATTACAATTGCTAAACAACCAATCGTTTAATATTAAGAATTTGATTAATTCCTAAGTTTACTAGTTTAGGACGATTAATTTCCAACAATCCAAGAAACTTATAGAATATTTAATCGTTCATCATAGCTAAAAGGAAAATTTATCATTTCCACTTGTGCTTACTAAAATAAATTGTTAGTTTTATTACATTTGTTATCGTAGCTTGCTCATTAGTCCTTACAAGTTGCACGGTAGTTATTACTTGTAAATTTATCTTCTACAAAGTTTAATTAGAAGCATAGATTATAGAAAAGATTAAAAGTCGTCATTGAAATATTCCACTACCTACGGTATTTAGAAAGGCTTGACAAACCGGCATTAAATTGCCCAAGGTAGCTTGGTATTTGAGCGAGCCTAGTGCTCCACCTCCTACCTGGAGCCCATCTGGCCGTTAGGATTTGAAAGTTTCATTTGGACTTCTAAAAGTCAAATCTATCTAAGTGTGCTTTAAAATTGACAAAACTTATTTTCAATCCTCAGATTTTAACTCCTTACTTTGGTCTGAAATGGCCTCACCAAACCGTGAAACCCTTAGTACCAAACCCGAGAAGTTTGACGGGTCTAACTTCAAGAGGTGGCAAAACCAGATGCGTTTCTAGCTAACCACACTTTAGTTACTGTCAGCCATAGGTGAAACTACACCGGGAGTATTTAGTGGGTCTAGTCAAACACGTCATACCCGAGCCTCCACTTCACAACCTGACCCTGAACCAACTTCTGGCATTCCCACTAGGACCCCAGAAAAAATCAACTATCATGGACTTCATAGGATTCTATGGGCATTATTTGATAGACTCTATGATATCTATTATACCATTCAAAATCCTAAGGACCTATGGGATACCCTAGAGCGTAAGTATGGCCTAGACGATGCTAGAGTAAAACGCTTCAAAGCGTTAGACTTCAACAGCTTCAAAATGGTTGACTCCAAACCCATGAATGATCAGATTCATGAGTTTGAGAACCTAGTCCAACATCTGAAGACTAATGGTTCCACCCTTGATGAAACCTTCCAAATAGCATGTCTTATAGATAAACTACCTGCTTCTTGGTTCGAGTTTTCTAAACACCTAAGTCATACCCAAGGTGACCTAACCCTAACTCAAGTTCTAAACTCTATTAGAATTGAGGAGCAACATAGGCTCAGAGAAAAGGAATCTTCTGAATCCAAACCCAAAGTCAATAACATAGAGGGTCAACCATCCAAGCCATTCCAAAAACCTAGAAACAAGTTTCAAAAGAAACCCTTCCATCCTAAGCCTAAACCCTATACCAAGAAGCCCTACTATAGCAACCATAACCCAAACCATCCCAAGGACCAAAAGAAGGAAGGAGTGCATTGCTGCTACGTCTGCGGTTGGACGAATCACATGGTCAACCAATGCTTCTACAAGAAGACAACACCACCTCCAAATTCAAGAAGAAATAGTCCAATGCCACCCAGCTCCCAAGTCAACATGGTGACATCTAGAGTTGTCTCTTCTGGGATCGCTTTCAGGTCTGTTCTTTTCACTCCTGAAGTTAATATGATTTTTCAAGCATTTGATTGGTGGATTGACGCAGGAGCTAACATTCATGTTTGCTCTGATCAATTTTTGTTTTCCACCTATCAGGTCTCAGGTGGAGGAGCTGTAAGCATGGGGAACAATGTCAAGGCTCGTGTGCTAGGGATAAGACGGATCGACCGGAAGCTGACGTCGGAGAAGACCCTAACCCTGTGCGGAGTCCACTACGTTTCAGAGATTAGGAGAAATCTAATTAGTGGGTCTTTATTAGTCCAACAGGCCTATAAGCTTGTATTTGAGTCCAATAAGGTTGTAATCACCAAGGGAATGAATTTGATTGGAAAATAATTTCTTTGTGATAGTTTATTTAAATTGAATGTTTATAATCCTTCGTCCATAATTCTGAATGTTGAGTCTTCGGTCACTTGACACCAAAGACTAGGTCATGTGAACTATAATTCTATCAATAAACTCATGATCTTAAACATTATTTCTAAATCCGATACTAGGAATTTCGATAAGTGCAAGATATACGTAGAAGCCAAACAACCTAAGAAACCCTTTAAAATCATCGATCGAGACTCCAAAATACTTGAACTAATTCACAGTGATGTTTATGATTCTGGGAGAACCTCGAGAGGTGGCAATAGATAGTTTGTAACGTTCATAGATGACGCTTCAAAATATTACCACCTATACCTTATTAAAACTAAGGATGAAGTACTCAATAAATTTAAAATTTACAGAGCTCAGGTTGAGAACCAATTGGACGAAAACATTAAGATCCTTAGGTCAGACTAAGGAGGGGAATATACCTCAAATAAGGTAAGTGAGTGCTGTGAAGACTATGAAATACTCCATGAAAAGTCACAACTCCTTATACTTCCCAATCCAATGGTGTAGCGAAGAGAAAAAATAAGACCCTAATGAACATGGTCAATTCCATGTTACTAAGCTCTGGAGTGTCAGAGAACTTGTGGGGGAAAGCCCTAATGACGACATGTTTTATCCTTAACCGTATTTCCTTCAAACACAATGACTTGACCCTATATGAAGTATGGAAACATAGAAAACCTAACTTAGAATATCTAAAAGTGTGGGGGTGCCTAGCTAAGGTAAAAATCCTCGATAACAAAAGGAAGAAGATATGACTAAGACTGTAGATGCCATCTTTATTGGCTACGTTTCAGATAGTAACGCTAATCGATTTTTAGTGCTTAACTCTGAAATAAGCAAAATAGCCAATAACACCATAATCAAAGCTAGAGATGCCTCATACTTCAAAAATATCTTCCCTTATAAGACTATGATCAACACTATGATTAATACCAGTAACCAGGCATCCAGTTCTAATCAGGTAACTCAGATCGAACCTAAAGTCTAATTAAAACCTGATGGCCAGACTGAACCGGTAACCCAAACCGAACCTAAGAGGAGTAAACGTACCCGTATAGAAAAAGTCTTTGATGACTTTTATGCACTTCTGGTGGAGAATTCTCTCTCCACCTATACAGATGCAATGAAGTCTATAGACTCACCCTTTTGGAAAGAAGCCATAGATAACGAGATCCAATCCATACTTTAAAATCATACCTGGGAACTCACCAATTTACCTCCTGGTTGTAAAACCATATGATGTAAATGAGAGTTTAAGAAAAAGCTTAGACCTAACGGTACCATAGATAAATTTAAGGCACGACTTGTAGCCAAGGGCTTTACCCAAAAACCTGAGGTAGACTACTTTGATGTCCACTCACCTATCGCTAAGATAATCTCGATTAGGATCCTCATCGCCTTAGCTTCAATCTATAAGCTAGTCATACATCAAATATATGTTAAGACTGCTTTCTTAAATGGCGACCTTAATGAGAAAATATACATGGGCCAAACTGAGGGATTTACTGCACCTGGATAAGAGAGAAATGTGTGTAAGTTAATTCGATCCCTCTATGGACTTAAACAAGGCCCAAAACAATGGCACATGAAATTCGATGAAGTTATCTTATCCTACGGATTTGATATCAATACAACGGATGAATGTGTATACCATAAAATAGATGGTAATAATATTGTCATCTTATGTTTGTATGTTGATGATATCCAAATATTCGATTCAAACATACAAATCATAAATGATATCATTAGGAAGGACAAGCCGACGTTATTTTGAACACTAAGATCATTAGGAAGGACAATGGTTTAGTGCTATCCCAATCCCACTATATCGAGAAAATTCTTAGAAAATTTTACGACCCCGATTGCCAATCGGTATCCACATCATATGATCCAAATACCTATCTGACAAAGAACACTGGACTTCCTAGACCACAGAGCGAGTATGCTCAAATCATAGGATCACTAGGTTTTCTAGCAAACTATACTCGACCCAATATCGCTTACGTTGTAAATAGACTTAATCATTATACGTCTTACCCGAATGAGTCCCATTGGAATGCGTTAGAAAAAGTTTTTATATACCTTAAGGGAACCATATCATATGGTCTCCACTATAGTGGATATCCAGCTGTATTAGAGGGATACTCTGATGCTAACTGGATTAGTGACTCAATAGATATTTAAGTCCACAACTGGTTATGTATTCATACTAGGAGGTGGAGCTATATCTTGGAAATCCACCAAACAGACCGTCATAGCTAGAAGTTCCATGGAATCAGAAATGATAGCGCTAGATATCACTAGTACAGAAGTAGAATGGCTTCAAGATCTCCTATATGAGATCCCATTGATAGAAAAGCCTTTACCGGCTATATCTATCCATTGTGATTGTCGATCAGCTATTGATAAATATAATCAAGAAAATGCTAATGTGAAAATAAATCGACATCTGAAAGTGAGACATAGATTTCTCAGATATAAGATAAAAAATAAAATAATTGCCCTAGAGTTTGTTAGATCCGAAAAGAATTTGGCGGATCATCTAACTAAGGGCCTCTCTAGGACATTGGTCTTAGAATCGTCGAGGGGGATGGGATTAAGTCCATAAGAAAAATCATCGTAGTGGGAACCCAACCTCACGGAGGTTCAATGGGTAGAAACAAACTGTAGTAGTGATTAAAAATGAGGAGCACTGAATAATACTTCCATCCCTATAACGTCAGTGCTTATTAAAAGCAAGAGATAGGATGAGTTTAAAACTCTTAATAAGTCCAAGACCCATGAGGTGGGGTGTCGTCTTGCTCACACCCCTATTAGGACTTACCTATATGTATGTCGTTGTGAGGCTGCAACTCTGGGACCAGAGCTGCTCCCTAGAAACATACAAGAAAAGATATATGCGCAAGGCCATTAATAGCGCAACCCGCTTATAACCATCGAAAACTGTACTACGTGTACTACTTGTAGAAACCCGATAAATGAAGCTGGTTCAAGGCGTAGTCCACCAAGTCCTTACGGATGTATACAACTATACTAAGTGGAGGTTCAAACCGAAAGGTACCTACACCTACTGCGTAGTATAAAGAATCCAGCAAAGTCTTTTTACTTTACATTTTAAAATTTTTATTATTGAATATTTAGTGGTTTTAAACACATGTGGGGGATTGTTGGATGTGTGTTTGAAAACCACACAACAACCAAATGTTTAGTCCCATATCGGTAAGGGGAGAAATCCTCTACCACTTTATAAAGGATTGCCCACTTCCCCCAACTAGTCATCACACTAGAGGATGGGCTCCACTAGCTTACACACGCTCGCGCATGCGTACCGTGCCAAGCCGGGCCAGGCTTGGGCATGGGCTGGGCGGCGCGTGTGTGTGCGCACGCGGACCCGGACACGATAGTACCTCCGAAATGGACTGGTCCGCACCTGCCATATTTTTATTTTTGCCTTTAAATCCTCCACCATTTATGAAATTCCTTTTGGTCTATTAGCCGTTGCTACATGCGATCCGTTGCTGCATGCTAGCCGTTACAAGGCTGCTCTCTGCGCGCTGTAACGTGTGAGGTTAATGGGCTTAATCGCAGCCCATTAACCGCTCCCCTCTTTTAGCCTCCCATTAACAGCCCGAGAGCTAGATAAGGCCCGGTGCAGCCATGGGATGAGGACACTCCGAAAATCGGAATTACTCTCTGCCTCTCCATCTCCCATTCTCTCAAGCTTGTGCTGTGGTGCTGCCCTTTTGTTTCGAGAAGACTCCCTCTCTCGGATCAAACCTTTGCTGCGGTGCTGCGTCCCTACTTCGAGAATTTCTTCATCGAGTTGCTGAGTTCCTGAAAGTACATCGAGGTTCGCAAAGCCTTCTTGGAGTCGTGTCGACGAGAAGGAGGTCGCCTGACCGCGGTTGTCGTATCTCTGAGAACCATTGCCACGAGACCCGCACGAGGGGGGCAATAAGTTTCTTGGAACAACGCCTAGCGTGCTTCGACAATCAGGTTAGAATTTCTAACTCTAATTTCTTACTATTAGTAGATCTATTGAAAAACGATTTGCATCTAATTCTAAACACTAAATAATTAGAGATAATTTAGATAGTCTATTTCTCTCTTTTAGAAAAGTTCGACAAGATGAATGATGGTTCCATAGAACCCGCTCTACCTTGGCAAACAATTTCTAAAAGAAATTTGTAATGTGCATTTGCTTGCAAATATTATAATTGCTAAACAACCAATCGTTTAATATTAAGAATTTGATTAATTCCTAAGTTTGCTAGTTTAGAACGATTAATTTCCAACACGTATCCGAACCCCCCCCCCCCACTACCACCGAACCCCCCCCCCCCCCCCCGCCGCGCAGTCACTGCCACCTCCGCCCCTCTCGCTCGCCACCGCTGCCGCCTTCGCCTTCGCCGCTCGCTCCACTCGCGCCGCCGGATTTGACGAGGAAGGGTGTGAAGACGGTCAGGGGATTAAAAAATACGGAAATGGTTTATCATAATATTTGTTAGGTTAAAAGGGCTGGAGTGCAAAACCAAAAAAAAATACTAAACAAAACGTGCGGCAGCCTACAGCAAGCAAACAAGCACGATGCTGTAACCAAAAGAAAAACACACAATGCTTATGCAAGCA
Source organism: Chamaelirium japonicum (assembly GCA_947650365.1). Classification (NCBI taxonomy): domain Eukaryota; kingdom Viridiplantae; phylum Streptophyta; class Magnoliopsida; order Liliales; family Melanthiaceae; genus Chamaelirium; species Chamaelirium japonicum. The sequence goes on along the minus strand of OX393549.1, from coordinate 122,757,554 downwards.
GCACTCCTACGCGTGGAAGCAGCGTTACGTTATTTTTTTTTCATAGGGTAAGATAACATCAAAGCCTAAATACAACTTTTTAATTAATTTTTGATGCATAAAAAATGGGTTATTTTGACTTTATCCCCCAAATTTGCCTTAAATTAGACTTTACCCCCCATATTTTCATTAATTAGACTTTACCCCCCAAAACCAACTGTTACATTAGCTCACCATCTAAGAGAAAGGGTGAGCGGCCGGAAAAGAAATAAAGTTTTGGGAGGTGAGATGGAACAGTTAGTTTTGGGGGGTAAAGCCTAATTCAAGGCAAAATTTGGGGGGCAAAGTCAAAATAACCGATTAAAAATTCTTTGTTTCAGCTTCAATTTTTCCGAATTGTTCTTTTACATAGTATCACATTCTGGCTGTATATTTCTTCTCTTTTAGAACACTTGGATCCTATAAATGGGCATATTGCAGAGCTTAGGGAAGCATTGGAGGCTGATTGCAGAGCAGTGGTACATTTTTTTTTTTTTTCATTTCAAAGGGGAGGTCACAAACGGAATTATAAGAGACTGTCACAGGCTGGCGCACACCAAGAACCGCCACACACCGATGGAGAGTACAAGATCAAGACCAAGACCACAATGCCCCGAATTGCAAAGATGCCACACAGGCAAAGAACACGCAATGCCTTAGGTGTCACAAACCACAGATCCGCCGCACTGGCCGGAGCAAAGCCCAAAGCTGCCACACCGGCAGGATAAGCACAAGAGTATACCATAAAAACCCTAAAAAAACCGCCAAACTCGGGGCCAAGCTACAAGGACAAAGCCCCAAGGGAGACAAAATCCACCAACAACCAGCATAAACGAAGGTGAGGTAGTACCTTCCCTCGATCTACCACCGATTCTGCTGCCACCGTCGGGATCCGCATTGCCGAGCGGAGGAGGGGATCGAAAAAAGCCCTTCGCCAAATCATCTGAAACAGGTAGGTCGGGGTCCAGATCGCCACTCCCACAGCCACCGTCGTACGCCACCACCTTAGGCCAGGGCCTTGTACAACGGAATCAAGGAAGGAGGGTCGTGTCGCCCCAGAGATACAAAAACAAAAAAGCCGGTGGTAGGATGGGAAACCCCTAATTACAAGGGGGAAGGGGGGCACCAAATCCACCACCCAAAGAACGCCGACTGGACGCACGGCCTCCCCGGCCCCGCTGACGGTGGCGTCCGAGGGGGACATGCCGAAACCGTAAACTAGATAGTGTCACTTATATCGAAAATATGGATAGATTGATCGGAAACAAATGCAGAATAAAAGAGTAAGACCATGGTTGTAGTTTAATGCATTAAAGCATGTGGTTTTATTGTGCTAATTTCCATCCATTAGTATAATTTTAAATATTAGAGCATCCTTTGATGTATGCTAACAGATGGATGAATCTCCTGCTGTGTTTATTTGCCTTTCTAATTGTTGACTTGAACCAATTCAAATCCCAATTAAGGTAGTGCAAAAAAATAAATAAATAAATAAAAGAGAAGCAAAACTTTACCTGATTCATACCCGAAACCCCGAATGGGTACGGGTCGGTATTGGATCCCTTATACACAAATAGGTATGGGTCGGATATGAACCCTCCCATACAAAAATGGGTATGCGTATGGGTAGGGGTAGGGTCAGATCCAAACCCGATTTGCCAACCCTACATACAACCCTCGTAGAAAGATATTTTCATTTAAATCTTTTTATAATGAAAAATTATTCAAATATTATTGTGTGATGTCTCAATGAGACAATGGACATGAAAAAAAGGTAAGGTATTCTTTTCGGTATAAGGCGCCGCATGGGACCTGGATTCATAGTCCATCCTTACCGTTTGGGTCCAACCCAACACGCATGACCTTGAGTGTTTGGTGTAATGCACATCCAACAGAAGCCACTTCCTTATTATCAAGTATATTTTTCACCTGAAAATATAAAAAAACAAAAGGTAAATTAATTCAAGGTCCAAAGTTTGATCCCAATACAACAATAAATCCCCCGTTAAGATCTTTAAAACCCACCTCAAATTCAAATTTTTTTTAATGCTAGGTCCATTGTCACTGTCCATACAATCTTCATCCGAAAACTATCACTATGATGTGATGTTTGACAACTACTCCGGTACCTCAATGATTCATTACAGGCCAAAATATTTTTAAAGTTACTGTAGCCGCTATAGTAACTCCGAAATTTTTTTGTTCTGTAGTGAAGCTCTTTTATACTTGCTACAATTATTGCTTCCTCTGTATGTTATTTAAAACATATTTTAAATTACTAAATACATATTTTAGATTACTAAAAATATATTGAATATTATCTAAAGTGTATTTTAATATATCCATAGTGTCTATAGTAACTAAGAAAAAAATTTGATCCATAATGAAACTCTTTCACGTGGTTTCGAGTTATTGCAGCTGCTACAATTATTATTTTTCTGTATGTTATCTAAAATATATTTTAAATTACTAAATATGTATTTTAGATTACTAAAAATATATTAAATATTATCTAATGTGTATTTTAATTTACCCATAGCGTCAGAGATATTGTAGCTACTAGAGTTATTAGTTCATCTGTATGTTATCTAAAATAAATTCTAAATTACTAAATTTATATTTTTCTTATTACTAAAAGTATATTGAGCATTATGTAATATGTATTTTAATTTACTCATAACATCTATATTAATTTTATTTTTTTATCATGTAGTGAAACTCTTTCACATGGCTTCGGAGCTATTGTACTGCTACAATTATTGTTTCCTCTGTATGTTACCTAAAATATATTTTAAATTACTAAATATATATTTTTGATTACTAAAAGCGTTAAACATATTTTAATTTACCCATATCACTACAGTAATTTTAATTTTTTTTGTCATGTACTGAAACTTGTACGTGGCTTCGGAATTACCGTAGATGTTAAAGTTATTGTTTGCTTTGTATGTTACCTAAAATATATTTTAAATTATTAAATATGTATATTTGATTACTAAAAGCATATCAAATATATCTAAATCATATTTTAATTTACCCATAGCATCTACAATAATTGTAATTTTTTGTGCTGTAGTAAAACTTTTTTATGTGACTTCGGAGTTATTGTAGATGCTATAGTTGTTGCTTCATGTGTATGTTATCTAGATCGTATTTTGCATATTATCTTTTGAGCACTTAAAGTCTTGGACAATCAAGTTTGTGTGATATCTCATCATATAAGCAAAGGCTACGCATCACATATGACATGTCTCATTCAATACACAATATAGGCTTTTGTGGGTGCAAATTTTGTCCAAAACTGCAACCAGACCATTTAAGTCTGTGTAACAATCTAAATGACGAGTACAGACCCAAGAAGCGTCGCCACAGGGCACATAGACCGAGCGAGCCTTATTTGGAGACTGACAGAGGTCCAAGTAAGGCCTAACAAGGAGGCTTAATACCAGCGCCACCTTAGCACTGCCATGTCAGCACTGCCATATCAGCACATACTTCAGCTATAAAAGGACCCCTATGTCATACAGAAAAGGGGTTGGCTGGTTGACGAATTAATCAAGAGAGGAGGACATTCTCTCTTCTCATTACTCCGTGCAACCACATTGTAAGAAACTTTTATAGGCATGTCGAGAGAACGCTCACCCTCCATTTCACATACATTATAGTACAAACCAAGTTGCACCTCTCGCCCGGAGACGTAGGTCGTAAGGTCGAACTTCGACAATAATTCCTCGTGTCATCACTTTTTCTCCACTTTCTAATCTCTATCGCTAGAACATACAAATCATTCACATTTAATCAAGAACACGTGGGATGAGGTTTCCGATCAAGACGGCACATAAATTTTTCCTACAGCTTCCATATTTTTTTTCAATGCACAGTATGCACTCTGTAGCATTCACCATTGGGTAACTTGGGTCACAAGTTTCTTGTGTCGTACACTCATACTATCATCTGCAAATCTTTAAGGTTTTCTTTTAGTTTAAAAATCATATAAAATCAAATATTTTTTTTTTTTTTGAATTTTGATATGACAACACAACTTTCTATCAAGATAAATTATCATATCGCCATATTCCTAATCATAACAGATAGGGATGAAATTATCATTTTAATCCCTAAATTTTTCCTATAAATAGGTTGCAAAGTCACCCATTCAATACCTACAAATCCACTTCTCTCATGATTCATTTGCAAAGCTCTCTTTCTGCCTGTGTTGAGCTTGGAGCCTTAGCTCTCAAGTGCCAAGTCCCTTCTCCTGTAACATATGCTTGTGCTTGGAGCCTTAGCTCTCAAGTCTCAAGTAGAAACAACTCACTTAAATAAGCATGTTAACAGTTGCTCTAAAAATAAGGGACTAGATTTAACTCAAAGTAGGCTAAGTGTATCATTTTATGGTAATCTCACTACTTTTAGTTATCAACAAAGTGTAGCAAGAAAAAAAGTTAGATATATTGTTCTTCAAGAACTTCCTTTTACTCTTGTCGAATGTCCTAGTTTTGAACATATGGTTAAAACATAATTGCTCCATAATTTGTCAAGTTTGGACTAATATTTTGAAAATATATAAGGTTAAATGTTAACTGTTGAAAAGTATATTTGTCAATATTTCTGGACAATATCGGTATATATCCACTGACATTGCAATTACAATATATGTTTGTATCCATCGACACCTCCTGATTGGGTTAGGGTTCTGACGTCCGTGGCTACATGCCGACATTGCGGTGCCGGCCAATAGATGCGGTGAAAATTTTTGGCCGTCCGATTGCTGCGGATCGGCTGCGAACCGCGCGCAAACCCCCCGCAAACGCCCCGTCCGTCTGATCCTCCGTACTCACCGTCTGATCCCGTATAAATCCTCCCACTCCGTGTGTTTGATGGATGGTTTGATTCCCATCCGTTCGATCGATGGGATCGAACGGACTAAAGTTAAGATTTGGGTGTCATCACTAATTCCATGGTTGCGAATAGACGGACCTGTAGATTGGTAGTTGGTTGTCCATCAATTCGGCTGTCTGCAATCCTCTCAGTGCTCTCACCTTCCCTTTCTGCAGGGTAGCATGACAAGCTATTGGAAAGATACGTACGTACATTGCCCTTTTTCCTAAGTGTGATGATTCCTTGGTTCCTTTGAGCACTTTAGGCCCATCAATTTATGCAATATTATTTACAAAATATTATTTAAATCTTTGTGATCGAGCAGAATTAAAGCCCCTTCGATCAAGATTAATGTTGCCATTATTGCTATTCATCCTGAAGGATTTTACGATTCCGCTCAGCACGACCGACGTGGCAACATACAATTGGTGGCTGAATTTCACTAGCGACATTTAAAATTATAACACCACGAGTTGTACGCTGCCACGTCAGTCGTACTGAGCAGATTCGGAGAAACCTTAGACCTGAATAGCATGTCTCATTGAAGTCCCTTCTGAGAAGCCCTTATTGGTGGAGGCGTATGCAGATCCTCAAGGGAAGGCATTACATATAGGTGTGGCAATGGACTCCGAAAACCCGACTGAAACCTGATCCGAAACGTTGGGTATGGGTACAGCTTTTGTACCTAAAACATGATTTGGGTAGGGTATGGATATAGAAACTCTACCCGATTAACTTTCGGGTAGGGATATCTTAATACTCATACTCGAAACCCGAAACCCGATTGCCCCTCTAACTTGTGTATACTAGATAATACAGTTCAACTCTAAACTCATTGTCATATACCCAAATTCTAGCCGAACCATTGTCCCTACCCAAACTTATATATTTCTAAAGCCATTGTAATAAGAAACCAAAAGAGCTTCTTAACATTGCATTGTGATACCTTGATTTTCTCCTCAAATAATTGAATATATGATGGACAAATTATACCCAACTCATACCCGAAACCCAAACCAAAACCCGATTATGTATGGATCGGGTATGGACCCTCTTCTAACTGAATGGGTATGGGTAAGATATGGACCCTGCCATCTCTGAATGGGTACGGGTATGAATAGGGGTAGGGTCCGACCCGAACCCGATTGATTGGTACCCCTAGTGAAAAACCTTGGATAACACTTTGCTTGCCAAATAAGGGTTGCAGAAACGGTGGAGCTCAAGCTCGATTTAGAGAGAGCTTATAAATATTTCTTAGACTTTCTGTGAGAAGTGGGTGCAGGTAGAATTTTCAGACCCGAAAGGGACGTACTCCAAACAACCGTGAGGCATCACAGCCGCATATTTGGGATTTTTTCAGCACATCCTGCGGACCATACAGCCGTGGATCCCACCGTGATTCAAGAGACATGGGGGAGCGGGCCCCATGGGGGCTAGTGGCCCCTAGCACTCATAGCGTACTGATAGGCTCTGGGGGTAGTGGGCCTCGCGGTTGTATGGCACGCATGATGTGCTGAAATTTTTTCCGTATTTCAGCGTCTTTGATGAATCACAGTGGGGGATAAGGAAATTGGGAATTAAGTTTTTAGTCCACATCGGACGGGGGATGACCTTTCAAGTTTTTACTTCCTATAAAATGACCCCGAGAGAGGGCGGTCGGATAGCTGGTCCAAAGTGGACGGCTACTATGCTACAAAGCGGACTGCTGTGCTGCGCGGCTCGCGAGAGGTCTTGCTTCTATGAAGAAGAAAGTGTTAGGTTGATTTCTTCTCCACCTTAAATTAGGGTTTTTTTTCTTACTTTATTATATGCTTTCTAAGAGGATAAAATTAGGGTTTTTTTACTAAGACTTTATTATATGCTTTTTCCAAGTAAAAAAAATCATATTTATTTTATATAAGGAAGAAAGAAACCGTGCTTAAGCTTTCTAATAAACCTATCTATATAACATGGCACGGCGGTTTGGTGCTGACTAGACAAAATGGCACAAAAGCTGACTAGACAAAATAAATGCTGAGAGCAGTGTGCGGCCGGGGTTAGTGTGCGGCTAACGTGCGGAGGAGTCGGGGGTGCACGGACCGTCCGATCGACGGATCCAACGATCGGGATTCACCCAACCATCGAAAATCGCTGTTACTGTGGCGGCCACAGTAACAACGATTTTCGGTGGTCCGGGTGAACTCCGGCCGTCCGATCTGCGTGAATCGAACAGCCCAAATTCTTTCCACCCCGGTTTTGGTGGTTCGGATGAACCCCGGCCGTCCGATCGGCGTGAATCGAACGGCCCAAATACTTTCCGCTCGGTTAAAAGTTGTAGCCATTCGATCGAATGATCGAACGGATGAGATCCCGTGGGAATCAATCGAATAAGACAAAAAGTAATGATAGCAATATAACATGGCACGGCGGTTTGGTGCTGACTAGACAAAATAGCACAAAAGCTGACTAGACAAAATAAATGCTGAGAGCAGTGTGCGGCCGGGGTTAGTGTGCGGCTAACGTGCGGAGAAGTCGAGGGTGCACGGACCGTCCGATCGACGGATCCAACGATCGGGATTCACCCAACCATCGAAAAACGCTGTTACTGTGGCGGCCACAGTAACAACGATTTTCGGTGGTCCGGGTGAACTCCGGCCGTCCGATCGGCGTGAATCGAACGGCCCAAATTCTTTCCGCCCCGGTTTTGGTGGTTCGGATGAACCCCGGCCGCGGCCGTCCGATCGGCGTGAATCGAACGGCCCAAATACTTTCTGCCCGGTTAAAAGTTGTAGCCGTTCGATCGAATGATCGAACGGATGAGATCCCGTGGGAATCAATCGAATAAGACAAAAAGTAATGATAGCAATATAACATGGCACGGCGGTTTGGTGCTGACTAGACAAAATAGCACAAAAGCTGACTAGACAAAATAAATGCTGAGAGCAGTGTACGGCCGGGGTTAGTGTGCGGCTAACGTGCGGCGGAGTCAGGGGTGCACGGACCGTCCGATCGACGGATCCAACGATCGAGATTCACCCAACCATCGAAAATCGTTGTTACTGTGGCGGCCACAGTAACAACGATTTTCGGTGGTCCGGGTGAACTCCGGCCGTCCGATCGACGTGAATCGAACGGCCCAAATTCTTTCCGCCCCGGTTTTGGTGGTTCGGATGAACCCCGGCCGCGGCCGTCCGATCGGCGTGAATCGAACGGCCCAAATACTTTCCGCCCGGTTAAAAGTTGTAGCGGTTCGATCGAATGATCGAACGGATGAGATCCCGTGGGAAACAATAGAATAGGACAAAAAGTAATGATTACTATCATTACTTTTTGTCTTATTCGATTGATTCTCATGGGATCTCATCCGTTCGATCATTCGATCGAACGGCTACATCTTTTAACCGGGCGGAAAGGATTCGGACCGTTTGATTAAAGCCGATCGGACGTCCGGAGTTCACCCGGACCACCGAAAATTGATGTTACTGTGGCGGCCACAGTACCAACGATTTTCGGTGGTCCGGGTGAACTTCGGCCGTCCGATCGGTGTGAATCTAACGGCCCAATTCCTTTCCGCCCGATTTTGGTGGTTCGGATGAACCCCGGCCGTCCGATCGGCGTGAATCGAACGGCCGATTTTGATCTATAGATTCGGTCCTCCCGGCCGTTTCAAATGGGATCTAACCCCACCAACCGTTGGGGCTCGGCCAGGACTTACTCCTCTTCGTCAACATTTTTTGAGAATTTCTCAAAAAAAAAAACATTTTCTTCTCTAATTTACTGATATTTGTTTTCTTATTTCTCTTTTTTTTAAAAAGAAGAAAAATCTGGATCTTATTCTCTCAAGATCTTCCTTCTTCATGTTAATTATTTCGATCGCAACACTGTTATTTGATTTAACAACACACCCATTTCTCCATTAAAAACAGTGCAGGTTTGATCTGACACCGCACTGTTATTTTTGTGCGTGGTGGTAAGGATGGCGGGGAGCAACGGCAACGGCGAGTTCAGCTTCGCCAACGGCGGGGGGACGTGGTGTCGTGGAGCGAGCTGTTGCCGAAAGTTTTTTGTTGCCGAAGGTGGTCAGCTGTGCTGTCGCCGCATACAACGTTGGGGGTGAGGGTGGTGATGCCCGGGGGGGTGTTTTGCCGCCGAAGGCGGCCCGCTGCAGTGCCGATAGGCACGGGCATGCACTAGTCTATATAACATGGCACGACGGTTTTGTGCTGACTAGGACAATATGGAACCGAATGCTGACTAGACAAAACGAAACAAGCTGACTAGACAAGAAAGGCAAATCTGGACGTCGATCAAGATTCAATTATTCACTTTTATATTTTTAAAATTTTATTATTTTAGAAAAAAAGGAAGATCATAAAGAGGGATGGGAGAGACAGAGCAAATCTCATAAATTGTTCTCTTGCATAGCCATTCAGCATACAAAGAGAAAGATAGAAAGAGAGTGTCTCATATTAAATGATTATTACCATATTAGCTCTCTTTGTTGGTTGTGCATAAATCCCATTAATATCATATTAGCATACTAGCAAGGAAGATCATAAAGAGGGATGAGAAAGAGAACAAATCCCATAAATTGATATTTTGTATGATCGTTCAACATGCAAAGAGAGAGATAAAGAGAGTATCTCATATTAAATTAAATTATTATAATCATAATAACTCATTAATACCATATTAGCATAGTAGCAAGGAAGGTCATAAAACGGATGAGAGAGAGAAAGAAAGAGAATCCCATAAATATATTGGGCATGCAAATCACATTAGCCTTTAACAACCCAATGGTGCGATGGCAGCCGTCCGATTGTGCTTGCTTATATGCAGAGACCACATCAATGAACCTATCGATCTAGCTGTAGTTGTCGAGTTTAGAGAAAGTGAACAATGCTAATCTCCTCCTCGGCTTCGATATCCATCGTCCATCTGTATCAATGGAATGATGATCCACACTGCGCTTTGAGTTTATGCGGGGTCCTGGATTCGATCCCCTATTCGTCGCTGTGAAGTCGCGTTATTCGGTACCATCTCCAATCGAATGGACTTATGATGATCACATGCAAATTTATACTCAATTGGACAGAAATCACCGACAACCCTGCCGTACGATCGCACGAGGGGATGCTTACGTGGCAACATCCAAATCGTCCAGCATCATAAGGTCTACAACCCACGACCACACACGAAGAAAGTACCGGCAAACAACAACATCCCAATAGAATGTCTACACGAACAAAGGACGTGTGGTCTACATGCTGACTAGGATAAAATGGAATAAAAAGTTGACTATATAAAAAAAAACGCTGACTAGACAAAACACTATGTGTCTCTCTTCCCCCGATCTCACTCTCTTCGTCTCTCTCTCTCTCTCTCTCTCTCTCTCTCTCTCTCTCTCTCTCTCTCTGTCTCTCCCTCTTCCCCCGATCTCTCTATCTAATAAGGAAGGAGAGCGAGAGAGATTCAGACGGGAGAAGGGACAGGTCTGCATGCATGGCTCAGAGATGGGAATGCGTGGGCTACTGATCGGGGAAATTTTTTTCAGCAGTCTGCATGCATGGCTCGAAGATGGGGTTGCTTGGGCTGCTGATCGAGGGGAAATTTTTTAACACATCCTGCGTATGTTACAACCACGGGGCCCACTGTGATTCAAGAGACGTGATATAGTTGGCCCCAACACATAGGGGTAGTGACCCCCAATACTTGGAGCGTGCTGATAGGCTTTGGGCAACGGTTGTAGCTAGCGTAATCAGGTTGTGCTGAAAAATTTCTCGCTGATCGGGTATCGGCTCGGACTAGAGAAAGAATCCCAAGGGGGTCTCGAATGAGAGCTGGATGCGAGGGACTCGGGTTCTTGGATTCACATGCATGGGTATAGTTGTGTAGAGTTTTTGGACATGTATGGCTGGTTGGGTTTGGATGGTTGGTTTGCATGCGAGTTGCGCAAGGTTGTAATGGGTTAAGTTGGGTGTGATGGGTAAAAGGAATAAGAAACGAAAAGAGAAAATAAAGAGAAGAGAAGAGAAGAGAAAGAGAAGAAAAAGAAAAGGAAGAAATAGAGGAGAGAAAAATGGTGGCAGGACTGGGTGTTCTCCATGCCACATTGCAAGCCACCATCATACTTCGTTAAGCTCCGTAGAACGTTCGAGGCTCTCCTCTGGTTCGAATCATGTGATGCGCTGATCCGATTATTTCATTTCTCGATCGAATTCCATAATTATTCTTTTTTTCATTAATTTTCAAAAAACCTCCAAACGAGCTATGCATCATCCATCGACTCACTGTGAGAATATCCATCACTTAGTCACGATGCCCTTGAGCTAGCTGCTGTAGCCCAGTGTTACCGCTGAAAGTGTTTTGTTGCCAAAGGCGGTTAGATGTGTTGCCGTGCGAATACGATGGTGTTTGTGAGGGTGGTGATGCCAGGGGGTCTCTTGCCGTCGAAGGCGGCCCGTTGCTGTGCTGACAGGCACGGGCATGCACTAGTACTTATATAAAACACAGTTTATTTAGAAAGCTTAACCACGGTTTTTTTCTTGCTTATATAAAACAAATATAGTTTTTTTTACTTGGAGAAAAGCATATAATTAAGTCTTAGTAAAAAAAACGCTAATTATATCCTCTTAGAAAGCATATAATAAAGTCTTAGTAAGAAAAAAAAAACCTAATTTAAGAAAAAACCCTAAGAGGGAGGAGAAGAAATCAACTTGACACTTCCTTCTAAATAGAAGCAAGCCCTCCTGCGAGTCACAGAGCACAACCGTCCGCTTTGGAGCAGCTATCCGACCACTTTCTCTCGAGGTTATTTTATAGGAAGTAAAAACTGGAATGGTCATCCCTCGCACGCCCGATATGGGACTAAAAACTAAATTCCCAATTTCCTTTCCCCCACCGTAATTCATCATAGACATTGGAGTACAATTTTTTTTTCAGAACATCATGCGTGCCATACAACCACGGGGCCCACTGCCCTACCCCATAATCTACACATTGTTTTTTTTTTTTACTTGGAGAAAGCATCACAAATCTCATATGCCCCAAGGCCATTATCTATGTTATTGGAATGAAAATCACGCTCATCCTGGATACAGAAAATTATGCCTATGTTTTCTTGATTCTCAAACCCTTGAAGCCTTTGTTCCAAATATCAAATCATCAAAGAAGGAACCTGCTTGGCGGGCGGTTGCGATTGAGTGGAGATGCTAGATTTCTGCTCGCTATCATGGAAGGGTCGGTTTTTGAGATTAGTGCTTTTTGAGTGAGTAGTGACCAACTCTTTCATCATGGTTAGTAGGCCATCACCAGTGCAGGTTTTATTATGAGTGTTTATGATCCTACCATGTTTGTCTGTGCCACCTCACCCTAGAGGGTGAATCTGTTCATATATTATATGTCAATAAGATCGTGCAGGTGATGACTCCGGTTTGATTCAACAAGCCAATGATCAACTTTGTCTTCAATTAGACATAGAAGAGCTTAGGATCTTCGTTGCTTCCTCGGGATTGAAGTTACATACTTTCCTTACTGATATCTTGTGATATTCAAAATCAAAAGTATACTAATGACCTCATCTCCCCTGTGACTATCTCAAACTTTTGGACTAATGACTCCCCACTGGAAATGAACTCTAAGCTTCAAACTACAGATGGTGAGCCTTTGGCTAATAGGTAAAGTAACTAGTATTTCATGAAACTAAATATCGATATAAAAGTGTCAGGGGTGCTCAATAGCTTAAACATAGACTACTTCTAGCCATTGTTGTCAAGGCACGCGCCTAGGCACACTAGGCGCCCGGAGATAGCTAGGCTCCAGTGCGTCTATGCGAATAGCACTAAGCGGCGGCCTAGGAGTGCCTAGGCACACCTACGCTAGGTGCACGTCTAGTTTTAGGTATTGATTTTTGTCTTTTTTTAAAGTAAAACCCAACCCGCCCCCGTGTTCTTTGTTCATTTTGTTGTTGTATACTTGTTTATGCTATGTGTTCATTATGTTTCATGCATTTGATTAGAATATGCTCAATTTTATGTTAGCAAGTGTTTGTATTCTATTTGTTCCTTTTGTTGTTTACTTGTTTATACTATGTATGTGTCATTGTGTTGCATGCATTTGACTAGAATATGCTCAATTTTATCATTTTCATATTAGTAAGGTGCTATATTGCTGCATACTACATATATACCTGCAAGTATATACTATACATATATACCCGTGCTTGGAGGATGCCTATGCACATAAGGTCATGCCTATGCACACAAGGCCACGCCTAGGCTCCTAGACTCCCTCCGGATGCCTAGCCTCGCCTTGACGCCTTGACAACTATGCTTCTAGCCAACATCGGCTATGGATTACACCCATCATCATAAATATATCTCAGTATGGGGCCTTTCTGTGAACTAGGCCATTGTGGTTGCTCTCAGCATGGAACTGGAAGGGATGCTATTGGTGCTGGCGGTATAGCTTCCATCATCATCAGGATATATACTGCTCTTTCTATTAGTGGGAGGTCTTTCTCTATTGTAGTTGGTATCGGCTTTTGGATATGCTATAACTTATACTTGTTCTTATGGATCACGGGCTGGATTGACTGAAAGGAGAAGGATGAAGACCGATAGGTTGAGGGAGTAGGCATGCTCGACTGATCGTTGTTAGAGGGAAAGAAAGGAGAGTTGGTTAGGGATTCCTGGGTTATTGGAAGCTTTGTTGAGAGGATCGAAAGGAAGATATCTCAAAAGCTACTAACAGAAGCCTTTAGAGTACCGAAACAATATTTTATTCATGATCGACTTTCACTGGAATGGTACTTAGTCCACTAACCAGATATAGGATATTAAACAACAAAGAGCCCTTTCGTACCTTAAAGCTATTGCAACAACAAGGATCTGACTAAATTCCCTTACTCGACCATCCCAAAACTCTCTTTGAAGAGTAGCATTCTGGTCGAAAAAGAAGGTTTTGTTTCTACGATATGCATTTCTTGGAGTAATGGACTGTCTGGAAAGATATATTTTATTGAAAGTCTCCCTTGAGTCCCAGTGCTATGGCTCACACCTGGAACTAGGGCTTAACTGACTTACCTTTCTTTCTATAAACTGACAGCACCTGAACTCGGACCTGTTATTCACATAAGTGAGGCAATAAAAGGAGAGATTCTCAATAACCTTAATCACACAACTTAAGTCTTACAACAAAGAGATGAACTCTAAAAATATCATATTAGTCAACAAAGATAGACATTGAAAGACTTTCACTCGGTTCACTCCTGGAAGAGTACCTTCGTTCACTTCCTTGAGACCGTCTTAAGGAAGGATTATGGGATTCCTCCACTAAAAGAAGCGAACTATTTACCATTAGTTTAGCTTCGATCATGTTAGCAGTTTTTTTACCAGATTTGGAGTGGAACAAAGCTTATGTTCCTTGGGACAACTTATGTGATTGAATTTCGTCTCATGCATTTCTTCAACATAGTAAGAATGATTAATGCAAGCCTTGAAGTTTCGTGAATTGGGCTCGAAGCAAAAACTTTGAATTTTTTTGGTCATGTAGTGAAACTCTTTCACATGGCTTTGGAGTTACTGTAGCTAATAAAATTATTGTTATTTTTTTGTATGTTACCTAATTCATATTTTAAATTACTAAATACATATTTTAGATTACTAAACGTGTATTGAATATTTTCTAAAGCATATTTTAATTTAGGGGTTATTAGCCTAAGACCCGTCTAACCAACCCAACATTAGGACAAATCCAATGAAACATTTCATTTGAGTTATAGCCCCTCTAACCAACCCATCTTTATGGCGGAGTAGGAGGGGCAGGCAATAGAGGCGGAGGCGTAGGCGGTTGCAAGTAGAGGTGACGGAGGAAGCGGGTGCAGCTGTGGAGGCGGCCATGAGCAGCGTTGACGGAGGAGGCGGGCACAAGCTGTGGAGGCGAAGGTGACAACGACAGCCATGGGTTTGGTTTAGGTTTTTAAGATTTCTAGGTCTAGGGTTCATCCTATGGCCTAAATATCACATGTGATGGCGGAGGCGACGAGTGCCATCAAATCTAAATTTGACATACGGTAAGAGGCATTTTCGTCCACAGGGGGTTGAGCTCAAATGGAAAGGTTGTCGAAATTGTAGCTTGAAACCATCTCATAAGATGAGCTTCTCACTAACCCCCCCTTTAATTTACCTATAGCATTTATAGTAACTTTGAAAATTTTCTCATGCAATGAAACTATTTCACGTGGCTTCGGAGTTATCTTTTAAATTACTAAATATATATTTTAGATTACTAAAAGCATATTGAACATAATCTAAAACGTATTTTAATTTACATATAGTGTCTACTATAACTTTAGAAATTTTTTGTCACGTAGTAAAACACATGAAAGTGCTTCGATCACTAAAGAACAAAAAACAATTCAGAGTTATTGTAGCAACTATAGTAACACCAAAAATATTTTTTATGTTTAAGTTTCACATGCATTAAATGCTCTTAGCTTTTTCTGGGGGTATTAATGTTATTTCACATATCCATCGTTCACTGTAGTAAAGAGCAACAATTACTGCAGTGCTTTCACTATAGCAAAAATCTAGAATTTTTAAGAGCAAAAATTTGCAATGTACTGCAACTAGGGCTAGCAATTTCGGACCTGACACAAAGTTAGCGGGTCTGGGTCAGGGCTAAACGGGTTCAGGTCGTAAACGGGTCGACACGATAGACCGGTTTAATAAACGGGTCGGGTCCGGGTTTAGGGTCTGGACACGGTAGACCCGGGAAGACCCGTTTAAAATTCAACGGGTCGTGTCGGGTTGGGTCTACTCGCAATCCGATACTGTAATATATAGTATCAGCGGGTCTATCGGGTTAGGTCGGGTCGAGTCGGATTGGGTCAGATCGGGTCGGATTGGGTCAACTGAATAAACCCATGCGGTAAACGAGTCTAACGGGTTTACCTGTTTATAAACGGGTTGGGTACGGGTTTAGGATCTAGACACGATTAGTTAAACGGTTCAGGTCCGGGTCTAGGGGTTGACACAACCCGAAACTAAACCCGACACGAACCCGACCCGACACGATCCATTGCCACCCCTAACTGTAACTGCTCTTTGTTTCAATGAAGGGTAACGTGTGATTTTAATGTGGGTCAATTTGACTTCCCCTGTGCTAATAGACCAATTAGACATACCCCTAAAATGATTTCAATTAGATTAACCCCCAAAAATATTGACTTACCTCCCCAATGCCTTTTATGGTATTTTGAGCTACCCCCAATTTTGTATAATTATCACATAGAAATTTTGTGGGGTTAAGTCAAAGTTGGGGGTAACTATAATTGAAATATTTTTTTTTTAGAGGGGGGGAGGGGCCTAATTGCCATATTAACACAGGAGGTAAGTCAATCTGACCCTTTTAATATTAGGGATACTTTGTCATTTAAAAGAGAGAACAATCAACAGCGGTAGGGTTGGCAATGGGTCGTGTCGAGTCGTGTTCGTGTCATGTTTAGTTTCGGGCCGTGTCTAGAACCTCTAGACCTGAACCTGACTAGTTTAACCAATCGTGTCTAGATCCTAAACCCGTGCCCGACTCGCTTATAAACGGATAGACCTAATAAAACCCGTTTACCACACAGGTCGTTTTCAATTGACCTAGCCCGATAAGACCCATTGGAAACGAGACTAAGTGTTAGCCTATATAATGCATACTACAAACTACAATATTAGCCTACATACTACGCTATCGGATTGCTAAACCCGGACTCAACCAGACCAGACATGACCCGTTGAATATTAAACGGGTCTTCTCGGATCTACCGTGTCTAGACCCTAAATCCAGACCCGACCCATTTATTAAACTGGTTAGTCGTGTCAATCTGTTTACGATCCGAACCCATTTAACCCAAACTAGATTCGCTAATTTTACGTCGGGTCGTGTCGGGTCCAAAATTACTAGACTAAAAGGGAGGGCATCTTTTTTAGGAAGGGTGTAGGGATATTTTAGTGTTCTTAATGCTAACCGGATCCTTTGTCGGGACCTATCACTAACTTATCCTGAAATTATCATAAATTTGGGATAATTTCTAAACATCTCTTTAAATAGAGACTTTTTATTGCATTGATTAAGACTTTGGACCGCGAATTAATTTTCCGTGGATTCTTTCCATTAGAGCTGTTGCTCTCGTATCCCTTCAAAGGGTTCGAATCTTCTACAGTCCAGCAGCCTACGGTTGGAATCCGTAGCCATCCGATGCGTGCCATGTGTCACTAACGGCATCGTACGCATTGTGGCAAAGTGAATTACACTCAGTCCAACGGATATGATGCTGTTATAGCCACGTGACGTGCATCTAACGGCTACAGTTTCCAACCGTATGTTGCTGGAACCGTAGAGGATTCGAAGTCAGCATCAATAATTACGTTTTTGTCTCCGCTTCCAATCCAACGTGCTTCCAAATAATTGGAGATAGTGACGGGCGGACAGCCAGAAGAATCCTTCAGTACACCCTGTTCTACAGGCGACAGCGGATCCAGAGGACATAACCCTCCTCCTCGAAATTACCAAAAATTGGACGTGTACGCAATTTTCGGACCCGCCAAAGCCGATGGCTTCGCCAGAGCTCAAGAGAGCCTCCCGCAGTCATGGCGGTTCCCCCCCTCCCCCCAAACCCTAATGAAACCCTAATCCCCTCGAACCCCAAGCCCTAATCCCACCAATGGAGTCCTCGCGGGAGCCCTGACCGCAGCGATGGGGATCGTGACCGGAGATCGGTACCTCGAGCACCTGGTGAGGTTCGTCGATCGGAGCGCGGGGCCGCTGCTGGACGGGGCCCTGACCCTGAAGCTGAACCCGGTGGGGCTCCACTACGTGCAGTCGCGGCTCGAGGCGCTGCGGGAGCTGGAGGGGCTCCTCGCCGGAGCCCCCGTCGACTACCTCCGGGCCTACGTCTCCGACCTCGGGGACCACCGCGCGCTCGAGCAGCTCCGGAGGATCCTTAGGCTCTTGACCTCGCTCAAGGTCATCACGGTGCTGCCGCCCCCGGCCCGGGACCCCACGCCGCTCTCCCTGCTGCCGTTCGCCCGGCTCCGCGTCCTCGAGCTCCGCGGGTGCGACCTGTCCACGTCCGCTGCCCGGGGGCTTCTCGATCTCCGCCACACCCTGGAGAAGCTCATCTGCCATAACTCCACTGTGAGTGACCAGCTTTCTTCGAATCATGCGGCTAATTTCTCATTCATCTTGTTTCGCCCCCACCCCTCAGTTCTATAGATCATTTTTATTTGCGATACGATGTAACTTTTGTATTATTTTTCACCATCGAATTGTGGCAATCACACTTTCAGATTGTAGGAAAATATGTTGTTTTTGCTATTCTTGCTATGATTGTTCTGATTTACTTCATGATTTACATATGTTTTTCATGTTCCAAGATTCCAATTTCTTCATGATATATGTTTTTTCGATTTCTTTTTAGTTGGAATTGCTTCCGTCCTACTTTCAAATTGCCGGTATTGGATTTTTTTGGTTTATATTTTATCTTGTACATCCATGGGATATCAGTGGTTATTTTTCAAAATTCAGGATGCACTCAGGCACATATTTGCTAGTAGAATTGTGGACATAAACGAGTCCCCGGTGTGGAACCGATTATCCTTTGTCTCGTGCGCCTGTAATGGCCTGGTACTCATGGACGAGTCCTTGCAATTGCTTCCTGTTGTCGAAACTCTGGATCTCAGTCGTAACTGCTTTGCGAAAGTGGATAATCTTCGGAAGTGTACAAAGTTGAAGCACTTAGATCTCGGTTTCAATCACTTGAGGACTATAGCATCACTGAGGGAGGTAATTTGGCTATTCCATACCTTTTGTTATGCGTGATCGTGATATTATTGTTTGCTTTCAAATTTTTGTGTTTTACGATGTCAGGCTAAGAACTTGTATCCAGATATGCAACTTGTTTCTCGTGGCACAATTTAATCATGACTTGTTGGATCAGTGGTCATCATAACATTACGTGCTTGCATATCTTCTTATTTAACTTTAATAATTGTTGACCCGTTGATCATTGATTGCAAATTGGTTTTGTTAGTAAATTTATGATATGGATCACTATGTAAGGAAGTTTATTTTTTTCTATCTCCTCTTGTGACACACAAGGATAGTGATAATCGATCATGACATATCTTTACGAGAGAAGAGAACTGTTAAAACTTCTTATACCTACATCTTCCTTCCATCTCTTTCTAAAGCAACCAAGAAGGCTCGTACACAATATCCAATCCTCAGTAACAAACAAGGGGAAAATCATTATTGTCTTTTTTTTTAATCCGTCATCAATCTTGGTATTCTAGTGCAACCATTGAACGCAACAGACAAGGGGGAAATCACATGGTAATAATGGCCATTTTGATTTCAAACTTTCATGGGAGACCAAACTAGGGAGTCCCAATGATTCCTTCAATCTCTTCGGATGGTCAGCCAAAGCTAAGTATTTAAAAGTTCTTGGAAAATATCTGCTACATGCCTCCATGCTTGTTCTTAAAGGTAAATGATCAACTTCCTCTTTGTACTCGTAGAGCATTAGAACTGTGCGACCAAAAAAGGACTCATTCCAATACATTTAGACTGAGTGGGGATAAACCTTGAAACATTTTAACTTTGGTGACATGGCAAACCGTTTAAAAAAAATGCTCGTATACAAGAAATAGCACGGCCCTCATCAAGAAGTCGGAATGATGAATTTTTTTTGATACTTCCGTTATTCTTTGTGCCACCTCTTTAATTAGACTCTTAGAATGACATTTGTTGAGAAACATCATATTTGACATGAGTGTTTTTTTTCCCAATTTGGACACGATATTACATATTACATACTGGCCTCCTATGTTCATGTCAAATCGATGATATTCTTTGCTAAGCAGCAATATACGACTATCTTGGAAAGGTGTGATGGGCTCTTGCCAACCCGAGACTCATTGAACATGGCCTTTACTCTTTAGGTACACTTTGTGCGGAGATAACTTTGAATTTAGGTCGGGCTGGGCTTGAGGTTTTAAGACGGAAAATATTTGGGTTGGGTATGGCCCGTATGGGCAAACCCCTTGCTAAGCCCACAGCTTGATTGAAGCCCTTTTTTTTAAAAAAATTGTTTTCTTTATACATTGAAAGTAAGATTTTGCACACATCTACTTGATTAATGCAAATGCCTAGACTTAAGGAGTCATCTGTTACATATATCCTTCTAATACCCATCATAGTTAGTGCTATCTCTCCTTTTGCCGTTTCATCAAGAGAAACAACGAAGATTTATGCATGAACTGTGCTAGAAGTTTGGACTTAATTTGGGCCTGGTTTGGGCTCGATCTTCACCAAAAGTTTCGAGATGGGATCGGGCCAAGCTCGAAATATTTAATACTAGCCATGACCGGGGTTTGGGTATACACTAACAAGTTTGGGCCTTGCCTGGGCTTGGGTGGCCTGATCCAAAACCCAGCTCATTAACAACTAAGTGTGATGACTTTTTAATTTTAAAATTTTCCGATGCTAAAATCATATTGGTGTAGAAGCTCACAACCCATTATACTTGAGTTTCATTGTTTCGGGACAAATAGTCTTCCTTTTGCAGGTCTTCCAAATATAGTAGAGTGCTATTCGAACTCTAGATGAAATAAATACACTGTCTTCAACCTTGCTTTTACAAACTCCATGCGTAGTCTTTGTTTTTAGATTCACCCCCCTTGTGAAGAAAACATTTTAGGACAAAATTCTATTATCAAAAACTTTGCTTTAGATGACGTGAGATATCATCTCAAAGAGTGAGGAAGCGACTTCGAAGGTATCTTCAAACCCTTAAGAATCCAAGAAGAGGTGATGAAGAGGAGGTGGATCCAACAATAAGGGGGTTAAAGCCGCTGGTTTGCTGATGTACACGACACACAAAGTCGTCATTCAGCTAGAACAAATTTCTCATTCCGTACCCCTTTTTAGTATTTTTCAGATTGTGTCGCATGTTTACTAGATTTGATAGGCACAATCACCTCCATCTCTATTTTTCCCGCATGTTCTTCGATTAAGCCCACTAGGTCTAAGGATATGGAAGTATGGGAACGGTAGCAGTCCTAATGAAAAGAATCTAATAGTGGCGATGCTCAACACAATCAACACTTGGTCCATACTTTCGATTCTAATGCGAAAGCATGCTCTGATATTACTCCTAAAATCTGAAAGGATATCATGGAGTGCATAGATAAGTCCTTTCGGAAGAAGCAAGAAGATGACATACCAATTTTGTTATACATGAAGGGGGTGGGGCTTGGGCTGACGTCAGCAAGACACCCTAGTCACCAGCGGTTGGTTTCCATTGCTTTCTCTGAGTTGCTCATTTCTAAATCTTTATCTTTCATAGTTTTGCCAAAGTCACCTCAGTATTTTGTCTCTCATTATTGCCCACCACTTAGAACTATACAATGTCTTGGTTTAGTGCTGATATTTAATGTCTTCCAATTAAGTCTTAAATGCATGTGTCAATTACTTATCATTATGGAATATTTTCCCTCAAATATAAGTATAATTGCTGTCTACTACAAATGCCAATTAGTCCCTCGCCCTTTATGCTTCTTTATATGATTAAAACAAAGAAAGTGAAGTCTCAACCAATGTTTTAAAACTCGCCCTGACTCGACTAGACTCTGCCAAATCGACTCGACCTGACAGAAAATCGAGCCGACTCGCCCATTGACTTAGACCGGTGGTAACAACTCGGTCAAAAACTCAGTCGTCTCGGTCCAAGACTCTGTTGACTCAGTCCAAAACTCGCCTGATTACATTTTTCATCAATTTATTTATACAGTTATATAAAAATTCCAATATTATGTACAACATAACAATAATATTTGGTTTTTTTCTACATAGAAATATATAATATATATTAGTATTTGTTATGTACTAAGTTTTTAGGTAACGACTCGGCCTAGTTTTGACTGTGTTTTCGAGTCGACTCTACTCGGGAAGGTTCCAAGTCGAGTCCATTTTTCGGGTTTTAAAATACTAGATTTGCGATAGGAATAAATATGAGCAGCTTTTTAGTCGGCTTTTAAGGACCAGAAGCAACAAACCTAAATAAGGACCTAATTAACCAAGGCCGCCTTTGGTGAATCTTTTGAACATATTGCATGTCAATTCACTACTTTTTTTCTTCTTCCGGATTTCTCAGTAGATCTCGTGCTTGAATATACTATTTAGACCAATCTTAGTGTAAGTCATACAATTATAATTCCTTCATTTTGATGCTTCCTGGGTAATCCTACTTTTTTTTTTTAAAGAACCTCTTTTATTTTTGGTATTAGAACTTAAGTTCCCTCTAATAGTAAATCTCTCTTTGTTTTTGGAAAAATGCTGGTCATTGCATTGATCAAGGATAACAAATTTATAGAATATAGGTGGACACATCTTGATAGAAGGGAAGAATTCAACACTTCAATAATTAGTAACTATACAAATTATATTTGCGAGTTAGCAGAAAGCTTAATAGAGTGAGTAAATCTAACCACCTTAGATGACACACGACAACTTAATGCCAACGGGTATTCTTCCAATGCGGAAGGGATTCTCTAGGTTCCCAAAGATTCACATAAGCCACCAAACATAATTTTCTACGAGCTAAATGACGCAGGCGCGCGTCGTCGAAGGGCGGTTGATGAAGGCGATGTAATATTTTTGGTATTTTCTTGTAAAAAGATAACTAGTGATACGGAATCACCGAGAGGAAGTGGCGGAGGGGGTAAGAACTGTGACAGAGAAGAAAGACTAGAAGCTTAGACGAGAGGGGACCTGAAATCCATCAGGATACAAGGTGGGGACTCAAATCCATGAGCCAACGAAGGCATCCGCCATCAATTTTCATTCATAATAATCTGTCCTTCAATGGTTACAATGGGGGCTTTTAAATAGGCTAAAAGAAAAGATAAAAATGGCAACAAATTTAAAAGCCAATAAGTATCCTAACAACTTGCCTAAAATAAAGATCTCAAATAAAAAAAGATATTAAAAGATATCATAATAGATATCCTGCCTTATCCATCCATGGCAGGTTAGGATGGGCCTTCGGGTGGGCCAACGGGCTTGGGCCCAAGTCGGATCACATCACTAAAGGTCTCTAGAGATAAGCCAAACACAAATAAAGGACTCGATGCATACAAGTCTCAATCCTAGATCAATAAAGAACGCACTTAGAGGATTTTTTACGTGGAAATCCAAACAGGGAAAACCACCCCGGGCAAGCTCGGACACAAAGCAATCCACTATAGAGCAAAGGGATTATAACCAAAGGCAAGAGCATTACCCTTGAAGCGAGTGATACTTCCACAACCATGGTTTCCAATTTCAGTTTCGCGTCTGGTTTCGGTCTTGATTGAAACCGAAATTTCGGTTGAAATTTGACCAAAATGATATAAAAATTTTGAAATGGTAAAAAAGGGTTTTGGATGTTTTTTTTAAGTGTTTTTAACTTTACATATTTACATGAATTGTTTTTAGAAAACACAACAATCTTAAGCTTGCATGGATCATGATAAGCTAGATGGAGTACCGATAAACTGGAAAAAAACCTTGATAATTATCATATATGATATATTTACATTGTTTTGAGTAACGTTATCGCCTCCATATCGTCACATTATTTAATAGTTGTCTTTGTTTTTTCCTCCACAGTTAGTCTTTGTCTTTCCCCCCACTTCACCATTTCATTTATTAGTTGTCTCTTGAAAACATAACACATATGTCCCTCAACACGCTTCTCGTCAAGCAACATCTCCATCCATATTTTTCTAAAAAAGAGGGAAGTGGTCATGGCGTACAACATTACTCGTCATATATCATTATGCCTCATCCCATTCCAAATAATATTACGACTCATCGCATGTAGATGAACTCTACTCGGAACTGACCACCTATGCCACCCACCGTCGATCCGCTCTTTAACGGGAATGATAGGTACATACCTATCCCACAACTCAGATGCTGGCAAGAACACCAGCTAGAAAGATCTCTATTGAGATGACTGCGTCGGCGACGATAGTGTGGCGGAGGCAACTGTACCAGTGAGGGCAGTACTGGTCGAGGCAACTGCTCTGACAAGGGCGTCGAGGATGACGACATCGGTTGAAATTCAAGCGAATCCAACGACGAAATCTGTTGACTTTTGCGGTGGTTTCAACGAAATCCGGTGCCTGTTCCAACGAGATTCGTCAAATCTAGGGGCAAAGATCTAGCGAATCCGACGAATTCGGGGGCTAGATTCGGTGATTCTGGCGAATCCGATGACAAAATTTAGCGAATCCTACGAAATCCGTAGGAGAGATCCAATGATTATAGCGAATATGACGGCAAAGTCCGGCGAAATTCGATGATGAGAATCGACGAGATCTGGCAAAATCCGACAGGTTTAACGGTGAGATCTAGCGAGAACTGGCAACTTCGGGCGAAATCAGGCAAAATTTGAGGCTTCGGTCGGAATCGGAGAGGCTTCGGAGTTCGGACGAAATGGGTTGAAATCAACCATCATTTAAAGCCACGACCCCAGTTTTATCGAAGCCAGTCAACAGGTTTCACAAGATCCGTGGACTGGTTTTGGTCGAAATTAACAAAAAGCACACGAAACCATGAAATTTTATCGAAGTGGACACCAAAATCGGGGGACAACATATGAATTTGATGGGCCCCTAATGTTTCGATTGGAATCTCAACGAAATTGGCGAAACAATCACGAAACAATCACGAAACGTTGAAATTTCGGCGATATTGACATCGAAATCGGAGGGGACAATACATGACTTTGGTGCAAGGTTCGAAATCTCCATTTCGGTGGAAATTTCGACCTTCTGGATATGGAAATATTTCGTGGAAATATTTCGACAGTGTGGAAATATTGCATTTTTACATAAATGGTGAAAATATTGCTTTTTTGAAGGAATTTTTTAATGAAACTCTAGATAATCATAAATCAAGCATAGATACACACTTTGGAACACTTAAATAATATTTCTACCATGTTTAGGGGGGTAGAGCTTCACATATCATGTATTCTATGCAGGCGCTGCTGATTTTTATGCACGCTGTACAGATGCATCTCACTCGGGGGTTTAAAGATATGATATCCAAAGTCCAAACAACGCAAAATGATATTTGATAATGTTGATTAACTTACATGAACAATTATAACTAAGCTAGAATAATATATATACATTATTTTCATCACGAAGAAGTAAAAATAATCATTCATCATCACTTGTCCATGTAATGACATCATCATCAGCATTTTCTTCTTCACTCGTAGTCCATGTAGGTACATCATCATCATCCCTTGCCGGACCAGCTCCACTACCGCTTGCATTGGCATCATGAGCAAACTGTGTCGGCATCCATCCTCTCTCAGCTCGCTCCCGCTGAGAATGTCTCGAATCTAAGACCGCCTGTCGAAACTGAGCCTTCTCCTCTTCTGTCTCAATATCTAGCGGGTACTCGATATCATCATCGGAACGACTCCTTGTTGATAGAGTGTTGGTATGTCGGGAGTCTCGGGACTTCTCGATCCGTCCCTTCTTGGGTTGCCTAGGGGTTTAAAGCTGAACTCCTTTGTCTCCGCTTCTCAATAGATTGCGCATGAATACTCTGACTTCAAGCGGAGCCTTCAAACACTCTGCTACATCGGGGAAGCAGCCGGCGAGGTGCTGTTTCAATCGTGTAACACCTCCACTTCCGATCTGTTTGCCACAATATGCACACTATGACTTCTGTTTCTTTGTGTCCAAGGGAAAGCCGTGCTGCCACCCTATGTCTTTTAACCCAGAATCTCTATGCGGAGGAGGTTGGGACGCCATCTGTAAATGATAATAATTAATAAGTAATATTGAACTATAAAAGAAGTCTAAACTGATTAACGAGTGAACGACTAGCCAGCTCATAAGAATAGTTGATTGAAAATACAGATTATATATCCAAAACCCAAAAGTACATAAGAATTTAAGAATACATCATCAAAATTCTAATGAAACATCAAATCTATTGCCAAAATGATCGGCGACCCGGCTCATAATCATTTCTTGGATTTCGCCTCTGGTAGATGGATGCAAGATAATCTGTACAATAGTGATGCCATGTCATATATTGCTGGTGCCACTGTATAAACTCTCACATATTGCTCATACTCTGGTCCTGACACCCCAACCAAATATCCAATCACCGGATACTGTGTATATAAAGCGATGGTGACCCCTCCATCTGTATGGGGATATACAACTGCACTTTCAGTTATCGGATGATCATATCCATATGGATACAATTGATATCCCTGAGGCTGAGACTGAGGCTGAGGCTGAGGCTGAAGCTGAGAGCCATAAGAACTACCACTCTGGTCAGGATATCCATATGGAGAGTAGAAAATCCCACCGGTGCCCAGTTGGCTATAAGGTTGACTATATGGGTCACTAGTCTGCCCCTGACCATAATTGTATCCACCGTATCCGCCACTGCTCGTGCTCATCTCATTAAACTGAGATGATAATGAGTCAACCTCTTGGCTCCAATGAGTAGATGTGGAGCTATCTCTATCAGTCTGTCTCGGAGCACATCGTCTACGCTCATAATGTCTTGCCCTCTTTTGTCGTGGATCAGCATGATCACGATCCTGAGTAGCATATTCAAACTGATTTTTTCCAGTAAATGGGATTAGCGGTCTCTGTGATCCCGAAGCACCACCACCACCACTGCCCCCACCGCCACCGCCACCACCACTGCCCCCACCGCCACTGCCACCACCACCACTGCCCCCATCGCCACCACCACTGCCAGAAACATCATCACTACCACTATGACTATCATCGTCATCCTCATCGGTGCTACTGCTACGAGCCTGCGTCTCTAGGTCTGCAATATCTATACCCATCTGTGAGGCGATGTATAGGCTCGGTCTACCTGAGGGGGTGTCCATGGCTGGAGATCCCAACTCCTTAACCCACTCATATAGTGGGTCCTCCTCTGCGTCTCCAGAAAAAATATCGCTAAGATCGATCGGTCCCATGTCCCTGTCCCCTCCTTCTTTCAAATTTCTTATCATTATTCGTAAATTATAATGCACGCGTACAAGTTTCTCCAACCTCTCATGCCCTAGCCTGTTCCTTCTTTTAGTGTGGATCAACCCAAACGTGCTCCAATTACGTTCACAACCGGATGATGAAGCGGTTTGTGAAAGGACTCGGACGGCAACTTGGCGTAGATTTGGGGCCGAAGTGCCATAAGTTACCCACCATTTAGCTACATTAATAAAAAAAATATCACTAAGTAAACCTTAACAAATAAAAAAAGTGTTTATGATTTTTATTCATGATTTAAGTGTTTGACCTGGTTGTGTTAACTGCCTCCCACTTATTGCAGCCGGTGTCGCGAAGCTACCCATCGCATCCCTAAAGATCTTCAACTACAAGATTGAGGGAATTAAAGCTTTAATGAGACATACTCAATTAAAAACTTCATCTCATAGAAATTAAAATGTGTAATCTATTTACAAGATTACCTCACTAAGACATATCGCTTGTTTATTTGGATCTGATACTAACTTCGCAACTACATCTTGAATCCCTTGAATCAGGTCATCTCGAATTCCAAGATCGAGATTATAGTGATACATCGGAGTCAAATAGAATGCTACAAAAAAGATTAGATAATCATCACAGTTATAATGATAAGCTCTAATTATACGTTAGGGATAGATTCTTACCAGCCTTATGTAAGGGATGTTGTAGCTGTGTTGTCCACCTTTTCTCAATGATCTTTAATATCCAATCATGAGAACGATTGGTTTTCAATTGATCTTTCATCAGATCAATAGCACGATGCATATATCCCATGGTGGGCTTCTTATCTCCATCCACCATCCGCAATACTTTCACAATAGGGTCGAGAATATCGACAACTTCACGGACTTTAATCCAAAATGCAAACTGCCCAACCAAGTCCTCAATATTTACACCAGCATGTCGCCCCTGATATTGCAGCCACTCTGGAGAAGTAAACATTGCCCTAAGACTATCTTTCTTATCGAGCAAGCTCTGTAGGGCTACATAGTTGCTTGCAAATCTAGTGAGATCCGGTCTCACAATATCCCCCCCACACTTCTCCCTCATCATAGCAAGCACATAACTATGATTATAGATGAAGTTTGTTATTGTTCTCGCCATCTGCACCAGTTTCTTTACTTTACTCCTCTTTCCAATATCATTAAGCATCAAATCTATACAGTGAGCAGCACAGGGGGTCCAGACAAGTTATAGCCACTTGTATCCATGAGTTTTTTTCCAGCTTTCAGATATGCACTGCCATTATCAGTGACAATCTGCACCATATTCTCTTTTCCTACCATATCTACAACTTCTTTCATCAATTCATACAAATATTGATGATCCTTTATATGTGCAGACGCGTCAACTGATTTAAGAAAAATCGTTTTTCCGTCACTGCATGCCATAAAATTGATTAGTGACATGTGCGTGGGACCTGTCCAACCATCACACATGATAGTAACACCATATTGTGGCCATTTCTTTTTTAAGTACCCCATGTATTCTCGGAGATCATCATCCTCCTGATCAAGAAGTGGGTTCATCAACTCATATGCACTTGGACCTTTCACTCTTGGTCCACACCTACCAGTCTCATCAAGCATCGTCTGGTAAAAGGGATTATTAGCCACTGCATTAGGTGGCAAACCCCCGTAGTGTACAAATCTAGCAATGAACTTGTGCAGTCTAGCCTTAATCCCCTTCTTATTTACTACTTGTGGAATTGTTGGTTGACTCGTGTCCTGCCCTCTGCAAGCATATGGATCAAAACTTGATAGTGAAGACTTACTTTGCCTCATAGACATTGAGCACCATAAGCTGCCAATACCCTTCCCCCCATGGCTAGTACCTCAAGTACCTGAACTACCTCCCGTCTCACGTACAGAATGACCAAAATCAGGTCTCGTACGCTCTATCATCTCTCTGATCCCGTTCCCACTGTTCGGCACGGGACATATGACATGCCTCTCTAAAGGCTGGATCATCATCGTCAGAGTTCTCCTCTTCAATACGGATAGGGGAAGCCAAAGTCTCTCTGAATTGCTCCTCAGTCCTCCGCTTATCCAATGTCTTATCTTTACTTGTTCTGAGCACATCACTCATTAAATCTCTAACCTCTTTTGGACATTTTGTACACTTATCTACATTTGGAAAACCTCCAGCTAAGTGTTGTTTCAGTCTTGATACCCCGCCACCCTTTAAAATCTTTTGGCAATAGTTGCACTGTGACTTTGACTTATCACCAGCTACTGCAACACTGTGTTCCCATCCAATATATTTCTTTCCCATTTTACTGTAAGTCTGTAAAAATGATATTAATTTACAAGTTAATTTATGTTACTTTAATAGTCAACAACTCTAACCAAAATCTATAGATTATGGGAACTACAGACTAGACACACATACACAAGTGTATGTGCCGAGCTTTCCCTACTAGTGTCTTGATTAGATGATTACGGTGATTCTACGAGTGTATGTGCAATAACAATAAGGTATCAAGATATATTCAACTTTAGATATCCAATTGAATAGTCTAAGGCGCAACGGCCAGATCAGTTCCAGATCGGTGGAGGAGCACTAGGCTCTCTTAAATACCACCTTTCTTAGACAAACTTTTCTTAGACACCGTCAATCAATAGAATATTCAGTGAAAATGTTACAGTTGATTATATCGAGAAACCTAAGTGCAAGAAGTGTTCTAAATAAAGTCGTTTGATCGTTTCTATCGTTATAACTCTTGAATGTTTATTTATTTTAAGATTTTATCTAATATTTATATTTTATCTAATATAATTTATAAATGAAAGTTCACCTTCAATGTGTGACGTGTCTATCTATTTAGATTTTATAAAATATGCAGAATGCATAATAGATGTTATTTTTTATGGGATGAGTTTAAGATTGCAAGCTCTATTGTTAATAATGGATCCGTAAATAGAAATAACACATACGGACATACCTTTGTTATAAGATTTCTTACTAGTTATGACTCAAGCTTTCACTTCTATGCTCCTATTCAATGGCCAATACTCACAAGCGTTTGCACCTTTGCACAGCCAAAACAAAAGAGAGTTAAAAGCCCGATAGCATCTAATGATCTAAATAACCAAAACACTAGCTATTAGCTTAAAAATATTCACTGAAAAATGACATTTTGATTTAAAAAAAATATATATACACCATATGATTGCCATGTGTTACTTTTGTAATTTAGAGGAAAGAAGAGGGTTAAACCACCAAGTTAAAACAGGGTATTTTGTATAAATTAAGGCAAACCAAGGTTCAAAATAGTATAAAATAAAACTCACTAACTTTCATAGACAACAATGACTATATTCTTTCATTATCTATGGCAATCATAGCCATTGAAGCCGTGATGAATGACAGATATCGGTTCAATTTTGCAATCAACGGCCTACCTTGGAAGAATACGGTGTTTTGAGCCGGATCTACAGTGGATCGCAAGATCTAACCAAAGTCTTAAAGACGATTGAAAGTGTAAAACAATAAGCAATCGATCGGTGAAGAATTGATCAATCGAATGATCAGTATCCTGATCTAGCGCAATCAATAAAGATCAAGAGAAAACAAAGCATAACACATAAACGTGGAAACCCTCTTTAGATGAGAGAGGAAAAAACCACGGACGACGTTCGAGAGAAATCAACTAGAAAATCAAGAGTACAAGCTCTCATATCAACATGAGCACTGCTATTCAGCCCGAAGGTTTTTCCGATTTCGCTCAGCCTGATTGATGTGGCAGCGTGCAACTGGTGGCTGTCGTTTCAGCCACCAGTTGCACGTTGCCATGTCAATTGGGCCGCCGAAATCTGTAAAACCTTCGGGCTGAGTTGCATTTCTTTATCAACATATCTGAGAGAGCAACCACTACTCTTCTTCTCTCTCTTTCTCTCTCATTCGCTCTTTTAACTTTGCTCACTATCTGCTTACACAATTATTTACAACATGATTCTTCACCTTCAAATTGAGCCATGGCCACTTATTTATAGGTGGCTCTGGTCAAGACAGTTACAAATCTAGCCAAAGGCACGATTGCTGACAAGCTATCATGGCGGCATGTCCTTGCATAATGTGAAGAACTCCTTGCATATAGTGGTGCGCACTCCTTGCATATAGTGCACTGAATAAAATGGTGCGCACTCCTTGTGTGTGTAGTGCGGCTAGCGCCACAATGTGCACAAGAACTGTGGTGGTGAGCACTAATTTGCATATAGTGTGTGCAAGTTGCAACTTGCAACCTTGTGCAACCTTGTGCGTACCTCTCAGTGCAAGTCAGTGTGCACTGTGCACCACATAGGCCATAAGGGCTTGTGCGTACAGAACCTAATTTTTGAATTTTACAAAAACCAGTCTCGTCGTTTTTGAATTTTATAAAAACCAAGTTTGAACTTTTGCCTCCATGAAAAAATCACAATGTGTGTTGGTACTTGGTGCTAAACTGCTAATCACAGTAAGGAATAGGGAGAGAGGAAGAGAGACGGAATTCGTACCTCTAAGGAAGACGGAAGTGGGACTGTGTGACACACTTCGGCTTTGGCTTCGGCTTCGGCTTCGGGAGTGGGAGAGGGAGGGAGTGGGACGAAGTCACTTCGGCTTCGGGCCTTCTTCGGCTTCGGAAGTGGGAGAGGGAGCGAGACGAAGTAACTTTGGCTTTGGGAGTGGGAGAGGGAGAGAGTGGGAGGGAGACGAAGTCACTTCGGGAGTGGGAGAGGGAGAGAGTGGGAGGGAGACGAAATCACTTCGGGTCAGGTTCGGCTTCGGGAGTGGGAGAGGGAGGGAGACTGTGGTCTGTGGGAGGAGTGGGAGGGAGGGGCTTTAAATAAAAAAAAAATTTCGGGCCAAAACAAAACAACAAATGACCGAAACCAGAGCTGAATGACCACCGAAAGTGAAAGCTGCGAAACAGGGAAACAGCTGGCCAGATTTTTCGGGCCAAAACAGCGAAACAGAAACCAGCCAAATTCATTAAATCGCGATATTTCGCGATATCTCGCGTGAGATTTTGCGAAATATCGCGGCTGGGCGAAAGTTTCGCCAGCTGCACCACGTGAGGTGGGCCCCAGCTGTCGAAAATTGATTTCGTCTCGCGATATTTCACGCGATATATCGCGAAATATCGGCGATATTTCGACGCCACTTGTCGTTGTCTGCCGCGCCCACGTGAGGTGGGCCCCACCTGTCTGGCGAAATAAATACCCTTCGTATCGACGATATTTCGCGCGATATTTCGCGAAATATCGTCGATACATCGCGCTAGCTGCCACGCCACGTGAGGTGGGACCCCTGTCAGACGATATTTCGCGATATTTTGCATTCCCATAAATCTCGCGAAATATCGAGCGATATTTCGCGATTTTTTTACAGTTTTTATTCCGCTCGATACTGTGGCGGGTTTTCGTGCCGGGTTTTTGATTTTCCGAGATATTTCGCGATATTTCGCGAAATATTTCGATTTTTTAATCCTTGCTTTGGTGGGCCTACATTGTTTTGCTCGAAATTTTGACAAAATTATCGAAATGTCTCTGAAACCCTGAAACTTTGCCAAAATCGGAAGGGCCAGGTTTCAAACCACTTTCGTTTCTTCTGTGGTCAAAACCAAAATATTTAAGTAAAATTTCAGAATTTCTACTGAAATTTCAAACCATGTCCACGACCCCACACGAGTTTGGTGGCAGTCAACAACCACCGTGACAATCCTCTTCCTAGCAACCTCCTTCTAACCTCTAAAGTTCCTCCTCACCCTAGTCCACGGGTGTTTCCGTGCGACTTGCTTGTGCTTCAGATTGCCCCAAAGGATCCGAAATCTCGATTCCCAGTAGGCGAGCTCGAGTAACAAGCCGGACACCTCCGACAGTTTTATTCTCAAAGAGCAAGAATATTTAATGAAGAACCAATGAGAAAAGTACTTTTCAACTTGCATCCAATCACTGATCTTCTTCGACGAATTGAGTATGCGTAGAGCGACATATAGATCGAAGATCAATTCAAAGAAGACGAAGAAACAAGAAGCACAATCACCGGAACAATGAAAACTTAGTTTTTGTGGATGAAGAACCTAACAAAGGATTTTCAAAGAAGAAAACTTTAGAAAATAATAAAAATATGATCTCCACACAACTCTCGGTATTAAAATGGCTTATTTATAGCTAGAAACCCTTAGGAACTCGTAGAAACAAATTCAGGATGTGCCAGACTTAAAAACGGATCAAAACGAGTCAAAAAACAAAACTCATGCACGAACTTGCCTGTGCATGGTGCCAGTGTTCTAAGTATCGTTGTCACTGTTGATATCGCCAAGTTGCCCGGGGGAAAAATCGGGGATAAATCGCTATTTATCGCGAAATATCGCTAAAAATTAGGGAAAAGAGGGCAAAATGAAGATTTTTTTGGAGGATTTTTTTATATATCCCTTTAGGATGTATAGATACATCATTATGATCAATAACATATAAAAAACAATCATTTACTCTAGGGGACACTCAATTTAGACTCTATTGACGAGTCTGTGGACTGTCCAACACTTTCTGTGAACTATTGGAAACTTTGCAACAGTCTGAATTAAACAATCACAATAAGATTACATATACTAGGAAGTATGATAAAACATATACCCATATTGTCCACAGTACATAAAAACATATCACAAATTCATAATCGTAAAGCATAAGACATAATAAGCATAAAGCATCTCACAGACTAACAGTACATGGCATAGCACAATAATCTGAAAATAAAACTGACACAACTTAAATTCAAATTTGTGAAGGAAAGCTTCTAATCCTCCCAAAACCACAACTGAATGGGTTAGATTTGGTTTAGATCTTGTTTAGAAACAAAAATCAAACCTAAACAAAGGAAGGAAATGGAAAAAAAGAGGGAAGAGTGCTCCCGGGCGATAACTGGCGATAATGGCGACATCGGGGTGACTTATCCCCCTTTATCGGGAATCTTATAAAGGCCGGGAGTCAATTTATCGCTGATTTTGGCTATAAATTGGTGATAAATCAACGATAAATTTGCGATAAGTCGACAGTTTCCCCAAAAATGGAAAATCTCTTTTGAGTTGATGTTGGACCCTGGCGATAAAGCGATTTATCGGCGATAAATCGCTGTTTATCGCTGATATTTTAAACGTTGGCTAGTGCACACACCTCTTAAACAGAGGGCAATTCCCACTTTTAGGCAATTTGGTGCTGACCTTTGGTGTGCACCAGCACACGAATGTGGTGATGACCCTTGGTGCAACCAAGACATGTAAGAGAGATTTTTTCAACTCCGGTACGTACCACTGCGATCCGGGAACTCTACAAACGACCCTAGGACCATCTGGAGCCTTGAAACACATCGCACGAATGCAAGAAGCTCCAAAGATAGAGTTTTCTTGCCCCAAAAGTCCACATGACAAGCCGTTTCGAAAGCCGACAAATGTATGACTTTGGAAATCATGCATTTCAAAAGCATATGACTTTGAAAACAACTTTTGGACTTCGTGCAAATGTAGTAATGTGTGATTAATAGTAAAAGCGAAGTTTATAACAAGATGCATTTTTGAATCCCTGAAAAGATGCACAAAAGAAACCCGATCTACGATCCGTAAAAGCCATCATAATACAATAGTCCGAAAGAGCAATATGACTGCAAGTTATACCTTTTTCAATAGTTGAATTGCTCAGGCACTGTCTTGACGGAAGAAAGCTTGCACACTGTATCTTTGACATCTATAGCGAACAAATTTGCGTAAATACTTTGCAAATTAGATTCCCCTTCAAACTATAAAGGTTGTTGCTCTAACGAGCAACTTTACAAGTGTCATGAGAAGTAGGGTCGATCATCTTTGATACTCTATCTCCTTCATAATTCTTCGTCTTAGGCAAGGCTTTTGAAGGTGTGGAGACTACGGTATGTGATCCCTCTCGGCTGTATGCTTTATCGACTGTGACTAGTGGTGCTTTGCTACTTAGTCTTTGATTTTTTGGTTTTGACTGGAAATGGAAGTATCATTTTTCCGACTAGAATCCTCGCTCCAACGCTTTCTACATCGTGCTCCTAGTTGAGGAAGTTTGAAGTCCAAGTGCCTTTTTCGAAGTCTTCAAGTGTTATTGAAGTCGTCGTAGCAGAGTTCCGGTGTCTCGAGTCTAAGTGTCCAACTTATTTTTTTCTTCTTGTCTCCACCCCTCCATTTATAAGAAGAAGAGTGGTTGTGGAAGTTGTGGGGAGTTATGCAAGTTTCCATAACTACTTTGTATTTTGGTAACTCCCGATGCAAGTTTCATAATCTCTTCTGCTTATCGATAAGTGAGAGATGGTTTAAACCTTCCCGGGTAGTTTTTATAACTTCCAGAAAGTTTGTAACTTTCGAGGATCTTTTGGTAATTTCCCAGGTGAACAAAATTTGAACCGTTCATTTGTGATTTGTGGATCATGATGTACTTGGACTAAGTTGAGTTTGAATTTGCTTGTTGAAATTCAGACTTGTTGGATCATGTTGATTTGCTGGACTTAGTGTAAACTCTTATCATTGGCTTTTGCACTTGATCCTCTCTTGACTTTATATGGCTTGTTGAAGGTTGAGACTTGAGTTACTATGTGTGTGTTGAGCAACTTAAGGTGCCTCGGCTTCCATTTTTTTTTTGAATTCTAGGTTAAGAAAGGTATTTTTTTTTTCCTTTCCCTCTTCTTTTCTTTCTTTTCCTTTTCTTCTTGTCCTTTCTTTCTTTTTGACTGACTTTGGGCTTGACCAACCCTAGGGCCTAGGCTTGGCCGGCCCTGGTCTTGGGTTTTCTTCTTTCCTTTCTTATTTTTTTTTCTTCTTTTTCATTTCTTCTCTCTTTCTTCTTTGGCTGATCCGGGGCTTGACTGCCCCTGGGTCTGGTTAGCCTTGACCCGAGATTTTCTTCTTTATTTCTTTTCTTTCTTGTTTCCTTTTCAAGAAAGTTGTCCGTCATTAAGCTTATATGGCCCTGGGTACTTGTTAGTTTCTCAGTCATCCAGACTTCATTTTTTTTTTCTAGGTTGCTTAGGTGAAGCCTCCCATACTTAGACAATTCCTGAATGGTAAAATTTTCTGTCTACAACATCTTCAGTGGGTTGTGGAAGTATGCAAGCATACTCAAGAACAATCAATGCCTAGGATTACACAACATACTATCCAAGATATTTGGCACAATGTTTTAGCCAACCAAAGAGGAATGAACCATTTACTGAGGATTCAATATTTGGTTTATTTATAAAATTTGCCAGTTTTTAGTTAGATTGGCTATTTTTATCTGTCATAACCAAGAAAGTAAGTTCGAAAGTTTAGTGTCTGAAGTGACTCTTAAGGATAGGAAAGGATATAAAACACAAATAACAAAGCCTTGGCCCATCAAGATGGGGTCGGCCATAACACAACTATGCAAAAGGCTCCACCAAAGGATAGATAAGAGTATTTTGATCGGCTTTTAACATGGTATCAGCTCTCAGGTACATTGTGCATAGATTCCTGGCTTATGCAAGCTGTAGGGTAGAGTCAACATAAAATTTTTCGGAAGGCACACATGTGAGCTGGATCACAATTTGAATGTACTATTGCAAGAATTATGCACCATGTAGGTTTATGTTGAAATGGCAAACTTTGTCAAATGCCTCACACGACCATTGTATGTTTTTTGTAAAATGCTAATTGAAGATGTAAGTGAGACTTCTCTAGAGGTGTTATCATTTATTACCAATTGTATCGTTGGATAGTAACTCTAGCTTTTTATATAGTTATTTTTGAGCATGGTGTGCTGCTTTTTTCATGTGCTGCCATTTTTCATGAGGTTGGCAGTAGTTTAAACCAACATGATCTGTGGCTCTATGCAGGTTTCATGTCCAATAGTTAAACTTGTTTTGAGGAACAATGCTATAACATCATTGCGTGGGCTCGAAAATCTAAAGTCAGTTGAAGGGCTTGATTTGTCATACAATATTATTTCCAGTTTTTCGGAGTTGGAGATCCTTGCAAGCCTTTCATGTCTCCAGAGCTTATGGTTGGAAGGAAATCCAATTAGCTGTGCCCGGTGGTATCGAGCACATGTTTTCAGTTTTTTGTCCCATCCTGAGAGAGTAAGTTCTTGATTCACCATGTTAATATTTTCCATTTCAATGGTTTTCTTAAATTCCCATAGCAGTTGGAACTTTTTAATGTCATAAATAGACTACTTTTTTTTCTACATGTTTCTTTATGTGAATTGATTATTTTATAGTATGGCATACAATTATTTTGATTCACCGGAGTTTTTGATGTCAGTTCTATCATATGTTTGGTTCAGTTGAAACTAGATGAAAAAGGAATTAGCACAAGAGAGTATTGGGAAAGGCATATCATATTTGCAAACAGACAAAAACAGCCTGCAGGCTATGGATTTTATTTTCCTGCAAAATTTGTTGAAGACGAGGAGAGTATAATTACAAAAAGGGTAGGTGGCTTTGGAATGGATTTTCGCTGATTATGTCCTAATGCCATTGCAGTTTTAACCATCTTTTTTATTGTTTGGATTTGGAGAATTATGTTTCTAATTCTCTAAGATGAAAAAAAGAAATAATAAAGCGACAGGAATCATGGCCTTCAATTACACATGATTTATACTTAACATCTGAAAAATAATTTCCTAATTTAACTAACTTTTAATTTTGATTGTAGAAAAAGCATTCTCGCTTAGCAAATATTGAGGATGACGAACATAGAAGATATTTTTGCTCAGATGTTGTGGATCAAGAATCAGTATCAGGTGATAGTAATAGTTTTAGAAAAGATGAGACTGCTATTTCTGATGGTGAGTCGGAGATAGTTGGTTTGATGACTAGAGTTGAATACATGAAGAAGGAGCAATCTGTTCTTTGGTTGCGTGAATTTAAGGAGTGGCTCGATCAAACTTCTGAGGATACAATGCATGGAGGCCACGTCATAGGTTTTAACTTGGATCCTGTTAAAGAGAAATATTTGAAGCAAAGGAAAGGTCGGAAGCACATTGGAGAAAGCTCAAAGTATGTTCCAGACATCATACAAGTTTCAGAAGGTGGGAGTAGCTCAAATATTTTGGAATCAGACATGTCATTTCCAGATACCTACATAGGTGTCCATGGGAATGAATACTTCAATAACAATGGCAGAGGCATTTTGGAGCCCCCAGTTTTGAATGGTGGAGACGTCTCGATAACCGACTTCGGCACTAAGGGAGTGAGTTCCGACCAAGATCGTTTGGAGGTCGATTCGAAAGTGCCACATAACCTTTCTCCTTTGGAGGCAAATGGTCACTCCAATCGCAGTTCTTCACTAGTCGAGGGAAATGACCAGAAAGGGGAAAAGATCAGCTTAACACCATTAACTGTATTTGATGAGATTATGGGATCGCGCCCGTCGTCCATATGCCCTGGGTCACCTCCACATTATCAGCAGGATATTCTACATCGCCGCCTTTACTTGGAAGAGGAATTCTTGCAACTATCAGCTGAATCACTTTCAGCAGTATCATCAGATAGTGATACCAGCTGCAGTGAGGACGATTCCTGTATATTTCATGCATCTGTTCCTGAACTTGAGAGTTTCTTGATTCAGGGCTCCACAGAACAGGGTACTAGTGGGCACTCTGATGTATTACTTGATGAAGATAATCATTGTGTAGGACATGGAGAAACATGCTTAAAAGAGATCATCAGAGACTCATCCCATTATTGCATGGGACCAGATTCTGGTGTTAAGAAATATTTGTTACCAAACCATGGTAAACCATCAGCCGTATGCAATATTGTAGATGATCTTGATGGTTGTGAGATTGATCAAGTCAAGAGCGAAGATGTTGGTGGCATGGTGAAGCAGAAAGGTAAACATAAGCCTAAGAGGCGAATCGCCTCGCTCATGGAAAGTTCTGTTGTATGCAACACTGGAGTAGAATTTCCGAATTCAAATGGTTCTTTAGATATTGGTAAAGATGACATTGACGCAAAAGGGAAGCCAAGTTGCAATGAGAATTATATCCATGATTCATGTGACCAAGCTGCTATAGATCTGTCTCATAATCATGAAGTAAAAAATTCAACCACTAATGATGCTCGTGGCTGCCTTTTGAAGACCAAACACAGCTCCCTTAATCCTGAACTAGATGATGCCATAAAGGACTTTTTCCATGTAAAAATGGCAGATTCCAGAGGTTCTGAAACTTGTCAGCAAATAGTTCGGTGCGGATGTATATTTCAAGTTGGTTCAGGCATTCAAGAGAGGTGAGTTTCGTTGCATCTTTTGCCTGTTTTTCACATGCTTATGTCATTATGTCAGAAAGATGCATTTTTTCTATTTGAAAGCTTTATTGACTTGAGGAATTTTTCCTTATCAATTGTTTATCTTTTCAGTCACTTCATGTCTTAACAGACAACAGGTTTGCCTAAGCACCTTTGTATTAATTGTCCTTCTAAATAAACTATAATTATCTCAGTAGATGAATTTATTGAGAGGCATTTCTAAAAGAACAAGAATATGTTTGCTTATGTTGCTTATCTTTCTTTTTTGACTTGGTAAGCGGATCGGTTGCCAAGGCAAGGTTTTTTTGTCTTCGAAGTGGGCATGATAGGACAATCCAAGGTTGACAAACCTTGTCATAAGGAAGGGATCAACTGGTTGTCAACACCCATATTTCCTAACTCAGACATGTGTGGCACATATTCAGAATGAGAAACAAGTTGTGATATTGGAAGCTCATTACGGTCACCTTGCCGGGGTGGTTGAGGCGCTCAACGATGATAGCAAGGAGGCTGTGAAGTATATTCAGGATCAACTCAATGACCTTATAGTTAGGTCTTAGGATCACCATGCTAACGCGAGCTATTGGTGAACACCCCCGCAGGGTGACATTGTTCAGGTATGAGTATGGATACCGAGCCAAGGAGCTACGATGATGTCTGGGATGCCAAAGAGATTGAGGACTTTTTGTTTTTCATAAAGAAATATTTTTGTGTGGTGCGACCCAACTCAAAAGACACTAATGTTACCAGGACGATTATGTATCTCATGGTGATGCCAAACTATGGTAGCTCAACGGACTCAATATAAGGACATCCATGGTGCCCGATGTGCCATTGTGAGTTGGGAGAATTTGAAGACGGAGCTTAGTTTCTTGCGGAGGACATTGGCTTTGTACATTGACACCAATCATGATCATGTGAAGTAGTTCTTGGGCATCAAGGATATGCCAAATAAATACAAACTTTTCTACTTCCATGTGGGCTCGAAGCCATTGGACCCCGAGATCTTGTCTCCGCTGCTGCAGCAGCGAGGCGATTGACCCGTGGTTCAGAAACCATGGTTTGGAGTTTCGACTGTTTTTTATCTGTTTCGATCGTCACGTGTACTACTTTACTTCTTTTTGCGCATGTATTGTTCTCTCCCAAGACTTGTGATTTACTGTACAATCAAGATCCGTTGGTAGAAGGGGGGGGGGGGGGGGGAGGGGGGGGGGAGCTGTCCCCCCGAACATCACGTAGCTCCGCCCTTGACAAAGACATATTCCTACACCACCAACAAAGCTCCGTCCTTGACGAAGACACATACCTACACCACCAACAAACTAACTAATGAAAGCTTCATCTATAAACACCTAGTGCTTACAACTCGAATCTCTACACCAAGCGATCACATATAAATCGAGTCTCACAATTATTAAGATAAAACCATACTAATAGGATCTTGTAGCGCGCATACTAGACATGCTTGCTTCTTAATTACAAAGGACTTTAACAACCTCATTAATTTTTATTACTTTACCCCGAGAGGTGTGGGGTAGCTGCCCCCCTGGACATCACGTAGCTCCGCTCTTGACGAAGACACATACTAGCACCACCAACAGAACTAACTAATGGAAACTTTGTCTACATACACTTAGTACTTACAACTCGAATCTCTATCAAGGTTTTAAACTTGGGTATCAATATCGGTAACGGTTGACATCTTACCGAGTCGTATCGACCAATACATATCAGTATTGACCAGCATGGCCGAAATTGATCAGTACTAATCTCTCTTATTTTTCTTCAAAAATTCAAATAAAATAAGAAATCCTAAAATAGCTGAAAAATCAGGAAAAAAATCTAAAAAATAAAAATGAATATTTATAAATATTTGGGCTGTATTTTTACCTTTTTAGGATTAGGGTTTTAGACTTTTAGCCTTTTATAGTTGAGGTTTTAGGTTTATTGTTTTAGTGTAGAGGGTTTTAGGATTTAGGGTTTAGGGGTTTAGACTTTAGGGATTTATGGTTTAGTGTTTTAGGGTTTAAAATTATAAGGTTTTAGGGTTGTAATGTTTTGGGGTTTAGGGTTAGGAGTAAGGTTTAGGGATTTAGGTTTTTAGGATTTATGGTTTATGGTTTTAGGGTTAGGAGTAGCTTTTAGGGTTTTAGGAGTTAGGACCTAAGGTCAGTTAATAATCACTACAATTCACAGGCACTGCTCTCTGGTGTATGACTGAAATCTGGATGACCTGGTCGACTACTGTTACAAGCAGCACTTCCCGAGGTGTATGGTTGGACGATAGAAACCTAGCTCACCTAAGTTCGTATCCCGTAAGTTATAATATTAGGTTTATGATTTATAAAGTTATTTCTGGGCTGGGGACCGACATTGGCGAAGTTAAAAATGGTTATTACAATTATCCTTTTTATCAAGCATAAATATAATAATTAGTACAGTCATACCAGCCAATGCGGCCAAGAGCGTATAATTTCAGAGCATGATTGATGAGTGTGCTATGACGGGTACAGGAGTACAGGGGTTTTCTTTATATGATATCATGCACAAGTATCTGGATGAAGAGAAATGGGAGCTTGATGAGTACATAGCGGTGTTGAAGAAAGAATGGCCGTAGTACAGAGTCACGATCATGTGTGATGGTTGGACCAATCTTACTAGACGGTCGATCATCAATTTTCTTGTATATTGTAATGGGATGACAATCTTCTCGAAGAGCATTGA
This sequence comes from Chamaelirium japonicum, assembly GCA_947650365.1. Lineage (NCBI taxonomy): Eukaryota > Viridiplantae > Streptophyta > Magnoliopsida > Liliales > Melanthiaceae > Chamaelirium > Chamaelirium japonicum. Next base: position 122,715,570 of record OX393549.1, on the reverse strand, counting down.
TGTCTCCGCATATGTGAATGATATAAGTTCATCTATAAGGAGCTGGGCAAGGTTATAAAGATGGGGCACGAGAATGTCGTCCAGATTGTCATGAACTACTCCAACTGGAAGAAGACTGGGAAGCACCTCATGGAAAGCAAGAAGTATATGATCTTTTGACACCATGTGCAGCATACTGCATAGATCTGATACTCAATTATTTTGATAAGTCCAAATCGATCATGGATGTGCTTTCAAGGGCTAGAAAGTCACCATCTTCATCTACAATCATGGGTATATCCTGAGTATGATGAGGGAACTCTGTTGGGGGGATCTGATACGTCCTGGACTAACTAGATTTGCCTCAAACTACTTTGCACTACAGAGTATGATCAATTATAAGCCAGGGTTGAGGTCACTATTCTCAAGTGCGGAGTGGTTTGATCATGCCTAAAGTGACATAGTGACTGTGAAAACTGTAGAGGCTATCATTTGTGACCACGGGTTCTGGGATGCGTGCAAGAAGGCAGTGACCACAATGGAACTTGTTGTGAAGGTGCTTCACATGTTGTGAAGGTGCTTCACATGGTGATAAGAAGGCTAAGATGCCCATTATGGGCTATCTTTATGAAGCCCTTAGATTGATGAAGGAGTCCATCAGAGCAACATATCCTAAATCGTCCAAAAATATATTTAAGATAGTGGAAAAGAGATGAGACAAGATGATGTCGCCCCCCTTACACTTAGTTGGTAAGATTATTTTTTTTTATTTCGCCCATTTGCTGCTCGGTTACTATTGTGTACCTTTATTATGCACTAATGGGTAAATGGTTTACTGAAGTTTACTACCTTAACCCCAAATATCACTATAAAAATGAGTTGGGAGCATCACAGAAGTAAGCATTAGCTCTGCCAAAGCCAATTGTATCATCTTGAATTCGTCACCAACATTTTCTATACTCAGATAAACTTAACATTAAGGGCTCATCAATCTCATTTTCAATAGCTTCATGTATATCATATTGATTCTCATGTTCTAGCATGTTCAACACGTAAAGTGTAAAAAAGGTTGTAAATACATGAATAAAGAAATCCTAAAAAATATAATTAAAAATTGAACAGAGGTGGCCCCACAGACTCCTTCCTCATCATTGACAAGGGTCAACCCATTGATGACGCTTTGCCAAACTTCTGAGCTTGGATTATTTCCAAACTCGAGTGATCTCAGCTAATCACATCTAGTCAATATCTCGCCAAGGCATGAGTACCATGGCCGGTCCTAGGCCGCATTCCATGCAGCCCCTTGCATTTAATGCTAGCTGCCCAGTTGACATGTCAAGATGATGCCGATCACCTCTAGGATGGCTGACCTCTGTTGCTCGCCCTTTTAATATGACAAGATGGAAATGTTCATTGCGCGGCTGTTCAATCGTCACGCCAATGTCACATCGTAGCAACAACGCTACTCAAGTCACCTCAATCTTTCTGTGATTGCCACCAATGGTTCAGGTGGCCTGTTCACTAACCCTCGTACTTCGAACTTCCTAGATAAAAGGGGTCCAAGGGCATTAAAGAAGGGGTTGGTCCAGGAAAGTAATTCTAGCATGCCATCTATTTCTGCTTCTCTTTCTCTCTGTCGGTGACCGACTTATGCATCAGAGTGCACAAACTACTGCTGAAGTCCCTCCTCTGATCGCCTTCTGTCTTGCAGATGGTCGCTGGATAGATTCAGTCCGCCACCTATCATCCCCTCTTCTCTTTTATCCCTGATCGTGAGATAACCTTAGAAAATCCCCCATATACCGTTGTCCAAATATTTATACAGATTGCTCCCTGCATAGTTGTAATTGTCCATTTATTTGATAAATGTCACATGGTGAAAGGAGTGTCATGTGCCCCTTTCAATTGTTCAGTTTTTTTTTGTCTTCCAAAGATATCAAAAGGACACTTTCATGAATTCAAGGTTTTGAGGATCGTTTCGGTCCAAGATGGAATATAGATGGTTTTGGTCAGGATCGACGGTTTCAGCAGTTTCGGTTTCAATTTTGGCGGTTTTGGTTTCAGTTTATTTTAAAAATTCAAAAAATATAAGCAAAATTTTTTTAAAAAGAAAAAATTTAGAAAATCAATATAAGAAAAAATTGAATTATGACTTTGATATAAGAATTATATAGTGGACTGGTCCAATCAATACAAATTGCAAACATAACTACTCCTAAAATAGAAATACATAGCTAATATGAATTTGAAAGAAACATAATATACAATAAACTCGGAAGTCGACTCACTACATCAAGCCAACACTCAGTACATGTTGTGGCGAGAAGGATTGAATTGTGCATCACTGCTATCATCATCTTGTTCTCGTCTGTAGTATTGCTGAGGATAATAGTGTTGGGGGTGCTCATGCCTTAAAAGGATGACACCTTATATTTATAGTGATCATTTTTGTAGCAAAGTGCCATAATGAAAATAATGGACATTCATGCATTTTCAATTAATAGGATATAGGCTTAGATCCTCTCATTGAGTTGTCCCACAAACATTGACATATTTACAACTTTACATTGAACCCATTATACATTTGACTATCTCTTGTGACCTTATAAGAATCAGTGTATAAAACGACTTAGAGCATCTCTAATGAGCCCCTCACCCCCATCCTCATATTTGGTCCCATCCTCATTTTTGGTGGTGAGGGGATACCAAATCAGCTTTTGAGGGGTGGGACTCTCAACAAGTGTATTCCAAACGCCCCCCCCCCCCCCCCCCCCCCTCAAGCTGATTTCCATAAGTGCATCTCCAACGTTTGATCTTGGTGATCAAGGCTTCCCCATCAATGGGGATGCCAAATCAGCTTTTGGGGGGTTGAACAGTCCTCCCCATTAATGGGGTTGACCAAGCCTCCTCCATTAATGGGGGGAGGATAGATGTTTTGTTGGAGGTTGTTTTTTGATGTTATCCCGCCAAAAGGTTATGTGTATGGGGGCCTTGCTGGAGATGCTCTTATGTACGATAAGTCAAATACAAGATTCATTGTGTATTGTGCATGATATTTGTTTGCAATTGGGCGAATTAGTACGGTATGATCATATTAGACCATTGCTTCTAGCATGGATCATTTAATTTGACGGATTATTCAAATGGTTTTTTTTTTTCATTTAAGTGATGAATAAATTATAATGAATATATGTCCATGTCTCTGTCGAAAAAAAAAGAGATGCTCTTTGTCCAACCCTCATAGCCATATGCTATGCAACACCCAGTAATCACTTCATATTGGTCTTGTTTTCAAAAGAGTAGGGCTTTTGCTTTACCCCGACTTTTTGTCAAAAAGCTGAAAAATCATGATTTTGAATTTTGGCAAAGTCTGGACGAAAAAAGAGTCCTTGTGGAAGACATTTTTTAAAGGTTCTAAATATTTTATCGGTCTTTGGATTTTTAAGTTGATCTTATACTTCTAGATTTTCTGAGATTTTTTCCGTTCTAAAAAACTTGAGGTTTTTATTCCACTGAACTTTCTTTTTTAGCAAAAATTGTAGTCTGATTTTGTATAGGAACTGGAAAATTACATTTTGAATACTTTGGATTTTAATTTTTCTGATATTTTTATAAAATCTAAATGGGGGGTATTTGTTTATTTTTATAAAATAATTTAAAGTAAATGGAGAATATAAAGATCATTTATTTAAATATTTTTTAATGTAAATATGGCTGTCAAGCTATCTTGCTAAAATACACTGTATCATCAACCCAATCATGTTTTGAGTTCCGAAACCTGAAACCTGGAGTGTTTTGGGACCGGTTCCGGTCGAAACTCGAAACGGATCGGTTTTAGCCGAAACTCAAAACCTTGGATGAATTGGCCTTGGGGTTTCCATCTCCATTTTTGTTTCTCATGGATGTAATTTTCATTTCCTATGTAAGTTTTTTTTTTTTGTAGTGAGGTTTTGCTTTTTCCAATTTTCTTTGATGTTAATTTCCCGTGCAATTTTGTAATTTGCCAAGGGCATGATTGTTCAACTTGATACTGATTCTAGAGTTTTGATTAGACGTCGTTGTTAAACTTGTAAAAATTCTCTATAACCACTAGAAAGCAATCTAACCCCTTGTTTGGTAAATGGGAATCTGCAATTCTTGATGATGGTTGTTTCCATGGTCAATGGATTTCATGGAAACAACCATCCTGTCTTTTGTTTGGTAACCTGATGTTGGTTTCTGTGTATGTTGTTTCCACTGTTTGTTAACATGGATGTTGGTTTCTGCCGAAATACAGGATAACATAAATGAATATTGATTTTCCTAATATAAAACTAACAACTTAGAGGGAAAGGTGGATATGGGGTTTATTTTTTCTTAATTTTGGACGGACATGGAGGCACTTCTAAGCTGTTAAACTTATCAACAACGGATTGAATAGATCGATGATGCTATAGCTGATCAGTGAATCAACCATGTTGATTATTTCAGGTGCAACCTCTGGCCATTTTGGTCATCCTATAATCCTATTTAATTTATTTTCTGTCATGGTTTACACTTGCATTATTTATAGGAGAACTTGTGGAAATTCTTTACTCAAGGCTATTAGTGTAGCTCACCAGAGTTTTGCTAATGTTGGCTTCTTTCTACAGTGAAGTTGCTTTACTGCTTAGCTGTGAGAACAACTTGTATATGCTACTCATTGAAGCAGAACCTGATGGGCAAGGTCAGGTTCTTTGAATAAAGGAATATAGTTATGTGTTATTTTTCAGTTATTTTAGGTATCCTACTTTAGGTAGGAGTGCTTGCTAATCATCTTCCCATTTAACTTCCGTTTTCTTAATTCGTTAGTTTTCTACAGGAATCATCTTCAAAATTTTGGGCTGCCATAGGCCAGAAGATGTAAGGGAGGTTGTGATCGGACTGGGGCTACAAGCATTGAGGTTTGTTGATATATATTTATTATGAAAAGTAATTTTTTTGAACCTTTCGTGTTATTGGATTTTTTTTTTTTATCTTGCAATTTCTTAGGGTACGAATGGAGGAGGATTCAACATACCTGTTTTTACCTAGGACAGTTGAGAAATCCAAAGATCTACTTTGCCTAATGCGAATTTGTGATTCTAGTCCATTAAGTTGTGGATGTTCTCTACAGAGGTATACCTTATAGTTTCCTCCTTGGTATTGAAATATGAATTATATCTACCACCTTAAATGTGTCATTCAATGGCTGTCATCCTTCGAATTGTATTTTTTTGCCTTTTCCTTTTCTGTGTTCATGTGGCCTTGGAAATTTAAATGGCAGTTGGGAGCAGGTTCAGGTCAAGTTGCTTGAGAAATGTATACGACGAAGTCTGAAGATGGGCATATTCCTCTACTCAATGTTTCTGTTTTGGCATGATAAATGTGAAGGTGTGTTACTTTTCACATTTCCTCTCCTTTTGTTAATGGATTCATTTAGAATTCTAGCTATACACACTTACTGTTCAAAATTGCCTATTAATACTACTCGAGTAGTGGAAATAGCAAGAATACTTATTCGTGGATGAATTTTTAAGCCTAATCTAGGAACAATCTAACTTGTGTATGTATGACTGGAACATGACAGGAGCAAGTGAATCTCATCTGATTGCAACATTTGCCCTAGGTATATACACAAAATGAAGAGCGTGGTCACCAACATAGGAACATGCCACACACAGAAAAAGGAAAGGCCTATTCAATGCACATACAATTATACATCCTCGACCCCTACCCTTACCCAAAAGAAAAAAAGAATTGAGAGCTTGCCAACCAGGAATTGGAAGTAAAGAAAAATGTGACTTGGTGAAGAGATCCACAAGCTGGGCATCTGATGGCACAAAAGACAAGGTTATAGTGATGATGAATGAAGTGATAATCGATCTCGATCTACTTCATCCGCTCGAGACGTATTGGATTCCTAGCGATCTGGAAAGAACTCCAGTTATCACAATAAAGAGGGGTAGCAGAAGAAACTCTACATTCAAGTTGTGAAAAACAAAACCAATAGAGAGGAGTAGCCGAGTAGGAAAGCACCATGTACCTTGAAACATCACAAATAGTTCTGATTTGGTCTGAAAGCACCATGTACATTGAAATGTTGACTATACGTAGAAGAGATAATGCAAGAAGGATTTTATTGTCATTGATTATAAATCAACTAGAATAATACATGCCTGAATTCCTTTCGTGCTTCTCACCTTTTATATGTCTTCCCGGTCAATTGCAGGAAGTAAAGAGATTGTAGTAAAATTAGGGAATTATATATAATTTTGAAAAGTTCATATTAGTCTCTAGCACTTACAATCATGGTGTAGGAATTCTGTTTGTCGAACCCAAACCGAAACACCCGTGAATGGTTCAGATTTTAGCCTAGCCGGACTGAATGACTCCTTAAACAGGTTCTTGTTTGAGATAATACAGCGAAATAATGCTCCTACTTTTTACTAGTCTCCGCAAAGTACCAACACCACACCAACACAAACTTTTTGGTACACTATTAAACTTTTGTCCACCATGCGTAATGTATGATATCATTTATTTAGTAGCTTTTGTTTCAGACTTTGATAGTTAATATTTCCCATCCACCTTGTAGTAGTATCGAATCATTTATGATCTTATGACTTATGGTTGAATTTGATGCTTAACATTCATGATGACTAGGAGTATATTACTCCCTTATACAACACAAAATTGCCTAATCAGTTTTTTTAGTTCTTACTGTCTTAATATCTAGTTTTTTTCTTCTTAATTTGTATTTTTGGAATATTAAAATGTTTTATTAATATTTTATAGTTTTGGCCAAAATAGGGGAATCCAAACCCGAAACAACCTGAACACTCTGTTTTGTGCCCATGCCATACTTGAAATCTCAAACATTGCGTGGTGGAAGATATTGGATTGTTGAGACTTGAGGATAGGTATTAGGCTGACGTCTTGCTATTATTAAGAGTGATGCACACCTGATTTTTGTTGATAATTCAAAAACCATGTAAAATTGATGACATCAATCAAGTAAATTGGTACAAGGAGAAGTCAACAAAGAGGTAAGTCATGTTAAGCTGAGATGTAACGAGGCTTTGTACTTTGTGGAAAGCTAAATCGAGTTACGAACAATTAATTCCTATTCATCCCTCTTTTATTTTTTATTTTATGTTTTTAAATTAATCAGCCTTACATTGTTTATGGTTTATATTCATATAGTATACCGTTACTGTAGCAAACATAAAGGCTGCCCTGTAGGTATTTGATTTGTTTTTTTCTTTTTCTTGGCTATTGCATATAAAATCTAAAACATGATTGACTTGGTTGATGCCTCTTAATGAGTAACATGTACTGGGCATACAGGTCAGTCCCTGTGGAAGGATATGAGAGATTTTATTCAGTGGGATCTTTTTTAGCAGCATCCTTCAGGAAAGTAAAGGAAAAGTTGGAAGATTAAAACAGGAAGATAGAATAATGCAAAATTTGGAATCATATTCAGTCAAATATGTTAATGCTTAAAAGTTATGGCTCATCCTTCTCTATATAAGTCATCCATTACCTATTCAATCTGTTACTTGAGCAGTTGCCAACAAATTGAAACTTTTAAAGTTAGAAGACAGTAAAGAGGAAGATAGATTAACCCAAAATTTGGAATTATATTTCTGTAAAATATATTAATGGTTACAATTATAGCTGGCCTTTCTATGTAAAATTCAGCCATTATCTATTCAATCTGTTATTTGAGTAGTTTCCCACAATTTGAAAATGTTGAACTCCAAAATATTACTATAACTATTCAAGCTGCCCTTTCTAACAGATCACAGGAAGCCTTTTTTATTACTCCTTCCAATCAGGACTGAAGTCACAGATCCACCAAATCCTTTCAAATGTTCATAGTCGGCCCCTTGATTAATGCCAGAGCAAGCGTGCATTGCAATTTAGGGTTCTAAATATTGGTCGATATTGGTACGTATCGGTCTATATGTAACGGTTTTTCCCCGACCGAGACTGATACATCCCCCAAATCCGATACCTAGCCCATATCGGCCTATATCTGTCCGTATCGTCTGGTTAAAGCCCGTACTGGCTGGTACAGCTAGTACTAACCGGTACCGATAAAGTTTGGGTCAATGCCTTTTTTTTTAATTTTTTTTTTGATTTTCTCACAAAAAAGGAAGAAAATACCTCAATTGGTTTCTGTCTGTATTGGCCCGGTCCTGACCGATACTGTGATTTTGAACATTGTTGCCATTTCTCTGATATTTCATGATTTCTACCTTGATTTAATTAAACTAAGATATTTCGCACCAATTCGACCTTGATTTAATTAAACTAAGAAATTTAACACCAATCCTACTTAATACTGACTCCGTAGTAAAAATCTGTCAACTGATTGCTAGGCTAATTTTGGATTTATCTTGTAGTGTATTATTGATTTCATGCTGAACCAGTCCATTAGTTAAATCTTGACAATTGGTCATGCCAATCCTTCTACTTTAATTAAATTTACCCTTGACCTTTTGGTTTCACTTGCTTCATTGGTCTCCTTAAAACTTTTCAATCCAATACATAACGTTGTAGCTCTACAGGTAATCCACGATGCACACAGAACTTTAAATTGAAGCTTTTGTTTCTTGAATTGTTTACATGTTATTATAAGCATCTTTCAACTTCATTGACTGCATAATTTTCTTTTTAATCTCCAAATCGTTTGTTGTTCATATGAAGTAAAGCTTGAATGGTTTATATGTGCTTAAGTTCTTTCTGGAGTATGAAATTGATTTTTTTATCTGTAAACGAACAATAAGTTATTTATGGCATATGCATTTTGGGAGTTAAGAGTAGCTACTCAAGATTCTGCCAGGTATTTTTCATTTTAAAACTTCTCTCATCATATTAGCTTTTGAAGTAAGGTGAAAGTTTTGTGTTTATTTGGTAGAACTAGTTAATAAGTTATCCTGAAGGTGAAATCACATCCCCATGGGCCATGGCTGGTCCTTGTTTTCTTATTTTACAAGATAGTTATTTGTTTTTGTTTGAAGGAAGGTTTTTATTGCATGTAAATCTTTTTTATTGTTACAACATGTCACTATGTCAGCTGAGCAAGTAAATTTACTGTATTTATTCAGAAGTATGAAGGGGATAGGGTAGTCAAAATTTGAAGATTGTTTGGAGGTGTTTCATTCGTGATAATGTTATAACATCTTGATTGTTGGGTTCTTTAATTTAAAAGAGCTTTGTGAAAGTCTTGACTTCTAGTAAGTCATTGTTTTCTTGATTGAAAGCAGGGAAATCATGGCTTTCAAGATCTCTTTTTGTGATCGACGGATATGTGCTTGTGTGCATGGAGGACTTTATACAGTTCGGCTCTTCTACAAATGATTTTGGATCATCTCCACCATATTACTCTCTTGTTTCATGCTGCCCCATTCAGAACATACTAGAAATGGTATTCACTCTCGACTTTGTTATTCTCTTCGATTAAGCTTACTAAAATTGAAAGTATGCTAGGGCAATTGTAAAGGGCCTAAAGGCTGATGTGCTCTACATATTTCCAATGTTCTACCTGATGTCATTTCACCAAATATCATAGCGGATACCCTGTTTTATCAAGACAAGACTTCATAAAAGACTAAAAGTTCAACATAATTTTTTTTTCCACATTTTCACCGATATTAGTAGTGTGCTGAAATGAATAGTGAGATATGATTGACATTGTTGACAAATAGTCCCACATCAGTGAGGGAGGCACCCATCACCCGCTTAATATACCCCATGTGGACCTCCCTTTACGACCCGGGTTTTGGGGTGTGAGGGTATCTAACATGGTATCAGAGCTGGCCCGTCTTCTGCTCATGCTCCCGCTCTAGGTGCTCCCCACCGATTGTGCCTTGCCATGCTTGCTCCGCGTGGAAGGATCCTTGCCACGCGCGCTCCGTGTGAGGGGGAATGTTGACGAATAATCCCACATCGGTGAGGGAGGCATCCATCACCCGCTTAATATACCCACTGTGGACCTCCCCTTACAACCCGGGTTTAGGGGCGTGAGGGTATGTAACAGACATAAATTGAACACTTATCTGCTCGCTTGCTTTATCGTGATGATTGTTGAGTGCTGATTGCTTTTCGCTTGTTGCTCTGATGCTTGTTGCTCTGTGCCAATGTCATACTGTGCCAATGTCATCTTCGATCTCCCATACAAAACTAATGCAAGAACCAACTGTAAACTCATCTTGCTCATAAAGTAAGTGCTCATAGTAGAACCAGAAGTTAAAAGTAGCCGTACACTGTAACGACTCGAAAGTAGGCATGGGTGTAGACAACAGATTGCGAAAGGGACAACATTTTCAGTGTAGGAGCGAGCTTGGTAACAAACAATGAATCTAGACTTGAGCAAATCTTCATCTTTTATGTTGAATGTTTTTATTCTGTGAAATGCCGTTAAATTGAATGTCTTGATAGCAGTTTTTATTACTAAACTGCCCTTCCCTCTCCTCTCCTCTTTCCGACCTCTAATATATGGCAGTTTTATGAAAATGAGCCACACGAGTTCTGAATTCGATCTTGAACTATCTTTTCAGGTGATTGAACTCAACGATAGATGTGTGACGTTGAGTTTGGACAATGCTACCTGGAAACTTAAGTGGTACTCCGAGGACACACTGCTGAAGTTTGTGCCCCTGCTGAAGGCCATCCATTCAGGGCTAACATCGTCTCCTCTACCTGTAAAGTGTGTATCTTGATGTACGGTTTTGATCGTGCTCATTTCATTCATTCTTTTCACGTCGCCTTTTCCGATCATTTTGTACAGTTCTGGCGTACCGACCAAGAGTGCCCCTTGATTTGTATTCGTTGATTTGCGTCGCGTGAGCGATCGTTCTTGTGTATAGATGTACAGAAAATCTAGTGACTTTCCGAATTTGTAAATCCAATTTTTTGATTCATATTAGGTTTCTGTAAGATTTGTGCAATTTTCCACCAATTTTGTATTTATAAAGCTCGGCCGATGGAGATGTTTGTTGGTTATGGTCTCGCGTTATCTATGATCTATCTCGAGCTTTTCTCTCGGGCTTTAGCAATTCCTTCCGCTGTGCGTCGCTAGCCTGCATCCCTTCACCCGCATCGCCTATTGCTGATCGGCTCCCTTGTACACTTGGTTATATGTAGGGCATTTGCTCCATGGTATAAGATCTCTCTTGATCTCCTTTTCCAAACCTTACAGATAACTAGGACCCCACTACTTAGATGGTACATTACTAAGGAGTCCTTAAGTTCCTCATTATGTAAACTATTTGTGATTGGACCTTATATATGATAAGAAGGGCACTGCCATTCATTAATTATTAAAAAGGGTGTTACTATTTGTACCCATAATTGATAATGGCAGCCCATCCCCATATTGGACCTTGATTGAGGGACTTCATGGGTAATGGAGCCCCACATAATCTTTCCTCCTTCCCTCCATCCCCTTCCTCCCTTCCCCCCTCCTTCCTTATCTTTGGATTTGGTGGAGACACCGACTGCATCCTTCGCCTCCTGTATGAAAAAGGAGAAGGATGAGGAGGACGAGGACGAGGCATGGATGGGAACCAGGGGCATGTTGGTGGGGGCTGGCTGTGGCGACGGGGTTTAGACAAGTGCATATGTTAATAACTTTATATCTGACCCAGATTTCGATCAGCCTTATTTGTCTTAATCGGCCCAATTTCAAATCGAGCAACCCGTAACCGACCCACATTGTCCGAATAAATAATAATAAAATATATTATAGTTATTTATACTAATTATATATAGATATTTATTTATTTACTAATTTATATTTTTATTATATTATTTTATATCGATTGATCCGAACTGGTCAATCCGGATCTAGATTGAAAAACGGGCAATCCGGAATGTCAAAACCTTGATTTCGGACAAGAAATCATTGTCCAAATCTGAATTCCGGACAATCGATCGGACGGGTTGGACAAAAAATTACCACCAATAGAGGAGTTGAACAACCACACCTTAGGACCTCTTTCCATAACATGTCTCCTTCAGGGTGCGTGGGTGGGTGGGTTGAGCAACCACTCCAAATTGAAATATTCTAAATATATTCTAATTTGGAGGCCCTTTATTTTGATTAGCCTCCAATCATGGCCTCTATTTTTAGCATCTTTTTAGAATATATCTTATTTTAGCTTATTTTTAAAAATTATAATAACTTCAAAAATATTAGATATAGTCTCTATTCGATGGACTCGATGAGAGCTTTCTATCGGTACCAAATTTATTAAAAATGGATTAGTGAATTACAAATAAACTTAGTTAGAATATTTATGTACTGATTTTATAAAGGGTATATTCATTATTGTATTTAATAGAGGCCTATTTTGGCATTTTTAAAAAGTTGACCGAAATAACGAGCACCTCTAAATCCTTCACAATCTTGGCATTTATAGCAACCAAAACCCTTCCTGAATTTTTACAGGGAGGAATACCTGATGGTTGGAGGGCCTCGTTTGTTATATATGACAAAATGGCAGACGATTGGAGATACTCTTGTGATCGCATTCCACACCGGAGCGTTTCGTTTCACATGACCGTTGAAACAAGAAATCATGGTCTACCATTCATACAAACTACAAGAAAAAACATGAGAACAACTCCCATGAATCCCCAAACTCCTCCAACTTCTCTTTGGCCTAACAAGACTACATCCAACCAAGTATATTTACATAAAAAGCAAGAAACATAAAAGGGGAAGAAAGAACTAACAATCCTCTACTAATCCCCCCTAATCGTGGGGCCGACATCGGGCCGCCCGGCCGACTCCCCTCGATCCCGAATTCTAGTCGCCGACGGAGATGGCGCGACCAAGGGGCGACCGCGAGAGCTGCCTTGTGAGTTCCCGGAAGACGGGCCTCGTCTCGACAATCCGGGGCGCAGGCCGGTCCTCCGTCTCCTCATCCTCCTGCTTGATCTTCCTCACTTGGTGGTGGACCGGGACGGGGACGGCCGCGCCTTTCCTCGGTCCTCCTTGCTCTGTTCTCAGCATGTTGATCTCCATGATTCTCTCTTGTATCGTTCTAATCCTATCTAGGGGTTCACTTCATATATAGTGTATAGAGGGGAAGGGAGGGGAGACATGGTTTGTGTGGGCAGAACGGGTAGGAAGGGAAGGTGGAGGGAAGTAACGTCTTTTAGTTTTTTTTCTTTGAGTATCGGTTGGGATTTGAGGTCTCCGCTTTGGACCGTTGGCGGTAAGTAAAGAAGGGAGGCCCAACGACCGCGGCGTCAGCGTAGCCGAAGAATTGAATAGTCTCTCCCTCCTTTCGACCGTTGGACTTACGGGGGGGATAAGGTCCTCCATAATTTAGAGAGGAGCACATTGGGGTACTAAAGGGCATTTCCAAGGGGGGGGGGGGGGGGGTTCCTAGGTCTTTCATCCTTGGGCACATCAAATAGGGAAGAGATCTAGGATGCCATTGGAGTGCTCTTCAATCCCGACTCCTTATTTTGTGTATGTGGCAACTATGAGCTCCTAGAATAGGGCAGGTATCTAGGAGAGTAGATGAGAACTCAAGATCGTATCATCTCATGAAATGGAAGGAGGTCTGCAAGCCGAAACAAAATGGAGGATTCGGTGTGATTAACCTGAGGGACTTCAACTTGGTCCTCCTTGGAAAGTAGTGGTGGCGGCTTCAGCAGCACGTACAACAGCGGCAAGTGGCGAGAAATTATAAAATGACGTTATTTCAAGAAATCCTTCCCTGTGCAGATTAGAAGTCGGGTATCCGAAAGACTATCTCCCTTCTGGAGAGGTACCATCAAGGTGGACAACTTTTAAATCAGGGTGTAAGAAGAAATAGGAGACACATAACATTCTGGGAGGATACTTGGATCAGAGACACCCCTTTGTGCACACTCTTTTCAGAACTTTACGTTCGAGCCAGAGCAAGGTTTGCTACAATCAGCTCTCAAGCTATCAACTGTGGAGTTCACACAAACTAGAACCCGACATTCTCCTCCCCGATTCCGGACAACCTTCTACCTCCTCCAGATCCCTCACCCTCTATCCCTCTTGAGCACAACAGATTTCATAGCTTGAGGGACCACTAACTCGGATAAGTTCATTGTGAACTCCTTCTACATATTGATTAATGTTGATTCCCACACTTGCTCAGCCTCCAAGCATCTAATGATGATTCCATAGCTTGAGGGGCCACTAACTCGGGTTAGTTTCTCCTCTGCAGATTCATCAAGACCAGAATTTTTCCCTACCTAGACATAAATAACAAAATCCTAACAAAGATGAACCTGAAAAGATGAAACTACCCAGCAATTCAAGAGGTCGCGTGCCCTTTCTGCAATGAGACCTATGAAGATGGCAATCGCCTGCTTCTTCAGTGTAATATTCGAGGGAGATCTGGAATTACTTCATGAGAAGAAAGATGGGCATCTCCTACCATCCATCTAGCCTACTCTATCTGTGGTCCTCATGGTGCAACCGGAAAGGTCCAAGAAAGTTGAGAAAGACATGGGACATTTTTGCGATCGCAATTTTCTGAAATATTTGGCTAGAGAGAAATAGAAGAATATTCAAGAAGAAGTTCAGCTCGATCACAGAGATTGTCCCCCCCCCCCCAGGGGCGGACCTACGTTGGGGCGAGGGGGGGCTCAAGCCCCCCCTGACTTTACCCCCATATTCATTAATTAGACTTTACCCCCCAAAACTAATTGTTCCCTCAACTCACACCCCAAAACTAACTGTTGGGCCTCAACTCACACCCCAAAACTTTATTTCTTTTCCGTCAGCTCACCGTTTCTCTTAGATGGTGTGAGCTGACGGAACAGTTAGTTTTGGCCTTTTGGGGGGTAAAGTCTAATTAATGAAAACATGGGAGTAATGTCTAATTCAAGGCAAAATTTGGGGGCAAAGTCAAAATAATCCTTTTTTTTAAGGGAAATTTTATTCATACCCCAAAAATCTGTAATTAGCCCCAATTTTCAACAAACTTGAACACACCCCATTTTTTTTTTTCATACCCCATTCCTGTCTCAAAAATACCCTTACCCCTTACCCCCCACCATCAATACACACCAGTTAAATGGCCCGCCCCAACTTGATTATACCCCAATCAAACACATACCCCCTTAAATATACCCCAATTATATACACTCTTGAATACACCCCACTTTTAAATAAACCCCATGTTGTTGGCTGGTACTTGAAGGCACAGGTAGGGCTGCAACTAGGGCTGGCAATTTCGGACCCGACACGAAGTTAGCGGGTCTGGGTCAGGGTTAAACGGGTTCGGGTCGTAAACAGGTCGACACGATAGACCCGTTTAATAAACGGGTCGGATCCGAGTTTAGGGTTTTACATTACTTTAAAATGTTTATGCCCCCCCTGAGAAAAAATTCTGGGTCCGCCACTGCCCCCCCCCCCCCCCCCGACGGATTTTTGTTAAAAAAAGAAAAAAAAAAAAGAAAAAAAGATGGTATACAATCTGTTGGGTGCACTTTGCGTGATCCTTTTCCAATTTGACCCGGGGGGTTCATCTAAACCTAGACCGTCATCTAGATCCCCAACAAACCCTATGGAAAGGAAGTTTCATGTGTGGTTTCCTGTTGGGAAACGAGTATGGAAACGATACAGAAATCGGTCAGCAGCCACAGAGAGAATGGAACCATTTCAACCATAGTAAGAGAGGATAGAAACAAGAGCAATCTATTCAACTAGAATGTTTTACTGGAATGTCAATCAGGGCTGAGTGCGATTCACGGTGAATCAAGGGTGGGTGCCACGGATGCTTGTGATTAAAGCCAAGGGTGGTGATGGGTTCGGGTCGGCTTGAGACATAAGTACAAGGGTAAAGCACCCAACTCAAACCCGACCCGTTTAATAAACGGGTCAAAAACTTAAACTCAAACCTGACCCCCCTAACAAACAGATCGACTCGACCCGTTCAACCTGTTTAATAAATGGGTTGGGTCGGGTCGGGTCAGGTTGGCTTGGGTTGGGTCAATAGAACTCATACAAATCAGTCGGGTTGGGTAGGGTCATATCGGGTTGGGCCGGGTTCGATTGGATTTGGTCAGATTGGCAAGGGTCGGGTCAAGTCACTTGTTGACAGGTTGCCACAACCTATCTAGTAGACGGGTCAATCTGGTAATAAGTATAAACCCAAACCCAACCCATAAAAGAAACGAGCCAGTCAAGTTAACCCTTTTATGACCCGAACCCGTTTAGGCAAACCCAAACCCGCTAACTTTGGGTCGGATTCGCAAGTCGGGTCAAGGATTGCCACCCCTAATTAAGACGCATCATTCTGGTTTAAAAGGAAGCAGTAAAACTTTCCGATTAAATAATATATTCTTGAGAAGAAGGGAGTGGTTGAGAGAACAGAGAACACCAACATTTGGTAAAAAAAAAAAACAGCTGAAACTAATGCTACATTTACTAGGGGTGCACAAAAAACCGGTGGAACCAGTGAACCGAACCAAACCGGTCTGAGCCATACGGTTTGGTTCGATTTCTAGCATGATCGATTCAGTTCCGGTTCCCTAAGCGCAGAACCGTAGGAGATCAGTTTGGTTCCCGATTTTGGGTTCTAGTTATCCGAACCGAACTGGTTTATATACATGCATAATGCATTCATGGGTCGGGTAATACGGGTGATGCAGATAGGGTCATTAGGTAACGGGTCCTACTGATCTCCACAACAGTATCATGTATCTGGCTTCGAAATTGCTTGTTGTATCCTTGATTTTTTAATATATATTTTTTATTTCTATTTGCTCCAATGATGGAGCCGAAGGACCGAACCGAACCGATTATATGGTTCGGTCCGGTCTAGTTTCATGCTCCCTACGGTCCGGTTCTGGCTCCAAATATTTGAGAATCGTTGGGACTGGTTCGGTTCCTCGTTCATCCCGAAAACAATCCAAACGAACCGTGTGCACCCCTAACATCTACTGATTTCTAATAACTTGTTATTCATTATATAAATTTCAATTTGGGATAAATTACATGGACTTTCCCTGATATTTTTCTAAATTTTACGGACCTCTCATACAATTATAATATTTACATTGGCCTTCCCTCTGACAGATTCCCCATTCCGTTAGTGAGTTGTTAGTTTCTCACTGCAAAAATGATACCGTAAGCAATTAATTTTTTTAGAAAACCCATAACTACCCTCCGTGGAATGCCCAAAACTATTTTTAGGAAATCAAATTTCATCTTTTATTCATTTGACTTAAGGATATTTTGGATATTTTATCTGCTCTGTTAATGGAGTTCAGAGGGACAACGCTGGGGGTGGCAATGGGTCGCGACGGGTCGAGTTCGTGTCGTGTCTAGTTTCGGATCGTATCCAAAACCCCTAGATCCAGACCCGACCCGTTTAACTAATCATGTCTAGATTCTAAACTTGTACCCGACCCGTTTATAAATAGGTAGAATAAGACCCGTTAGACCCGTTTACCACATGGGTTTATTCAGTTGACCCGATCTGACTCAACCCGACATTACCCGATAGACCTGCTGATACTATATATTATAGTATCGGATTGCGGATAGATCCGACCCGACCCAGTGAATTTTAAACGGGTCTTCCTGGGTCTACCGTGTCCAGACCCTAAACCCCGACCCGACCCATTTATTAAACGGGTCTATCATTTTGACCCGTTTATGGCCCGTACCCGTTTAGCCCTGACCCAGACCAGCTAACTTCGTGTCAGGTTGTGTCGGGTCCGAAATTGCCAGCTATAGACAACGCTGACAAGGGTGGACGGTGCAAATACCAGAACTACAGGTGGTCCACGTAAGTTAGGCAAACCTCAAGGGGAGTCTTCGTAATTTAGGTAAACAAGTACAATTTTGCTTTCTTATATTAAATGTGTACCTATCACCTCTCTAGTCTGGAGTCATCACACAAAAGCTTTCTGGGCTTTTTTTCAAAATATTATTAAAAAATAAAATATTTAAAGAAATAGTGGCTGGCCAAAGCTATTTACCAACCTAGCGCTCTGACAGCCACCTCAGCGCGAGAAATTTTTTTTTTCGTTTGAAGTAGAACCCGGTATTTGGATTACCGGGTTTAAAATCTGGATACCGAGTTTAACTGACGCCTTTTGTATGAAGTTTCCATACTTAGCCATTTCCTCTCTAGATTTTAACCGTTTTCTCTCTGGATTTTGGGTAAACCCGGTATCCACAATATCGGGTTTAAACCCGATAATCCAAATACCGGGTTTTACTTGAAACAGAAAAAAAAACCCTCGCGTTCGCTTTACTGCGCTGACATGCCACGTGGCTGTCAGAGCGCTAGGTTGGTAAATAGTTTTGGTCAGCTACTATTTCGTTAAATATTTTATTTTTTAATAATATTTTGAAAAAAAGCCCAAACTATTTACCAACCTAGCGCTATGACAGTCACCTTAGCGTGAGAATTTTTTTTTTTTTTTTCCGTTTGAAGTAGAACCCGGTATTTGAATTACCGGGTTTAAAACCGGTAATCTGGATACCAAGTTTAGCTGAAGCCTCTTGTATGAAGTTTCCATACTTAGTCATTTTCTCTCTGGATTTTGGGTAAACTCGGTATCCACAATATTGGGTTTAAACTCGGTAATCCAAATACCGGGTTCTACTTGAAACAGAAAAAAAACCCTCGCGTTCGCTTTACGGCGCTAACATATCATGTAGCTGTCAGAGCGCTAGGTTGGTAAATAGTTTTGGTCTGCCGCTATTTCATTAAATATTTTATTTTTTAATAATATTTTGGAAAAAAACCCAAGCTTTCTCAGATTAAATGTGTACCTATCACTCCTCTAGTCATCACAAAACATATATTCAGCTGTTCCAGCCATTGAAAACATGTTTATATCCATTTTTAACTTCTCAATAACATTATCGGCCCTTGGAACCACAAAGTTGATATCCCATTCATTTTTCTTATTTCTTCAATTATACACAAGAATCATGATAATCAAGTACAGTTTCTTAACCAAATTAGTGATTAGCTTACCCCTCAACTCCATGATCCGCGATTGAAACTCTTAAGAGAAGTTGTTAGTTGTATTCTTGCCCTTGGAAGATACATCAATGTGAGCTCTTGCCCATGTATTAACATCCCTATCGACCGGCCATTGGTGTGTCTGTGGTGCATCCTTCTGTAATTGCTAGAACAACTGTGTGCTCTGAAACTTTGAAAACTTTAGCAACTTCCAACTTAAATGCTCTAGGTGTGGACATTTGAAAGTCTTTTTGAAGGTTTTGTACACATGTCTAAGAAGAACTATACCAACTACCACCACCAACCCCTTTTGCATATCAGAGATGAAAGTCGGTCTATTTGGGTGTTCTTACAAGTGGAGTTCCAAAATATTATGGAAAGTGGATCGTGTGTCGAAGGACTCTGACCTGCAGATTTAAAATCTTAAGGGAATAGACTATTATTCCCATCCAAGGAAATAACAAACAAATAAATCCCGCCAAAATTCTCTTTAGGAAATCATCTATCCATACCAATCAAGGGCTTACATCCAATAACAAAGCCTACCAAAGAAGATCTAAAAGTTATGCACATATCAGTAACCTATGTGTATCATCCTTAGAGCATTTAGCTACACAACCTGGGTTGCTCAACAATACCTTCCTACACTAGTAAGAAACCCGGGCAATGCCCGGATGAACTTGATGCACGCCATTTGGTACAGATGACATCGCAACTGTTCGAAGAAGTGTGAAATGTGAAGTGAGTGTGATTCACTTGTTAGAGAGAGAGAGAGAGAGAGAGAGAGAGAGAGAAAGAGAGAGAGAGATTGACATCAAATAACCATTAAATACCATTGAATGAGTATTTATCATCTTTATGGTAGGTTGTTAATATGATTTAAATGTGAGCCACGTTCACACATGGAAGAAGAATTCTGACTCTTTAAAAGACGTCCACGCGTCACAACACGGGAGAGAGGCTTCCATTTTAGTATTATACTATTAGATAACTCTAGAGAAACATAATTGCCATTGATTCTTGGCAATAACTAATCTTGACATCATATGTTAACCACATCCTAGCCATAATATCCTTTGGCTTGTACATTTATGATCCATCCTCATTTCATGATCAATTGTATATGCAACATATCTGGCTTTTGTCAGTGCATTCTTAGATTCTTTGTCACAAGTAAACCTGTGATCATGTCATATATACCTTCTTCACCTTATAGGTGTGGCCATCTTCTCATCTTCATATATAGCATTTTCATTCACAATTCTCAGCTTTGCATGCGATTCTAATTCTTTCGAGTAAAAATGTATGGCAAATGTATTTGAAATTGCCTACTTTCTAAGGTATTCCCTATATACATTCATAGCTGGCAATTGCATTCCTTTTTATAACCTATCAACAACCATCTCCTCAATAACATGCTCTTGGCCCTCATCCTCTCCATATAATAATTGTGTTCCATTTGCAAACCCCGAAAACTTTCAAGATTGTGATTCTCTTCCTTCATCAGCATTTGAATAAACATTATGGTATCCCTCCTAAGGGTCAAGAAGTTCAACCCCTTGTACTTCTATATAATTAGCTTGATTTTCCTGATGAACATCATGAGATTGTGCCTACTCACTTACACATACTTGACTTGCCTAAGCAGCCTTCTCTGCATAGGCTTGACTTAGCAGATCATGTACAATTTGTGTCTCCCCAACCTGTGTTGGCTCATTTGCTTTTCCATTACTAGCTAGTTTCAACTGTTTGAGTTACCTGAGTAGTCTCTGCCCAATATATTTGATCTGGAGAGATTAAGTCATCCAAATCCTTAGATAGAAAGTGATCCAAATCCAATATATTTTGACTGGCTGATTTGATGCGTCAGCTATTGACTCATGTGTTGCATCAACACTTGACTCAGTTGGTTGATGTTTCTTCTTTGATGCCGTAATCTTCCTAACAACCACTTTGATCAATCTTTCTGATCTTACATGCATTTCGATTGCTTGATCACCGATTGTCTTGATTGTCTTTGTTTTTCCAATGCCACTCGCTATTGCTTGACTTGCTTGATCACCAAGCTGTGTTATCTGATTTATTTTTTCATTGTCCGTCTTTACTGCTTGCGTCACTTGATCGACTAGTCTTTGCCCAAAACATCTTATTTGGAGACACTAACTGATCCAAATCCTCCATTACATTCTCACTAGTTGATTGATCTCTTTGCTTATTCTTAGGTGGTGCACCATCAAACATGGCATTTCTTGACTCAAGTGGTAAAGTGGTTAGCTAATTTGATGCTTTAGCTCTTGACTCATGTGTTGCACCAGCACTTGATTCAGTTAATTGATAGATCCTTTTGTTCTTTGAGGACTTCTTCTTCTTCTTAGCCATGCATACATGTGCTTCATTCTTCTTGATCTTGAATGTAGCCGACGTACCTGAGCAACTACTTCTGGCTCACTTGGCTGACCAGGTTGGAATGGAATTAGGGGAACATCAAGCATCAACATTTCCTCCCCATCTAGATTAATTATTTTGTTTTTAAAAACAATGAAAATATGAAAAAAAACATTCGTCGTCGTCAGCAACAACATCATTCCTCGTCATCAACAAGTCTTCGTCCATATGTATCTCTATTCTTACCCCATCCAGTAGCCATGCAATGATAATGAAACCCCGTCAACCAACTCCTTCCCCTTGGTTTCAAATTCCGACTAATTTAAACTGCACTAAACCTTTAAAATCCCGACTCATTTAAACTGCACTAAATCTGACCGTTCATCCCGTGATCGTTGTTTGCATCAACGGCTATAAACTCGCTTGCTGAAATTTCAGCCATCCCAAACCATCAAATCGAATCCGTTCGAATAGAGACAACTGTGATTGATCGATTATAGGGGAGAAAATGGGTATCTCTATGAATGCCGGTGTTTTGTTGCTGAAGACGTTCAGATGTATTGCCGACGGACGATCCGCTACAGTGTTGATAGGCACGGGTATGCACTAGTCTTTGACATTATAGTGTACACATATGCTACATGAAACATTCAACCAACCTAAGATACAATATAAAAGTGGACAATGGCCTCGACTGGCAGGTCAAACATGGTTATCAGACGAAACTGGATGGAATGTGGGATAAGTCAAATAACCAACAAAATGGGGGTTATGCCTAACTATGCTATAGGAGAGAGAGAGAGAGAGAGAGAGAGAGAGAGAGAGAGAGAGAGAGAGAGAGAGAGAGAGAGAGAGAGAGAGAGAGAGAGAGGGTTCTAAATTACCAGAAAATTAATGCTTTTAAGTTGCTGTAAAGGTTTGGGTAATACGTAGGGGTGGCAATGGGTCGGGTCGTGTCGGGTTCGGGTGGTGTCTAGTTTCGTGTCGTGTCCAAAACCCCTAGACCTGGACCCGACCCGTTTAACTAATCCTGTCTAGATCCTAAATCCGTACCCGACCCGCTAATAAATGGGTAGACCCGATAAGACCCATTTACCACCCGACTCGACCCGACCTGACCCGAAAGACCTGCTGGTATTATATATTATAGTATCGGATTGCGGGTAGACTCGACCTGACCCGACACGACCTGTTGAATACTAAACGGGTCTTCTCGGGTCTACTGTGTCCAGATCCTAAACCCGGACCTGACTCGTTTATTAAACGGGTCTATCGTGTCGACCCGTTTACGACCCGAACCCGTTTAGCCCTGACCCAGACCCGCTAACTTCGTGTCGGGTCTGCCGTGTCGGGTCCGAAATTGCCAGCCCTAGTAATACGTGAAACCTACTGTTAATTTTGGAAAAAACCTCTAAAATAAAGTGATCAATCAGTGTTGTTGAAGGACGAGCGGCGCACGTCCAGGTCCGACTCCAAAGACTGGAAAGAAGTACAGTCATCGAGGAGCTAATTCCTCAGTAGTAGCAATACATTTGTACATTTTGATGCCCTAGAGGCATTATAATTTGCTGATTTTTTTATGAGGATGATCACCATGTCATAGATAGTACATACTCCAAAAATTAGCAAATTCTAAAACTATTGAGTGGTCAAACATCATTGGGGTGTAGCATTCTTTGCTACACCCGAGTACATCCAGGCTCTCTGCCTTCTCTTTCTATATATAGACAAATGATATAATGCGGCGTGCGGTATCACACCGTCGCGGTTCAATGCTCTCCGCCCAACCGGTGTATCGCACTCATCACCGATCATGCGGCTACGAGAGCACATTTCACACTTGACACTGCATTCTAACACACCTCTTTATATCCGTTCACAAATATGATAAGTTAAAACGGACGGTCGATGATAAAAAGCACATTTGTGGGACCTAGGGGTTTTATAATTTGGCTCTCGGGCTAGGTCGGATCTATCCGAGCCCCAATACGAAACCGACCCCTATTTAGTCGGGTCCACAAAATATAGAACCACACCAACTCTTTTGGTAAAAATACCCAAATCAGCCCGACACATTTATATAGGGTTGGGTCGGATCTCTGTTTTACACGACCCAAGTTGCACCTCTAGTGGATATCCCCGGGCACTGCTATTTGAACATACAAGGGGACACACACAGACATTATGAGGACGTGGGGCATCAGCTAACGCCATTATGTCAGTATGTGTCTCTCCTATCGTACGTTCAAATAGGGATGGCAGAACATAAAAAAAAAAAAAAAAAGGGCAACGGCGAGGTATAAAACCGAAAACCATGATAAACTATACCGAATAGTGCGGTTATAGTTTGCCAAAATATAAAACCGTCATGATACGGTACGGTTTAGGTTTTCAGTTTCGGTGTAACGGTATTGTTTTGTTTTGACCAAAACCGTATAAAATTGCACTGTTTAGACCATTATAATGATAAACTGTGGTTCATCGTACTGCATTGTGCGGTTTCGGTTTCACATAATGGTACACCGTTGTGGTGCGGTGCGGTTTTGGTGTGACAGTTCGGTGTGGCGGTGCGTTTCCGATTTTACCCAAAACCGCACTGTTGTCATCCCTATGTTCAAATAGATTAATACTACCTATGGGAGCATGGGCGGATCCATGAGTTGGCTCGGCCGGGCTATAGCTCGGCCGAGTTTTGAGAAAGCTCCTGTAACCCCAGCTCAGTCCAGCCTTCCTCCGCTCACAGCCAGTCAGGCCCAGTCCACAGCCCACCGAAAAAAAAAAAAGGGTTATTTTGACTTTGCCCCCAAAATTTTGCCTTTAATTAGACTTTACACCCCATATTTCATTAATTAGACTTTACCCCCCAAAACTAACTGTTTCGTCAGCTCACCCCCCAAAACTTTATTTCTTTTCCGTAAGCCCACCCTTTCTCTAATTCTCTTAGATGGTGGGCTGACGGAACAGTTAGTTTTGGGGGGTAAAGTCTAATTAATGAAAATATGGGGGATAAAGTCTAATTCAAGGTAGAATTTGGGGGGCAAAATCAAAATAACCAAAAAGAAAAAGAAAAAACACATAGTAGCGGTGGTGCCCCTTGTCTTTTTGTCGAGAGGCCACATCAAAAATCCTTAACGGATCTCTCTCTCTCTCTCTCTCTCTCTCTCTCTCTCTCTCTCTTTGTGTGTGTGTGTGTGGTGGCAAAGAGGAGGCGCAACGGATGTGGAGGCCGGACCACCAAAGCGAGGAGGGGCAGCCGGCGACAACTTGGTGGACCTGGTGCCTAGTGGTGTTGCTCGACGGTGTCAGTGCTGCTCGGAGAGAATCCCCAAGTAAAATGGAAGCTTTTGTATGAAACCTTCGGCAACTCATCATTTTAATTGCTAAATTAGGGGAAATAGAAAGTGAACACATGAAGGAATAATCAAAGGAATCCATTTTTTCAAATACAATTATGCATAACATTTTGTTGCCTTAAGATCTTTCGAGCCTAATATCTCATTAACTTATTATACTCATATCGTTGATGTTCACTTAAAAAATTTTGCGCAGTATTTTTTTACTGTATATAGTAAATACTTCATTGTTAAAAAAATTAGTTTAGTTTCAACCCAGTCCAAAAAAAATTTCTAGCTACGCCCCTGTATGGGAGTTGGTATAACAACCTATGCTTGGATGAGGAGGTTGTGGCTTCAACTCCTCCCCCCTCGAGACATCCAGGAGTGGGTAGGGAAACTTCCGAGTGGGTTGGTACGCATTCTCGGAGGGATTAGTCCGTGCCCGAAGTGGGTTCATTTTTTGAATGGTTTCGGGATACTTGCCGATCTCAAAACAAAAAGGGTAATGCTATTTGAACAAACTGAGGAAAAATGTGGGGGCAATATGCTGACACTCCATGTGAAGAGGATAGCTGGCATCTCTTGATTGGCAGGATTATGGGTCATGGGATGAACCATAGGGGGAGGCCACCACCACTAGATGCCACCACCCCATGCAAGCCATCGTCCACCGTGGTCGCCAGCCCCCACCCCCGCCGATCACTGCTCGTCCGTCGCTGCAATGGTGACCCACCGCTAGCCCCGCTGTTCGCTGGCCACCACTGTCGTCATCCATTGTCGTGCTGGTCGCCGCGACCCACCACTGACCGGCCAAACAGACAGAAAAGGTGGTGTTCTATAGATGAGGGCTGCCTATATGAAAAAGGTGTGTTACCGACGACGGATTAGATGGGCAGTGGCGGGCAGGTGGGAGGTATGCGGCGGCACAGGTACAATGGAGGAAAAAAAAGGGGGGTGTTCTATAGATAAGGGCTGCCTATAGGATAAGGCTGTGTTACCTATAGACGGGAGTAGGGCTGATTTTTTGATGGATCAAATCAGAATAGAGGTGTTCGAAAAATTTCCAAAAATTTTCGGAATCCCAAATGACATTCTGATTCCTATTCCGAAATTTTGGAATTCCAAAATACAATTCCGATTCGGAATTTTCAGAATTATTGGAATTTTCGGAATGTTACATTTTCGAAAATTTTCAGAAAATTTTCGAATTCTCCAATTTTTGTAGATTTTTGGATTTTTTTTCAAAAGTTTCAATTTTGACAGAATTTTGGAAATTTTGGAATTCCACAGCACATGCTGCTTCGAATGAGTCTTGGTTGAGTCGGGTCGGACAAATGGTGGAGACGGTAGAGTAGGATTTGGTTGGGATTTAGGGTTTTTAAGTTTTATATGGTGTATCACGGGCTATTGCTTGCTGGTGTTGGGTTGGACCTATTTTAAGTAAAAAAAAAAAAATATGGTGTCCTGCCCTTGGGCGAGGCTCAAAGCAACAACTTTGTTGGCTTTGCCCAAGGGCCGACAATGCACAAACTTGCTGCTTCGGATGGGTCTGGGTCGGGTCGGGTCAGGTCGGAATAAAACATCAAAAAATTTCGGATTTTTTTGGATTGGATGTTTTCGGAATTTTCTGATCGAAAATCGGAATTTTTGAAATACTTAGCACCGTTCCAATTCCGATCCGATTTTTTTCGGAATTTTCAGAAATCGTAATTTCAAAATTCGGATTTAATTATATGATGCCAAAATCGAAATTTTTCGGATCAGTTTCGGGCGGAATCGGAATTTTCGTTCCAACTTGCACCCCTAGACGGGAGTTGCCTTTGGTATTTCGTGGGCTGTGGATATACCCGAAACTTGAATCAAAACCCGAAACCCGACTGGGTATGGATCGGGCATGGACCGTGCCATACCCGAATGGGTATGGGTCGGGTATGGCCCTGCCATACCCGAATGGGTAGGGATAGGGGTAGCGTCCGAATCGAACCCGACCCATTTTCACCCCTACCCGCACCGCAGAAGCCTGGCGGTGGCGGGCGGCCCACACAGGCCAAACAACTGTCTGCTCCAGACTCCAGTGAATGTTTCCTCGCCTCCTCTCCCTACTGATCCGAACCCATGGGTCGCCGCTCCTCCGCCTCCGCCTCCCTCGCCGAAACGGATTTCCAGCACCTCCGCCTATCCTCCGACGCCTCTCCCACTCCCTCCCTCCCCCAAACGCCGGCCTCCCTGATCCCCGGCTAGGATTCGTCCGCAGGGAGCTCGAAGAGCTCCAATCCCTGATGCCCTCCACCCCACCAGCTCCAGAGCTAGTGCGAGGAAAGAAGGAAGAAGCCGGACGAGGAGGAGGAGGGATGAGGGTGGAGTTATCGCACCAGTGGCCGGAATGGGTGGAGCTGATGGACCGCCTCTTCCAGAGTGGCTACCTGGACCGCGACGCCTTCGAGAGGCCTCCTCCTCCTCACTCTTCTCCTTCTTCGAATGTTTCCAAGGATTCCAACCATATCCGCACCGCATGCCTCAATTTCTCGCGGGACCGATTCGATCTGATCAGGTGAATGCAGCAGTTTGATTTACTTTCATCAGAATTTCATAGAGAATGGCATGCCTTCATTTCCAAGAAAGCAAATGTAGTGTTGGATAAATATTTCAATATTATATTCTAAAGATATTATTTACTGTAATTAAATAATCAAAAAGATAAAAACAAAAGAGATTTTCCTGGCCTGGGTTCGAGGCGCGTAATCGCTGCCCTAAGATCTTGATCGCCTCCCCACGTGCGGGTTGATTGGCTAATCCGACCCCAAGGTACAACGAACCCCCATTGCCGGGATATGCTCACTACGTGCACGACCGTAGAGAACCACAAGAACCCTTCATCTATGTTGCCCATAAAAAAGAAATCTAAAGGTAAAATCTAAAATAATATCATGGCTTAGAGGAGGAAGAAGAAACAATTCAGCTCTCTCTTTCTCAAAGGATTGGATTGATTTATAAATACAACAATCCATAACCCCCACATAACTACCATAAAGGCTTAATGGCTATGTGTAATAGCCATCCTCTAAATTGGGTAGTTACATGCAAGCCAAATAAAAGCTAAAACGGTAAAGAATTTAAATGACAAATAAAGGTTAAATCATTAAAGAGTTTTGAAACTTTTAATAAAGAATTTTAAATAAAGAAAATTAAACAAAATTCCAACAATCCCCCACAAAGTTCAAAACTCTTAAACTCAAAAAATTATGGGCAACTATGTACTATGCAATCGGTGAAGGTGTCTTCCGACTTGAACCAACACTTAGTGTTAAAAGTTTGGTCTGAGAAAAGCGAGGTGAACTAGGTCTTGAACCAAGCTTCCCTTGGATCAGACTTGAACTATCACACACATAGTACATAAGAATTAGGGTTCGCGGGTTAGCACGTTATCGGCCATGCGCTGATACCTTGCTTCTTCATGAGAGTTTCTAAGGAATAGCCCTATTTCTATAGTCGCGGCCCCACGACTACTCTCACATAGGTGAGTCCTCCAAGGGTACCTGCGATGGAGTGGTACCCCGCAAAATCTTGCCTTGGGCTCATTAAGAGAATAAATCTCAACCTGAACTGTCACACATGAGAGCACCTCATCATAGGGACGGGAAGGAGTTATACTCCATAGGATTGTGCTCTCCACTAGACACCTACTCTGGCTTGTTTCTACCCTTTGAACCTCCTTCATGGGATCTTCAATCACAGAGGTAGGGTTTCTACCGGAGGTGCCTATTTAATGGGCTTATCCCATCCCCCTCGATGATTCTAGGACTCAACTCCTAGAATGACCTTTCGGTCAAATAACCAGTCAAGTTATTAACTGATCTTCTTAAATTTCACTTTATAGTGAATTGTTATGAGATGTCCTCTAATATACATTTTCTTGGGTGTTCCTGCTCATGTAATTCGTTAGATCATAAAATAATATATATCACACTGAATAACCATTTGCTATCTTAAGAACTTTTCTTTTAAAATTTATAGTTCATACCTTAGTTGGGCACCCCCACATTTTGACATAATGGGATTTTGATTCTATCCCTTTATTACTTTCCTGGAGATGCTTATATGAATAAAAGTTACATATAGAATCTTGCTGAAATAAAATCCAGAGCATCTATTAATATCACAGGTCAACATACTTTTATTGGGAGTATGTAATTTTTTTCTCCAAATAAAATAAAGTCAAAATTTATAGCATGACTATAACATCCAGAAGTGCATATGCATGGATATTAGTTCTACTATCGGAAGTATGCAATCTAGACATGTTAGAAATTACCAGTATATCTAATTTATGACTAATGCTTATGATTATAACAACCCAAAAAAGATGGATAAGATCTTAATTATATATACAACATAACTATTATCCTTAACATGAAGACAATGCACAACAATATGTAAGCTTCTTTCTCATATATTCTTTCTAACATATACGAAGATAAAGCAAAATCAAGATCTTAGATTGTTGGATAAATATTTCAATATTATATTCTAAAGATATTATTTACTGTAATTAAATAATCAAAAAGATAAAAACAAAAGAGATTTTCCTGGCCTGGGTTCGAGGCGTGTAATCGCTGCCCTAAGATCTTGATCGCCTCCCCACGTGCGGGTTGATTGGCTAATCCGACCCCAAGGTACAACGAACCCCCATTGCCGGGATATGCTCACTACGTGCACGACCGTAGAGAGCCACAAGAACCCTTCATCTATGTTGCCCATAAAAAAGAAATCTAAAGGTAAAATCTAAAATAATATCATGGCTTAGAGGAGGAAGAAGAAACAATTCAGCTCTCTCTTTCTCAAAGGATTGGATTGATTTATAAATACAACAATCCATAACCCCCACATAACTACCATAAAGGCTTAATGGCTATGTGTAATAGCCATCCTCTAAATTGGGTAGTTACATGCAAGCCAAATAAAAGCTAAAACGGTAAAGAATTTAAATGACAAATAAAGGTTAAATCATTAAAGAGTTTTGAAACTTTTAATAAAGAATTTTAAATAAAGAAAATTAAACAAAATTCCAACATGTAGTTTACTTCCCAGTTCCCACTATTTGTTCTTATTAGATGCTGTTAATGTATAGAGATGGGTCGGGTTACATGTACAGTCGGGTCGGGTTGTGTGTATATACATGTACATATATATTGGGCTTCAGTTCCTGAATGAGCACTATTCTATTCTCTCCAAACCCTAGCCGTCATCTCCTAACATGGTATCAGAGCTCTAGGGTTTCTCACGCGATGACGGCGACAACGGCAGCCACCTCCGGTCTCCCCCCCCCCCCGCCCCCCCTTATCCGCCCGATAGGCCCCCCAGTTCCTCTCCTCTGCCCGACAGACCCCCCCCAGCCCCTCCCATCCACCTGATAACCCCCCCGACCCCTCTCCTCCACCCGACTACCCCCCCCCCCCCCCCCCGACCCCTCTCCTCCGCCCGACAGGCCCCCCCGGCCTCTCTCCTCCGCCCGAAACCCCCTCCCGACCCCTCCCCTCCGTTCGATAGCCCCCCCGGTCTCTCCCCTCCGCCCGATAGCCACCCCTGACCCCTCCCCTCCGTCCAATAACCCCCCCGACTCCTCCCCTCCGCCCGATAGTCCCCCTCGGCTCCTCCCCCCCACCCGCAAACCCTCTCCCGGTTCCCCTCTTCTTTGAATTTCCTCCATGGCATCTCTTACCGTGCCGTCCGTCGTTGCGATTTCTCCATCGCTGAAGGCTGACCACTTTTCAGTTGTCCTCGGCCAGCGACTGGCCTGATTGATCGCTCACCGTCGAGGCCGTGCTCTCCAGTCGCGATCTTTGTGGTCACATCACCGGTGATGATCCTCCTCCAGCTGCCTCTTCCGGCTCCTCTGTCACCAGTAGCGTAGTCGACAGCATCGCGTCTTCTGCTACGACTACTACCGTCACGACTACTACCACGGCAGCTACGGCTGCTGCTCTCATGTGGCGCTGTCACGATCAGGCCATCCGGGCCTATCTTCTGGACTCCGTTGCTCATCCAGTCCTTGCTCCCATCGGCCGCCTTCCTACAGCGCACGCGATGTGGGAGTATTTCTGGGACCGGTTTCTCCCGCGCGGTGGCGCACGCCGGCATCAGCTTATTTGTGACTCGTAGTCTGCTCGTCAGGGGGAGCATATGATTCAGGATTTCTTCAGTCTGATGAGTGCCTACTGGCATGAGCTGGACTCCCTGATCCCGGAGCGGTGTGCTTGCTCACGCTTTAGGGATTTTCAGCGCTACCTTGATGAGGGCCACCTGCACCAATTCCTGGCAGCGCTTCGGCCGGACTTTGCTCTCATCGCTGCTCAGCTCCTGCACCGTGAGCCACTCTCTCGGCTAGAGGATGCCCTGCTCGTTTTGGTCGATGAGGAGACTCACCTTCAGACTCAGGGTACTCGTTCTCCTCCACTTGCTCTTGGCTCAGACACCGTCCTGGCGGCCGGGTTTTCCGATGAGCCGGTTTTCTGTCACTACTGCAAAGAGCCAGGACACATGAAGCATGAATGTCCTACACGTCCTCCACGTAACCCCCGCTGGGGTCCGGATGAGAAAGCATCACACTGGGCTCCTACTTCTCGAGGCGATCGACGAGACGATCGAGGTGGACGGAGCCGTGGACGTGGTCCGTTCTCCTTCCGCCACTTTGGTGGTACAGTGTCTACTGTAGAGCCCTTGACGCTCCCCACTGCTACCACTGCACCTTCTTCAGTCCTGAGCCGGACTGTCTTCAGCGCCTCGAGGAGCTCTTCCTTTGCCACCTAGCCTCCACCGGCTCTGCGACTGCTCACGGCTTGTCTGCCACCTCTGATATTACTGCTCTATGGATTTTCGATTCGGGTACCTTCTGTCACCTCACCTTTGACTCCACTGTATTCACTGACTGTTCTCCTACTCCCACTCACCTAGAGGCTCGCACTGCGGATGGGATGTTAATTCCTATTCCGCAATGTGGATCCATCACTATTACTTCTGATCCTTCTGGTCGGCTGACGCTGCCCCATGTCCATCATGCCCATTGTCTTAACATTAATCTGATTTCTATCAGCTCTCTTTGCGACTCTGGACTGACTGTCACCTTCATCCCTTCTGTTTGTGTTGTGCAGGATTCGCGGACGGGTCAGAGGATTGGGCTGGGCCGTAGAGTAGGAGGACTTTACCAACTGGATCTACATGTGTCTTCTGTTCCTATTGCGTCTGTCATGTCTGTTACTTCTGATGCTTCTAGATACTTTGTTGTTGCCTCCTACTCTCCGTCCTACCAGGCCTTTCTTCCAGCCCTTCACACCCACCGGGAGCCTCAGTCGTACCGTGAGGTAGTTGTACACCCAGCGTGGTGACAGGCCATGACAGTCAAACTTGAGGCCTTTCAGCGGACTCAGACGTGGGATTTGGTTCCTTGTCCCACGGGCGTGGTTCTTGTTAGCTGCAAATGGATCTTTAAGATCAAGACTTGACCGGATGGGTTCATTGAGCGGTATAAGGCGCGCCTTGTTGCTCGTGGTTTCTCCCAAGAGTATTGGATTGACTACGATGAGACGTTTGCTCCAGTGGCTCGGATGACTACCGTTCGCACCCTCTTAGCTGTGGCAGCTGCTAGAGGGTGGCCTCTACATCAGATGGATGTGACCAACGCATTTCTCCACGGTGATCTCTCAGAGGAGGTACACATGGCTCCTCTACCGGGCGTTCCTACTCCTTCAGGTCACGTCTGTCGTTTGCGCCGAGCAATCTATGGGCTCAAACAGGCCCATCATGCCTGGTTTGAGCGATTTCGCAGTGCAGTCGTGGCCGCCGGGTTTGTTGAGCGCTACTCTGACTATGCCCTGTCCACTCGCTCCTCCAGTCAGGGTATTGCAGTTCTTCTTCTCTATGTGGATGATATGATGATTATCGGGGATGACAGTGCCACCATAGCGTCCCTTTAGCGTCACCTCCAGAGTCAGTTTGAGATGAAAGATATGGGCTCTCTTCGCTACTTTTTGAGCCTCGAGATTGCCTGGTCAGCTCGTGGTCTGTTGGTCTCCCAGCAAAAGTACATCTCCGACATCTTTGCTGATGCTGCTCTTACTGACTCTCGCACTGCTGACACACCCATGGAGCTTAATTTAAAGCTTCTTTCTACAGATGGTGAGCTGATCCAGGATGTCTTCCGCTACCAGAGGTTGGTTGGGATGCTTGTCTACCTCACTATGACCCGGCCAGACATTGCCCATGCTGTTGGCATTGTCAGTCAGTTCGTTCAGGCTCCTCGTTCGGTTCACTATGCGGCAGTCTTTCGGATTATCCGCTACCTCCGAGGCACCATCACCCGCTCATTACTTTTTCCCTCCACCTCTCCGTTGATGCTGCGTGCCTACTCCGATGCAGTATGGGCAGGAGATGTAGCCACTCGCCGTTTTACTACCGGATACTGTGTGTTTCTTGGTGATTCTCTTATTTCTTGGCGAAGCAAGAAACAAGAGTCTGTTACTCGCTCCAGCACCGAAGTCGAATACAGGGCTATGGCTTCCACCACCACAGAGATTATCTGGCTTCGCCGCCTTCTACTCGACCTGGGAGTTGTGATATCTGGGCCCACGCCTCTATTCTGTGACAAGCGGAGTGCTATTCAGATTGCTACCAACCCGGTCTTCCACGAGCGGACAAAACATATTAAGGTTGATTGTCACTATGTTCGCCAAGAGTTTCTCGACCATACTATCTCCTTGCCATTCATTCCATCATCGGAGCAGACTGCTGATTTTCTGATAAAGCCCCTTACGATTGCTCGCTTCCGGTATTTTATCAGCAAACTCTCGGTCCATGATCCACCGTGAGTTTGAGGGGGAGTGTTAATGTATAGAGATGTGTCGGGTTACATGTACAGTCGGGTCGGGTTGTGTGTGTATACATGTACATATATATGGGGCTTCAGTCCCTGAATGAGCACTATTCTATTCTCTCCAAACCCTAGCCGTCATCTTCTAACAGATGCAAATAGAATTGAATCCTAATCTAAATCGTCGAGGGGATTAAACCCATTGAGGATAAGTACAGGTGATTTTGATGTGAATCTGCATAATGAATTCATAAATTCCCATATATGCTAACCGAAAAAATGCGATCATTATTAATTATTCATGGTAGAAGCAAATTGCTTAAATGCTCTAATTGAAGCATTATCACTACTCTCATATACAAAAACTCGCACATTGCGGTATATGTGAGCAAGTGTCAAGTTGCACATGCGGTTATGCGGGCGCATGTGTGATTGCGCTGATTTATTTTCAAGATTTAGTTTAGATATGCCCAAAATATACTTGAAACAGAAAAAAGCAATATTATAATGCAAGAGAAAATAAAAATATCTGTTTTATTCTAGATAATTAGTAATATATCGATTCAAATACGATTAATGGAACAAAAGACATACTTCATCAAAATACAAGTATACACCTATAAAAAACCGTAATCCTTCAAATTTACAAGGTTTCTATATGCCATCAAGGGGCGTCTCTAGTCTATCCACCATCACTATTTCAGAACCGCTGGCGAGCCCATCATCATCATATGAGTTGTCTTCTTCTTCGATGCATTGCTTTTCTTCTGTCTCCTCTACCATCTAACCTCATGAGTACTAAGAGAGATCAATTTCTTCCACAACTCTGGAACGTACTAAACCTCATTCAAAATCCTGACAATGCCATTATGCATACGGATCTTGACTTTGCCTTTTCCAGTAGTCTTGCAGGCGACATCGTTGCCCATCAAGGTTGTACCACCATTCATCTCCTGATATGAAATGAACTAATCCCTATTGGTACACATGTGATAAGATTAAGCAGACTCTAGGTTTCACTTCTGATTCAGATCCTCACAAATTGTAACTGATAAAACTGCATTATCTGACAGACCCTCCGCTATGTGAACCGCATCATACGACGCTCTAGACTGAGCACCCTGCCTAGGCTATTGTTCTTAGCTTTTTGCTTAGGCCAATCACTCTTTATATGGCCTTTCTTGTGACAATAATAGCACTCCACCTCTTTACTGGCCTTAGATTTGGATCTAGGTCTTCCCTTTGAAGCTCCTTTATTTTTTGTCCTTCCTCTTTCCACAAATAAGTCGAAACTTTCTGCTTGAGAATCTGCACCCGGGAAGTTTTTTTGTGAACTCATTGGATAGAAGTGTTCCAATGATTTCTTCTAATCCAATAGTATCATTCCCTTAGAGTAAAGTTATAACTTAGTGCTCAAACTGATCCGATAAATTGGCTAGAAGAATTAGTGCATTTTCTTCGTCTGCAATCTCTACTTCGATATTCAGCAATTCAATTCGAAATTAATTCGACTAAATTCATGAATGCTTGTGGATCGACGTACCTTCTTCATGCGAAACGTATAAAGTTGTTGCTTCAGAAACAATCGGTTTGTCAGAGACTGTCATATACTAGCTTTCAGGTCTTGACTAAATCATCGCATCCGTTTTTTCATACATGACCAGTGTACTTGATCCCATTCGCCAAACATGACTAGATTTTACTACATGCCTAAAGGTTGTATTTCCAAACTACATCTATATCTCTGCATGTTTACCCTTCAGACTGATCAATGATTTGTGTTGACCTTGTTGAAACAAAATTGAAAATATTGCAAAACTTAAGATGTCCATTGTCCAATAGTCACTAATAAAAATGGAATAGAAAATAGAAACTAAGCATCCATTGTGTCGCCAAGAGCATCCAATGCCAATCTCGCATCATTCTTTTCATCCTTCATGAATTCAATGTTATCGGAAGAAAGTTGAATTTCAATGTCATCAAACTCATCATCGATACAGTCACAAAATTCGGCAAAA
The DNA here is from genome assembly GCA_947650365.1 of Chamaelirium japonicum. Lineage (NCBI taxonomy): Eukaryota > Viridiplantae > Streptophyta > Magnoliopsida > Liliales > Melanthiaceae > Chamaelirium > Chamaelirium japonicum. Next base: position 122,680,001 of record OX393549.1, on the reverse strand, counting down.
AAACACGTTTTTTAATCTTTTTTTTCAATAAAAACAACAAAAAAAGGCGAATTTGGTAACCTGTAAAAATTGGAAAAAAAAAATGGTAACAGATTGGCTGCCCATTAAGTCGCGTTTTACACACGTTTTTTTCAAAAAAACGCCGAACTTTGTTACTATGTTGGTTACTGACCACTAATTACATTCCAGAATTGACTAATATTCATATTTGATTGATAAATGGAATTTAATAATTATGTTTATTCTTGATACTTGAATACTTGAAGTAGTTAATTACCTGGCCAGAAGACTCCGTGTTAAGAGGCAGATTACAACTTGCATGCGACACTATTTACACTTGTTTTTTTATTTTCCTATTTTTGAAAGTTCTCTAAAGCTTCCGAAAGTAAGGCCTTCAAAATTTATATCCAAATTGTCAAAACCATCAAAATGTGCTTAATCGAAACTGGACAGGAAATAATCCCGAATCCGAGTTTTCAAATGTATGCGATATTGTTAATGTCAAAGGATATATGCAAATATACAACTGTAAGGAGGGACCGTTTACATCAAGGATCAAAATACCGGCCGGTACGAACCGTACCGGCCGGTTCAAACCGGGAACCAGACCGAACCGCATCGGTATCCAGTCGATACCGGTCGCGAGGCTTAAATCGCTTAAATACCGGCCGGTTTGAGCCGGTACCGGGTATGAAATATGGTTTTGGGTGGTTTTTTCATTCCAATTTTATTTTTTTGGGCATCTTTCTTCATTCCCACATGAGGTGAACCTCCATACTAGCTGGATTTGCAAGATTTGAAGCCAAAAACTTGAATTTGCAAGATCAAAATCACATTTGAAGGTATGTTTTCATAATTTTTTTCATTTTTTTTTGTTTTGTTGTATTTTTTTTTAAAAATCAAATAATTGTGGGGAAAATGTTGAAATGGGCTAGATCTATGCCATCAAAGCTTAGATCTATAGATCTATAAGCATTATCTCCAAATTTGCATGATCGGTTCATACAAATTTAGGGTTTTTTCAATTTTCTTTTCTTTTTTTGCATTTTTTAAAAAATAAACCAAATAAATATGGTGAAAATGTTGATATGGGTCAGATCTATGCCATCAAAGCTTAGATCTATTGATCTATAAGCATCATCTCCAAATTTGCATGATCGGTTCATGCAAATTTGGGGTTTTTTCATTTTTATTTTTATTTTATATATTTTTTTAAAAAATAAACCAAATAATTGTGCTGAAAATGTTGATATGGGTTAGATCTATGCCATTAAAGCTTAGATCTATACAATGACTTTATAACTTAAAAAGTGACTTTATAACTTAAAATTCCACAATTTCACAATTTAGAATCATACAGTGAAAACAGTGACTTTATAACTTAAAAAGACCGGTTCATACCTATAACTAGTTTACTAATGAAAAAAACATCACAAACCAGTATTTTAGATTATTCTGGATTTTTTGGTTATTTTTTCAAATTTTTTTGAAATCAAAAATCAATTCACACTGGTATGGACCGGTTCAGACCGATACCGGTTCGTACAGCCCGGTTCGAAACGTTTTTTTCGGCTGGCCAATAATTTGTCCGCGACCGGTATTTTTATCCATGGTTTACATACAATTGACTTGTTGGAGAGTTGCTGTAAATTGTAACACCTTTTTCCCAGGACATTTATGGCTAGGTTAAATGTTAAATGCCAATAAACTAGTTCTAACTATATAGCCCTGAAAATGAGATCCTCATAACGAGCCCAGGAAATCCTACGTCTAATTGGTATTTTTTATTGTTTATCTTGTTTTTGTTCACAAGGGTTTGTTGTCTAGGGATTACGGTGAGATCCATTGATCACATGCAGAACCATTTTTAGGAAAGCAGCAGTTCCAATGGTCATGACTCGTGTGTTGGTAACTTGGTATGTACATGTGCGGGCCTTTATACTAGGCTGCTCATGTAAGTCCACTTTGCATGATGCCCACCACTGTGCACAGCGGGACTCGTACCCACGATGCGACCTTTGGCACTGCACAACGTGTATGGTGCTAGTTGTGTGCGCACATGGGCTTACATTATGTTAGTTGGGTATGAAGTATGGGTATTAGATGTATGTGTCTAGGAGTTGGGTTCATCAATCGCAAAATGTTAGGATATGGGCACTCGACTGAAGTAAAAAAATTGGATACATGCATTGTTGTCAAGTATGATGGGCGATCACACAACCTAGACTCAGCTGATCGCATATGCGATTGTGCAGTCACACATTCCTGTTGTATTATAATTGCTTGACACTACCTGCATACATCTGTCATCTGGATTATCCATAGTCTTGCATCCTTAGAATTCAGAATAATTGAATCTGAACTGCACAATTTTAAATTTAAATTATTTAATTGGGTTAACAGCTGATCTATTGCATCATTTAGGCTTCCTGCATTAATGTCATGCATCATTATACCTTTCCCATCCTTTTCCAACAAGATCCACCAATTTCAATCACCAAAATCCCCCAAAAACTCAATCTTAACTGTGCAATTCAGATCCGAAAAACCATAGATATTTGCATATTCACTTATTGGATTGTCTTCAATCTTTAACCCTATTTAGCTATCCACCAAATTTTGTCCACATCCGACCTCCGGATGTTCGTCAAACAACCAACCTATCCTGCTGCAAACAAAATTTGAGCCTTCCCAAACCCCATATCTTTCACCTAGAATGAGATCCTTCCTATTTGACAGGACCCTGTCACCCGTTCCGCATCACTATACATGTGCACTGGATCTGACTTTTGCTAGGCAACATAAATGTGCGTGTCCCACAAATCATACTTGCTAACCTTTGAAGACAATGAACTACTAATTCATTCTTCCATAATTTTGGCATTTTTTCCCCTTTTGGAATTCATGTTTAAATCTTGCAGAAATATCCAGGGACAGTGAGATACGAGTATAAGTTTTAGGCCAAGTTTTGCTTGGAGACATAAATAGAGGTCCCCTAAATAATAACTCAACCTTCAAGACAACGAACTAAACAATTTCAATCACAATTTTACTGAATTTTTCCCCTTCATTGTCAAATCTCTTCATGTTGCAAATTTTTGTAAGCCATAAGTCACTCTTACCTCTGGTTACATGCTTTATGGCCTGTTTGTTGGAATCAGCAAGATTTACTGCACACATGTTTTGATACAGATATTTATCGAGGAGGGACATCCAGATAGTGGTGGGATCTGGATGCCCCAGCTTAGACAGAAAGGTTGTCAATTCAGGGAAGCGTTTGAGGGCTCATGTAGGCATTGAGGAAGGAGATGTATGTGCGGAGCGCGCTCCATAAAGATCTAACTGGCTACTTTTTTTTTCCGTACAGATGCTTGATATGAACGGATGTTTTGTACTTGTAATAATTCCCAAGTTTGTCCAACACCTGATAGGTTTGCAGCTCATGCAATTTACGGGGAAATTGTGAGAGGGCATACGTGAAGGCCCGTGAGGATGAAGGCGGAAGAAGTGTTGATGTTATGCGCATATTGTTGACATATGGACTTGATGTCGTCACTGGGTCAGTGGAGAACCAGGCATGCCTGACAAAAATTGTCAAAGGATCTGTTAGGAAGCTGCTGCAGGAAATGGTGGAGTTTGACGTGAAGGTCAACTCTGGCCCTCCAACATTGGCCTCCGGAAATGCTTCATCTATGATGGGAAGGTCAAGTGGGCATCAGATGCCTGAAGGTCAAATTGCTGTCCCTATGAGACAAGGCGATTGGATTTGTCCCAAGTATTTCCCAACACATATTGCTCTTTCTAAATATCAACTCTCTACCATTTATCTTCTTTCTAATTCTAAGATGGAATCTGTTGTGTTTCATTGCAGATGCAACTTTCTGAACTTTGCGAAGAACATCAAATGCTTGCGCTGCAATGTGGTATCCCAAGAAAGACTGAAGAAACTGCGTGACAACGCGGAGCATCTTCCTCTGAAGAAGGGAGACTGGATCTGTGAAATGTAAGATCACTGAAGTCATAATCTCGCCACTGTCAATAATATCTGCATATACTTTTCCCATATATATATATATATAGGGAGCGGTTCAACAGACACTAATTATGCACCTAATTTTTTACACTGTTCAGCCACCGTCGGATCAATTGTGATCCAACGGTTCAAGATAGTGTGTAGTTAATGGCCCGATCCATTGATTTCTCCCCCAGCTCCAGTCCACCGCTCCTCTCTTCGCTCCTCTCTCACCCTGCGATCCACAGCTCACCGGCAGCCCCATCGCAGCCGGACCAAGAGGTGCCCTCCCGCTGCCCTCTTCGCCACCGGGCCACGATCTGCAGCCCCCGAGCCGCTGCCCTCTTCGCCACCGGGCCGCTGCCCTCTTCAGCCACCGGGCCGCTGCCCTCTTCGCTACCGGCCACTGCCCTCTTCGCCACCGGGCCGCTGCCCTCTTCGCCCCCGAGCCGCTGCCCTCTTCGCCCCCGGTGGCGAAGAGGTCAGCGGCCCGGTGGCGAAGAGGTCAGCGGCTCGGGGGCGAAGAGGGCAGCGGCCCGGTGGCGAAGAGGGCAGTGGCCGGTGAGCTGTGGATCGCAGGGTGAGAGAGGAGCGGAGAGAGGAGCGGTGGACTGGAGCTGGGGGAGAAATCAATGGATCGGGCCATTAACTACACACTATCTTGAACCGTTGGATCACAATCGATCCGACAGTGGCTGAACAGTGTAAAAAATTAGGTGCATAATTAGTGTCTGTTGAACCGCTCCCATATATATATATATATATATATATATATATATATATATATATATATATATATATATATATATATATATATAGACCCATTATTTTTTGACTCATACTTTTTCCCGTCGTCCAAACCGTTTGATAGAAGTTTCAGAAATTGGTGATTTTTTGCAAGGAGGATTACAATGGCTTAGATTGCACACCCACAAAAAACAACACATTCTAAAACCTGTAGATGTATCAAATATAAAAACTTTGACGACTGTCCATTTGAATCGTTGAGTTGAGGAGAACTTTTGATACACCTAGAGGCTTTAGAATGTGTTGATTTTTTTTGTGAGTGCAATCTAAGTCATTGTGATCCTCCTCGTAAAAAATCAGCAAATTCTGAAACCTTTATCTAATGATTTGGATGACGGGTCAAAGTATGAGTCAAAAAATGACGAGTCTACGGATCATGACAATCTGACATATATATATATATATATATATATATATATATATATATATATATATATATATATATATATATATATATATACTTCGAAGAAGTCTCGCCCGAAATGCACCAGGATCCAAAATGAATCTCCCAAGGGGTCACATGTCAAACTAGAGTCAAAAAACGATGTCTACGGATCCCGACTCTCTCTCGCTATATATATATATATATATATATATATATATATATAGAGAGAGAGAGAGAGAGAGAGAGAGAGAGAGAATACGGGGTATGAGCTGACAGCCCATTTGCTGAAATGGGCTGTCAGCACACAGCCGTCCGATCGCCCATCACAGCCATTGGTTTAAAAAAAAAAAAAAACACAAAACAAATCACCGAACCCTCTCTCTCTCTCTCTCTCTCTCTCTCCCTCCCTCTCTCTCAGCCCCCGTCCCCGTCCCCGTCCCCGACCCCCTCCAGCCCCCTCACCGACCCGGCAGCCCTCCGGCGACCCCCGATCCCTCCGGCGACCTCCGTCCCCACCCGGCAGCACCCCGGCGAGCCCCGACCCCCCGGCGGACTACCGGCGAGCCCCGACCCCCTCCGTCGACCCTGGCCCCCTCCGGCAGCCCTCCGACGCCCTCCGACAGCGCCGGCAGAAGCCCCGACCACCTCCACCTCCCCCTACCGCCGATCGCAGCCCCGGCAGCAGCCCTGACGCCGGCTCCCTCCGGCAGCAGCCCCGACGGCGGGCATCATCCCCTCCCCGGGCATCATCCGGCAGCGGCTCCGATGCCGGGCATCATCCCCGACGCCGGCTCCCTCCGACAGCAGCCCCGACGGTGTGGATCCGCGCCGGAGGGGGAGGAGAAAGGGCGCCGGAGGGTTTTGGTGTCGGGGCTGCTGCCGGAGGGGGGAGCCGTTGCCGGAGTGGCTGCGATCGGCGGTAGGGGGAGGTGGAAGTGGTCGGGGCTGCTGCCGCTGCAATCACGAGAGATCGAGAGGGAGGGAGAGAGAGAGAGAGGGTTCGGTGATTTGTTTTGTGTTTTTTTTTTTTTTTAAACCAATGGCTGTGATGGGCGATCGGACGGCTGTGTGCTGACAGCCCATTTCAGCAAATGGGCTGTCAGCTCATACCCCGTATTCTCTCTCTCTCTCTCTGTATATATATATATATATATATATATATATATATATATATATATATATATATATATATATATATATATTTATATATGGGGAGGGATACTCTTACTCATGGCCTCTTACTCGAATAGTTACCTATGATCCGGGTCGTCCATTAGATCTCAACATACTGTTCGGATTAGATGAGGAGTTAAAGCAATGGTGTCCGCATTAAATGCCCTTATTAAAAGCCCATATCAAAAGCCCGCATTTAATGCAGACACCATTGCTTTAACTCTCCATCTAATCCGAACCGTACGTCGGGATTTAATGGACGGCCCGGATCATAGGTAACTATATGAGTAAGAGTATCCCTCCCCTATATATATATATATATATATATATATATATATATATATATATATATATATATATATATATATATATATATATATATATATATATATATATATATATGGGTCAGGATCAGATGACCCAGCAAATAACCCAGCACCCTTTGATGCACCTAGAGGTTTTAGAATGGCCTGATTTTTTGTAGACATGTTGTCTATGGTATGTTGATCATCCTCACAAAAAATCAGCCCAATCTAAAACCTCTAGGTGCGTCAAATGCGATCTTCAAATCAACGGTTAAAATTGACACTAAAAAACCGTTGATTTGAAGAGCGCACTTGATGCATCTAGAGGTTTTAGAATGGGCTGATTTTTTGTGATGATGATCAACATACCATAGACAACATGTCTACAAAAATTAAGCCCATTCTAAAACCTCTAGATGCATCAAAGGGTGCTGGGTTATTGCTGGGTCAAAATTTGCTGGGTCAGCCGATCCCGACCCTATATATATATATATATATATATATATATATATATATATATATATATATATATATATATATATATATATATATATATATATATATATATATATGGGGGCGGGGAGCCTGCACCCGAGGTGTAGCATCGTTGCTGCACCTCTCGCTTGTTTACCCCCCCTACAAGTTTTGGAATTTGATGAAATTTGGTGAGGGTGTTGTCTAGGGTATGATGATCATCCTCACCAATTTTCATCAAATTCCAAAACTTCTAGGGAGGTCAAATGGTCGAAGTAAAATCTGCAGATTTTAACGGTGACTGCGGACGGCTGATTTTTCTTCGACCATTTGAACCCTCTAGAAGTTTTGGAATTTGATGAAAATTGGTGAGGATGATCATCTTACCCTAGACAACACTCTCACCAAATTTCATCAAATTCCAAAACTTCTAGGATGGTCAAACAATGCCTGAGGTGCAGCAACGACGCTGCACCTCAGGTCCAGCATCCCTTTTCCCTATATATATATATATATATATATATATATATATATATATATATATATATATATATATATATATATATATATATATATATATAGGGAAATGGGAGCCTACCTGAGGTGCAGCGTCGTTGCTGCACCTTAGGCATTGTTTGCCATCCTAGAAGTTTTAGAATTTGGTGATTTTTGGTGGATGTGTTCTCTTGGGTAAGGTGATCATCCTCACAAAAGATTAGTAAATTCTAAAACTTCTAGGGTCATCAAATGTTCGAAACATTTTCGACCATTCACTGTGACCATTAATTTTGCCGAGCTCATTTGATGACCCTAGAAGTTCTAGAATTTGCTGATTTTTGGTAAGGATGATCACCTTACCCTAGACAACACACCCACCAGAAATCATCAAAGTCTAAAACTTCTAGGGAGGGTAAACAAGCGAGAGGTGCAACAACGATGCTATACCTCAAGTGCAGGCTCCCTGCCCTCATATATATATATATATATATATATATATATATATATATATATATATATATATATATATATATATATATATATATATATATATATATATATATATATATATATATATATATATATATGTGTGTGTGTGTGTGTGTGTGTGTGTGTGTGTGTGTGGAAATGGGTTCCTATGGCACTGTTGTAGGGACTATACTATGACATCTAGTCATTTTGCAGGTGCAATTTCTTGAACTTCGCCAAGAACACGAAATGCTTGCAGTGCCATTTGAAGCCGCCGAAACGCCAACTCAATCCTGGGGAATGGGAGTGTGTCTCGTGAGTCTTCTATACTTTTGCCGCCTATTCTATTGTGCCCATGATCTTGTGATTTTCTTTACATGTGTTTTAGGTTGTGGTAAATCGTAGACTGTAACATTGTTGATTAAGAGGAAACAATTATTGATATCAAAGAAACTGCCGCTGCTCTCGCTGCCGCTGTCGCCGCTCGGGAGAGAGATGGGGGAAGGTGGGTTAGTATCGGGTTTATCATGAAAAATCAGGGACCTTAGGCAAAATAAAACTGCCTAAGGTCCTGTTCACAGGATGGATCTGTTTTCAGGGGCCTTAGGCACATTAGCCCAAGAACGATTCACGTAGATGAAAATAGTGTGGTTTATCATGCTATATATCTGAAGTTCCCCTGTGTCTTTTGCATCAGATGCATTTCTATTCGTTCGATATGCATAATTATCATCTGCAAGACACTTGTGGACAGACGACACCACCGCCTGATATTACTTTTGATTTGCAGGTGCAACTATATTAATTTTCGAAGGAACATGCTGTGTTTGAAATGCGATTGGAAACGACCAAAAGCATCAAATAGTGAACTTGTTGCTGAATCCCAGCATGGCGAACAAGGGCATCATAAACATACTCCCATCACATCTATTAGAAACAGTGGTGACACCAGAGAGCAGCGTTTTGTTCGAGACAACTGCCCGTCGTCACAAGAGGAAGACACGGATTTCTGGAGTTCCGAGGAGGATCAAGGTGAAGATGAAAACATCTTATTTGGAGACACTAACTGATCTAAATCCTCCATCACATTCTCACTAGTTGATTGACCTCTTTGCTTATTCTTAGGTGGTGCACTATCAAACATGTCATTTCTTGACTCAAGTGGTGAAGTGGTTCAATTAATTGATAGATCCTTTTGTTCTTTGAGGACTTCATCTTCTTCTGTGCCATACATGTGCTTCATTCTTCTTGATCTTGAATGTGGCAACAACATCCTTCCATGTCATCAACAAGTTTGCGTCCATATGTATCTCTATTCTTACCCCACTTTTGGTCAAAAATACCCAAATCAGCCCGACCCGGTCAAAATTACCCAAATTAGCCCGACCCATTTATATTGGGTTGGGTCGGATCTCTGTTTTACACGACCCAAGTTGCACCTCTAGTGGATATCCCCGGGCACTGCTATTTGAACATACAAGGGGACACACACAGACATAATGCGGACGTGGGCCATCGGCTAACGCCATTATGTCCGTGTGTGTCTCTCGTACAGGGATGGTAAACTGTACTGAATACTGCGGTTTTGGTTTGCCAAGATATAAAACCGTCGTGGTGCGGTGCGGTTTAGGTTTTTCAGTTTCAGTGTAGCGGTACGGTTTTGTTTTGACCAAAACCGTATAAAATCGTACCGTTTAGACCATTATAATGATAAACCGCGGTGCATCGCACTGCATTGTGCGATTTCGGTTTTACATAATGGTACACCGTCGTGGTGCGGTGCGGTTTTGGTGTGGCAGTTCGGTGTGGCCGTGCGTTTTCGATTTTGTCCAAAACCGCACAATTGTCATCCCTATGTTCAAATAGATTAATGCTACCTATGGGAGTTGGTATAGCAACCTATGCTTGGATGAGGAGGTTGTGGGTTCAAACTCCTCCCCCCTCGAGACATCCAGGAGTGGGTAGGGAAACTTCCGAGTGGGTTGGTACGCATTCTCGGTGGGATTAGTCTGCATCCGAAGTGGGTTCATTGTCCGAATGGTTTCGGGATACTTGCCGATCTCAAAACAAAAAGGGTAATGCTATTTGAACAAACTAAGGGAAAATATGGGGGCAATTTGCTGACACTCCATGTGAAGTGGATAACTGGCATCTCTTGATTGGCAGGATTATGGGTCATGGGATGAACCCTAGGGGGAGGCCACCACCACTTGACGCCACCACCCCATGTCAGCCATCGTCCACCGTGGTCGCTAGCCCCCACCCACGATGACCACTGCCCGTCCGCCGCCGCACTGGTGACCCACCGCTAGCCCCGCCGTCTGCTGGCCACCACTGTCGCCATCCACTGCCGCGCTGGTCGCCATGACCCACCACTGACCGGCCAAACGTCGGCCATTGCCGTCAGCCACCACCACCCACACACGTGGCATCCCCCTAAGGTTCATCACATGGTCCATAGTTTCGCCAATCAGGAGATGCCAACTCTCCTTTTCACGTAGACTTATCAATAGATTGTCCCACATATTGTTCTTTAGTTTGATTAAATATCATTACTCGTTCAAATAATATTTTCTAATCTTGATAGAGTGGGGCTACTTACAGCCCACAAATACCTAAGACAATCCTAACTTAAATTACAAAAAAAATCCGATGTGTCCCCGTTGCCCTGCTATGGCAGCCCACACCCGTTGTCCAATCACCGGTCATGTGCAAGCCGCTGCCTACCTCCGCCACCGGCAACCAACCACTATCGCGTCCTCCACCTCTTCTATAGATGGGCATTGGCGGGTGGGGGTGGGAGGTAGACGGTAGCGCGTAGCAAGAGGCACGTGCACAATAGACAGAAAAGGTGGTGTTCTATAGATCAGGGACTGCCTATATGAAAAAGGTGTGTTGCTGACGACGAGTTAGATGAGCAGTTGTGGGGGAAAAATCTTCGTGCCGATCCGAAGACTTCACTCCACCAGTCAATTGAAGTTAAGTGGTAGATCTTTGATTGATCTATTGATTGAAACGTGGCTCCGAAGGTCGATGCCTTGGTGACTTTGAGTTAACACTTTCGATATGCAAATAGAGAGAAGATTGACACAAGATGTGGTCTCGGAGTTCAGCCGAAACCTACGTCTCCGTGCTATAGGGAGCAACCCGAATTCACTAACTCTTTGTTTGTCGTGACCTCGACAGGCCGAGTGTCACTGAAGTGTCTCCGAACTTCTTCAGAGACAAGAAGAAGATCGAGGAAATTTGGAAGATCAAAAGCTGGGATTCTAGAGCTCTGGGATTCTGGATTCTGTTATTTCGTTTTCGAAATCAGATTTCAGATCCTTTTACACTTGAAGGCTCTGCTATTTATAGGATTTCCTCGGAGGAAAACTGGGGCAAATGACCGTTTCTGCTGTCGTATCTGGGGATCCTCCAGGCAGGACAGGTGGGTCCCGCTGTCGTCTCTGGGAACTCCACAGGCAGGGCTGGTGGGTCCCGCTGTCGTCTCTGGGGACTCCACAGGTAGGGCTGGTGGGTCCTGCTGTAGTCTTTGTGGGCCCACCAGGCAGGGCTGGTGGGTCCCGCTATGTCTCAGTGGACCCCCCAGTCAGGGCTGGCGGGTCCCGCGGTGGTTTCCGTGGACCCCCCAGGCAGGGTCGGTAGGTCCCGCTGTAGTCCCTGTGGACCCCCTAGGCAGGACTGGTGGGTCCCGCAGTCTGTGGGCTTCTTGCCAAAATTTGCACCCAGAGTTACCCCCTCCAAGTTAGCTAGATGTCATCCTGGCTGGCTTGGATTCTTGGTGCAAAATAACCACCCCCTGTCAAGGGCATAGTCGATTGGTCAAAATTAACCGACCGGTCAAGTTCGACCGATCGATTGATTTTGACCGATCGGTTAAAATCAACCGGTGGAGTTTGAGGCGATCGGTCTAAAAGTAAAGCTCTTTGCCTGATCCAATAGAAATCGAACCGATCGGTTGAATTTATCCGATGGGTCAAAGTTGACCAATCGGTTAAATTCAACCGGTGGAGGTCGAGGCGATCGGGTAAAAACCTAAGTTTTTTGCCCGATCCAGTAGAAATCGAACCTATTGGTTGAATTTATCCGATCGGTCAAAATTGACCGATCGGTTAAATTCAACCGGTAGAGGTCGAGGCGATCGGTAGAGGTTAAATTCAAAATTGACCGGTGGAGGTCGAGGCGATTGGGAAAAAAAGCCTGTTTTTTGCCCGATCCTATAGAAATCGAACCGATCGGTCAAAGTTGACCGATCGGTTAAATTCAACCGGTAGAGGTTGAGGCGATCGGGCAAAAACCTAAGTTTTTTGCCCGATCCAGTAGAAATCGAACCGATCGGTTGAATCTATCCAATCGGTTAAAGTTGACCGATCGGTTAAATTCAACCGGTGGAGGTTGAGGCGATCGGGCAAAAACCTAAGTTTTTTGCCCGATCCAGAAGGAATCGAACCGACTGGTTGAATCTATCCAATCGGTCAAAGTTGACCGATCGGTTAAATTCAACCGGTGGAGGTTGAGGCGATTGGGCAAAAGAGCCTGTTTTTTGCCCGATCCAGTAAAAATCGAATCGATCGGTTGAATCTATCCGATCAGTCAAAGTTGACTGATCGGTTAAATTAAACCGGTGGAGATTGAGGCGATCGGGCAAAAACCTAAGTTTTTTGCCCGATCCAGTAGAAATCAAACCGATCGGTTGAATCTATCCGATCGGTCAAAGTTGACCAATCGGTTAAATTCAACTGGTGGAGGTTGAGGCGATTGGGCAAAAACCTAAGTTTTTTGCCCGATCCAGTAGAAATCGAACCGATCGGTTGAATCTATCCAATCGGTCAAAGTTGACTGATTGGTTAAATTCAACCGGTAGAGGTTAAGGCGATCAGGCAAAAACCTAAGTTTTTTGCCCGATCCAGTAGAAATCGAACCGATCGGTTGAATCTATCCGATCGTTCAAAGTTGACCGATCGGCTAAATTCAACTGGTGGAGGTTGAGGCGATCGGGCAAAAACCTAAGTTTTTTGCTCGATCCAGTAGAAATCGAACCGATCGGTTGAATATATCCAATTGGTCAAAGTTGACCGATTGGTTAAATTCAACCGGTAGAGGTTAAGCCGATCGGGCAAAAACCTAAGTTTTTTGTCCGATCCAGTAGAAATCGAACCGATCGGTTGAATCTATCCGATCGGTCAAAGTTGACCGATCGGTTAAATTCAACCGGTGGAGGTTGAGGCGATCGGGCAAAAGAGCATGTTTTTTGCCCGATCCTTTGGAAAATTATCCGATAGTCTGCCAATCGAACGGGTAAAGTCTTCGAACGATGATTGGTCAATTTTGTCCGATCGGTCATGTTTGACCGATCAGCCAATTTTAACAGATGGAGGTTTGAGGCGATCTGGAGTTGTTGTTTCTCCAGGTTCGTTGTTTTGCTTGAGCCGGTGGTTCACATGGACCGGTGATTCTTCTGAACCGGCAGTTCGATTGAACCGGTGGTTTGCTTGGATCGGCGGTTTAGCTGGTCTGACGCTTCGTCTCGTTTTGACAGTTCGCCTGGAAGAGCACTTCCTTCAGATTGATGCCACGTGTCCCTTTCGGGGTTTATAAGCTTGCTTTGGATTTCATTTTTGCCTCACGCTTTCAAAACAATTTTGAAGTCCAAAACTTTTTTGCTCCCGAGTTTCCTGCTTCCTGTTCTCTGCGCTCGATCGGTCGCAATGGCATCCTCTGGCAGCATAAAGATCAAGAACGTCGTTCCGTCGAAGAGGGGGAAGGAGAAGGCTGAGGTCTCGCCAAAGCCTATTGGTCGAGGCAAGGGTAAAGCTGCCCTCGGTGTGCTTGGTAAGAGGCACATGGGAGTGGGGTTTGCCACCGCGCCTTCTAGGCCTGAGCACATCCCCAAGGCCAGCTTCGTCTTGGGGCCTTTGATGCCGTTGTCGGAGGAGCCTGTCTTCGAGTACAACGTTGGTGGAAAGCTCACTGACGTAAAAAGGGCTAAGTGGCAGAAGTTGCTCGCCTGCTTCACGGAAAAGACTCACCGACCAGCTCTCGCAGGAGTCCAATCTTCCTTCGGGATTGACAAACGAACCGTCTTTACGGGAGTGGCCAGCAAGAAGCAGGTGCTGGGGACGATCGTCACCATCGGCCAGTTGAACTATGGGCTGCGCCTCCCTCTGCTGCCGTTTGCTGCCCGGGTGTTGAACACTTCAGGACTTTGTCCTGGGCAGCTAACGGGGAATGCATGGAGGATAATATATACATTCTGTCGGGTGGAATCGGACTTCCAGGAGGAGCTCAGGGCGTGCTACTCCAGCATCCCCGAAGGCGAAGTGGCATGGATAGAGTTAGGATACTTCTTCTACCACTACAAGTGGGTTTCGAGGAAGGACAGTCCTTTCTTTAATCTGCACGGTGTCTCAGCACTCTGCCCGATCACCGACACCATACCTTCCGACAAGCTCTACACAGACTGACCGATTTCTGTCTCTGGGGCGTGGACTCCCCTTTCTGTGCCTGAGACTCCTCGTTTTCAGGTACATAATGTGGTCGAGAGATATGCTGCAGGAGGAGACTTGGCCTGGTCATCTGATCGAGTCGGGACCCTCGACAACTTGTTCTTGGAGTTGACCTGCGGTACCAGATCGTGGAAGCAGTTTTCGAACTGCCCGGTCAGGCACGGCAACGCCAACCTCCTGCATAGGCTGGAAGCCGGGTATAAAGACAATGACGTCTTGTACTCCGATTATGAGGATGATCTCGAATCGGGCAAGATAGTCAGAGTCGTCAGGGTTGAGAAGAAAGCCTATGGGGCGAGGCACCGCTTGGGCCCGACGGAGGAGAAGCTGGTGGTGACCCGTAGGGGTCAAGTGAAGAAAAGAAAAATTTTCAAGAAAAATGAGAAGAAGGAAGAAGAGCAGAAGAAGGAAGAAGAGGAGACGAAAGAAGACAAGGAAGACGAAAAGGAGGAGGAAGAAGAAGGCGAAAGGGAAGGAGGATGCAGTGAAGAAGACAATGGCGATGATGAAGATGATGATGATGACGATGATGATGATGATGACGGGGGAGACGGTGGTGGCGAAGGTGGAAGAGATGGTGGCGAAGAAGGTGGAGGTGAAGATGGAGGAGATAGTGGTGGAGAAGATGGAGGGAACGATGGGGGCGAAGGTGGAGGAGACGGTGGTGCAGGAGAGGTTCCGCCCACTCCTATCGACGAGGCTAAGGCCCGTCGAATGGAGGATGTTATGGATATGGTGGGCGACGGCAAGAAAGTGTCGCTCACCTATTATTTTGAAACTTTGAAGCGCCCGACGCATATAAGAATAAGATACTCGGGGAGTGATGGGGTTGCAACCAACCCCACGCCCCTCACTCAAGTACCTCCGAGTGTCTTTTGCTTGGAGGGTGCTTCGACGAGCGAAGGGTTGGAGGTGGAGCAACCTCAGCCTGCGCTTCGGCCTTCGGCTGCCCAGATGGCGGAGGAGACGGCTGCCCTCATGGCCACTCTTCAACAGGCCGGTGAACATCGTGAGGAAGGGGAGATTACTCCTCCCCGCGACATTCCTTCCCCTTTGCGAAGGGAGGGAGGGAGTCGCGTGGAGGTTGGGACACCCCAACCTCTACTGAGGCATCTCCTGTGAAGGAAAGGTCGACCCCCGGGGGTAAGAGTTCCAATCGGGGGAAAGGCAAGGCCGAAGCATCTCGAGTCGGCACCGCATGTATGTTTCTGCTAACTTCTTTCGACTGTAATTGATATTTGAAATTCTAACTGTTGAACCTTTGCATTGTTGGCAGATATTACTGTCGGCTCATCTTCGGTGATTAGGGATTTGG
The DNA here is from genome assembly GCA_947650365.1 of Chamaelirium japonicum. Taxonomy (NCBI): domain Eukaryota; kingdom Viridiplantae; phylum Streptophyta; class Magnoliopsida; order Liliales; family Melanthiaceae; genus Chamaelirium; species Chamaelirium japonicum. The sequence continues at coordinate 122,664,055 of OX393549.1, read as the reverse complement.
GTGAGGTTGACATCAACCACCCAACGGGTGCGATCCGGAAGCTCTGTAATCTTCCTGATACTACCCTGGATGAAGCCTACGACAGACTTGAAGTTGTGGTAAGTGCATCAGCATGACTTGGTTTTTGAGTTGTAATCTTCCGAGATGTTTCTGACTTTCTCTTGTTTGTTGGCAGAACTCGGTAGTTTTGAAGCTCGTTAGTAGGCTCTTCAGAAGGGCTGGTGAGCGGGGGGCATCGACAGAAGTCTCCCGTTTAACCACTCAATTGGAGGCCGTGACCGAGGAGAAGGCGAAGCTGAAGGCAGCTTTGTCTGCCAAGAAGGAAGCTCTCCGTAAGGAGAAGATCGAGAGCAAGAGATGGCTCGACAGCTACACGGCTCGGGGTCATGAGCTTCACGAATTGAAGAACAGATTCTTCAAAGTGGAGACCTTGGCCTATGATCGTGCGGTGGAAATAAAGGAGCTGAAGGCCCAGCTTCCTGCAAAGGAAGCTGCATCTTTAGCCAAGGAGGACACCTTTATAAAGGAGCTTGAGCAGACACGCGCCGAGTGCGAGAGCTTCAGATCGACGGTGGAGAAGGCGGTAGAAGCCCTCAGGGCTCACACTAGCGACGTTCTGTCTTCCAAAGCGTCTGCGGCGAGCAAGGCTCATGGTAGATCTGAAGGAGACAAGTCGTGCGCTCCAACTGTAGCAAAGCCCTGATGTTTTCTATCTTTTTTCTCTTTGCTTTTGTATCTGTAAGACTTGCATATGTAAAAGCTCACTTGTACTTGAAAGTTTTGAGAAATAAAAACTTATTTTTTGATATTGAAATTGAATGTGTCTTGTTTAGGGGTGTGCATTGGTTCAAAACCGACCTATTTAGGCAAAACCCAAACCGATCCAATCTAGGTCGGTTTTGAGAATTTGCAATCCGATCCAAACCGATTGAGACTGGAATCCAATCCAATTAAAGTCGGTTTGGGTTTTGGCCCATATGCTTACTAGTTTTTTTTTTTATTTATTTGGACATAGTTTCAAATTTAAAATGATTATTTCAAAAATTATAAAATGATGCTACATTACTTACCAAAATACCAAGTTATCAACAATAATACCATTATGTCCACAATATTCGTATCCATTAAATATTAAAAACTATAAAGTACAGTTTTAACAATTAAACAAAAGTGCACAACAGTTACCACTAAATTAGTAAATTATAAACCGGAGTCCGGTTCGGTTCAGTTTGGTTTAGGTTAGTTTTTAATTGATAAATCCGATAACAGATCCAATCATATCGGTTTTGAGAAATCCTGATCCAATCCGATCCGTTGAGTGTGTCAAAATCGATCAAATTCGGTCGGTTTGGTCGGTTTGGTTTGGATCCTGCACACCCCTAGTCTTGTTGAATTCTCAAAATGTTTGTGCTCTGGATGGAATGTTTGAATGTGCTTAACATTTGCCTGTAAGGGGTTGAGTCGAAACTCGGACACCCAAACTTGTTAAGAGACTTGGAAATTGAAGGTTGCGTTGCATTACAACTTGAAACCATTTAACATCTGCCTGTAAGGGGTCGAGTCGCAACTCGAGCACCCAAACTTGTTAAATGATTTGGTAATTAAAGGTTATTTAACATCTGCATGTAAGGGGTCGTGTCGCAATACGAGCTCCCAAACTTATTAAATTGACCTAGTAACTTGAAGGTTGTTTTGTTTCACAACCCGAAATCGTTTAACATCTGCCTGTAAGTCGCAACTCAAGTTCCCAAACTTGTTAAACGACCTAGAAATTTGAAGGTAGATAATTCGAAACTGCTTGAAAATTTGAGTAGGCGAGATGGATGTTTGAAAGCAATCTTTATTTAGCTTGGAGTTTACATCACGGATAGAACATTTTGAGATGTCTAGCATTCCAAGCTCGTGGTAGTCTATCTCCTTCTAGCGAAATCAGATGATAAGACCCTTTGCCTCCTATTGATTCGATGATGTAAGATCCTTCCTAGTTGGGAGCTAGTTTTCCACTACTGTGCTCCTTAGTATTGTAGAAGAATGCTCTGAGGATCAGGCTACCAATTAGGAATTGCCTCTTGCTAACCTTCTGATCGTAGGCTTGTTTGATCATCTGTTGATATTTGGCAACGCAAATGATTGCTCGATCTCGTAACTCTTCAAAGAGATCAAGGTCATCGACTCGAAGCTCATCGTTAACCCTTCTTCGATTGCTCTGATTTTCAGAGTGTTTGATATGGTTTCTGTTGGGAGAACTGCTTCTGACCCATAGGTTAGGTGAAAGGGTGAAAACCCAGTTGATCTTCTCGGAGTAGTTCGATAGCCCCACAAGACTTTTGGTAGGACTTGCTCCCACAATCCTTTCTTATCATCGAGCTTCTTCTTTAGCAGGCCAAGGATAGCTCTGTTAGAGGCTTCGGCTTGACCGTTGCACTGAGGGTACCTTGGTGTTGAGTATAAAAGTTTAATTCCGTTGTTTAGGCAGAACTCCCGGAACTTGTCGAGATCGAATTGAGCTCCATTGTCAGCAATCAGGACGTGTGGCGTGCCGAATCTTGAGAAAATATTATGTCTGATGAACTTGATGACTTCATCGTCAGTCTCTCGGAAGAGTGGCACCGCTTCAACCCACTTGGTGAAGTAATCTGTGGCTAACAGCAAATACTTCTTCTTGCTTGGTGTTGGTGGAAAAGGACCCAAGAAGTCCAACCCCTATTGATGGAAGGGCCATGGACTTGTTAATTGATGGAGCTCTTCTGCTGGGAGATGGATAGCTCGAGCGTGTCGTTGACAAGGCTCGCATCTTTGAACCACTTGGTGAGCATCTCTTGTCATTGTCGGTCAGTAGTAATCTTGAAGCTTTGTCTTGGCTTCGAGAGATCTTTCAACTGAATGATTTTTGCAAGCTCCAGAATGGATATCGATTAGGATTGCCTTTGCTTGTAAGGGAGCGACACATTTGAGCAAAATCCCGTTGTGTGATCTGAATATAGATCTGCTCCTTGGAGGCTGTAGCATGGAAGTTTCCTTTGAAGTCTTCTGGCTTGAATCGGATCTTCTGGTATTCTACAATGTTTGAAGAAGTCAAAGATTGGCCGTCTCCAATCCTCGAGTTCATGTGTTGTGGTAAGATTGGAGGCTGACTGTTCTTCACCCCCAGATCTTTCTGTAGTGGCGACGATCTGCTGTTCGAGGGTAATCTTGGGTGATTCTTGATAGTCAATTTATATTCGTCTTTCCTCGAGTGAATTTTCAAGAACAAGGCAGCATTAGCCAAGGCATCTGCCTTTCGATTTTCTGCTCTCGGGACTTGGATGAACTCGGTGCTAGCAAAACGTTATTGGTGATGTCGCACTAAAACTAAGTAATGTTGCATCCTTTCTTCTTGCGTTGTGTACTCCTCATTGATCTGCCTTATTATCAGCTGGGAGTCGCTGTAGATGGTGAGTCGATCTATCCCTAGGGATTCAGCCATCTCCAACCTAGAGATGAGTGCCTCGTACTCGGCTTCATTGTTGGTTGCGTTAAACCCAAGGAGAATGGCCTTTTGAAGATGATCAAGTTCAGGGGACACCAAGACTATCCCAATTTTCGAACCGATCGCACTTGAAGCTCCATCAGTATAGAGCTTCCATCGAGCTGGCAAGGTAGCAGGAGCCTCAAGGCTTGGATTGGTCTTTGGAGCTAGATTGAATAGAGGTTCATCTCCGTCTTCGACGCGCATATTGACGTCTTCCTCCCAAGTTATGGGGTCTTCTACGGGGAAGTTAGCTAGGAAGTCAACAACTGCCTGCCCTTTGAGTGAAGTGCGAGGTTTGAATTGAATCCCGAGAGCACTTATCTCAATTACCCATTTGGTCATTCGACCTGCTCGACCTGCCTTGTCGAGGATGTTTTTAAGTGGGTGCTCTGAGACCATTATGATTGGGTGAGAGACGAAAAAGAATTGAAGACATCGTGATGCGGTGAGCAAGGCTAGTATGACCTTCTCAATCTTCGAGTAGTGAGTCTTTATCAGGAGAAGTGTATGACTGATGTAGTAGACCGGATGTTCGACGCCTTCTCTTCTACTGACCAGGATCACACTGATTGCTTGTTCGGTGATGGCAAGATAGAGCCAGAGATCTTCCTTTGGAAGTGGAGCCGTCAAAATAGGAGCTCGCACGAGATAATTTTTGATATCTTGAAAAGCTTGTTCGTAAGTTGGACTCCAACCAGAGGTATCTGTCTTTCATAATTTATCGAAGAGCGGTTTGCACTTGTTGGAAGATTTCGAGATGAATCGATTGAGGGCAGCTAATCTTCCAGTGAGGCGTTGCACTTCCTTCCGATTGGTAGGCGATGACATATCAAGGATTGCTCGAATTTGGTCTGGGTTGGCTTCGATGCCTCTCCTAGTCACAAGGTGACCCAGGAATTTACCCGATTGAACACCGAAAGCATATTTAGCTGGATTGAGCTTCATGCGGTATTTTCGAAGGATTTGAAACGTTTCTGCCAGATCGGAGAGGTGGCTTTCACGATTTGAACTTTTGGTGAGGAGATAGTCGACATAAACTTCGACGTTGCGTCCGATTTGATCTTTGAACATCTTTGTGACTAGCCTTTGATAGGTTGATCCAGTATTCTTGAGGCCAAAGGGCATTACATTGTAGCAGTAAAGACCTCGGTCAATCACAAAGCACATCTTCTCTCGATCGTCCGGATGTAGCAAAATTTGATTATACCCAGAGAATCCATCCATGAAAGATAGGAGCTCGTGGCCAGCAGTGGCATCGACGAGTCTATCAATCCTTGGCAAGGGGAATGGGTCTTTGGGATAAGCCTTGTTGAGGTTGGTAAAGTCGATGCATACTCTAACCTTTCCATTCTTCTTTGGGACAACGATTATATTGGAGATCCAAGTAGGGTATTCTACTTCACGAATGAAGCCTGCTGTGAGTAACTTATTGATCTCCTCTTGAGCTGCAACTTGTCGTTCTGGTCGGATTGTGCGTGGTTTTTGCTTGACGGGCTTCACTCTTTCTTTGATTGCGACTCGGTGACACGCGTCATCCGGGTTGATCCCGGGCATATCTTCGAAACACCAAGCGAAGACGTCAATATTGGATTGAAGGAAGGATATCATGTCTCACGCTTCTGCGTCGCTGAGACTGGTACCGATGAAGGTTTCTCAAGGGAGATCTTCACTGCCGATGTCGTTTGGAATGATTTCTTCGATCGGGGGTGAGGTCTCCCATTCAATCGGCGAAGGTTCGGACAGTGGGATCCCCTTTGGTTGCTATCTTGAGGATGGCCTAGCTGTTGGAAATAAATCCATGGTAGAGTCTCACAGCGGAAACGATTTGGCGGTCGAAAGACCGTTCATGGTGCACGTTACACGATTTAAACTTTCATCGAAACTAATCTACATATGTGTGCATGTGTATACACGTGAATCGAACACCCTAACGGCAATCTAGCGTAATGATTATCTAGCATGCATGCAAATCATAATGCTCGCTAGATCTACATGTTAGATTACACATACCTTTCGTACGGATCTTTTAACCGCGGAGAATTGTTTTCTTTGTCGATGGAGACGGAAGATCGTTCGCGAAGAAGCCGATGGTATGAATGGAGACGATGTCTTCTTGTTCACCCGATCTCACACGATGCACGGAATGTCACTCTCGAATCTCTGAGTGCCTCCTAAGAACGACCCTTCTCTTTCTTCGAAACTCCACGCGAGAAAGACGAAGTTGCAAGCGAGAAACGAGAGAGAGATTAGGGAGAGAACTAGAGAGATGAGAGAGGGAGGGGGTACGGTTTTTCCATCTATATGGATGGCCCCATATAGTCCCTTATATAGGGCCGGCCTACCCCCTTGGATAGGGATCCAAGGGGATAATAACCTCCCACAATTATCTCTCCATTATCGCCCATTTATCTCTTCTTCTATTTATCCGTTTTCCTACTTTTTAGGGCTCGACTTTGACCGTTTCAAACCCCTATCCCTATCTATATGGCCGGCCCTATAGATGAGGGATTCTCATCCCTACAATATAGGGCCGGCCCTTGCATGGTCTCCCATTGCTAGGGTCGGCCATGAGTGAGGTCCGGCAGAGTGAGGTTTTTACCAAAATGCCCTGATGCCTCATTTTGACCATTTCTAGCGTGCGATACCTAGCGACCATACTTAAGTGATTTCTACTAGTTACCCTACTATTAACTGAGGCTACCGGAGGGTGCTTCTAGCAAAGTCAACTAGTCAACTCGCAACATACCCCGGTGCATCGCACCTATGCAGCGAAGTTCACTTATGGCTAGGGATTACTACCTGCGCATCTGTACTAGTCTCGGGCATACCCCTTAGTACTCACATGTAGTTACACATCTACCGTGCTCTAGTGCCAAGCACACACGGAGCGTATACTTCTTTCTTTCTCATAGTGCTTAAGGTGTTCCGAGGAGATGGTTCAAGAACCGTACATAATGTTGATCAAGTGGAACCATCAGGGACCGGGGTTCATGGCTTCCAACTCAAGCTCGATCGACACACTACCCGAGTGTATAATCGATCCTCTGAGCTCGAGTTAACCTGCGTAGCCACCCAGAGTGCGACGCAGGCTGCACTCCAATTCACCCAGACTTACTATGTTCTCCATCATACCCCTGCTCTCCGCTTAGTAGTGGTAAACTCGCTGTCCCTCCACTTGATGCCATGATTCACTTCGAGCGGTGGAGACTACCGTCAGACTCGAATGACCATATGACTTGGTTCCTTCCAGGTTGACCTATACATCATACCTCTGATTACCCCGTCGAGTAATCGAACCCGGTCAACAGTTAAACTGGTGACCACCAGGCCTGGGTTTGGTACAGTGTAAGTCACACCAAGGAACGCACCTCCCTTCAGGGGTGTGGATGGCCTGCAGGAGTGACACGCTAATGCAACGCCAGCCGGGTAACCCAGTACACCGTGGTTTTGGATCACTGCATACGGATCCTCACACATTGGTGCGCCAAAGCACCACACAACTGGTTAGTCCATCAGACGTGGTTCCTCAGGGTTTAGGACCGTTTTACCCTAAGTTGAAACACGGCTTAGTGTACCAGTGTCTGCTCACTGATCTGTACACCATGTTAGTTCCGTTCAGCCACAGACACTGTGCCTGGTGATGACCATGGTGAAGACTTTCCATGAACTGTCATCCCCAACAGCTTATCATGATGAGACGACCAACCTGATCATAGCTGCGAACTGATTTAGATTATATGGGACCAATCCACTCAGTCTTCAACTCAGTGGACTACCATATAACCATGGTTCTCTGTTCTTAAAAGAACACGTAACTATGTTACGTACCTATATGCATCTCATATAATAACTATCAATCTTTATTAGACCAAAACATAAAGTTTTACAAGCTTAGAACACATCAATCCTAACAATCTCCCACTTGGTCTAGCGTAGCAAAACGGTTTTGACTCCCATCGCGTCCACATGTCGCTCGAATACCTTGATAGGTATTGCCTTGGTGAAAGGATCAGCAACATTATCTGTAGATGCAATCTGTGTCACCGTTACTCGCCCTTGCTTTTGAAACTGCCGAATCAAGTGGAATTTGCGCTCGATGTGCTTCCCCTTTTGGTGATGTCTTGGCTCTTTTGCTTGTGCTACCACTCCACTATTGTTGTAGTAAAGCATAATAGGTAACTGGGCCTCTGGTACGCACCCCAAATCCATAAGGAATTTCTTGAGCCATACCGCCTCTTTGGCTGCCTCGCATGCTGCAACATACTCAGCCTCTGTGGTAGAGTCCGCGATACATTTCTGCTTCACACTCTGCCAACTAACCGCTGCTCCTCCTAACATAAACACAAAACCTGATGTCGATTTTCTGGATTCCAAATCTGATATAAAGTCAGAATCTGTATATCCAATCGGCATCAATTCTTGTGCAGTGTAAACCAACTCATAGTCTCTTGTTCTACAAAGGTACTTGAGTATACACTTCACTGCTGTCCAGTGATCTGGATCCGGATTCGACTGAAACCGACCCATCATGCATACTGCGAAACAGATATCTGGCCTTGTACAATGCATAGCATATATTAGACTACCTAATACCGAAGTATAAGGTATCTTCTGCATTTCTGCTCTCTCCTCAGGTGTCTTAGGACATTGATCCTTAGACAGTTTTACGCCATGTTTAAATGGCACAAAACCCTTCTTGGAGTTTTGCATGTCAAACCTAGCCATAACCTTATCTATATACGCGACCTGTGACAGCGAGAGAATCATGTTCTAGCGATCTCGTGTTACCTTGATCCCCAAAATATAACTCGCTTCACCTAGGTCTTTCATATCGAACTGTGTTGACAACCAGATATTTACCGTTGACAATGTTCCAACATCATTCCCAATGAGAAGAATATCTTCTACGTAAAGTATTAAATATACCACTGTAGTCTTATCACTCCTCTTATATACACATGGTCAATCCTCGTTTTGAGTAAATCCATATGACTGGATTACCTGATCAAAAGGAATGTTCCAACGTCTAGATGCTTACTTTAGTCCATAAATGGACTTCTGCAACTTGCAAACTAGATGTTCCTGACCCTCTGACTCAAAACCTGGTGGCTGCATCATATAAATGTCTTCTTTCAAATTTCCATTGAGGAATACTGTCTTGACATCCATTTGCCAGATCTCCCAGTTATAATGGGCTGCAATGGATAGGAGGATCCGAATAGACTTTATCATAGCTATCGGCGAGAAGGTTTCGTCAAAGTCGATTCCTTCTCTCTGGGTATAACCCTTGGCAACTGATCTAGCTTTATAAGTCTCAATTGTACCATCGGATCCTCTCTTCTTCTTATACACCCACTTACACCCAATAGGTTTAATATTGGATGATGGTGTAATAAGAGTCCAGATAGCGTTATGGGACATTGATGCAATTTCTGCCTCAATAGCTTTTTACCAGTCAGAGCTGTCAGAAGCTCCCACTGCCTCATCGTAGCTCCGTGGGTCATTCTCCTGACCTTCTGGATCAACCAATAAGGTTTCTCCATAGTATCTGTTAGGAGCTCTGATGCTTCTCCCACTACGACGAGGTGGTGGCTGTATTACAGGATGAATTGGTTCTACAGTTTCTAGTATATTAATATCTGTGATGTCAGCTCTCACTATGCTTTTGGATGCGCTATCTGTACTAGTACCCAGCAGCTCATCCAGAACTACTTTACTAGCAGGTTTGTGGTCCATAATATAATTATGTTCTAGGAAAATGGCATTCGTTGAAACGATTACCTTCTTTTCCTCAGGATCATAAAATAGTCCACCTTTAGTCTCTTTGGGATACCCTACAAACAGACATGCTTTGGACTTTGGCTTCATCTTTTCCCTCTTGTTTATCCGCACATATGCAGGACATCCCCATATTCTGAAATGCTGTAGTGTTGGCTTTTGCCTTGACCACAGCTCTCTAGGGGTCTGAGGCACTGATTTAGACGGAACGTGGTTCAGAACATATGATGCTGTCTGAAGGGTATATCCCCAAAAGGTTATTGGTAAACAGGCATAACTCATCATGCTTCGAACCATGTCCAACAGGGTTCGATTCATTCTCTCAGAGACTCCATTCTGTTGTGGGGTACCTGGAGCAGTTAACTGGGATGTTATCCCATGCTCCACCAAATACCCAAAGAACTCGTCAAATAGGTATTCACCTCCTCGATCAGATCGAAGGGTTTTTATACATTTGCCTGTCTGCTTTTCTACTTCAGCCCTGAACTCTTTGAATATGTCAAAGGATTCCGACTTTCGATACATCAGGTAAATGTAACCATATCTTGAGTAATCATCAGTAAAAGTGATGAAGTACTCATGACCTCCTATCGCCTTGACGCTTATGGGTCCACATACATCTGAATGGATTAACTCCAATATCTCAGTAGCTCTTACTCCTTTGTCTTTGAAGGCCCTCACTACAAAAAAAAACAGTTATTACCGACGGACAATATCCGTCGGTAATATTAACATTCCGTCGGTAATATTCTATAGCGACGGAAGATATTTCCGTCGCTGGCTGTCGGGAAAAAAGGCGTCGGGGAAAACAATACGACGGACCAAATATTACCGTCGGTAATAATAATTAATACCGACGGTAATATTAAAGCCGTCGGTCATATTTAATCAATTAAAAATTAATATAATATATTATTACCGATGAAATTTAAGAATCCGTCGGTAATATATAAGTATTTTACCGACGGTTATGGTCTATACTGTCGGTAATACTATATATATTACCGACGCATATATATATTGCCCGTCGGTAATAATATATATATTACCGACGGATATTATATGCCGTCGGCAAATTATTTATAATTTAAAAAAAATATAAACATTATTACCGACGGAATAATTAATTTCTGTCGGTAATAAGTATATATTTTTTTTAATAAATTTGCCTAAATAATGTTATTTAATTCCTGTGACTTACAACAATACCACAATATATTACCACAATTTATCAAATATTACCACAATTTATAAAATATTACCACAAATTTTAAAATATTAGCTAAATTGATAAAAAATTACAGCAAATTATCAAATATTACTACAATACCCGGCCGACAATTATAGACAAGAACAAAAAATAACCACATATTACAAAATAATATTTACATAATCCAGAACTGAGAGATGATACATGCCCTATCTCAACCACCCCCGCCCGCCACCAACGCTGGTGCTCTCATCGATCCCCTGACGCCGCCCTATCTCAACCACCCCCGCCTACCAACGCTGGTGCTCTCATCGATCCCCTGACGCCGCCGTGCTCCTGCAATTAACATGTATTTGTTAAAAAAATGGTTTATATCTATAACTGAGTCTAAGCGTTAAAAAATGATAAGTTAGCGTGTTTCGGTTTTGAAATAGGTTTGGATTCGATCGGATCGGCATTCGATAATTCGAAGTTGGAATTATTCCGTATTTCGGACTTGCGAGCGGGTTCTAATTGGATATTTGACCAATTTACGCTCCGATTCACCGATTTAGAGTCTAAGTGTTGGAAAATAATAAGTTAGCGTGTTTCGGATATGAAATAGGTTTGGATTCGATCCGATCGTCATCGGATCGGCATCCGATAATTTCAACTTGGAATTCTTCCGTATTTCGGACTTGCGAGCGGGTTCTAATTGGATATTTGACCAATTTACGATCTGATTCACCGATTTAGAGTCTAAGTGTTGGAAAATCATAAGTTAGCGTGTTTCGAATATGAAATAGGTTTGGATTCGATCCGATCGTCATCGGATCGGCATCCGATAATTCGAAGTTGGAATTATTCTGTATTTCGGACTTGCGAGCGAGTTCTAATTGGATATTTGACCAATTTACGCTCTGATTCACCGATTTAGAGTCTAAGTGTTGGAAAATCATAAGTTAGCGTGTTTCGGATATGAAATAGGTTTGGATTCGATCGGATCGTCATCGGATCGGCATCCGATAATTCGAACTTGGAATTATTCCGTATTTCGGACTTGCGAGCGGGTTCTAATTGGATATTTGACCAATTTACGCTCCGATTCACCGATTTAGAGTCTAAGTGTTGGAAAATCATAAGTTAGCATGTTTCGGATATGAAATAGGTTTGGATTCGAGCCGATCGTCATCGGATCGGCATCCGATAATTCGAAGTTGGAATTATTCCGTATTTCGGACTTGCGAGCGGGTTCAAATTGGATATTTGACCAATTTACGCTCCGATTCACCGATTTAGAGTCTAAGTGTTGGAAAATCATAAGTTAGCGTGTTTCGGATATGAAATAGGTTTGGATTCGATCGGATCGTCAACGGATCGGCATCCGATAATTCCAACTTGGAATTATTCCGTATTTCGGACTTGCGAGCGGGTTCTAATTGGATATTTGACCAATTTACGCTCCGATTCACCGATTTAGAGTCTAAGTGTTGGAAAATCATAAGTTAGCGTGTCTCGGATATGAAATAGGTTTGGATTCGATCCGATCGTCATCGGATCGGCATCCGATAATTCGAACTTGGAATTATTCCGTATTTCGGACTTGTGAGCGGGTTCTAATTGGATATTTGACCAATTTACGCTCCGATTCACCGATTTAGAGTCTAAGTGTTGGAAAATCATAAGTTAGCGTGTTTCAGATATGAAATAGGTTTGGATTCAATCGGATCGTCAACGGATCGGCATCCGATAATTCGAACTTGGAATTATTCCGTATTTCGGACTTGCGAGCGGGTTCTAATGAGATATTTGACCAATTTACGCTCCGATTCACCGATTTAGAGTCTAAGTGTTGGAAAATCATAAGTTAGCGTGTTTCGGATTTGAAATAGGTTTGGATTCGATCGGATCGTCATCGGATCGGCATCCGATAATTCGTACTTGGAATTATTCCGTATTTCGGACTTGCGAGCGGGTTCTAATTGGATATTTGACCAATTTACGCTTCGATTCACCGATTTAGAGTCTAAGTGTTGGAAAATCATAAGTTAGCGTGTTTCGGATATGAAATAGGTTTGGATTCGATCAGATCGTCAACGGATCAGCATCCGATAATTCCAACTTATAATTATTCCGTATTTCGGACTTGCGAGCGGGTTCTAATTGGATATTTGAACAATTTACGCTCCGATTCACCGATTTAGAGTCTAAGTGTTGGAAAATCATAAGTTAGCGTGTTTCGGATATGAAATAGGTTTGGATTCGATCGGATCGTCAACGGATCGGCATCCGATGTTTTGAACTTGGAATTATTCCATATTTCGGACTTGCGAGCGGGTTCTAGTTGGATATTTGACCAATTTACGCTCCGATTCACCGATTTAGAGTCTAAGTGTTGGAAAATCATAAGTTAGCGTGTTTCGGATTTGAAATAGGTTTGGATTCGATCGGATCGTCATCGGATCGGCATCCGATAATTTGTACTTAGAATTATTCCGTATTTCGGACTTGCGAGCGGGTTCTAATTGGATATTTGACCAATTTACGCTCCGATTCATCGATTTAGAGTCTAAGTGTTGGAAAATCATAAGTTAGCGTGTTTCGGATATGAAATAGGTTTGGATTCGATCGGATCGTCAACGGATCGGCATCCGATAATTCCAACTTATAATTATTCCGTATTTCGGACTTGCGAGCGGGTTCTAATTGGATATTTGACCAAATTACGCTCCGATTCACCGATTTAGAGTCTAAGTGTTGGAAAATCATAAGTTAGCGTGTTTCGGATATGAAATAGGTTTGGATTCGATCGGATCGTCAACGGATCGGTATCCGATAATTCGAACTTGAAATTATTCCGTATTTCGGACTTGCGAGCGGATTCTAATTGGATATTTGACCAATTTACGATCCGATTCACCGATTTAGATTCTAAGTGTTGGAAAATCATAAATTAGCGTGTTTCGGATTTGAAATAGATTTGGATTCGATCGGATCATCATCGGATCGGCATCCGATAATTCGAAGTTGGAATTATTCCGTATTTTGGACTTGCGAGCGGGTTCTAATTGGATATTTGGCCAGTTTACGCTCCGATTCACCGATTTAGAGTCTAAGTGTTGGAAAATCATAAGTTAGCGTGTTTCGGATATGAAATAGGTTTGGATTTGATCGGATCGTCAACGAATCGGCATCCGATAATTCGAACTTGGAATTATTCCGTATTTCGGACTTGCGAGCGGGTTCTAATTGGATATTTGACCAATTTACGCTCCGATTCACCGATTTAGAGTCTAAGTGTTGGAAAATCATAAGTTAGCGTGTTTCGGATACGAAATAGGTTTGGATTCGATCGGATCATCATCGGATCGGCATCCGATAATTCGAAGTTGGAATTATTCCGTATTTCGAACTTGCGAGCGGGTTCTAATTGGATATTTGACCAATTTACGCTCCGATTCATCGATTTAGAGTCTAAGTGTTGGAAAATCATAAGTTAGTGTGTTTCGGATATGAAATAGGTTTGGATTCGATCGGATCGTCAACGGATCGGCATCCGATAATTCGAACTTGGAATTATTTCGTATTTCGGACTTGAGAGCGGGTTCTAATTGGATATTTGACCAATTTACGCTCCGATTCACCGATTTAGAGTCTAAGTGTTGGAAAATCATAACTTAGCGTGTTTCGGATATGAAATAGGTTTGGATTCGATCGGATCGTCAACGGATCGGCATCCAATAATTTCAACTTATAATCATTCCGTATTTCGGACTTGCGAGCGGGTTCTAATTGGATTTTTGACCAATTTACGCTCCGATTCACCGATTTAGAGTCTAAGTGTTGGAAAATCATAAGTTAGCGTGTTTCGGATATGAAATAGGTTTGGATTCGATCGGATCGTCAACGGATCGGCATCCGATAATTCCAACTTGAAATTATTCCGTATTTCGGACTTGCGAGCGGGTTCTAATTGGATATTTGACCAATTTACGATCCGATTCACCGATTTAGAGTCTAAGTGTTGGAAAATCATAAGTTAGCGTGTTTCGGATTTGAAATAGGTTTGGATTCGATCGGATCGTTATCGGATCGGCATCCGATAATTCGAAGTTGGAATTATTCCGTATTTCGGACTTGCGAGCGGGTTCTAATTGGATATTTGATCAATTTACGCTCCGATTCACCGATTTAGAGTCTAAGTGTTGGAAAATCATAAGTTAGCGTGTTTCGGATATGAAATAGGTTTGGATTCGATCGGATCGTCATCGGATCGGGATCCGATAATTCGAAGTTGGAATTATTCCGTATTTCGGACTTGCGAGCGGGTTCTAATTGGATATTTGACCAATTTACGCTTCGATTCACCGATTTAGAGTCTAGGTGTTGGAAAATCATAAGTTAGCGTGTTTCGGATATGAAATAGGTTTGGATTCGATCGGATCGTCAACGGATCGGCATCCGATAATTCGAACTTGGAATTATTCCGTATTTCGGACTTGCGAGCGGATTCTAATTGGATATTTGACCAATTTACGCTCCGATTCATCGATTTAGAGTCTAAGTGTTGGAAAATCATAAGTTAGCGTGTTTCGGATATGAAATAGGTTTGGATTCGATCGGATCGTCAACAGATCGGCATCCGATAATTCCAACTTATAATTATTCCGTATTTCAGACTTGCGAGCGGGTTCTAATTGGATATTTGACCAATTTATGCTCCGATTCACCGATTTAGAGTCTAAGTGTTGGAAAATCATAAGTTAGCGTGTTTCGGATATGAAATAGGTTTGGATTCGATCGGATCGTCAACGGATCGGCATCCGATAATTCGAACTTGAAATTATTCCGTATTTCGGACTTGCGAGCGGGTTCTAATTGGATATTTGACCAATTTACGATCCGATTCACCGATTTAGAGTCTAAGTGTTGGAAAATCATAAGTTAGCGTGTTTCGGATTTGAAATAGGTTTGGATTCGATCTGATCGTCATCGGATCGGCATCCGATAATTCGAAGTTGGAATTATTCCGTATTTCGGACTTGCGAGCGGGTTCTAATTGGATATTTGACCAATTTACGCTCCGATTCACCGATTTAGAGTCTAAGTGTTGGAAAATCATAAGTTAGCGTGTTTCGGATATGAAATAGGTTTGGATTCGATCGGATCGTCAACGGATCGGCATCCGATAATTCGAACTTGGAATTCTTTCGTATTTCGGACTTGCGAGCGGGTTCTAATTGGATATTTGACCAATTTACGCTCCGATTCACCGATTTAGAGTCTAAGTGTTGGAAAATCATAAGTTAGAGTGTTTCGGATATGAAATAGGTTTGGATTCGATCGGATCGTCAACGGATCGGCATCCGATAATTCCAACTTGGAATTATTCCGTATTTCGGACTTGCGAGCGGGTTCTAATTGGATATTTGACCAATTTACGATCCGATTCACCGATTTAGAGTCTAAGTGTTGGAAAATCATAAGTTAGCGTGTTTCGGATTTGAAATAGGTTTGGATTCGATCGGATCGTCATCGGATCGACATCCGATAATTCGTACTTGGAATTATTCCGTATTTCGGACTTGCGAGCGGGTTCTAATTGGATATTTGACCAATTTACGCTCTGATTCACCGATTTAGAGTCTAAGTATTGGAAAATCATAAGTTAGCGTGTTTCGGATATGAAATAGGTTTGGATTCGATCCGATCGTCATCGGATCGACATCCGATAATTGGGCTGATCACCTGACGGTGTTTCCGTGCCTATTCCACCTTGCAAATCATGTATTATACACAGCATGTCATCGTCATCGTCTGTATTAATATTATCATCAGCGATCACTGTGTTTGAAGTTTCACCGTGAGCTGCCATGGGGACTGCATCTAGCTCCTCACCGTGCGAGAACCAACGGGTATAGCTAATGTCAATGCCACGCATTACCAGATCAACCTCACATTTCTCTCGAACCTTCCTAGTCACCCTTCCGCAGTCTATACAGGGACACATAATTTTTCCATCAAGCGGTGCAAGACGCTCAAATGCAAAATCCAGAAATTTCCTGACTCCTTCTCTGTACTCTTAGCTCATGCGATTCGAATTACACATCCAACTCTTATCGATCGAAGACATCTTCGTCTATCTGGCTATACAACACCTGACATATAATTTCAAACAATGTTATAAGACTCCGCACAATTTCGGTTTCGGTTCCCGGGTATGGAACACCGAACCAAAACTTCTACAGGCCATCCACATCCCTAATGGATGAGTGTATTATGATGAGTAGACTAGTCACATAGTAAACCTAGGGTTGCTGGCCAGCATTTGAACTGCTGATAGTTCGAATGCTAGGCATAGCACCAAAGTTATGCGACAGTAAGTCAACAAGTCAGGGAGCCTCATCAAGTAAACACTTGGGGTCTGACGGTTCTCTCTGTCGCTCGAGTAGATTTATGGCTTTAGCATACCTCATATCACACCGAACCGACAAAAACCGACCATTTCGGTTTCGGTTTCGGTTTCGGTTTTGATTTTTCGTAAACCGAAAAAAATATAACCGACAAAACCCACACCAAAACCGACCGACAAAACCGACGCTCACCCTAGTCTAAAAACTACATTTTGCCCCCCATTCCCCCATTCAATTCAGTTTTGATAGGATAAAAATCAATGTTTTAAAACACGAAAACTCGACTCGACTCGAAACCTTAATGAGTCGAGTAGACATGACAACTCGGCTAAAACCCGACAAAACTCGAGTCGGATCGAAACTCAGCCGAGTCAGATCGAAACTCGAGTTTTGGACCGAGTCGGATCGAAACTCAGCCGAGTCGAGTCGACTCGGCCGAGTTTCGAGTCGACTCGGCGAGTTTTAAAACAGTGTAAAAATTACCAAATGAGGGAATTAACCACAATATATTACCATAAATATATTACCACAAATTGTGGTATTGTTGTAAATCACAATATATTACCACAAGATAAAAATTACCACAATATATTACCTAAATAAAAATTACCACAATATATTACCTAAATAAATTACCACAATATATTACCACAATATATTACCACAATATATTGTGGTAATTTTGTATTGTTGTAATATATTGTGGTAATTTTGTGGTATTGTTGTAATATATTGTGGTAATATATTCCTGTGATTTACAACAATACCACAATATATTTAATTCCTGTGATTTTACCTAAATAAAAATTACCACAATATATTACCACAAATTAACCTAAGGGGGAAAGGGAGGAGGAGGAGGAGCTCACCAGCGATGGTCGGCAGGCCTCGAGAAGGAGGAGGAGCACTGGTGTCGCAGTTGGTGGCGTGAGAAAGGGGAGGGGTGGTCGGAGGTGCAATGGAGGGGATGGGTGGCCGGTCGGAGGGGGGGTTTAGATCGAGAGAGAGAGAGAGGTGAGGGGATGAAGTAGAGAGAGAGAGAGAGAGAGAGAGAGAGAGAGAGAGAGAGAGAGAGAGAGAGAGAGAGAGAGAGAGAAGGAAGGCTAGGGAGGCCGGGGAGGGGGGGAGGAGGCCGGGGAGAGAGAGAGAGAGGGCCGGGAGGCCGGGGAGGGGCGGAGGTCGGGAGGGGGATGGGTGGCCGGAGGGGATCGCGGGGCTGCCGGAGGGGGACGGGGTCGCCGGCGGGTCGGGTCGGTGAGAGAGAGAGAGATTGAGAGAGGGATCACGGGGCTGCCGGAGCTTTGGTTGAAACACAAAAAGAAAATGGTGCAGGCTGCGGTGGATAAGTAAGGGGTTTTTACCGACGGAACTTTAAGTTCTGTCGGTATAATTACTTTGTACCGACGGTAGTATAATGTCCGTCGGTAAAAATCAGTGACGAAACTCAGGGTTCCATTTTTTTCCAGAGGCTCGGGTTTTGCCCTGAGTTTCGTCGGGACAATTGTACCGACGGATATTGAATTACCGTCGGTATCGTACCGACGGACATATAATTTCTGTCGGTATAATTATTTATACCGACGAAAATATAACGTCCGTCGGTAAAAACCGCCGACGAAACTCAGGGTTCCATTTTTTCCAGAGGCTCGGTTTTTACCCTGAGTTTCGTCGGGACAATTTTACCGACGGATATTTAATTACCGTCGGTATCGTACCGACGGCCATAAAATGTGCGTCGGTATAATTATTTATACCGACGGACATATAAAATCCGTCGGTAAAAATCTCCGACGAAACTCAGGGTTCCATTTTTTTCCAGAGGCTCGGTTTTTAGCCTGAGTTTCGTCGTGACATTTTACCGACGGTCTTTATGTAGCCGTCGGTATAAAGTATATTACCGACGGTATATATATGTACCGTCGGTATAAATCATTTTACCGACGAATACTATTTGATCGTCGGTAATAAATGTGCAAAAAAAATTTAAAAAATTGAAGTTATAATACCGACGGATATTATAGTCACCGTCGGTAAAGACCCTATTTCTTGTAGTGCCTCTTGGTCATCTTGCCTTCTAGGTAGGATTCACAGGTGGAAAGGATCTCCGTAGGATCTGTTTCCAGAAGTCCGGCCTTCACCAACCTATGGATCCTGTCTAAGCCAATATGCCCAAGCTGTAAGTGCCATAATTGGGTTAAATTCTCTGAAGGTTTCTTACGCTTAGATGAATTCATATTAAATGCTGAAGTTATTATGTTATCTTTTTCAAATTTATGACTGACAATATAGAGATGATTCTGAACCATTCCTTTTATTATAAAAGTTCCATTCAGCTTAAACGACACACCAAAAGCATCAAAATAAACTGAATAACCTTCATTAACTAAAGAAGAAACAGAAATCAAGTTACATCTCAAGGACGGTACATAAAAAACATCTCTAAGAGTCAAAGCCTTATTATTCGAAAAACTAAGATTAACATCTCCAATAGCTTCAGCAGCAGCCACGGCCTCAGTCCCCATGCTTAAGGTCACCTCTCCATCAAGCAACCTTCTGCTTTCCCGAAACCCCCTGAAGAGAGTTACAGGTATGGTTAGTGGATCCTGAATCCACAATCCAACTAGCAAAAGAACTATTACTTGAAAGAAATGATTCAACAACTAAGAGTTGCAGATTACCTTCACCAGCATTCTGAGGCTTCTTGCAGTCCTTCTTCCAATGTCCCTTCTGGCCACACCAAAAATACTTCTTGCCCGGTTTCTTAGATTCTCCAGACCCAGAGGCCCCAGTAGAGTCCTGCACAGGCGCAGACTTAGATTTCTTCTTATGTTTCTTGCCCTGAGGTTTAACAGACTTCTTGAAGGATCTGCGTTGCACATGAAGTGTTTCACCCTTCTGCTTGAAGCCATCCTCAGCTGCCTGGAGAGCTCCCAGAAGCTCTGTATTTGTCATAGCCAACTTGTTTAAGTTAAAGTTGGTGACAAAGCCTTCAAAGGTTTCAAACAGTGACGAGAGGAAAATGTCTATCATCACCTCGCCATCTAGCACAATGTCCATGGTTGCTAGTTCGTTCTGGAACCCAAACATTTTCATCATGTGTTCCCGAACCAGCGTCCCATTAGACATCTTAGTGTCGACGAGTTTCTTGATGGTAAGGTATCGCATAACGCGATTGTGACCTTCAAATATTTCCTTCAGATATAACATCATGTCAGAAGCGTCGGGCATCTCCTCGACCTACTTCTGCAGAGTTGTTTGCAAGGATGCTATTATATAGCATTTACATATTTCATTAGATTCCTTCCAGTAGTGAACGCCTTCAACTGTGCCTCTGTGGTATCGGGTCCTGGCAAATCTGGCTCAGGGTCATTCAGGGCTGTCATATGTTTACCAATCCTTAAGACCAGGTACAGGTTGCGCTTCCAGTCCTCATAGTTGGGACCGGTAAGGTTGTGGTCATTTAGGATAGCGGACATGGGGTCTAACTTGGTCATCTGAAAATAAAAGATTGAATAATGAGAATGCATGAAAACTTATTTTATAGATTTTTAAAACAAGCTAATTATATCCATATGTCAATGCTACTCTCAAGCGAAGCCATCTCTATGGATTAATTAACCATGTATGCAAGATCTCGGAATAGGCTACACTTGTCCGAGGGGGCAGTGTGTAGGTCTTCCGCTTACACGGGTCTTTCCCTTGACCCTATCCAAATCTGCCAACTACGGGCTTTGATGGACTATGGTTATCTTCTGGCCAATACCACGTGATCACCGTTGTCTTCGCAACGAATACCTCACGTGTACTTAGGATGCTTACCCACGAGCCTAGGCAATTACGGCACGGGAGTTCTAACGGCTCCCACGAGAGTGAGTAAAGCCTGAACACTTGGTACCGTAATCGTCATATCCCGAAGGAGATCACTAAGTAGCTTGGCATAGAAAAAACACAGCTCTTACCCGAGGGGGTTGTTGAGTTATGCCTTTCCACCCAAGCACGAAGTGATTAACCGTGGAGGCCAGAGGATCTCTAAAAGTCCTCTCTTACACCCCTTATAATATATGAGGGTTATTTTGCGAGTATGAATTTATGCAAATGCAAAGGTAGCGACCTCCTATATACTAGACCCTGGTCACACCATGCTCCCACTAGCGTTCAAGCCCTTCGCCTAGCATTAATCATTCTCGGAATATCATAGTCCCTGTCTCAAGTGGATTTCTCCATTCAAGGGTCACATTACATATTCCGAGAATATCGATGCTCTGCAAAATTGGTTATCACACTAATGCTCTGGAGCTTAGCCTAGAGTCAGACTCACTGGAAAGGACTCCCACTAGTCATGACGCCTCGCTTATAAATTTGATAATTGATGTTCAATGGATCTCCATCCCATCTTTGATTTCGATGCTGGCCAAATAGGCACACCCGACTAGTCGGGTGTTGACCTAATAGTGGCATAACCATATGTGATGGGATCCCACTAACATCAAAAGTCAACTAAATAATAGGCATCATCTAGCAGGATCCTATCCTCAAACAGTCGCTTGGACCGGAGGGAAAAGGCATCCCTCTAAAAACTGATAATCACATTATCTCATCGGGGTTCGATATGAAATATAAAGAACTAATAAAGAAAGCAACCATAAAGACTGAATTAAGTTCAGGGTCCGACCCCTGAACCTAATTTGCACAGCGCAAGCTTCTAGCTTTCTTTGCAAGGTCCCTCGGTCCGGCTCCTCCGTCGCACTCGCGAACACTTTGTCGGATCGTCTTCATCCTCCAGGGTTCCGCTTCGCTCCCGACGGTGGATTTCTTTGGCATATCTTTCTTCTCGATCTGTAACCGAAAAAGTCTAGTACACTTCGAGCAAGTGCTCGCTTGTATATAATTTTCTAGAAAGAAAAGAAAACACCTAGGAAAAGGCCATGGGAACCGAGGATGGTCAACCCCCATCACTCGTCCAATCTACGGCTCTGATTACATATCCATACACAAAGAGAGCAAATCCAGACAATGGCTAACCCGGGGTCCGACCCCCGGTAGCAATCACAAAATATAGATCTAGATTTTATAGCAGCGCCCTGCAAGAATGATTAATAGAACAAGCACAATATATACATATGCATGATCTAAGCGTAGGAACCCCGATGATCTCACGTATTCATCATGCGCACATATATTGGTTTCATGAATAATCGTGAAACGTACACCACTAATGCGGCTCTGATACCAATTATTGAAAATAAATCCATGGTAGAGTCTCGCAGCGGAAACGATTTGGCAGTCGAAAGATCGTTCATGGTGCACGTTACACGATTTAAACTTTCATCGAAACTAATCTACATATGTGTGCATATGTATGCACGTGAATCGAACACCCTAACGATAATCTAGTATAATGATTATCTAGCATGCATGAAAATTATAATGCTCGCTAGATCTACATATTAGATTACACATACCTTTCGTACGGATCTTTTAATCACGGAGAATTGTCTTCTTTGTCGATGGAGACGGAAGATCATTCGCGAAGAAGCCGATGGTACGAATGGAGACGATGCCTTCTTGTTCACCCGATCTCACACGATGCATGGAACGTCGCTCTCGGATCTCTGAGTGCCTCCTAAGAACGACCCTTCTCCTTCTTCGAAACTCCACGCGGGGAAGACGACGTTGCAAGCGAGAAATGAGAGAGAGATTAGGGAGAGAACTAGAGAGATGAGAGAGGGAGGGGGTGCGGTTTTTCCATCAATATGGCCGGCCCCATATAGTCCCTTATATAGGGCCGGCCTACCCCCTTGGATAGGGATCCAAGGGGATAATAACCTCCTACAATTATCTCTCCATTATCGCCCTTTTATCTCTTCTTCTATTTATCCGTTTTCCCACTTTTTAGGGCTCGACTTTGACCGTTTCAAACCCCTATCCCTATCTATATGGCCAGCCCTATAGATGAGGGATTCTCATCCCTACAACATAGGGCCGACCCTTACATGGTCTCCCATTGCTAGGGTCGGCCATAAGTGAGGTCCGGCAGAGTGAGGTTTTTACCAAAACGCCCTGACGCCTCATTTTGATCATTTCTAGCGTGCGAGACCTAGCGGCCATTACTTAAGTGATTTCTACTAGTTACCTTACTATTAACTGAGGCCACCGGAGGGTGCCTCTAGCAAAGTCAACTAGTTAACTCGCAATATACCCCGGTGCATCGCACATATGCAGCGAAGTTCACTTATGGCTAGGGATTACTACCTGCGCATCTGTACTAGTCTCGGGCATACCCCTTAGTACTCGCATGTAGTTACGCATCTACCGTGCTCTAGTGCCAAGCACACACAGAGCATATACTTCTTTCTTTCTTATAGTGCTTAAGGTGTTCCGAGGAGATGGTTCAAGAACCGTACATAATGTTGATAAGGTGGAACCATCAGGGACCGGGGTTCATGGCTTCCAACTCAAGCTCGATCGACACACTACCCGAGTGTACAATCGATCCTCTGAGCTCGAGTTAACCTGTATAGCCACCCAGAGTGCGACGCAGGCTGCACTCCAATTCACCCAGACTTACTATATTCTTCATCATACCCCTGCTCTCCGCTTAGTAGTGGTAAACTCGCTGTCCCTCCACTTGATGCCATGATTCACTTCGAGCGGTGGAGACTACCGTCAGACTCGAATGATCATATGACTTGGTTTCTTCCAGGTTGACCTATACATCGTACCTCTGATTACCCCGTCGAGTAATCGAACCCGGTCAACAGTCAAACTGGTGACCACCAGGCCTGGGTTTGGTACAGTGTAAGTCACACCAAGGAACACACCTCCCTTCAGGGGTGTGGATGGCCTGTAGGAGTGACACGCTAATGCAACGCCAGCCGGGTAACCCAGTACACCGTGGTTTTGGATCACTGCATACGGATCCTCACACATTGGTGCGCCAAAGCACCACACAACTGGTTAGTCCATCAGACGTGGTTCCTCAGGGTTTAGGACCGTTTTATCCTAAGCAGAAACACAGCTTAGTGTACCAGTGTTTGCTCACTGATCTGTACACCGTGTTAGTTCCGTTCAGCCACAGATACTGTGCCTGGTGATGACCATAGTGAAGACTTCCCATGAACTGTCATCCCCAACAACTTATCATGATGAGGCGACCAACCTGATCATAGCTGCGAACTGATTTAGATTATATGGGACCAATCCACTCAGTCTTCAACTCAGTAGACTACCATATAACCATGACTTTCTGTTCTTAAAAGAACACGTAACTATATTACGTACCTATATGCATCTCATATAATAACTATCAATCTTTATTAGACCAAAACATAAAGTTTTACAAGCTTAGAACACATCAATCCTAACACTAGCTTCATCTCTTGGTCGCTTCGGGGGGCGAGATTTATCCGTCGATCAGTTTTTACAGTGGCTGCATCGCAATATCGCCCAGTTTGTTGATCTCCTCTGATACAGACGATACCTTCTTCTGTTGTAAATTTGAGGAGCTGGTGATAGGAGGAGGAGATGGCATTGATCTGATGGAAAAATGGTCAACCAAGGATGATGTTGTAGTTGGATGTCCCTTCAATAATGGCGAACCTTACTGAGACTCGAGTCTCCCGGCTGAGATCGAGGGTGAATCTCGACTCCCCTATTGTTATGCTCTGCTCCCCGTTGAAGCCCGTGATCACCGTTGGGACGACTTCAAGACTTGAATATTTATGTCCAAGGCACTTGAAGCAGTCTGAGAACATGATATCGATAGAGATTTCCGGTGTCGATGAGGATGCAGTTGACAGTGCTCCCGTCGATGATGAGCTTTAGGACCAGGGGGTCCCGATATGGAGTATGAACTCCTTGAAGATCAGAGTCATTGAAGATGATAGATGGCCAAGCTAGGCCTTTGACAGGTTTCTCGATCCAGGTGTCTTCTTTGTTCGCTGTAGAGCGAATATTGAAGATGCGTCGCATTTGCCGATCGACTTCTTTCTCTGTCAATGTTTGATTATGCAACGCTCCATGAATGCCAAAGACGTTGGCACGCACAGTGATAGGTGATTGATCGGTAGAGATTTGATGGATCCAGCATGCTTCTTTCCTCTTTGCAGAAGGTCGACGGTGATCTTGTTCGCATTTGACAAACTCTTGGAGATGGCCTTCTCGCAACAAATCCTTGAGATGATATCTCAGTCGATAGCATCGATCGGTAGAATGGCCGTGGCTGTGGTGAATATCGTAGTAGACTATTTTATCAGCTGTGACCTTGGTATCAGGCTGCAGATGATTCGGCCTTCGGAGGAACTCTCCATATTGAATTCGATCGAGAATCTACTCGATCGGTAGAGTCCAATCCGTGAATGTAGTCTTCTTCGAAGGGGATCTGCATCTGTCGTTCCTTGATCACTTGGATGCAGGGGAAACCACTGCCTCTGCATTGTGAGCTTTGGCAGTGTACTTCGGGGCTTCTCTTTAGGCAGGTCGTCGTTTTGTTTCTCGTCTCTTTCGGGCGACCTGATCGTCTTCAACTTTGATCTTCCTCTGGATTCGATCGAACATCGAACCCAGGGAAGGGGGAGGATTGCGGATGAAATCATTATAGATATGCAGATCGAAACGGAGGGCATTTTGGAAGGCTAGCATGATAGCCTCATCATCCAGATACTGTCTTGAGAGAGCGGCGTGCTCGTTACGGAATCTTCGCGTGAAGGTATGAAGACTCTCATCAGCACCCATCCTCAGCCTGTAGAGGAAATCAAGCTTCTTCTCCGACTTCAAGTTGAGCTGATAGTGTTGTACGAAGTGGTTAGCCAAGACTCCGAATTGGGTGATGGACCCAGCCCGAAGGTTATGGTACCAATCGAGAGATGGTTCATCGAGGCTCTCGACGAAGGTGCGGCAGAGCACGTTGTTTTCTTCTTCGTGCGGCGTTAGAGCTTGCTTGAAGGCCAGGATGTGAAGGGTTGGATCTCTTTTGAGGCAATTGAATTTGGGGAGAGTTGGAGCTCTCCATCCCTTCGGAAAGGACGATTGAAACAAACTTCAGTAGAGAGGTTCAGCAGAAGAGTATCCCTCTCTACGACCATGTCCTTGACCTGGATGCAGATCGAGAGGTCTTGCTCGGGCCTTTGAGTAGTTGCCGGATGGAGCTGGTGGCGAAGATTCATTCCAACTCCATGTTGGAGTGGGAGGAATGGAGAAACTCTGCTCTTTGAAGGTGCTCCTTTCATCTGGTGCCTCCCATGTAAGTTGGGCTTCGACTGTGTCTGTCTAACACAGTTGCGACCTGAAGATGATTGAGAGGACTCATCATCGATATGATCCCAGATACTCTGCTTCCATGGAGCCGCAGAGGGGGTTGGGTTGCGACGAATCCTCTCAAGGGCAGCGGTACCCATTGACCTTCGTGGTTCAGAGTGAATCGACTGCCGTGGCGGATCAACTCTCTCGTTGAATGAAGGGATGGGGAGCGCAATTCCGGCTTCGGAGGCTGCCTTCTTAAGGGCGTCTCTTTTCAGGTGTGAGGGCAGCGTTTTGCTTAGGCAATTGCAGAGCTGAACGTCGACCACCGAGATTTGGTAAGTAGATGGTGGGTCTTCAGCAGGAGTAGGGGCAGTTTGCCCTATCGACTGTCGAAGAGGTGGGGCGATCAGTCGATCGACCGATCTTCCGCTCCCTGAACGAACCCCCATTTCGGGGACAACGAGGGGCTGCCCGAAGTTGAGCCGTTGACTCATCGAACGAGTCTCTGGACGAGGTTAACGTGTGTTACTTCTCTCTGGATGATCCTGATGCTTCATCCTCGCTATTTAGAGAGCGAAGGATGCAACGAGATTACCGGTGTCCTAACGATTGTCTGCTCAACCGAAGGGCCTGGGAAGTTTGACTATCTAGATCGGTTGTCTGCTCAACTAATCTGATATACGGTGTAGCGAACTTGGCTTCTCGCTCGATCCCACAAACGGCGCCAAACTGTGGGGGAAAAATCTTCATGCCGATCATAAGACTTCACTCCACCAATCAATTGAAGTTGAGTGGTAGATCTTTGATTGATCTATTGATTGAAAGGTGGCTCCGAAGGTCGAAACCTTGGTGACTTTGAGTTAACACTTTCGATATACAAACAGAGAGAAGATTGACACAAGATGTGGTCTTGGCGTTCAGCCGAAGCCTACGTCTCCGTGATATAGGGAGTAACCTGAATTCACTAACTCTTTGTTCGTCGTGACCTTGACAAGCTGAGTGTCACTGAAGTGTCTCCGAACTTCTTCAGAGACAAGAAGAAGATCGAGGAAATTTGGAAGATCGAAAGCTGGGATTTCAGAGCTCTTGGATTCTGGATTCTGTTCTTTGGTTTTCGAAATCAGGTTTCAGATCCTTTTACACTTGAAGGCTCTGCTATTTATAGGATTTTCTAGGAGGAAAACTGGGGCAAATGGCGGTTTCTGCTGTTGTATCTGGGGATCCTCCAGGCAGGGCAAGTGGGTTCCGCTGTCGTCTCTGGGAACTCCACAAGCAGGGCTAGTGGGTCCCACTGTCGTCTCTGAGGACTCCACAGGTAGGGCTGGTGGGTCCCGCTGTAGTCGCTGTGGGCCCACTAGGTAGGGCTGGTGGGTCCCGCTGTAGCCTCTGTGGGCCCACCAGGCAGGGCTGGTGGGTCCCGTTGTAGTCTCTGTGGGCCCACCAGGCAGGGTTGGTGGGTCCTGCTGTAGTCTCTGTGGGCCCACTAGGCAGGGCTGGTGGGTCCTGCTAGGGGTGAGCGTCGGTTTTGTCGGTTTTATTTTTTTTCGGTTTTCGAAAAATCAAAACCGAAACCGAAACCGAAATGGTCAATTTTTGTCGGTTCGGTGTGATCGGTTTTCGGTTCGGTTTCGGTTAATATGAGTTATGCTAGAACCCTTGGCTCTTGAATCTTAATCGTCAGTTCATCACAAATAAGTGGATGATTATGTTCTTACATAGTGCCAAAATGAAAGTTCAAAGCAAAATCAACCGACGTTCACTCTTTTGAAGCATTGTAGATCTAACATAATTACTTCGTACTTGCACTTACTGGAAACAAAAGTATTATGGCCGCTGTGTTTATGATTTAAGAAGTCGGGTCGGTTTTTTCGGTTTCGGTTCGGTGTTTCATACTCGGGAACCGAAACCGAAACCGATTTAATCGGTTTTGTCGGTTCGGTTTGTTTTCGGTTCGGTTTGATGTTCGATTCGGTTATTTTGGTTAAATTTTGGTCGGTTTCGGTTCGGTTATGCGGTTCGAGTCGGTTTTTGCACAGCCCTAGGTCCTGCTGTAGTCTTTGTGGGCCCACCAGGCAGGGCTGGTGGGTCCCGCTGTGGTCTCAGTGGACCCCCCAGTCAGGACTGGCGGGTCCCGTGGTGGTTTCAGTGGACCCCCCAGGCAGGGTCGGTAGGTCCCGCGGTAGTCCCTGTGGACCCCCAGGCAGAGCTGGTGGGTCCCGTAGTCTGTGGGCTTCTTGCCAAAATTTGCACCCACAACAGTGGTGGGCGGGGTGGGATGCAGGCGGCGGCACGTGGGGTGCGACACAGGTACAATGGAGGGAAAAAAAGGGGGGGTGTTATGTAGATAAGGGCTGCCTATAAGATAAGGCTGTGCTACCTATAGACCTATAGACGGGAGTTGCCTTTGGTATTTCGTGGCTTGTTTATATACCCGAAACCCGAACCAAAACCTGAAACCTGACTGGGTATGGATCGGGCATGGACCGTTCCATACCCGAATGGGTATGGGTCGGGTATGGGTCTGCCATACCCGAATGGGTACGGATAGGGGTAGGGTCCGAATCAAACCCGACCCATTTTCACCCCTACCCGCACCGCAGCAGCCTGGCGGGCGGCCCAAACAGGCCGAACAACTGTCTGCTCCAGACTCCAGTGAATGCTTCCTCGCCTCCCCTCCCCACTGATCCGAACCCATGGGTCGCCGCTCCTCCGCCTCCTCCTCCCTCGCCGAAACGGATTTCCAGCACCTCCGCTTATCCTCCGACGCCTCTCCCACTCCCTCCCTCCCCCAAACGCCGGCCTCCCTGATCCCCGGCTAGGATTCGTCCGCAGGGAGCTCGAAGAGCTCCAATCCCTGATGCCCTCCACCCCACCAGCTCCAGAGCTAGTGCGAGGAAAGAAGGAAGAAGCCGGACGAGGAGGAGGAGGGATGAGGGTGGAGTTATCGCACCAGTGGCCGGAATGGGTGGAGCTGATGGACCGCCTCTTCCAGAGTGGCTACCTGGACCGCGGCGCTTTCGAGAGGCCTCCTCCTCCTCACTCTTCTCCTCCTTCGAATGTTTCCATGGATTCCAACCATATCCGCACCGCATGCCTCAATTTCTCGCGGGACCGATTCGATCTCATCAGGTGAATGCAGCAGTTTGATTTACTTTCATCAGAATTTCATAGAGAATGGCATGCACTTCATTTCCAAGAAAGCAGATGTAGTTTACTTCCCAGTTCCCACTATTTGTTCATATTAGATGCAAATAGAATTGAATCCTAATCTAAATCGTCGAGGGGATTAAACCCATCGAGGATAAGTACAGGTGATTTTGATGTGAACCGGCATAATGAATTCATACATTCCCATATATGCTAACCGAAAAAATGCGATCATTATTCTTTATTCATGGTAGAAGCAAATTGCTTAAATGCTCTAATTGAAGCATTATCACTACTCACATATACAAAAACTCGCACATTGCGGTATATGTGAGTAAGTGTCAAATTGCACATGCGGTTATGCGGGTGCATGTGTGATTGCGCTGATTTATTTTCAAGATTTAGTTTAGAATAGATATGCCCAAAATATACTTTAAACAGAAAAAAAGCAATATTATAATGCAAAAAAAAATAAAAAATATTTGTTTTATTGTGGATAATTAGTAACATATCGATTCAAATACGATTAATGGAACAAAAGACATACTTCATCAAAACACAAGTATACAACTATAAAAAACCGTAATACTTCAAATTTACAAGGTTTCTATATGCCATCAAGGGACATCTCTAGTCTATCCACCATCACTATTTCAGAACCGCTGGCGAGCACATCATCATCGTATGAGTTGTCTTCTTCTTCAATGCATTGCTCCTCTTCTTCTGTCTCCTCTACCATCTAACCTCATGAGTACCAGGAGAGATCAATTTCTTCCACAACTCTGGAACGTACTGAACCTCATTCAAAGTCCTCGCAATGCCATTATGCATACGGATCTTGACTTTGCCTTTTCCAATAGTTTTGCAGGCGACATCGTTGCCCATCAAGGCTGTACCATCATTCATCTCCTGATATGAAGTGAACTAATCCCTATTGGTACACATATGATAAGAGTAAGCAGAATCTAGGATCCACTTCTGATTCAGATCCTCACAAATTGTAATTGATAAAACTGTATTATCTGACAGACCCTTCGCTATGTGAACCACATCAGACGACGCTCTAGATTGAGCACCCTACCCAGACTATTGTTCTTAGCTTTTAGCTTAGGCCAATCACTCTTTATATGACATTTCTTGTGACAATAATAGCACTCCACCTCTTTACTAACCTTAGATTTGGATCTAGGTCTTCCCTTTGAAGCTCCCTTATTTTTTGTCCTTCCTCTTTCCACAAACAAGTCGAAACTTTCTGCTTGAGAATCTGAACCCGTAATTTTTGTCGTGAATTCATTGTATAGAAGTATTGCAATGATTTCTTCTAATCCAATAGTATCATTCCCATATAGTAGAGTTATAACTTAGTGCTCAAACTGATCCTATAAATTGGCTCGAAGAATTAGTGCAATTTTTTCGTTTGCAATCTCTACTTCGATATTCAGCAATTCGAAATTAATTCGACTAAATTCATGAATGCTAGTGGATCGACGTACCTTCTTCATTGAAAATGTATAAAGTTGTTGCTTCAGAAACAATCGGTTTGTCAGAGACTTTGTCATATACTAGCTTTCAAGTTTTGACCAAATCATTTCTTCCGTTTTTTCATACATGACTGGTGTACTTGATCCCATTCGCCAAACATGACCAGATTTTACTGCATGCCTAAAGGTTGTATTCCCAAACTACATCTACATCTCTGCATGTTTACCCTTCAGACAGATCAATGATTTGTGTTGACCTTGTTGAATCAAAATAGAAAATATTGCAAAACTTAAGATGTCCATTGTCCAATAGTCACTAATGAAAATAGAATAGAAAATAGAAATTAAGCATCCATTGTGTCGTCAAGAGCATCCAATGCTAAACTCGTATCATTCTCTTCATCCTTCATGAATTCAATGTTATCGGAAGAAAGTTGAATTTCAATGTCATCGGACTCATCATTGATACAATCATAAAGTTCGGCAAAAAAATGCGTTTTTTAACCTTTTTTTCAATAAAAATGGCAAAAAAAAACGACGAATTTGGTAACCTGTAAAAATCAGGAAAAAACGGTAACAAATCGGCTCCCCATTAAGTTGCGTTTTAATTTAAATACGTATTTTTCAAAAAAAACGCCGAACTTTATTACTATGCTGGTTACTGACCACTAATTACATTCCAGAATTGACTAATGTTCTATTTGATTGATAAATGGAATTTAATAATTATGTTTATTCTTGATACTTTAATACTTGAAGTAGTTAATTACCTGGCCAGAAGACTCGGTGTTAAGAGGCACATTACAACTTGCATGCGACACTATTTACACTTGTTTTTTTATTTTCCTATTTTTAAAAATTCTCTAAAGATTCTGAAAGTAAGGCCTTCAAAATTTATATCCAAATTGTCAAAACCATCAAAATGTGCTTAATCGAAACTAGACAGGAAATAATCCCGAATCCGAGTTTTCAAATGTATGCGATATTGTTAATGTCAAAGGATATATGCAAATATACAAACTGTAAGGTGGGACCGTTTACATACAGTTGACTTGTTGGGGAGTTGTTGTAAATTGTAACACCTTTTTCCCAGGACATTTATAGCTAGGTTAAATGTTAAATGTCAATAAACTAGTTCTAACCGTATAGCCCTGAAAATGAGATCCTCATAACGAACCCAGGAAATCCTATGTCTAATTGGTACTTTTTATTGTTTATCTTGTTTTTGTTCACAAGGGTTTGTTGTCTAGGGATTACAGTGAGATCCATTGATCACATGCAGAACCATTTTTAGGAAAGAATCAGTTCCAATGCTCATGACTCATGTGTGTTGGTATGTACATGTGCGGGCCTTTATACTAGGCTGCTCATGTAAGTCCACTTTGCATGATGCCCACCACTGTGCACAGCGTGACTCGTACCCATGATGCGACCTTTGGCACTACACAACGCGTATGGTGCTAGTTGTGTGTGCACATGGGCTTACATTATGTTAGTTGGGTACGAAGTATGGGTATTAGATGTATGTGTCTAGGAGTTGGGTTCATCAATCCCAAAATGTTAGGATATGGGCACTCGACTGAAGTCAAAAAATTGGATACATGCATTGTTGTCAAGTATAATGTGCGATCACACAACCTAGACTCAGCTGATCGCATATGCGATTGTGCAGTCACACATTCCTGTTGTATTATAATTGCTTGACACTACCTGATTACATCTGTCATCTGGATTATCCATAGACTTGCATCCTTAGAATTCAGAATAATTGAATCTGAACTGCACAATTTTAAATTTAAATTATTTAATTGGGTTAACAGCTGATCTGTTGCATCATTTAGGCTTCCTGTATTAATGGCATGCACCATTATACCTTTCCCATCCTTTTCCCACAAGATCCACCAATTTCATTCACCAAAATCCCCCAAAACTCAATCTGAACTGTGCAATTCAGATCCGAAAAACCATAGATATTTGCATATTCACTTACTGGATTGTCTTCAATCTTTAACCCTATTTAGCTATCCATCAAATTTTGTCCACATCCGACCTCCGGATGTTCGTCAAACAACCAACCTATCCTGCTGCAAAAATATTTGAGCCTTCCCAAACCCCAAATCTTTCACCTAGAACGAGATCCTTCCTTTTTGACGGGACCCCTTCACCCGTTCCGCATCACTATCCATGTGCACTGGACCTGACTTTTGCTAGGCAACATAAATGTGCGTGTCCCACAAATCATACTTGCTAACCTTTGAAGACAATGAACTACTAATTCATTCTTCCATAATTTTGGCATTTTTTTCCCTTTTGAAATTCATGTTAGAATCTTGCAGAAATATCCAAAAACTGTGAGATATGAGTATAAGTTTTAGGCCAAGTTTTGCTTGGAGACATAAATAGAGGTCCCCTAAATAATAACTCAACCTTTAAGACAACAAACTAAACAATTTCAATCACAATTTTACTGATTTTTTTCCCCTTCATTGTCAAATCTCTTTACGTTGCAAATTGTTGTAAGCCATAAGTCACTCTAACCTCTGGTTACATGCTTTATGGCCCGTTTGTTGGAATCAGCAAGATTTACTGCACACATGTTTTGATACAGATATTTCTCGAGGAGGGACATCCAGATAGTGGTGGGATCTGGATGCCCCAGCTTAGACAGACAGGTTGTCAATTCAGGGAAGCGTTTGAGGGCTCATGTAGGCATTGAGGAAGGAGATGTATGTGCGGAGCGCGCTCCATAAAGATCTAACTGGCTACTTTTTTTTTCGTACAGATGCGTGATATGAACGGATGTTTTGTACTTGTAATAATCCCCAAGTTTGTCCAACACCTGATAGGTTTGCAGCTCATGCAATTTACGGGGAAGTTGTGAGAGGGCATACGTGAAGGCCCGTGAGGATGAAGGCGGAAGAAGTGTTGATGTTATGCGCATATTGTTGACATATGGGCTTGATGTCGTCACTGGGTCAGTGGAGAACCAGGCATGCCTGACAAAAATTGTCAAAGGATCTGTTAGGAAGCTGCTGCATGAAATGGTGGAGTTTGACGTGAAGGTCAACTCTGGCCCTCCAACATTGGCCTTCGGAAATGCTTCATCTATGATGGGAAGGTCAAGTGGGCATCAGATGCCTGAAGGTCAAATTGCTGTCCCTATGAGACAAGGCGATTGGATTTGTCCCAAGTATTTCCCAACACATATTGCTCTTTCTAAATATCAACTCTCAGCCATTTATCTTCTTTCTAATGCTAAGGTGGAATCTGTTGTGTTTCATTGTAGATGCAACTTTTTGAACTTTGCGAAGAACATCAAATGCTTGCGCTGCAATGTGGTATCCCAAGAAAGACTGAAGATACTGCGTGACAACGCGGAGCATCTTCCTCTGAAGAAGGGAGACTGGATCTGTGAAATGTAAGATCACTGAAGTCATAATCTCGCCACTGTCAATAATATCTGCATATACTTTTCCCATATATATATATATATATATATATATATATATATATAGAGAGAGAGAGAGAGAGAGAGAGAGAGAGAGAAATGCTATAATGCGGCATGCGGTAAGTGCGACATCACACCGCAGCCGTCTGATGCACCGTTGCGTGCATCGCGTGCATCAGACAGCTGCGGTGCGATGCCGCACGTACCGCATGCCGCATTATAGCATACCCCTATATATATATATATATATATATATATATATATATATATATATATATATATATATATATATATATATATATATATATATATATATATATATATATATTAGTGTTTTCAGAGGCGGGGGCGTAAGGCGGGGCGTTTTACCTGATGTGGGGCGGGGCGTAAGCCCCACAAATTTTTTATTTTTTAATATAAAAAATATATAGAAATAAAAAATATTATATAAATAGTGAAAATAGATTAAAAACAAACAAAATAAAAAATATTATGAACAAACGAAGCATTTAAGCCTACAAAATTGGTTGATAAATCACAAATATATACAAAACGATAATAAAAATGAACTTATCATTGTCTTTCAAGATCATTTAAGATCTAATTCTAAATTTCTAACCAAAATTCAAACTATCTACGTTTATATTTCATAGATTCTATCATTCTAAACATGATATATAACCAATTTAAAACAACTTTAGTTCCCAAGAATGTCATAATCGTCATCCAAGAGAGTAAGACGCATATAAAAGATCACATGGTAGCAATTAAATCATTTTTTTTCAACTATGCAGACAAACTTCAGTGGGGCGTAAGCCCATGCCATTGGGGCGTAAAAGGCGTGCCCGGGCGTTCGGGGCGTATGCCCCAGTGGTTCGGGCGTAAGCCCCATAGGAAAAAAGCCCCAAATTGATCCGCCCCGGGCGTACCCCGGGGCGAGTTTTTTAAAACACTGGTATATATATAGGGTTGGGATCTATAGACCCATCATTTTTTGACTCATACTTTTTCCCGTCGTCCAAACCGTTGGATAGAAGTTTCAGAATTTGCTGATTTTTTGCAAGGACGATCACAGATTCACAATGACTTAGATTCCACACCCACGAAAAACAGCACATTCTAAAACCTCTAGATGTATCAAATATAAAATCTATGACGACCGTCCATTT
The DNA here is from genome assembly GCA_947650365.1 of Chamaelirium japonicum. Taxonomy (NCBI): domain Eukaryota; kingdom Viridiplantae; phylum Streptophyta; class Magnoliopsida; order Liliales; family Melanthiaceae; genus Chamaelirium; species Chamaelirium japonicum. The sequence goes on along the minus strand of OX393549.1, from coordinate 122,628,679 downwards.
CAACCGTTGAGTTGAGGAGCACTTTTGATACACCTAGAGGCTTTAGAATTTTTTGATTTTTTTTGTGGGTGCAATTTAAGCCATTGTGATCCTCGTAAAAAATCAGTAAATTCTGAAACCTTTATCTAACGATTTGGATGACGGGTCAAATTATGAGTAAAAAAATGACAAGTCTACGGATCCTGACACACACACACACACACACACACACACACACACACACACATATATATATATATATATATATATATATATAGGGGCATGCTATAATGTGACATACGGTAAGTGCGACACCGCACTACAACCGTCTGATGCACCGCTGCGTGCATGCGATGCACACAGTGGGTGCATCAGACGGCTGCGGTGTGGTGCCACACTTACCGCATGTCGCATTATAGCATGCCCCTATATATATATATATATATATATATATATATATATATATATATATATATATATATATATATATATATATATATATAGGGGCATGCTATGCTGTGGCATGCGGTAAGTGCGGCACTGCACCGCAGCCGTCTGATGCACGCGCTGCGTGCATCGCATATATATATATATATATATATATATATATATATATATATATATAGTGAAAAGGGTGCCTAGACCTGAAGTGCAACATCTTTGCTGCACCTCAGGCATTGTTTGCCATCCTAAAAGTTTTATAATTTGGTGATTTTTGGTGGATGTGTTCTATTGGGTAAGGTGATCATCCTCACAAAAAATTAGTAAATTCTAAAACTTTTAGGATCATCAAATGTTCGAAACATTTTCGACCGTTCACTGTAACCGTTAATTTTGCCGAGCTCATTTGATGACCATAGAAGTTCTAGAATTTACTGATTTTTGGTAAGGATGATCACCTTACCCTAGACTATACACCCACAAAAAACCATCAAATTCTAAAACTTCTAGGGAGGGTAAACAAGCAAGAGGTGCAACAACGATGCTACACCTCAGGTGCAAGCTCCCTGCCCTCATATATATATATATATATATATATATATATATATATATATATATATATATATATATATATATATATATATATATATATATATATATATATATATATGAGGGCTGGGTTCCTATGACATGTCATAGGGAGTACCCTTTGACCTATGGTGAATTAGTAATGCTAGAATGTTTAGAATGTGCTGAATTTTTTTGAGGGTGATCACCTTACCTTAAATAGAATGTCCACAAAAAATCAAAGCATTCTTAAACTTGTTGGGGCATCAAATGCTAGAAGCTTTATCAGCCATCCATTTTAACCGTTAAATTGAAAATCATATTTGATGCCTCTAGAAGTTTTAGAATGAGCCGATTTTTTGCGGGGGTCCTATCTAAGATAGGGTGATCATCCTCATAAAAATTCAGAACATTCTAAATATTCTAAGGTTACTAACTCACCATATGTCATAGGGTACTCCCTATGACATGTCATAGGAACTCATTTCCCTCTATATATATATATATATATATATATATATATATATATATATATATATATATATATATATATATATATATATATATATATATATATATATATATATATAGGGATGCTTAGGTGCGGTCCGCAGCCGTCCGATGCGCCCGCCGTGTGCTGCGGATGCACGGAGTGGTGCATCGGATGGCCACGGACCGCACCTAAGCATCCCCTTATATATATATATATATATATATATATATATATATATATATATATATATATATATATATATATATATATATATATATATATATATATATATATATATATATATATATATATAGAGGATACGGGGTATAGGCTGGCAGCCTATTTCGACGAAATGAGCAGCCACCCATTTGATGCCCCTAGAAGTCTTAGAATGTGCTGATTTTTTGTGAGCATATGCACCTTACCTTAGATAGAACACCCACAAAAAATCAGCAAATTCAAAAACTTTTAAGGGCATCAAATGTAATATTTCAGATTAACGGTGACAACGAACGCTCGATAAAACATCTAACATTTGATGCCCCTAGGAGTTTTAGAATGTGCTGATTGTTTGTGGGTGTTCTATCTAAGATAAGGTACTTATGCTCACAAAAAATCAGCACATTCTAAGAGTCCTAGGGCCATCAAATAGGTGGCTGCTCATTTTGTCGAAATAGGCTGGCAGCTCATTTCCCGTTTCCTCTATATATATATATATATATATATATATATATATATATATATATATATATATATATATATATATATATATATATATATATATATATATATATATATATATATATATATATATATATATGTCAGGATCGGATGACCTAGCAAATAACCCAGCACCTTTGACGCATCTAGAGATTTTAGAATGGGCTGATTTTTTGTAGGCATGTTGTCTATGGTATGTTGATCATCCTCACAAAAGATCAGCAAATTCAAAAACCTCTAGGTGCATCAAATGCGCTCTTCAAATCAACGGTTAGAATTGATAGTCGAAAACCGTTGATTTGAAGAGCGCATTTGATGCACCTAGAGGTTTTAGAATGGGCTGATTTTTTGTGAGGATGATCAACATACCATAGACAACATGTCTACAAAAAATCAAGCCAATCTAAAATCTCTAGGTGCATCAAAGGGTGCTGGGTTATTAATGGGTCAAAATTTGATGGGTCAACCGATCCCGACCCTATATATATATATATATATATATATATATATATATATATATATATATATATATATATATATATATATATATATATATGGGTCAGGTTCAATGGACACTGTTTTTGCACTCAATTTTTTACACCGATTTTCAAATCATTAGATAGAGGTTTTATAAGTTCTTGATTTTTTATGAGCATAATCACCTTGTCTTAGATAGCACGTCCATAAAAAATCAGCACATTCTAAAGCTTCCAAGTACATCAAAACTAAAAGGCTTTATGGACCGTCCATTTTCATCGTTAATTTGATGAGCACATTTAATACGTCTAGAGGTTTTAGAATGTGTAGATTTTTTGTGGATGTGTTATCCAAGATAAGGTGATCATGATTACAAAAAATCAACAACTTATGAAACCTCTATCTAATGATTTGAAAATCGGTGTAAAAAATTGAGTGCAAAAACAGTATCCATTGAACCTGACCCTATATATATATATATATATATATATATATATATATATATATATATATATATATATATATATATATATATATGTGGAAATGGGTTCCTATGGCACTGTTGTAGGGACTATACTATGACATCTAGTCATTTTGCAGGTGCAATTTCTTGAACTTCGCCAAGAATACGAAATGCTTGCAGTGCCATGAGAAGCCGCAGAAGCGCCAACTCAATCCTGGGGATTGGGAGTGTGTCTCGTGAGTCTTCTATACTTTTGCCGCCTATTCTTTTGTGCCCATGATCTTGTGATTTTCTTTACATGTGTTTTAGGTTGTGGTAAATCGTAGACTGTAACATTGTTGATTAAGAGGAAACAATTATGGATATCAAAGAAACTGCCGCTGCTCTCGCTGCCGCTGTCGCCGCTCGGGAGAGAGATGGGGGAAGGTGGGTTAGTATCGGGTTTATCATGAAAAGGCAGGACCATAGGCAAAATAAAACTGCCTAAGGTCCTGTTCACAGGATGGATCTGTTTTCAGGGACCTTAGGCACATTAGCCCAAGAACAATACACATAGATGAAAGTAGTTGGTTTATCATGCTATATATCTGAAGTTCCCCTGTGTCTTTTGCGTCAGATGCATTTCTATTTGTTCGATATGCATAATTATCATCTGCAAGACACTTGACAGACAACACCACCGCCTGATATTACTTTTGATTTGCAGGTGCAACTATATTAATTTTCGAAGGAACATGCTGTGTTTGAAATGCGATTGGAAACGACCAAAAGCATCAAATAGTGAACTTGTTGCTGAATCCCAACATGGCGAACAAGGGCATCATAAACATACTCCCATCACATCTATTAGAAACAGTGGTGACACCAGAGAACAGTGTTTTGTTCGAGACAACTGCCCGTCACAAGAGGAAGACACAGATTTCTGGAGTTCCAAGGAGGATCAAGGTGAAGATGAAGATGTTGGTGGTAGGGATAGATTTGATGAGTTTGATAAATTCCCCATAGTAGGAGGTAAGGGTGCTACCTCTCAAGACCCTCTTGCGAGGGAGAGCTGGAAGGAAGAGATGTCAAGGAGTCGGCGAGAGGTTTCAGGGAAGAATCTTAATGAAAAGAAGGGTGCTACCTCTCAAGACCATCTTGCGAGGGAGAGCTGGAAGGACGAGATGTCAAGGAGTCGGCGAGGGGTTTCAGGGAAGAATCTTAATGAAAAGAAGGGTGACATGAGTTTTGCCAGATTTACTAGTACTGAGTTGGATGATTCCAGTGGTGAGGATGACATAGCTGGGTGGTTCAGATATGAAAGTGGGAAAGAACACTAAAAAAGTATTCCTGGTAGACCTTGGGCTCAAGTTGCGATTATTAATTCGGTAGTTTCCGTTATCTGGGGATCAGGTTGCTTAAGAGGTGGACACGTGTTGCTCGGGATTCATGATGGCCATCGGGAAACTCAACAGAGCTGCCGAATGCCTTGGATGCCCTTCATTGCCCAACTACCAAGAAACAATCAGAAGATACTTGAGTTGATAGTATGCTGATCATGGGAATACATTGCGATGACTAGTCTGCTAACATGGACCTCTCTCCTTCTCTCAGTTGCTGAACTCCCCTCCTCTCTCTAGACAATTTTTTTTTTTAATTTTGGGGCAATTGTAAGACTAATTCTGGGTTTTCTGGACCAGAATACTGTATTACTGAATGGGGTACTCACATGTGTTTTGATTTTCTTTTTATTCTCAGAATACAGAAAATCCAAAAATCGGGGAAAATTGTTGGCATTCTTCTTTTATTTTTAGTGCTATGTCGGCATTCTTGTTTCATTGGCCAAGAACTATTCTTTTTAGTTTTATGTTGGCATTCTTGTTTTGTTTTTCTTGAAGGTATCAGTTGCATGATAATGGTGTTAGAGAAAGTTTTAGTACATCATTTTTACTATTTCTTAAATAAAAGAGAGATAAATTTATAAAAGTAGATCAATTTATTTTGAATTCGGAATTGTTTTTTTTGAATTAACATGAAGACCAAGAAAAAAAAGAAAGAGAAGGAATCTTGGTGCCAGCTTCATACGGTTTTAGGGTGCCAATTAGGGGTGGCAATGGGTCGGGTCGTGTCGGGTTCGTGTCGTGTCCAAAACCCCTAGACACGGACTTGACCCGTTTAACTAACCGTGTCTAGATCCTAAATCCATACCCGACCCGCTAATAAACGGGTAGACCCGGTAAGATCGTTTACCACCCGGGTCTATGCAGTTGACGGTGTTGACCCAATCCGACTCGACCCGACCTGACCCGAAAGACCCGCTGGTATTATATATTATAGTATCGGATTGCGGGTAGACCCGACCCGACCTGACACGACCCGTTGAATACTAAACGGGTCTTCCCGGGTCTACCGTGTCCAGACCCTAAACCCGGACCCGACCTGTTTATTAAACGGGTCTATCGTGTCGACCCGTTTACAATCCGAACCCGTTTAGCCCTGACCCAGACCCGCTAACTTCGTGTCAGGTCTGCCGTGTCGGGTCCGAAATTGCCAGCTCTAGTGCCAATGACGCTAAATTTAAAAATAAAAAAACAACTTAAATGCGCAATACTTCATTGGTGAAGCACCTCAGTTGGATCCTAATTCCTCTTGAACCCTAGCCTCTTTTTAGATCTTAAATCCATCGAGCTAAAAGAAACTAAAAATAAGAGGGGAAAAAACAAAGTTTTTTTTTTTGTTGATAAACCCCTCTAGTGAGAGAGGGTTAGGCTGCCCCTGACAAGTTATTAGTGAAAGAAGAAATTAAGAGACTACAAGGTTACAAAAGTCTGGCCTACATTGGCCAGCTATCACACAGTAGGGAAATCTAGTTCCTAAGGAGAGACCATGCCACGAGTTAATGAGTCTGAGGATTATTTGTCATTGAAGATCCTATTGTTCTGGTCTAAGCTATCAAAATCGGGACTAGTCGGCGACTAATCCCCAGGCGGTATTTTGCCGACCGACTAATTTTGATTCTTTTATAGTTGGGCGGAATCTCGACTAGGCCCCGACTAAACCCGATTAGTCCCTGACTAGCGACTATGACTAGTCCCCAGGCGGCATTCTGCAAGCAATTTTTTTTTTTGCTAGGAGTTTCTGCAAGCAATTTTGTTTGAATTTTTGCATTGCCTCGAAGTCTTGAGTCGCAACTATGGCTCTTTCCTATAATCATCTGTTGAGGACTTGAGAATCTGAGATAATAACATAGATAAATAATTATTGTTTATTTATTGATATCCATATAATCCTATAATCAAAATTGGGGCTGTTCACATATTAAACTTCAGCAAACAAATATTGTGATGAATTCTTAGTTCTGAGTCTTTTGATATGGGCATGAAGTCAATACAACCGTGTTCTATTACTTATGTATTTATACCCATGCTGTGAAGTATGTATTTATAATAAGTTTTGACCGACTAGTCTCGAATTACCCTTGGTCGACTAGGGGCCAACTACCAAGAGCAGCAGACTCCACGCTTGATTCTTCTTCTCCTCCAAGTGGACCACAACACATATATTGACTGGGTGGGATCAAACTCTAAACTTAAGCTCAAAATGATCCCACACCCGCCTAGAGAAGGGGCATCTCTAATGGAGATGAGGGGAATCTCCTCCTCTACTCCATTGAAAGTACGCAGGGGATCCGAGACTCCTGGGTTTGTTTTGCTTGACGAGATTGCCTTTAGTCAAGATCTTATTCCTAGAAGCCAACATGGAGAAGGTCTTGACCTTCTACGGCACCTTCACCTTGCAAATAGCCTTAGAAGGGAGGAACGCGTCCATCTCCGAAAATGAGGTAACTGTCAGGTCTCTGGTGGAATGAAGTTGCACCCAGAATGGTCATCAAATCTTCAAAGTTGGTGTTCTCAACTTAGGGCAGAGGCTACCTGAAACAAACCACCCATCGAGACCAGAAAGCGGTCAAACCTGACCAGGATGGGGTCTTCCCTCTTATTACTCTAGGTAAAACTCCTCCCTTGGGGAAGGTCCACCAAGTCATGACTTTTAATGAAGGCTAAAAACGCCCCCATGGTGTCTAGGTCTCCATTAAAAATTTCCCAACAGGGGTGATCCGGATGGATTATCTCATTACGCAAAGTATGGAAGCTGCTATGATAGCTTATGCAATAGCACAAGTACATGGTGCTCCTCAATTTCTCACTCACTTCTCTTAAGTTCTTAAGGTTGCATTCAATATGTCAAAGGGTGGAAACATACAAGGCTTCCTAGTATGACAACCACAAAAAACACACATGAGATTTTTACGAGGAAAACCCAACCGGGAAAAATCTTGTCGAGCAAGCTCGAAGCCCTATGCAAATCCACTATGATTATGACGTTACGATAATTCAAACATGCAATCCTAAGGTTAAGACCGATGCATAAATGATCACTGTGCTCCTTCCCTTTGCTGCTCTTCCACGACTGATGTTTTTGCGAACGATTGATTCCTAATGGGTCCCTCTCCACATGGATGTGATGCACCTCATGGCCTCAAGGTATGGACCAAGAGAGGGTTTGCAATCTATAGATACAACTCTAATTGCCCTCAAATGCGTGAACTCACAATTGAGGCTCTCTTTGGATATCATGCACTAAAGAGAGATCTCTCGCAAGAGAAAGAAAGCTTAAAAAACAAATAAAGAAAGGACTTTGCAAAATCAAATGTTAGCCCATTTATCTCTTTCTATTGAATATCCAAACCATGGAAAAAAGAATCCAAGCTTCAATCAAGGGAGGAATCGATGCCGAATTGAGCCACCAAGAAGAGGGATTGCATTTACCCAATTTGAGTGTCTTCAAGAAAACCCCCTTCTAAATTCTCCTCAAATTATCTAAGAGAAGGATATAAGAGATCACCTGAATCTGCTCTCTAATGACCTATATGTACCTGGGATCAACCATCCCCACTGACAGCTGTTGGATTGGCCATCATGTATATTGTTCGGATAGCTAGGAAACACGGTCTGAACACATGTTCGGATGTGTGTAAAGTCTCTTCCAACACAAGGTAGTTTTAAGTGTGGAACATTGTGACACCGCCAAGGGCAACCTATGTACACAAAGGTATATGCACTGGGGCCTACTTGATGCTCGAGACTATATAAGAGTGCACACGATAAATCTGATGAATCCGAAATCCGAGAGTCAAGTCTGACTTTGTTGAAAACGTGAAACATCTTGAACTCGATAACACCTAAGGATTCGTTTCAGAATGCATAAAACACCCAGAGATAATTTTTAAGAGTCCTTCGGTCTAAGGAAAAATGATCGACGAAAGCTTCCCACTAAACCATGAGCTATAATCGATGGTATTTCTTTAAATCCAAAGAATCCAAAATTAAAGAATCAAGTCTGAAAAGCAAAGAAGACATAAACTCACAAACTTAAAAAATCTTTGAAACACAATTTTGGAAAGTGTGAATCGAAAAAACATCGATAACCTAATATGAATACACAAAACATATTTATCCTAAATATCTAACTGAGCAGATTGTCCTATAACCCCACATGTAAAACAATTGGTCATTGACCAAGAGCTTACTTTCTTTCTTGGCATCAGTGAAGAGTAATTCAGCATAGAACTTCAGCTCGATATCGAGGTGATTGGGTAGTAGATAGGGGATGTAGATGGAGGAGTTGACCGACCGTCTCTTGAGCTAAAAAAACTTATGTGGAAGAGGTGCGGGATATTGCCACTCGTTCTTCCCGTATTAGTAAGCGGACCAAGGAGAGTTGGCCAAAGGGTCCTTGCAATGGTTCTATTAGAAGCAGAGTGGATTAATTCCGAAACTAGCGAAGCTCTTTCTACAGTAGCAGTCTAATCTTGGCAAGAGAGTGTGCGAGAGTTGGCCTTAGGGAGTATGCGACCGATCTACTAGGTGAGGCGGTGGCGGCTAGATTTCTCAAGCTGGATGTGCTGTAATTATGGATGTTACGCGACCTGGCGGTGCTGCTGCTATAGTATCATTATGCTAGCTGTTGGTGACGGGAATGCTGCTGTAACAGTGGCTATGTTCGGTGGTGATGGAGTTGATCATGCAATTCTTGTTGTGTTTGAGTTTTATGTTGTCTTTATGTTACTGCTCACTTACCCAGAGTAAGCCGTTAACTGTAACAACGAGGGTGGTACATCTTTTGTACACAAATTATGACGAGGGTGGTACATCTTTTGCACTAATTGTGGGGGAGGATTTCGGCCGTCGTACGTGACCCTCCTCCAACAGTCGATTGAAGGTTTGACCCTTCGGGATGTGGCGCGCTTTGAAGCGTTGTTTTGTGACTTGCTGGGCTGTCACACAAGCACTGTAGAGTAGAAAGATAGAGAAAGAGATGGCACAGGATGTGGTGACGAAGTTCGGTCGAAGCTTACGTCTCCGTGCAGTAAGACGCAACCTTTGAATCCACTATCTCTGAGTAAACAGTAGAACTACTCTCGACAGGCCGAGGAGTGCTTCTTACAAGTAATCAGAGGGTGGAAAAGGAGTCTAAAAACCAAGAAACTCGAAGAGCTCTGGAAAACAGAAAGTGGGTTTCTGGTCTGGAATTTCGGATCTGGAATCATTTACAGGGTCTGTTATTTATAAGGGCTTAGTTTATCTGAAAAATATTCCAAGAATATTTCCAGGAATATCCGGGGTTTAGTAAATATCCGGGGGGATTTACCAGACCCCAGATAGTGCAAGTGGGCCCCAGGCAGGGCTACGGGTCCCCCCGTTAGACTCGTGGGCCCCAGGCAGGACTGCGGGTCCCAGCGTTTGACTTGTGGGCCCCAAACGGGGCTGTGGGTCCCACCATTGGGCGTTAGTCAGATTTTGTACCCACACTAATAATCTCCCCCTTTTGTCATATATTTTGTGCCAAAACCTACAACATTAGGCACCCATGTAGGTGATACCTTTTACATGTCTTTCTTCCACTAAACATAATCATCCTATATGTCTCGGTCCTATGCATCTCACTCCATAGATCTAAACTTAACAAAGCACAAAATATATCATTAAAGTTTTAGTCCGGAATGAACTGTTTCTGTACACTTAAGCAAACAAATTAAATACTTCTCATTCTCTGGAAGTTGTCAATCCAATAAAGAACAAATATAACTGAAATACTGGAGAAAAAGTATATTACAAAGTGTGTGCAGTGAGATACGAGTATCAACATGAGCATGATACAATAGACTCCCCCTCAATTACATACTCTTCTACGTCCAAGATACCAATAGAGTGACATAGGATGAAGTACTATACAAAGTGCTAGCAAATTAAATACTTCTCATTCTCTCTTCCATTTTCCCCACCCCACCTTCACTTGTCACCTACTCATCTACTTGTCCACAACAAAAAGGATCAGAGCCGTGCAAGGAGTGGGTTCTGCTGCTCCACCACCGATTCTTTCTCTCTCTCTCTCTCCTCTCTTTTCTGCTCCTCCACCACTGATTCTCTCTCTCCCTCTCTCTCTCCTCCCTTTTGCTTGGCGAGAGGAGAACCAGGGGAGGGTTCGAATCCCGCAGCCCCTCGGAGGTGGTTTACCCACTCTGTTTCCCCCATTTCCCCGCGATCCTCCTCCATAACCCTCCTTTCCCTGTTTCTCAGAGGAGAGGGAGGCGTGCGTACACGAGTTTCGTCCCCCGCCCTAGCTCCAGAGAAAGATACGCACAGAGGGACCCAACAATGGGACCCGAAGAAGGATCAAGCGTCGTCGGTGCGTTTCCCCTGTTCCTCTTCTACCTCGAATTATACTCAAATTCTTGTTTTTTTAAATAGTTTCCTTCATGAGATTGTGCCTAGAATCTAGTCTTGCTGTAATTCTATAGGTTTTTGCGCTTCAAAGTGAGTTTTTTTTTTTTTTAAATTTCTGGACTTGGGTAATACTGAGCTTCTGCAGAATCAGAGGAGAGGGCTTTTCCAGTCCCCCCTCTCTTTGTTAGAAACGGGGTTACAAACAAACCACTAAACCGCATGGTAGCCAGACCCGAGAGGTGTTTGGGGAAAAGCCCCAAATGGCAGGGAAACAAAGATAGAGGGACGAAACCCAGTTAGGGCAGGACAACCACAAGCTCCCCACCATCCGAAAACCAGAAAAACTACCTTCAAAACCCCCACGGCACACACACACACACACACACACACACACACACACACACACAGACTGTAGGTGTTGGAGTGCATCCTCTTTCGGAGCTGCTTCAGAAGCGGTCACTGCTTCAGAAGCAATTTAGTGCAAAAAATCTGATCTTCAGGTGAATCCCCAACTGTTCCTTTCTTTCCGAAGAAAGGCAATAACTTTGAAGTCCCATCATGGTCTTTTCCTCTTGGAAACTTTGTTCCTTCCTAACAGGCCAAGTTGATCTTAGCTTTCACTGTGAATTGACTATGTGTTCCAAATTTCCAATTTGATAGCCTCCCAAAGGATCTTGGCTTGCAATCAGCATAGGATGAGGTGGCCCATTGTTTCTCTATGTTCTTTACAAAGAACGTAACCTATCGTCAGCTCCTTCTTGATGACTTTATCTGTTGGTGCGTTTACTGTGTTAAAGCTGTTAGAACCCGTGGTTGAGCAATTGTTGATGCTTGCACACAGATTGATGGAACTCACTAGGAATAAGCCACAAAGTGGCTAGCTGTACACAACAGGAAGTTTACAAATTTTTTCATCATAAAGTTTATGCAAATGGTCTCCTATACATAGTAATTGTGTTCTATTTAAGACCACTGATCACCCTCAACAAGCATTTGTTTAGGTAAAAATGGTCTCTAGGGTACAACTAGTTTGTTCTCTAGGTGGAGTACCCCTCAACAAGATTTTAACTCTTGATTCTGATGTGCAGCAGCTCTTCCAAGAGGTAGTTTTGGAGAAATATTTATGCATGGATGCCCTAGAGTTGTATTTGCTAAAATTCAGATCAAAGCCGGATTGGAGGCCATGCCTCAATGAAATGGGCAGTCCAAATTTGTTAACAGGACCAAGGAGTATATTGACTAGTTCCTTAGGTGAGGGAGATTCATTCTCGACTTGCAAACATGTTGATGTAACCCAGAAACCACAATAGTTGATCAAGGTATAACAATCTCCTTGAGATTCATCTTGAAAATCCTATAGATTGTTTCGAAAGCATGCACGGACTGGATGCGTGGGAGGTCCTTACTTGTCCTTCTGAAAATTTATCGCTCTTAGCTTTGTGGACAAGTTCCTGCGTGATAGTAATAACCAAACAGTGTTGTAACAGCCTATTGTCTATGATATGCGAAATTTGTGAGTGAAAGTACTTTGAGTCCTATATGGAGAACCTACTTCTCAACATCATGTAGAAAGCTCTGCTCTCTCTTATAGATTGGGTTAACTAGACAAAAAGAGGAGCTTTGCTCTTCTGACCTTTTGGACACAAAGTCTTTATTTACAAGTTTCGGTTTTAGCCAAAACTATAAGAAATGAAGAGTGTTGCTCTTCAATCTGTGGTAGAGGGAGCTTTTTCTCTCTATTTGCAACAACCATAAGAAGAATAAATACTCTTCACTCAAGTGTGTGGGTGGGTCTTTACGAAGGGATAAAAGTTTTCTTCCTTGCCTATATAGGCGTCTAGAAAAAACCCCAGACGACTAATGCCTTGAAGTCCAACCATGACAACAAATCCCCAAGACATGTAGCTATTATCACAACTGTTGCAGAATTGTCTTCTGAAGTGGAAGAAATGTCTCCGATATTTGTCGCATGGTGGGCTACTCGCCCACTATCATAACTTTAACTCAAGCCATTGGATTAGGAGCACATTTGTAGCACACACACGTGACCGAAATAAAACTGCGAAGCCATGGGTTTTACAGTGCATTTGGAGCACACTCTCTTAGTTGACGGAAGGGGAATCATTGGCTCTTAGTTTGCATGCGATGGACGCACGCCTGATGCGGACAAAGATGGAGCCTTTAGGTTCCAAGGCTCGTGCAGAGCATTCACACTTGACATGAACTAAGACGAAGCCTTCAACTCTAACTCTCTGAGCAACCTACTGGGCACGATAGCTTGGCAAGGAGCCCTGAGCTCCAGCGCATGTGTTCTGCACATGCGCTTGAGGTATCTATCTTCTCGAATAGTGGGGAAACCCTATTGGTTCCACAACAATAATTGATCCCTCTAGATTAGCACCTATGCAAGCCTTGAGTCATTGACTCAGAAACAATGGTTCGGCAAGTTTGAGTTTGGACTGTTCTATATTTGGACAATGACAATCAAAACAAAAGAAATATCAGGTATGATTCAGTTGACTCATGTCTAATTCAACCATTGTTGTCAGGGCATTGCCTCGGCAGTTGCCTAGACGATTTTGTGCCTGATCTTATTGGTTGCAACCTAGGCAGTCGACGCAACTAAACCCCCCTAATCTCAATTCACAACATTCCCTTTCTTTTTTATTGTTTCTCGGATAGAGCAGAGGTGGAGCAGCAACAGCCACCGATAAGAGTCATTCATAAATATTTTAATTTTTTTCTCCCCCCTCTATTTGATCGTTCTCTCTATCCCCTCTGTCCTTTTCCTTTTATATCTATCTATTTCCTTCCTTTTCATTCTCGAATTCTCCAATGCATATTATTTACCTTTTTTTTATGTTTTCTATGTTTTTCTCTCCAATGATTGCTCTTTACTACTAAAAAACTATAATGGTTTATGGAGATGTAATATTCAATGGTTATGATGCAATTGTTTATTGCTATCCTCCATATTCCATATAATGATATCTTATTAATTGTGTTTTAGTATGAGTGTCGTTTCAATTGTCTTATATATAATTTCAAATATTTTAAAGCACCGCTTAAGCCACGCCTTGCCTAAGTAGGGTGTCGTTTCAGTTGTCTTTACCTTGTTGCGTTGACAACATCGGATTCAGTTGATTTGGGCCCATTTTAGACTAGCCAAACTTGATTCGACCGAATCGGATCCTTATCAGGTCATATCTAAGTACGGTGATGATTCGGTTCAGATAGTTTAAAATTCGAACTTTGACACATGGCTTAACCTCGTGTGCTAGGTCAGCATTAATGGTGATAGCACCACAAAAAATTGAGGGAGGGGTGGCGAGGAGGCGAAGGTACTCCATACGGTGTAGTCCGCCTGTCTTATGAGCAATGACAGTCCTCTGGCCAGTACGTGGATCATGCACAGTACAAGAAAAAAAAGGTAAAAGAAACAGTCAGTCCAGAGTCACAAACACTGCTAATGGATATAAAGTTCATGCAAAGCCGAGGGGGGTGCAAAACAAAAGATAAGGAAAGACGGCCTATAGTGTCTGAGCTGGTGGTGATCAATCTAGTCTGTTAGCTAGCCAAAGTTGAACCATCTGCGATGTGGATCGGAAGGATGCAAGAGACTAACATGCAAGCAACGAGAACAGAGTCGTCAAGGGTCATGGGATAGGAAGCTTCAAAATCTATCATCCAAGAGACGACGGTACCCGGAGTTGCATAGGAGGAAGGGCCTGAGGACCTTGAGGCAGACTTCTACAAGAGCTGCTCAAGTCGCTGGAGTCCATCTGTGGCTGTGGCGAGTGGAAAGTCCATTGATAGAGGAGGGGGGAGGGGGAGTCGTTGAAGTGCTAGAACGGAGAAGCTGTAGGCTGAGCCATTCAAGATTGAGAAGCGCTCGAGGAAGAGAAGCAGGGGCACCGGAGTTAGTCGTGCGAGCACAGAAAGGAGGCACGACTGAGATGCAACACAAACTGGAGAATCTACGTCGGGGGGGCCCTCAGTGAATTAGTGATTTAGTGTGTTGCAGGTCGGGTGCCAGGAAGGCTGGGGCAAGGATGCCAGGAAGATACCAGGGGTGTCCTCGGTGAATAGGGTACTGCAGATGGGGCTCCGGGTGCTGGAACAGGAGGGGAATTGGAGGAGCATCACACGCTGGGTGTTAGAAAAGGCTTTGGGTGTCGGAGTTGGAGGGTACCGCGGGGGGGGGTCACGTTCTATTTCAGCGAATAGAACAGTTGCGTCGTGTTTGGTTTTAGTGAACATAACCCGTGGAGGAGAAGCCAGAACTAGAGCACGCGGAGATGGCCTTCACTGTAGAGGAGCTTCGCACGTGGATCGTGTCACGGAGAGAAGCGTTGCGCATGGATGAGATTTGGTGACCAAGGTCTTTCACTAGGGATGAGCGATGCACGTGAACCAGATTTGATGACCAGGGCTTTCATCGAAGAGGCGCATTGCACGTGGATCGCGTCGTGGAGAGGAATTTCACTAGGGATGAGCGACGTGCGTGGATCAACAGGGACAGACCTAGGAATTTTCAGATGAGGGGGCCGAACTAATAGAAGAGCGGGTTACGCCGAAGGTGCTTGGGGTTTATAGGGGGGCAATAGCCCTCTTGTTTGGGGGTTCAGGGGTGAAGCCCCCGACCCAAAACTTTTTGAACTCACAATCTGAATTTTTTGGGGGAAGGGCATTTCGAGGATGCATCCGCTCATTATAATAAACAAATTGAAAAATTATAGTTTGTCAATAAAGAAAAACAAAAGTAGGCATAAGAAAAGGACAAACTATCCCCTCATTATATTTGGATGTTATAAAAAAGAGTTTCTAGATTAACCTACTAGTTTCTACTGGAAAAGAAATATATTCCGAGGGTTGAAATAATAAACCAAACTATGAACAACTGCTATTTATCTTGTGCACCTACTGAGCTACATCGACTAAAACTAGAATTATCAAATTGTTGAAATCAAAGCAATTTATTAAATCTAATATATCAAAAAATAAAAATAAAAGAGGTCATGGATAGCTCTATTGGAGGAGAGGCTATTATACCTCTTTCTTCTTTTTTTCTTCTATCATTTCTTGTTGGAATCCTTGCTCTCACTAAGAATGAAGATAGCGAAGAGAGAAGTAACAAAATATGAAACTATGGATAATGGATCTTTGTGCCCGAATCAGCCAAGCAGTCTGCCATAGGAATTGAAATCAAGGGCTTTGGATTGCTCGACCTTAGCCTTAGAGCTTTTGTTTGGAGATAGAAAGAGAGCAATTGGGGGCATACTGCGTACAACAATGTACTGCAAAAAAATTTGCAAAATGATCACTAAAGCTATTCACATTTAATTAAGACGGACACGGCGACACATAACCTTTCATATGCATTTTATAGAATTGTTAATGGATTTCAAAAATGACAAAATCACAGATTCACATGATATGTAATTACTGATCACAAATTCACATGATACAAAATCGCAGATTCACAGATCACATATTCACATTCCCAAGGTATAATATATTAATGTGATTTTTTTTTTGCCCAAAATCCCTTTGTAGATGTGAGCTTGTGATCTAGGCTAGGGATGGACGATCTGTCCCATATCGTGCCGCTCACGTTACTGCCCCTGCAAAGCTGCGACTAAGAGCGAGAAAAAGAGAGGGCAAATACTGATTTGGAGGATTTAGCCTTTTAGGTTTTTTATTTTTTCTGCGATCAGAACAGAGGCTACAGAGCCACAGTCGTCTGTTGCACCCAGTGGTCCCAGCCCGGATCACTGAATCGCACTCACCCTAATGATAGGCAAACAGATGATTGAGGTTGGATGCCACACCAAGTTCGAAATAAAAGTCCGGCAAAGAACTTGGGACGTGGGGTTGACCTGAGGTGCAAGCTCTTGGAGCGGGGTTGACGCGGGGATCCGAAATTTGCGAGAGAAGTTTGACGAGAGGGGGGGGGGGGCAGGGGGTGTTGCATGCCAACCCATCTCAGAATAAAACTTGGGCTTCAAAATTTTTTTAAAAAATTTGGGGGGGGGGGGGGGGGGGGGCCTGGGCCCTCCAGTCCCTTCATAGATCCGCCCTTGTGGACTAGGTATGCGAGAGGAAGAGCAGAGGTCTCGATGGTGGAAGTGGCCGAAGATCAGCTCAAGCGTGTCCTCCAGGAGGCTGATGAGGAGTCTTGAGCAGGGCAGCGGAGGATCACGAGCAACCAAAGGGATAGGATCTTGAGATTCACGCTTGAGAGGAAACCGCGAGAGGCCACGCCGATCAAAAGGATCATGGGAGAGGGAGAGAGAGAGATATGGAGTAAGTTTGATTAACACTATGTATAGCTCTCAATTTGATGAATGGTGAGTAATTAATGATGCATAAAGCTGACTCCAAATAGTTCGGATAACACTAATTGGTTATAAGCCAAAGTTTCTAGTTGAAATGGTTAATTTTATCAAATTCCTATTTCTTGCAACTGCTGTTCAACTATTATAAAGGTTAGCAAACGTTTTGTTCATTCTTGTGGGGTGGCAGCATAAGAATCAGGTCATGATAAGGCCATATCCATGAAGCTTTTTTCCATTCTATATTATGTCTTCATCAATTATCAATTGGGCTATTGTATGAAATAATTCAAGATCTATACGGCTTCTCTCTCTCTCTCTCTCTCTCACACACACACACACACACACGCACTGTAGTCGCAGAAAAAGATGTGGGTCATCTTTATTGCGAACACACGAGATTACAAGAGTGACCGGGACCCGGGGGCTCGGGTGTGGCGAGTCCGGGTGCGGCGAGTGTTGATCAGGAGATTTGTGGGAGAGATCCTCTGGAGGGTCCCTTTGATCCGCGTCTCCACGTGGTATTCGTGCGAGAGCTCTGAAGGGGTTGCCCAGGACAGAGGTCTTTCCAGGGTGAGGGTTTTTGAGAGGCTAAGGAGTGTCCGCCGTGGCTTTTGTCCCTTTCGTGCTTCGCGCTTTCTCGGCTAGTGGGTCTTCGGCTTCGTTCCTCGGTATTCGTGTCTTCCTCACTCCTTGCTTGACCTCGGCGTCCTTGATCGTCGGTTCGCGGCGTCGATCGTGCTTTTGACGTCGGCTTTGGCTTCAACTTTCGGCTTGAGCTTGGCTTTGGTGTAGCTCTGGCTTTGGCTTTGCTTTGGACGTAGACGGGGGGAGACTTGCGGTGCTTTCGTTCTTCCGGACTTCGCGTCGTATCGGCTAGAACGTGCGGTGCTTTTGCTCGTGACCGGCGTAGTTGCTTGGCTTTGGCACTTGCGTTGCTTTGGCGCGGGCTTCACTGGGGTTTTGCTTTGGCTTCTTGTGTGGGCTTTTGCTTCGGCGTCAATTTGATCTTCTCCTCGAACGACGGTGACAACGTCTTCAATGCTTCTGGCTTCTTCGACGGTTCAGGTGTCGGCTAGACTTTGCTTCTTCTCCGGGCTTCTTTGGCGTAATCAGAGTCGAAGGGTACCTTTGAAGATGACGGGGTAGCACCTATCTCCGTGCGACGGTTGTAGCGTCGGCTTTGTTTTGAAGACGACGGGTGTAGCGACGCCTCAGGGAGTCCTCTCAAGCTTTCTTCTTCGTGGATGGAGCGGGCGTTTGTCGAAGGCGACGGGGTGATGACGCTTCGTTCCTCTTCTCCGGGCTTTGGAGCTTGATCGGAGTTGGAGGTTTGTTGGAGCCGACGGGGTAGTGCCGCTCCGAGCTTCTTCTCTGGCCTTTGCTTCTGGCGTCTTCGGAGTTGAAGGTTCTTCTTCTTCGAGCTTTCTTCTTCGTGCACGGAGTCGAATGCTTGATCTTCTTGTGCAAGGGTCTTCACGTTGATGAGGGCTTTCAGTGGACTAAGCCAGTCCCGAAGGGATAGGCTTGCCCGTGCCTCGTGAAGCCTTGGGTCGATGAAGAAGCGTCTCCTCTTCTGCAGAGCTTCCTCGCTTCGTCTTCAGCTTGCGATTTCTTCGACCTCTTGAGCCTTACCCCACCCCCTCTATTTATAGGCGAAGGGGGGAGGGGAGAGATATGGGAAGTTTTAATTTTAAATCCCTTTAATATCTCCCTCATAATTATCCAGGATTTATTCATCCATTGATGAGGGGAATAAATCTTTATTTGCTTTCATTTTCTGGCGGGGTAATTATGGCTCAATCATTTTTGGATTCATCTGGAATCTTGCGCATAAAATCGATGGCGACCCCACTCTTCTTCATGTCCGTCGGATCGAGGGATCGACGCAGATCCACGTGTGGGTAGACGTCATGCGCAACTTCCCCCCGCGCATGGCGGTAGTTCTTTCCTTTTTCTTTCTTTTCTTTCCTTTCTTTCCTTTTCTTTTCTTTCCTTTCTTTCCTTTTTCCTTGCAAGGCCGGCCACCCCATGGGGTTCGGATCCCTAGTAGGGGCCGGCCTCCCCATGGGGGGTTCGGATCCTAGTAGGGGGTGGGTGGGCCCCACTCAAGGATGGCCCCACCCGCCCCTTTGTTGGGCTGGAGTCGGGTGGCGTCCGAGTGCGAGTCGGGTTTGTATCCGGGTCGGTGCATGCGAGTCTGGTCCGAGTCGGGGTGCGCGTCGGGTTTGCATCCGCATAGGTGCATGCGAGTCGGGTTCGGGTTAGACACAATTTGTGTGTCTACACACACACACACACACGAGGAAAATCATAGGTTCTGTATTGTGCAGCTTAGCTAAAATGACACTTTACCATATATAGCTTTTTAAAAGCTTTCACAAATCAAATATAGGAACCCTTGTTGGTCAGCAATTGTTGGTCTTTGGTATCCATCAGAAGTATTCAGTTCACAAACAGAGCCTTGACATACTTGGAAAAATCCTGACTGATGGAATGAGATTCTCATTTCTAAACTTTGTTTCTCTCAATTCATTTTCTTTAGGGATTTAAAAATCAGAATTCGCATTTCATTACCCTGAGAATAAAGATTATTGTTTGATGTTTACGGAACACGTAGGTACACTGCCAAGAAGGCAATTTGTGCATAAGAAACAACTGACTTCATGGTTAGTCATCTGCAGTTCCAAGAAGTTTCAGGTTACTGGAAGAGCTCGAGAGAGGGGAGAAGGGTATTGGTGATGGGACCGTCAGCTATGGAATGGACGATTCCGATGACATATACATGCGTTCCTGGACCGGCACGATCATCGGTCCTCACGGCGTAGGTTTCTGAGCTCATTCTCATATTTTCCTATTCATTGTATCTCTTGTGATAATCGAGAATGGTTGAAAATATCGTGCCACTCTGCTTCCAGACTGTTCACGAAGGGCGGATATATCAGCTGAAGCTGTTCTGCGACAAAGATTATCCCGATAATCCACCAACCGTGAGGTTCCAGAGTCGGATCAATATGACATGTGTAAATCAGGAAACAGGCGAGGTAATTAATGCCCCTTGTAATTTTTAAGGAGGAAAAAGAATAATAATGTGAACTGATTAAATTTTGATCAACCAGGTTGAACCGAGTTTGTTCCCAATGCTGGTGAATTGGCAGAGGGAGTACACAATGGAGGACATACTAACCAATCTGAAGAAAGAAATGGTGTCTCCTCAGAACCGGAAGCTTTACCAGCCCCCCGAAGGTGTATCTCTTCTCTTCTGCACCAATTAGGAATCCAGATAATGCCCTTCACTTTTCTCAAGTGAGATTTTGAGGAATAGAGAGACAATTAAGACCAGGGATGGTAATTAAATGGGTTTAGCGGGTTACCCGACCTGGCCCTATTGGGATAGAAATAAATGGGTTAGGGTGGGTTTGGGATTGTTTGAAAACCCCGATAGCGTTTGAGATGGGTCAGATTTAGCCTGACCCGTCCCAAACCTGTCCCGATTAAATATATCGATTAACATAGACTAACATTAGTTGCACTTGCCATAGCCCAAAAGTTACCTTATATGAATATATTTTTTAAGAAAAGGTGCACAAATTTTTTTTAAAGTTAAAATGGATTTAGTTCCTACTGCGTTTAGCGTTACTCATTTAATTTAAACAAAATTATTTCAAAACCGGAATAGAAAATATTAATATTATAGTAAACGGAACAAAATTTTTTAAATTGTGAAAAACGAAACAATACACCATCTTAGATGACGTAAATCCTATACGCCATTACAGATAGCGTAAAGTTATAGTTCTCCTTCTAAATACCCAAAGTACCCTTGGATTTCGCCATCTGTGACGGCGTAAAGATTTAGAGTTATAAAATATGACTAAGTTTCGGTGACAAGGGTCGGAAGACAATTGTAAAAATATAGCGATTAACGGTCAAAAAAATAAAGAGCATTTCGGTTACCTTTTACTCCATCTGAGATGGAGTAAATAAAGAGCATTTCAGGCATCAGCTGAATTGGCTACTTTTTCCGCCATCTAAGATGGCGTAAAAGATTACACCATCTAAGTTGACGTATTATTCCGTTTTTCATAATTTAGAAAGTTTTGTTCCGTTTAATAATATTAATATTTTTTGTTTTGTTTTTGAAAAATTTATGTAATTCAAACCCAATCCAACTTGCTTCGATTCGTCCCGTCCCAACATAAATGGGGCAGGATGGGTTTGGATTTCTGCTAATATAAATGTGACGGGTGTCGTATTTTTCCTTCAAACCCGGGTTATTTCCTAACTGGATGGTCTCAGGATAGGGCCGACCCATCCCAAACCCGACCTGTTGCCATCCCTAATTAAGACAATATTTGCAGGCAACGACGAGCAGCGGACGGAGCAGAAGGGGTTGGTGCTCAGGTGCTCGATCCTCTAACAGGGAGGGAAGAATGAGGCGATGTAAATATTATCGGCTCGAGTTGGGTGGCATTGGACGGCACCTATGAAGCATCCTGATTAGGTACTTACTGTTTGCAAACCAGCTCCAATCATGTGAAACTGATGTTGTAATCCATATTTTTATGATCAGCGAGTAATCTATCTGCTGATTGTTTGTCTGTTAAGCCGAAGACGTGTACAAGGCTTGTATTAGTGAATAAGATCTACTCTCATCTACAGAATCCCAGGAAATTAACTTGTTTCGAAGGGGAGAAAAACCGGTGAAAAATCAAAATTCAATCTGAGCCAATTAATTCTGTATTATTGTCGTATATGTTTCCATTATCACTTTGATTATGTTTATTTTTGGGAAATATTATTCATGTCCCATCAATTTGTAAATAACTCATGTTTCCCTCCATTTTTCACCCTTACGACAAGTATGCCCTTTTCAAACCCCATCCTCTTTTATTACTAGTGCAGATTGGTGGCGGGGGAGGAGGGGTTGGCCCCTTTCTCCCTCCCCATTGTTCTTGCAGATCGGAGGTGGGGGAGGAGGGGTTGGCCGTCTCCTCCCCATTGTTGTTGCAGATCGGAGGTGGGGGAGGAGGGGTTGGACACTTGGCCCCTTCCTCCCCTTTGTTGGTGTCGTGCTAGGGGAGGAGGGGTTGGCCACCGCCTCCACTCTATTGGTGCAGATTGGAGGTGGAGGTGGAGGTGGAGGAGGAGGGTTTGGCTGCCTCCTACCCTCTGGAGCTACCGTGCTATTCGAGGGGGAGGAAGGTCGTGCCTCTCCTCCCTCTCGCTGTAGATGAAGATCAAAAAAATGGGGAAGAGGGGGGCTTCATTTTTGCCGGTCAGGGCTTTTAATGAAGGAAGAAGAGGGCAGGACCCTCATTCCAATTGCAGTTCATGAGGTACAAAGAGGTTGGGGTTTGAGAAGGGTATATGTCACGAGGATGAAAAATGGGGGTTATTTACAAATTGATGGGGTATGAATAAAATTTCCGTTATTTTTAGGGTATTTTAGTTGTAAGGATGCTTCCGTGACTATTTTTTTTTTAAATGTCCATTTTTTTTTCCAGAGTATCAATTATCTTTCGATGCATGCATCTTGAAAATCTCCGTTGATGCATGCACAAGCCCATCCTAGAAGCTTCTAATGCTTGCCTTATAAGATATGATGATTCTTGAACATGCACCTAAGTTTCTTGAACATGCATCTAGAATCTTCTAGAGACATTTACCATGCTTATAAAAGGGTCATTGTGAAGTTTATACATATATCAAAAGTTCCAACATTCTTAGGGTTCGTCCTATACCATCCTGCCTAACATTTGGATCATGCCATTGTCTAGATAGGCACCTCCCGACGTCCGCATAAGTACATGATTTGCGAGTTCGTGACATGAAGAGCTAATTGGCTTGTTAATCCCTATGTTAGGTTTGGATGGTATGGGACATATCCTAAGAGTGTTTCATTCCATTTGCGTCCGCCTTCGATTACAGTCTGAAGATTTAAGGTAATGCTAGATTGAGGATTCGTGTGATATTATAGATGATAATGACTCGGTTCGGGTTGCTTATTGCATTTTTATGAGGTGTGTTTGGAGGCCGATGAATATGTCTCTGTTCTCAAATAGATATTGCTTTAGAACAAGGTGTATGTTGTGGACATTATCGAGATTTCGTCTCTTTCAGATTTGATATTATTCAGTTGAAAAATTCATTTAAATCTATGTCTATGTTATTTTTATGGCGCATTTTGCTTCCGAAAACATAATTAATTTTCCTTTATTGAGGTTAAAAAACTGAAATTTTAGTTAAGATCTTTTAGGGTTTCATTTGTCAACATTTGAAATTTTCATTGCTATGAGTCAAGTGATCTACTTAATTTGACTGGTGGACACCCATTTTCCTTTCATGGAAACAATTGGAAAATTCTAATCATACTCGTATTAAATTTTTTCCATCTCCAAGATTACTCTGTTGGTAAGAATTATGCAACTGTGGCCTTGGTCAAGGGTTCGAATAAGTGCTACTACATATTTCCTCCCACTCTGTAGTGGTGGGCTTCTCTTTTGTCTTAGTGGCGAGCTTTCTTATCTGTGGGGTTATTAAAAATTAGGACATTTCTCTCGCTCCAATGACGAGTTTCGATCCTTGGTCTATCTTGTGCTGGCACACTGGCATTTGATGTACTGATCACTATGGTTGTTACTTCAAAAAAAAAAAAATATTTTTTTTCTAATTTAGAAACAAGTTTTTTAATAACTTTTTTCATTTCCCTAATTTCTTTTTTTACATACATATTTATATTAATTTCCTTGGTTATGTAACCTAAGCCAACAACCAACTTTTGATCGGTATGATAGGTAATTTGCTCGAATATAAAAAACATTTGGGTTGTTGTATTGTGTATACTATTGGGGTTTGTTAATAGGTTTTTGGGGGTATGTATAAATTTTCCCCTTAAATATGCAATTGTAAGAGTTCATGTATAAAAAATGGACGACTTAGTGAAAAACCCTTTTAGGCGATGCTTTTGAGCTATAGTCCTGACAACAAGATTATTTGAGTGAGCTCTAGCCCCTCTCGAAATGACACGATTTACATCAAACCACCCAACCTCTAGTTTTGACTTTTCAACCCCTTACAAATGACAAAAATACCATTCCTTCACTATAGTACAGTGCCAATTCGGTTGCTATAATGATTTAGGGTATCAAGTCGGTTGCTACAACGATAAAATCACTTTCAAGCGAATTGTTACTGTTACAGTGATTTCATTGTAGAAATTTACAGTATTAATTCGGCCAGTAGAGTAACAATTCGGTTGCTACAGTGATTTCATTGTAGCTACAGTACATTTACTCTCGCCCGAATTGATACTTTACTATAGTGAAATCACTATAGCAATTACTATACATGCACTATTACCGAATTGTTACTCTTAACTTTCTGAATTGATACTTAGGAATAAAATCCAAAAAAATAAATATATAAATAAATAATTGAGAGGTTGGATATTAAAAAAACAAAAAAGGAGTGAGGGAGGGGCTTAACCAACCGACACAAGGGTTTATCGTGACAAAAGATTATTTAGAAGGGCCTTAGACTAATAACCCCCCAACTAAACCTTAAAAATAATATATATATGTAAAAAAACCGATTTCCTAGTCCTAGTTAATCAATAATGGACGTCCAACAAAGGTCTCCAATTACAGGTGTCCACACTCACCGAACCACATGACTGATGGACCCCACACGGAGTCTAGCTGGTTGCAGCACGGGTTCGGATCTCCTCCAGTTAGACGGCCCCGGTCCGTGGTCCAGCTCGCATCACAGCCGCATGAAAGTACGATTCATCACTATCGGGTTGACTGCCATCGTGTGGTTGTGATACATTCAGGCCTACCGACCGGGCCAACCGACTGGAGAAGATGTGAACTCGTACCGAAATGGTTGTTGCATTAACTTCCCTCGTCTTGTGCTTTGTAGTGGAGGTGCAACTTGGGTTGGGGGTGCAACTTGGGTCGGGTAAAATCGAGAACCAACCCCACCCGATCTGAATGGGTCAGACTGGTTCGGGTACGGGTTGGTTTAGTTTTAAATTTTGCTTACCCGATTAAATATGAGACGGTTCCGGGTTGGGGCTTGATAGACCCGACCCAACCCAAGAACCGTATATGTCACGGGATGAACTTTTGAGCTATATAACACTAGCACCCGAGTAAACATTAGTTGTTTACTAACGCTAAACCAAGTACCAAGAGAACTTAACTGGTGGCTAAAGCCTAAAGCCCAACGTGGACCTCCAGCTTGCCCATGTCGGGCTGGTTCGGGTTTTAATATGGTAGAACCAAACATGTTCGGTTCGGTTCCGGGTTTGTTCAAACCCGACCCGATTTGTACCCCTACTCTTTAGGGGTTGTGTGTCCCCATTACCCTGGACCCGTTCACATGACCTGTCCCTCTGATCCCCATCGGACGGTTGCTACGCCCCGTGATAATCACAATCCACTTGTCCAGAAGTCCCTATCACCAAAAGTCAGCCCTCACGAGTGAGGACACACACCGTGGGGGACCGATCCAAAGGACGAATCGGTCCAGCTTATTCAACGGCCAGATCAACGCCTCAGCGTCCATCTAGAAAGGGTCTTCCAGGTGTTCTACCGTTCCGTGGCCGTTGAACGAATCGGCGATTTTGTCACCGACTGAGACGGCGTCACGGGCGGCGCCGATTTCCTCGTCCAAGTCACCAAACTCCAAACCCCAATACAGACCAGACTTTGTCTCCGTCTTGTGGTCCAATCGGGGCTTTGCCCGTACACTTCGCCGTCAAACCGCCGTCCAGATGCCGTTACGCGTCCTACCATCCAATGGCAAGATGACACGTCACATTGAGAAAAACACGAGTGATGGAGACACGGGGCACGACCGTCGGATGGGAGAGCAATTTTGTTCGCCGCCGTCGTGATGCTGCCGTTACGCGCAAGGCTTCCCGTATCCCAGAATCCAATGGACAGATGACACGTCACATTTCAGGAAAACACCAATGATGGAAGCACGGTGCAATTTTGTTTACCAAAGGGTGAACATTACCCTCGAATGAGAACCGCTGGATGCATGTTGGTGAACAAAATTGCTCTCATGGGAAGGGACCAACAAGATAGGACTCATTTGGTAGTCGGAATATTTTAAGGGGCTATTACTTATTAGTGATAGGTCCTTATAACTGATAGTATTTAGTGAAACAATTGGGCTTTAGTGTTAAGTCCCCCCTCATAGAATGTCCATTTTACCCCTATGTTTATCTGTACATTTAGTAATAGTAATCGGTATGATTTTAACAAAAATCATTGTAGGAAAAAGAGTAACAATATGCATAAATCTGTACATATTGAGTAAAATCTTTGTTGAGTAACAATCGGCATAGATTAAGTAACAATATTTGTAAATTGTTATTGTATTAAAAACATGGTGAAACAACTGAGTCTGTTGCTCCAACGAACTCCACAGTTTTTCACTACAGTAGTATTTTGCTACACATAGTGAACGAACCCTTTCGCAACTATATGGTCCCCAATGGGGAAACACAACCCTCGAGCGAATCACACGGCTAGGATTTGTTCCTGAGTGAACGTTCGAGCAGATAACGTCCGCCCAAATCAAACGTCCGAGTGAAACACGTCTGAATGAAAACACAATATCCGAGCGAAACAAAGCAACGACTAGAATTGGTCCCCTCGGGAACGAAACTATGTATGGACCAAGGGGGCCATGGTCCCCTCTCTATTTTTTTTTAAAATTTATATAATAAATGTTTTGAATCTTCATATACAAAAAAATAGGTTCACAATTTGCCACCCGAAATAAGCAAGGGGGATTGTTACTCTTTTGCTACAATGATTTTACTGTAGCAAATTTTTTCTTTTAGCAAATTTTTTTTTTAAAAAATACTATAGTGATTTCATGGTAGCATAGAGAGTAACAATCTATGCCAAACTCTTTTTGCTAAATGATTTATGTCAAAATCAATTCGTTACTTTCCAACACCTTTATATGTAAGGGTAAGATACATATTTTCTAAGTAAGAGGATCTGATATTAAAACATCTCTTTGTTCGTACTTATCGCTAAATACAATCTATCAGAAGGACCTAACACCAATTTTCCCATTATAATACCTTATTAATCTAATTTATTGGTAATAAAAACCTGACAATATCAAAAGTAAAATATATTTATTAATTTTTTTTTTAAATAAATCACAATAATATAACAACAGCCCTAATGGCTCTTACCTTTTAGTTCTTTAATCTTTATATTCATATTTTTCCTTACTAAAAGATATTTTTATTTTATTATTTATAGCACCAAGACAACCTCTCCTCTCTCTTGCTTTGTGCCTCTGTTGTCTCTTTTTTATTTGTAAACGACTGAGTAGCAGTCCATGACTTAGCCGGCCGGAAAATGGTGTACGGTAACCGCCGCATGGACTCACCACCCCTTCTCCTCCTCCTCCTCCTCCCCCTCCTCCTTGCTTTCCTCCCCGCCGGGAACTCAGATCTGGAGTCCGACCGGGCCGCCCTCCTCGCCTTCCACGCCGCCGTCGGCGGGTCGCGGCTGCAGTGGAACGCCTCCGCCTCACCATGCACGTGGGTGGGTGTTGGCTGCGCCTCCGGCCGCGTTGCCGTACTCCGCCTCCCCGGCTCCGGACTCATGGGCCAGATCCCGACAGGCTCCCTCGGCAACCTCACGGCCCTCCGGACCCTCAGCCTCCGCTTCAACGCTCTCTCAGGCCCGCTCCCGCCCGACCTCGCCGCCTTCAGGCAGGTCCGGAACCTCTACCTCCAGGGAAACAGGTTCTCCGGCGAGATCCCGGACTCTCTCTTCTCGCTCCATGGGCTGGTCCGCCTCAACCTCGCCTCCAACAAGTTCTCTGGTAGGATCTCCCCGGCGTTCAACAATCTCACCCGCCTCTCGACGCTCTACCTCGAGAGCAACGGCCTCTCCGGCCAGATCCCCGACCTCGAGCTCCCCAGCCTCTCCCAGTTCAACGTCTCCTTCAACCAGCTCAACGGATCGATCCCGGCGAGCCTCCGAAAAATGCCCTCCAACGCGTTCTTGGGCATGTCTGTGTGCGGCGGGCCCCTGCTCGCCTGCCCCGGCGAGAACGTCCCTGCGCCGGCGCTGGCTCCGGCTCCGGGACCGGGGGTTCAGGCGAGCGTCGTCGGAGGGGGTAAAAGCAGCAAGCTATCCGGCGGGGCGATAGCGGGAATCGCTATCGGATCCGCTGTCGCATTCCTGATCGCCCTCTTCCTCCTCATCCTGCTCTGCCGGAGGAAGAGCAGCAATAGCTCGGCTCAAGCAGCGGTGGCGAAGCCGCCGGAGGTGGAGGTCGGGGGCCGGGATAGGGGTGTGGGTGAGAGAACGAACGGGAACGGGAACGGGAGGGCGTACCAGGCCCCGGGTGCAGCAGCTGCGGCGGTGGGGGCGAAGGGAGAGGCAGCGAAGAAGCTGGTGTTCTTCGGGGGTGGGGCGAGGGCGTTCGATCTGGAGGATCTGCTGAAGGCGTCGGCGGAGGTGCTGGGGAAGGGGACGTTCGGGACGGCGTACAAGGCGGTGCTGGAGATGGGGACGGTGGTGGCGGTGAAGCGGCTCAAGGACGTCGAAGTCCCGGAGGGGGAGTTCCGGGAGAGGGTCGAGGGCGTCGGAGCGATGGTCCACCCCAACCTGGTGCCCCTCCGGGCCTACTTCTACAGCAAGGAGGAGAAGCTTCTGGTCTATGATTACATGCCCATGGGCAGCTTATCTGCACTCTTGCATGGTAAACCCTACCTCCAATCTCTTCCGATTTCTTTCTTGCCTCTTCTGATCTCTCTGGATTGATGGAAGGGAATGGGTTTTGATTCTTCTTCACCAATTTTCATACAGGGAATCGTGGATCCGGCCGGACCACTCTCGACTGGGAGATTCGATCCGGCATTGCCCTCGCCGCCGCCCGCGGGGTCGAGTACATCCACTCGACGGCCCCCTCGGCCTCGCACGGCAACATCAAGTCCTCCAACGTCCTCCTCGCCAAATCCTACGATGCCCGCGTCTCCGACCACGGCCTTGCCCATCTCGTCGGCCCCACCTCCGCGCCCACCCGGATCGCCGGGTACCGCGCGCCGGAGGTCACCGACGTCCGGAAGGTCTCCCAGAAGGCCGACGTCTACAGCTTCGGCGTGCTCCTGCTGGAGCTGCTCACCGGCAAGGCCCCGCAGCAGGCCCTCCTCAACGAGGAGGGCGTGGACCTGCCGCGGTGGGTCCAGTCGGTCGTCCGCGAGCAGTGGACGTCCGAGGTGTTCGACCCCGAGTTGCTGCGGCATCAGAATGCGCAGGGGCAGATGGTGCAGCTCCTGCAGCTCGCCGTCGATTGTGCGGCTCAGTACCCCGACAGGCGGCCCTCGATGTCGGAGGTCGTGGGCCGGATCGAGGAGATCCGCCGGCACGATCAGCAGCCGCAGCAAACCCACAGCACCGGCGAGGTCGAGGACATGTCTTTCTCCTAATGCCGGTAACCCGGCCCCCAGCCGTCGGCCGCCGGCCGCCGGCCGCCGGCCGCCGGCGATGTTCATGAAGGGATGAAAGTGTAATGTTTGGTTGTTTTGGGTGTTTCAGACTCTGGGTGATTTCCATTTAATTTATTGTGTTTAAGCAACTGATCATATGGTGGTGGTTTTTTCATTCCATATCACATGGTGGTTATTATTTCTCCATTGTTAGTTTATTGGTGGGATTCTGAATTCTGATGTGGGTTATGGGTTCTTGTTGTGTAGGGAATTGCTTCGGTCACTTTTTTTTAGATTAATTAATCTTAAATACTTAGGTTTTTTTTAGGCTAAAAGGATATGGTTTGTACACCTTCGTATAAAAAAAATCCCTAACTAAAAATGTTGACTTTTCAACCGTTTAAATCACAAAACTATTCCTCCGTTGCACCTCCAGCAAGTGTATCAATTTGTCTCCATCAAGAGTCCATTCGTTGGTTAACATTGCACATGTAGTTCCTTGATACTTTTGTTATAGCGAAATCTGTTGGATATTAATCCATGGTAGAGGCCCGCAGCGGAAGCAAAGTGAAGGTTGATACTTTTGTTATAGCGAAATCTGTTGGATATAAATCCATGGTAGAGGCCCGCAGCGGAAGCAAAGTGAAGGTCTAAAGACTGTAAGCGGTGTGTGTTACATATCAAAATTTTCATTGAAACGTTCTGCATGTGCGTGTATGAATCTAGTATGGCAACTACACGAACCCCTAACGTCGATCTAACGCAAGAGAACAATCTAAGCATGCATGCATGTTCTATCTATGTTAGATCTACATGTTAGAGATCGTACCTACGTGCGGATTCTTTCACCGCGACAAGTTTCTTCTTTTTCGATTGAGACGGACTCGGATCTGCTCGACATACATTCGGTGCAACGGTCATAACTTTTTGCTCCGAATTATGATTGGGCAGAATTTTGGACTGCAGGTAGAGAACTTCGAGACACAACTTTTACAATAAGTTTCACCTCGTTTGGACTTCTGTAGCTCCCGGAATCGCAGAAACATTAATGATTTTCTGTGCAGATTCTAGACAATAAAAGCTTACGGGAGATGTCTTCTAGTTCACCCGATCTCACACGATGCACGACGCCTCATCGATGGATCTCTGAGTGCCTCCATCCGATGAGCCTTCTCCTTCTATGAAACCCTACATGAGGAAGACGAGTCGCCATGCAATAGCACAAGCGAAGGGGAGAGACGAGAGAGGAGAGGAGAAGAGTGCTAGGGAGAATATAGGAGGGGGGGTTCGGTTTTTTCAGCACCTATGGCCGGCCCCCCATTGCCCCTCTTATAAGACCGGCCTATCCCCTTGGATAAGGCTCCAAGGGGACAAGTTCATCCCCTAACAATCTCCTAAAAAATCTCCCTTTATCTCTCATTCTCTTTATCCGTTTTCCCCACTTTTAGGGCTTGTTTTGACCAATTCAAAACCCCTATCTTATCCCTATGGCCGGCCCTATTACTGGGGGATTCTCATCCCCAGTATATAGTGGTAGGCCCTGCATGGGTCTCCCACAGCTAGGGTCGGCCACTAGTGAGGCTTGGCAGTGCACATTTTTACCAAAATGCCCTTATGCCTCAAATTGATCATTTCTAGTGTGCGAGACTTAGCGACTCTTCCTTAAGTGATCTTGACAAGTTACTTTACTATTAACTGAGGTCACCAGAGGGTGCCCCTAGTAAAGTTAACTAGTCAACTCCTAACATGTCTTGGTGCACCGCACCCATGTAGCAAAGTTCACTTATGGCGAGGGATAACTACATGCGTTTCTGCATTAACCTAGGGTTTTCCCTTAGTGCACACACGTAGCTACGCATCTATCGTGTACTAGTGCGAAGCACTCACGGACCGTAGGTTTGAACTTCTCGCTTCCTCTTACTGCGTCCTGTGTTTCGAGGAGATGGTATAAGGACGAACCGTACATAATGTGGATAAATTGGAACCTTCAGGGACCAGGCTTCATGGCTTCAACTTAGACTCGATCGACATACTACCCGAGTGTACTATCGATCCTCTGAGTCCGAGTTAACCTGCGTGGTCACCCAGAGTGCGACACAGGCTGCACTCCAATCCCCCTGGACTTACTATGTTCTCCTGCATACCCCTGCTCTCCGCTTAGTATGGTAAACCCACTGTCCCGCCACTTGGTGCCATGATGCAACTCAAGCGGTGCAGAATACCATTAGACTCGAGTGCTCATATGACTTAGTTCCTTCCAGGTTGACCATGTACATCGTACCTCTGATTACTCTGCTAAGTAACCGGATCCGTCACCAGTCCAACTGATGACCACCTGGTCAGGGTTTAATACGACGTAGGTCAGACTAAGGAACACACCTCCCATCAGGGGTGTGGATGACCTGCATGAGTGACATGCTGATGCAATGCCAGCCAGGTAACCTAGTACACCATGGTTTTGGATCACTGTATCCGGATCCTCACACATTGGTGCACCAAAGTACCACTCAACTAGTTAGTCTATCAGACATGGTTCCTCAGGGTTTAGAACCATTTTACCCTAAGCAGAAATACGACTTAGTGTACCGGTGTCTGCTCACCGATCTGTGCATCGTGTTGGTTCCGTTCAGCCACAGATACTGTGTCTGATAATGACCGTGGTGGAGACACCCATGCTCTATCATCCCAACAGCTTATCCTGATAGGGCGACCAACCCTAATCAGAGTTACGAACATATTTAGGTTACATAGGACCAGTCTCTTGAGTCTCCCACTCAAGTGGATTATCATGTAGCCGTGGCTCTCTGTTCTGTAATCAGAACACGTACTAAGGTATGTACCAATGATGCAATCCTAAGCTATCAACCATATATATAGCTAAACTATAGGTTTTTTCGAGCTGTAGACCTCACCAATTCTAACAATCTCTCACTAGGTCTAACGAGAAAAAACAGTGTTGAGCTCTGTAGCTTCTACATGCTACCCAAAAGCCTTTGCAGGAAATCCCTAATGGAATTAGCAACATTTATCTGTAGATGCCACCTCAGTACCGCTACTTGTATTTCCTCCTATAACTGTCAGATTAAGTGGAGTTTGTACTTGATGGGTTTTCCCTCATTGTGGTTCCTAGTCTCCTTGGACCTTGCTTACCGCTCTTCTGTTGCAACAACAGATAACTGAGCCTCTGGTACACGTCCCAAGTTCTCTAAGAACTTCCTAAGCCATACCACCTGGTACACTACCTCGCACGCAACAACGTTATCAGTCTTTGTGGTGGAGTCTGTGATGTACTTTCTTCACACTTTACCAACTACCACTTCTAATCCAAAGATAAAAACAATTCCTGAAATCGATTATCTGGAACGTACATCTAACACCAAAGTCAGACCCTGTGTGTCCAATTGATATCAGGACCTATGAAGTGCAAGCTAACTCACAATCCTCACTTGATGAGGACTTTTGAGTATACCCTTCACTTTGGTCCAGTGATCTGGACCCGGATTCGATTGAAATCGACCCATGAATCCTGCTGCGCAATAGATATCTAGCATCGTAAATCGAATCTGGCTAGAATCTTATCTTCATGCGTTGCCTGTGACAGCAAGAGAACCTTACTCTGGTAATCTAGAGTTACCTTAATTCCCAGAACATAACTCGCCTCATCAGGGTCTTTCACATCGAATTGTGATGACTACAAATCTTTACCGTAAATAATATTCTTACGTCATTTTCAATCAATAGAATATCGTTAACGTAAAGTACTAAATACACCCTTGCAGCTATTTTACTTTTCTTGTACCCACTTGGTTTATCCCTATTCTGATCAAATCCATGTGAGCGGATTCCCTTGATCAAAATAGATATTCCAACTTGGATGCTTGCATTAGTCTATAAATAGACCTTTGCAACTTGCATTCCAGATCTTCTTGACCTACTAACACAAAGCATGAGGCTGCATCATCCATATGTCATTTCTAAATTTTTATTAGGGAATAACTATCATGACATCCATCAGACAGATCTCCCAACTATAATGTGCTGCGATGGATTAAGAGGATCTAAAATAGACTTAGGCATATCTACCAGAGAGAAGGTTTTGACATAGTCAATCCCTTCTCTCTTGGTTACAAATCAAGCCTTAGGTCTTAACCGATTCCTCTTCTTATACACCCCTTACACCCAAAAAGGGTGATAGTGTAATAAGAGTCAAGACAGTTCTAAGGGACATTGATGCAGGCTTGCCTCCTTGGTCTTTTGTTAGTCAGAGCTGTCAGAAGATCCCACTACTTCTTCGTAGCTCTAGGGATCATCCTCTTGAAACTCTGGATTAACTATCGAAGTTTTTCTATAGTATCTATCAGGAGCTCTGATGGTCCCACAATGACGAGGTGGTGGTGGTACAAAAGTGAATTATTTCTACAGTATCTGATATACTAATTTATGTATCACTTACTCCCACTACGCTTTTGGATGCGTACTCTCTACCAGTACCCAGTAGTTCACCCAGAACTACCTTACTGATAAACTTTTGGTCTATAATATAATCCTGATCTAGGTAGATGGTATCCATAGAAACGATTACCTTCCAGACCTCAAGATCATAGAATAGTCCACTTTATGCTTCCCTAGGGTAACCTATAAATAGATATACCTGGAACTTCATCTCCGTTTCATCCCTCTTGTCCTTCTGCACAAGTGCAGGATAACCCTATATCTCGAGACACTATAGTGTCAGCTTTCGCTTAGACCATAACTCTTTATAGGTCTGAGGCACTAATCTAGATGAGAGATGGTTTCAGATATAAGCTACTGTTTTAAGATACAACCCCACCAGAAGGTGGGTAGTACACTTGGCAATATTCATTATACAATGGACCATGTCAAACATGATCCAATTCCTTGGAGCATTTACTTGGGAGACAAGCCCATGCTCCCTCAGGACCCTATGGAACTCTTCCGATAGTGACTCATTCCTTCGATTAAATCGAAGAGTCTCATACTGTTTGGACATTTTTGAAACCATAGATGTCAAAATTAATTAACCCCAATACCTTAGTAGCCCTTTTAGTTATTCTGTCTTTCAGATAACACTCATAGGTTATATAAGGATCTCTGATAAATCTGTGAACAGAAACTCGGCTTTCTGTTACCTCTAAATTTGTTTGAGGCAAAATATCTAAATCAGAGAGGTCACAAATGGGATAGCTTCTCCGAAGGATTTAGATGAATTTCAATTAGACGCTGTAGCTGTCATAAAATCTATTTTTGAATTAGGATTAAATATAAAGAGATTATTCTGATATATTCCTCTAACAATGAAGCTATCTATTTAGTTTAAGATACACACCTATGGTACTGTCTAAAACTAAAAACTTCATTTACCAAGGAGGAAACAGAACTAAATCTCTAAAGATCAAAATCCTTATTTCAAAAAAACTAAGATAATCATATCTAACAGCTTTCGTAGCGGTTTATGGCATCCGTACCTATGTTAGAATCACTTTACTATAAAGTAGTATTCTGTTTTTCTTGAATCTTTATAGACACAAAGTCTATATTCCAAGAAGCAGAAGAACTACTACTAAATAGTGACTTAACCTCTAACACCCTGAGATCGTACTCAATCTTCAAATAGCCCCTATACTCGCCACAGCGGAAATACTTCTGTCCTTGGCTTTACCAGACTTAGGAGTCCATATTAGTTTCTGCACTAGGATAGTTTTCGATCTCTGATAAGTTACTTCCTTAAGTTTTTCTAAAGAAGACATAGGTTAAGCTCTAAAGGCATTGCCTTTAATCTTGATCCCATCCTTTGTCTCTTAGAAATCTCCTTAGAAGTTCTACGTTTGTCATCTCTAGCTTGTGAAAGCTAAAGTCTCTGACAACGGCTTCGAAAGTTCCAAACAAGGATGCAAGACAGACGTCTTCTACCACCTCGTCATCTGGTACCATGTCTTTGGAATCTAGTTCGATCTGGAACTCATACATGTGTTCCCGAACAGGTATACCCTTAGACATCTCAGTACCGACGAGTATCTTGATAGAAAAGAGATGAGTCTATAAACCTCACCTCTCTGACATCTAATGCAAGTAAAACTTTATTTCAGAAGACCCGACATATTTCTGACTTGCTTCTAAAGAGTTGTCCACAAGTCTGCTATGACACAGAACTTGCACATCTCC
Source organism: Chamaelirium japonicum (assembly GCA_947650365.1). Taxonomy (NCBI): domain Eukaryota; kingdom Viridiplantae; phylum Streptophyta; class Magnoliopsida; order Liliales; family Melanthiaceae; genus Chamaelirium; species Chamaelirium japonicum. The sequence goes on along the minus strand of OX393549.1, from coordinate 122,592,774 downwards.
TTAGACTCTTGCTAGTCAGCATATGCCCTAGTTAGTGCCCTAGTGACATCTGGACCCGTTAGGTTTGGTACAGGGATATTAAGATTGGAAGCCAATGTACGTTTACTACCCTATGCATAAGCTAAAGAAAGCGCTTCTACTCTACGTAGTTAGAGACCCGATAACTGGTTCTCTTATGGGATAGCGGATAGGGGAACTGTATGGTTGAATGAAAAAGAATACAGGAAAACTTATTTTATAAATTTTCAAAATAAGCTAATTATATCCAAATGTCAGCGCTACCCTCAAGCGAAGACATCTCTATGGATTAATTTAACCATATATGTAAGATCTCGGAATCGGCTACACCTGTCAGAGGGGGCAGTGTGCAGGTCTTCCGGTTACACGGGTCTTTCCCTTGACCCTATCCAAATCTGCCAATTAAGGGCTTTGATGAACCATGGTTATCTTTTGGCCAGTACCATATGATCATTATTGTTTGATCAAAGGATGCCTCACGTGTACTTTGAATGCTTACCCACGAGCCTAAGCAATTACGGCATGGGAGTTCAAATGGCCCCCACGAGGGTGAGTAAAGCCCTGAACCCTTGACACCGTAATCGCCATATCCCGAGGGAGATCACTAAGTTACTTGGCATGGAAAAACACAGCTCATACCCGAGGTGGATGTTGAGTTATGCCCTCCCACCCGAGCATGAAGTGATTGACCGTGGAGACCAAAGGATCTCTAAAAGTCCTCTCTTACATCCCTTATTAAATTTGAGGATTATTTTATGCAAGTATGAGTGTACACAAAGGTCACGACAACCTATATACTAGACCCTGGTCATACCGTACTCCCACTAGCGTTTCAAGCCTTTCGCTTAGCATTAATCGATCTCGGAATATCATAGTCTCTGCCTCCAATGGATTTCTCCACTAGAAAGTCACATTATATATCCTAAGAACGTCGATGCTCCGTAAACCTGGCTATCACGCTAATGCCCTAGAGCCTAGCCTAAGGTCAAACTGATAGGAAAGGCCTCCCACTATCATGGTACCTTGATTATAAATTTGAAGATTGATGTCATAGTAGAATTATAACTCATTTTAGGTTTTGATAATGGCCAAATAGGCACACCCGACTAATTGGATGTTGACCTAATGGTGGCATAACCAAATATGAGGAATTCATGCTATCATCAAGGGTCAATTAAATAATAGGCGCCACTAGTGGAATCCTATCCTAATATGGTCACTAGGACCCGAGGGGAAAGAACATCCCTCTAACACAGATAATTTGAATTATCGCATCGGGGTTCTCTATAGAAATATAAAGAACTACTGAAAGAAATAACCACACAACTGAATCAAGTTCAGGGTCCGACCCCTGAACCTGACTGGTACAGCGCAGGCTTTCTGTCTCCTTCGCAAGGTTCCTCGATTCGGTGCAAGCCTCTGTATATGATCTCCTGACGTTTTTTATCTTTTGCAGTCATCGTGTATGCTTCGCCGGATCACCATCGTTCTCCAAGATTTCGCTCGTCCTTCCGGTGGTGGATCTCCGCGGCAAGTCCCCATTTTACAATCTGTAACCAAAAAAGCTCTAGTACGCTTCGAGCAAGTGCTCGCTCGTACACAATTACTTAGAAATAAAAGAAAAACAAGCCTAGCAAAAAACCTAGGAATCAAGGGTGGTCAACCTCCACCATTTGCCCGACTATGGCTCTAAAACCTATCCACACGCAGAAGAAAACATATCAAGACAATTAGCTAGCACGGGGTCCAACCCCCGATAGCAAGCAATCACATATCCAGATTATTTTTAATAGCGGTGCCCTGCAAGAACAATTCATAGAACACACAATATATATTCTATATGCATGATCTACTCGTAGAACCCCGATGGCGGTACATACTATTTATGCGCACACATGACGATTTCATTAAAAATATAAAACACACACCACTAGCGTGGATATGATACCAATTGTTAGATATAAATCCATGGTAGAGAGTGAAAGCAAAGTGAAGGTCCAAAGACCGTGAGCGGTGTGCGTTACATATCAAAATTTTCATTAAAACGATCTACATGTGCGTGTATGAATCTAGCATGACAACTACGCGAACCCCTAACATTGATCTAACGCGAGAGAATAATCTAGCATGCATTCATGTTCTATCTATGCTAGATCTACATGTTAGAGATCATACCTGCCTGTGGATTCTTTCACCGCGATAAGTTTCTTCTTTGTCGATTGAGACGGGCTCGGATCTACTCAATATACCTACGATGCAACGACCATAACTTTCTGTTTTGAACTCCGATTGGGCTAAATTTTGGATGGCAAGTAGAGAACTTTGAGACGCAACTTTTGTAATAAGTTTTACCTCGTTTGAATTTCAATAGCTTCCAAAATCATAGAAACATCACTGATATTCTGTGTAGATTCTGGATAACAAAAGCTTACGGGAGATGCCTTCTAGTTTACCCGATCTCGCACGATGCACGGTGCCTCATCGATGGATCTCTGAGTGTCTCCATCCGACAAACCTTCTCCTTCTATGAAACCCAATGTGAGGAAAATGAGTCACCATCCAATGGCGCAAGCGAGGGAGAGAGACGAGAGAGGAGAGGAGAAGAGTGCTAGGGAGAATATAGGAGGGGGGTTTGGTTTTTCCAGCACTTATGGCCGGCCCCCCTTTGCCCCTTTTATAAGGCCGGCCTATCCCCTTGGATAAGGCTTCAAGGGGATAAGTTCATCCCCCAAAAATCTCTCAAAAAAATCTCCCTTTATCTCTCCTTCTCTTTATCCGTTTTTCCCACTTTTAGGGCTTGTTTTAACCAATTCAAAACCCCTATCTTATCCCTATGGCTGGCCCTATTACTGGGGGATTCTCATCCCCATTAATAGGGGCAGGCCCTGCATGGGTCTCCCACAGCTAGGGTCAGCTACTAGTGAGGCTTGGCAGTGCGTATTTTTACCAAAACACCCTTATACCTCAAATTGACCATTTCTAGTATGCGAGACTTAGCGACTCTTCCTTAAGTGATCTTGACAAGTTACTTTACTATTAACTGAGGTCACCGGATTGTGCCCCTAGTAAAGTTAACTAGTCAACTCGTAACATATCTCGGTGCACCGCACCGCGAAGTTCACTTATGGCGAGGGATAACTACATGCGTTTCTGTACTAACCTAGGGTTTTTCCTTAGTGCACACGTAGCTACGCATCTACTGTGCACTAGTGCGAAGCACTCACAGACCGTAGGTTTGAACTTCTCGCTTTCTCTTACTGCGTCCTGTGTTTTGAGGAGATGGTACAAGGACCGTACATAATATGGATAAGGTGGAACCTTCAGGGACCAGGCTTCATGGCTTCCAACTTAGACTCGATCGACACACTACCCGAGTGTACCATCGATTCTCTGAGTCTGAGTTAACCTGTGTGGCTACCCAGAGTGTGACGCAGGCTGCACTCCAATCTCCTCGGACTTACTATGTTCTCCTGCATACCCCTGCTCTCCGCTTAGTATGGTAAACCCGTTGTCCCTCCACTTGGTACCATGATGCCACTCGAGCGGTGGAGAATACCGTCAGACTCGAGTGCTCATATGACTCGGTTCCTTCTAGGTTGATCATGTACATCGTACCTCTGATTACTCAGCCAAGTAACCGGATCCGTCACCAGTCCAACTGATGACCACCTGGCCAGTGTTTAATACGACGTAGGTCAGACCTAGGAACGCACCTCCCGTCAGGGGTTTGGATGGTCTACAGGAGTGACACGCTGATGCAATACCAACCGGGTAACCCAGTACACCGTGGTTTTGGATCACTGTATCCGGATCCTCACACATTGGTGTGCCAAAGCACCACTCAACTGGTTTGTCCATCAAACGTGGCTCCTCAGGGTTTATGACTATTTTACCCTAAGCAGAAACATGACTTAGTGCACTGGTGTCTGCTCACCGATCTGTGCACCGTGTTGGTTCCGTTCGGTCATAGACACTGTGATTGATAATGCCCGTGGTGGAGACACCCACGCTCTATCATCCCAACAGCTTATCCTGATAGGGTGACCAACCCTAATCATAGCTGTGAACGTATTTAGGTTATATGGGACCAGTCACTTGAGTCTCCCACTTAAGTGGATTATCATGTAGCCATGACTCTCTGTTCTGTAATCAGAATACATACTAAGGTACATACCAATGATGCAATCCTAATCTATCAACTATATATATAGCTAAACTATAGGTTTTTACAAGTTGTAAACCTCACCAATTCTAACAAAATCACTGTAATAGCTACAATGAAATCATTATAGTAACAGTATCTGTTAGGTCTTATTATGTTGCCATTAATTTTTAGTGATTTAAACAAATCTATTTTACCGATATAGTGAGTAGTTGCGAGCTAAAGTTGGAAGGGTACGTAGTTAGGTTTAGCTAATTTGCGATAAAGATATACTGCTGCGGCCAAAACCACTCCTATCATTCTCTCCGACCATGCATAGGCATGGAAGGTACATTTCTAACTCTTTGGGAATTGATTTTTCTCACGTGTCTAGGGTTTTAGGTGCATGACTAGCTAACACATACACGCACCTTGTTCCGTTCGATTTATCGTGTTAGTCCTATGCATGTGTGTTCATTCCAGATACAATGTTAAAGATGTTTGTACATCTTTTAGAATAGGAATGACCACATGAGCATGCTAGACTTCTACGTTTTACCTCACTCAGAACAAGGGCCAAAGCCCTAATTATTATGTTTATAGCAAGCTAGTCGTGCGCACAACTGTGCCTTCGTTTTTGGTGAATCATTGAAGGGCGTTTGCCTGACAAAGTCGTGTACACGACATTCACAAGTCGTTCTCACAATCCTAGTCGGCAGCACATTATTTGATGTCTACCTTATGGCCCACATGGGACGGTCCTATGGCACGCTGGCACGTGGTCAGTCTTGTGCACGACTTGACTTGGAACCTCAGGAAGCCTTGAGTCAGTAGGGTCAACCAATCCCTTTGTGCCATGTGTTGGTTGTGTGCACGACTTGACTGAGACAGACCCTTAGAGATAATAGTCTCTTGATTGGTCTTAGCCATCCACCTAAGGGCTCCCATGGGTTATAAATAGCCCATGCCTACACCCTTCAGGTGCTAATGAATCCATGGATAATAAATCTATGTTCATTAATTAGTGAAAAATAAGAAGAGTGCTTTAGGGTTGAGTTCATTCTTGAGCTCAATCTCTTCTCTTCTTCTTTTTTCTCTCCTCTCTTCAACCTTCTACCTATATCAAATCTATGGAGATTGGACTCACACCTTGAATGACCAGTTGAGAGTCATCAAACTCCTTGTGTACTTCATTCAAGTTAGAGAGGGCAAATCTAGTTAAGGATCTATAGTGTCATCTAACACCTAGGTCTAGAACTAAACTTTGAGGATTTTTCTTAGAATTTGAATATCTAGAGTATACTAGGTTTAGGAGCTTGATCAAAGATCTCGAAAGAGGTCAAGATCACCTTCTATTCTAGTTACTTCTTAGATTCAAGTTTTTTTTTCTTTTCTTTTTTATTTTTTCCCACTCACTTGTACACACCGTGTGCTCCCATCGCCATGTGAAAGGTTCTTACAAGACCGCTCCGTAACGTCGTTTACGTTGAGCACCTTTAGCGATGCCACTCGCTTTGGGAGGCCTCTTCGGAGAGAAGCACAAGCGAAAAAGAGGAACGACGATGGAGATGCAAGAGTCTAGTTTGGTTGTAACGTACATTGTCCTGATTTTCTAAGGGAAGCTAGACTCCACTGTGTAAAGGGTTTAGGCTCGGTTTCGACCAAAAGATAGTTTTTATCCGTGTTAAGGATTCCACCTTATATATGCTTGTATGCTCGTTAGCATTATAACTCGTGATCACTACTCATCTTCCGCTAAATCTTTAGATTGTGTGATCTAACCCATGCTTGCATCTGTCCATTGTTGTGCGCCACACTAGCTTCGACTAGTGGATTTATTTTAGCATGATTATTAGAACTCCTAATGTATAGAAATTTCAATTGGTATCAAAGTAATTATCTCTTCTTGGAGCTAACATTCCTAGAATAGGATCCCTTTTAGATTGCCAATATATCGCACGTGAGGACGCGTCCTGTTCATAAGTTTTTGTAGTGTCTGCTTATGGCCCTCTTTAGGGTATTTGCAAAGCTTTTGCATATCTTGCTTCGAGTGGAACCCTCTTTAGGGCTCTTTGTTTTATTTTGCTCTGGTCTGATTTTTTAGGACTTGTTCAACTATTTGCTCCATTTTTTGTTAGGCATTCTAACTGTTTGTTTTTAACACTTCCTTGGCGTGATGGGTTCATGACGAAAGGGAAGTGCGATTAACAAACCTAACTTGTTGGATGACACAAATTATGCACAACTAAAAGTGCAAAAATGCAAGCATTCCTTCGTGGTATGAGCAAAAAAGTGTATATTTATGTTAGGGATGGTTGGGCTCACCGATTAGTTTGGTGATAGAGGGTGAGAAGGTCAAGATGAGCCTCAAACCTTTTGACTTGTGGATTGACCACGAGAAGATCTTGTGCACCGCAAATCAACGTGGTCTAAGTGCCATTCATTCCAGTGTTAATGAGAGTGAGTTTTGATGAATTTCCGTCACCCAAGTATAAATGAGGCTTGGGATATCCTCTCGGTCACCCACGAAGGAACGACCTCCATAAAGGATGTTAAGCTTTAATAAATTTTCTCTTGTTTTGAGGCTTTGGTATTGGAGGAGTCTTTCGACGAGTTTTACGCCAAATTAAATGACATTGTAAATTCTTCCTTTGCTTTGGAAAAACGGGTATCTAACAAGAAGATATGCCGTAAGTTCCTTAGGTTTGTTCTTGAGAGATTTATGCCGAAAGTTATGGCAATAGAAGAGACCAAAGAGATCGGGAAGCTCGTTCCTAAAGAGCTTGTCAGAAACCTTTGGACCTTCGAGAGCACATTTAGGAAGCCTTTAAAGGAAAGGGGCTTGCCTTTAAATCCTCAACTAATGTTTGTAGTACTCTGGAGGGTGCGGGGTCCATTTTGAATCTTAAGAGAGTGGATGCCATGATCTCGTCACAATTTAAGAACTTTCTAAGAGATTTTGGTTGGACTAAAGAAGTACCCTGAGGTCCAGTTAGGCATTTTCGGGGTGACAAGGGTAAATCTCCATCTGTGGAGAGAACAAAGGGAGAAGCTCCTACAAAGGAGCCTAACAGTCGAAGGAAAACATACGGCTCACTTCGCCGATTTTTTAACCACAAAGGCTTAGGTCATTGTGTAAGGGAGCGTCCCACAAAGATGCCTATTTCTCGAGATCAATATCTTAGCGCATCTTGGGATGAGTCGGACTCCGACGTTGAGGAGGACGCGAGCGAGTCGACCAATTATGGATGTGCCCATATCGTAGCTTTTCTTTCCTCCGTTTGCTCTTTTGAGAGCGATGTTCGTAGCATACACGAGACATCTTATCAAGAGTGTGAACTGGAATTTGACCTTGTTGCGGCTTATAAGCTTAGCTTCTCTAGGTGTGCTTTGTTAGGAGAGGTCATTAAGGAGAGGGATAGAGAAATTGAGGGCCTCCAAGAGGAGGCTTCTGATAGATCTAGCTTCATAAATTTACTTTGTGCGGACTTAGACAAGCTCAATCTTGAGCTTGAGGACCTACATGCCAAATCGACCAAGTCTGAGAGATTGCTTTTAAAGCAATATAATAGCACTCAATCCTTGATCCATATTTGTGATCAGGCAAGGAAGGGTAAGTTTCTAAGGAGGCTAGGCTTCGACAAAGCTAGCACCTTTAGCAAGGTGCCTTGCTTCGTCAAAGGAAGTCCATATGATGAAGATGTTAGTGCTACTTCTGTGGTCTCTCTTAATTCCTATTGTCTTTGGGACCTCTGTCCTAACTTATCATTTGGGTAAGAAGAGGTACACCCGCTCTTGCCACTCTAAACGTGCTAGTATATCTCTTTATCTTCCTTTCTGACCTAGGGTTAGGGTTTCCGATCTTGGCCTCCTCGGACGCCGGCGACGGCTCCGGGGAGGCCAGGACCTCGTGGTGGGGCGGCGGCGGGTTGGGGTATGGCCCTCTCTCCTTTGGAGGTGAGATCTGCCCCCCTCTGTTCGTCGTTGTTTGGGTATCTCCTGCTGCCGGGTTTTGTGTTCGATTCGTCGGCGTCGAGACGGAGTGGCCCTCGGTGACGTGGTCGTCCTCAACTACTCTTCGGGACCGGCTCTCCTACCGGGTGCGGCGGGGTGGTCGAATCTGGCCTTGGCGATAAGGTTTCCGTCGGTGGGTTTCCAGTTCGCTCCCGTTGGACGGTGATGGTGGCGGTGCCTTGACGTGCAGCCGAGGCAGCGGTCGTTGGTGGTGGGGCAGCTCGTCTTCGATTCCATCTCTTCAGCCGGCGGCGGGGTTGACCGGGAGGTGCTACTCCTCCTTTTGGTTTTGTTTTTTTTTTGTGCTGTTGGGGTGTTGGTCCCGGGTTTACTCCGCCGGTGTGCGGGTTAGGGTTTGGTCTTCTTCCTCTTTGCCTCTGGTTTGGTGGCTCTGCTCTGGTTTGATCGGCTAGGTTAGTGGGATTTTGGTGGTTTCTTTCTGTTGGTGCCGTAGATGGGCGGTGTGCTTTGGTTGCGCCGGTCTGTGGCGCCTCTTGCTTGTACCAGGCTGTGGTACCTCCTGAGATCTGCTGTGATCTCGCCTCCTTCATGCCAAAAAAAAAAAACCTCTTTATCTTTTAGCACTCTCTACTTCTGTGTCTTCGATTGACCCTTTTGGTTTAGGTCCTTCTCTTTCAGACCCATCCCAGGGTCTTGGTTTGCCTTTAAAGAGAAGTATTCATTGCACTCTTTTACCCTCTGTTTTATATATCCATACCTCAAAAGGTACATAAGAGTGGGTTCCAAATAGTGTTGAGAGCACTATACAGAGCTTCACTACTCAAGAGCTTTCAGGAGACACACCTCGTGGGAGTCACACTTTTGAACACTAGTTTGGTCGATCTTTGGGTGGGAGCCACTTGTTTGTGATTTTCCTAATTCTTCTGCTCCCAACCCATGACCTCTACATACTAGCCTACCTATTTGTCATGTCTCTATTTGTTTGGCTAGTGTGTAATTTGTGTGTTTTGTTTCCCTACTTTCTAGTTAGGGTGAGTTTTATTTTTTTTGATTTGTTTGATGTTTAATTCATTGCAAATATTTTTATTACCTTGTGGCTTGCGTCGATAGGGGGTACTGTTTCTGCCATTTACTAACTGTTAGGGTTGTCTACTACTTCTTGTCATCTTCTAAGATTGAAATGACCAGAGAAGTAATTAGAGCTTCTTGAACCTTTAGGCTATCTTGTGTTATTTAATTGGTCTTTCTGTCGTGCCATATCGTTTGATAAAATTGCTTAAGTTGTGATATATTATAGTGTGATGGTTCAAAATATTCATATAGCATTAGCATTGCCGATAGATTCATTTTCGCTAAAGTAATATAAGTTTGTACCTAAAACATATTCTATTGTCTCTATTAATTGAAATTCCTTCTTGAACATATTTTATATATAAATATGGAGATCTTGAGAACATGACCCGAGGAGCAATATGTTCGATACCGAAAACCAACTGTCTTGGAGTTGCTGGTCATATTCTTGTTACACGAGACTGTCCATATGTTTTCTTAGATTTTTTGCAACTCGCTTAAGTAAAAAGGTTCGTAGGGGCATCTTGAAGCTCGACACCCCTAGCCAACTGGTGAGGGAATGTCAACCTACATTCATTACACGAGGCATGTTGCATTAGGTTATCTAAGGGATAATAAAAGAGCAATATTGAAAAAGAGCCAATTTTGGCCAAATGTGTTTTTTATCAAATTTCAACTAAATAAGAGTCATTGTTTGGATTACAGATACTGTGCTACGTATAAATTTATATTGTTCAAAGCTAAAATGATGTGAAATGCGAATATATGCCTGTTCTTTATTGCTTTTAGGTCACACTCATGTATATTTATAATTTAGTCATTTTTAACTTCTACTTATTCGCATATTAGTCAAATTTGTTATAATACTATTGATCTTAAGTGTTTGTTTGCCCTAAAACCTACCCCTAGGTGTATTTTTTAAGTTTAGATGATTCTAGATAGTTTTGAACTCTTAGACATCAATAATTTCCCATTTTAACCCTATATGTGTTTTTTAGATTTATGCCTGGCTACCGCGCACGAATCATTCTAACCCTCGGATTTATTTGCCACCACTACTCACTCGATCCCCATGGAATCCTTGACGTGTGATAATTGGTTTGGAGTCGATCGTGGTTATGGTCATGGCATGATCTTGCTTTGAAATCAGGAATTTCAGCAAGGTTGTGCGCACTAGTTTAAAATGTCCTAAACTTGTGCGTACGAAAAGTCATGCGCAGCAGCGCATGACTGTTAGTACATTATTAAACTCGAGCACACGATTTCAGATCTTTATAATACTGATCCGTGGTACTCATGCACAGGAACCGTCGCTCCATTTTTCTTCCTCTCTGGGCTCCCCTTCGTCTCTCCTTCCATCCCCACTAGGTAAGGCTTGAATCCTCCCTTATTTCCTTGCTAAGATCTGATCTTTTAGTCTAGAACTCCTCCGGATTGGGTTTTTTCTTGATTTTAGGAATCTCTTTTCTTTAGGGTTTTATTTTGGGTTTTCACTCGATCTTCATTTTGACGAGGAAGAATCCCATTCGAGGGCATGTGGGGGAGTCGAGTGCACCTCCCCCTTCGTTTTCTACTCATGATTTTTGAACCACGGAAGCACTTCTTTGTTTTAATTCTTATTTTGCAACTCGCAATGTCCTTTGCGAGCGACAAATTACCTTCGCTTCATTGATTCGCCCCTTCGAGCCGCTCTCGATGACTCTGCCCTCACTCTACTAGGTTGGAGTCTCCTCTTTCAGGATCTTCCTCCACTTGCCCGCTCCTTACTCGGCATTTCTATGCCAATATGCACTTGACGGTCAAGGTTGTAGGGCGGGAGGAGTATTTTTCCATGTATGTTCAGGGGGTCTTGATGACTATCAACATGAGCATTCTTGCTCAGATCTTAGGGATTCAGTGTCTGACCCATCATTTGATTCTTTCCCCTGCCATGATCATGGGTAAGATATGGCGCCGTTGGCTTCATGCAGTCGCTGGCCTCTATCAGTCCTATTTCGGTATCAAGGATCATTCTAGCATGTTTCAATCTAGCTATCATGTGACCATCCTTACTCCTCTCTATGACATTCTTCACAAGTTTGTCTAGTACAACTTGCGTCCTACCAAGGGGAGCAATGAAGTTGTCTATTGGGAGACAACTCAACTTCTATACGAGCTTGGTAGGCGCGCTACTTTATTTGATATCGTGACTTCATCACCTACTGTTTGTTCCTTACTTTTGACTCTCGAGCTGATCGTTATGGCCTTGTTATTCCTTTCCCTAGTCTTATCACTAGGATTCTTTAGTACTTCTGTGTGCCCTTCCCTCCCGGCTTAAAGGTTGCCCATCCTATGCAGCCCATAGGGGATGAGTCTCTTCTGAGGGTCACTCGGGCCTAGCGAGTGAGTTTCGATCTTGTCTTAGATGACGAGGGCAAGGAGTTCGTCTCAGATGAGGCTGCAGATGAATGAGGAGGAGGAGATGAACGAGAACCAGGCCGTCACTGCACCACAACCAGGAGGTCCGATGACTATTAAGACTCTCTTTGCACAGATAGACCAGATGTGGGCCTACCAGTAGGAGTCTCACCAGTCCTACCAGGAGAACCTTGAGCACTTCTACGACAAGCAGCTCGCCCAGTGTGAGATACTCGAGAGGCTGGACCGATGGTCTAAGAGGCTGCAGGACCGGATGATGAGGGCACTCTATACCACTCTAGTGCCTATAGAGCAGGATGTCAACACTGAATCCGAGAAATGAGTAGTGGACCTTAAGCAGTTGGCCCAGGTTGGTTATTATAGTTGGCAGCACGCTGAGATGCTGTATCTATAGTTTTATTTTGTTGTGTGTCATGTCTTTGTATTTTTTTCATATATGTTTGTGATGCATATTGTCTTGTACTGCCCTTCGAAACTTATGCATGGGACTCTGTTATATATATATATATATATATATATATATATATATATCAGTAATACTTTAATCTTATTACTTCTAAGTGATTGATTGTATATCTCTAAGATGGTTAGATTTGCAGTCTGATTTTCTTTTGTGATATATGCTCTTTACTCAATCAGTGTATCTTACTTAATTTTATAGTCTCAGTTCCACACTAGCATGTTCTTTGCTTATTAAATATATACATGCCTAGCATGGAGTCCGTAAGTTCACACCCCTCCCCTCTCTCACACTGTATTTGTGTGTTTCTAGTTGTTGGGTCACCGATGCTTTAGTTCCATACCTTTTAGTGAGCCCATATGCCGTATTATATATGCCACTGGTTGGTATATGTATCTGACATATGTGGTGGTTGGGTGGTGACCTGCTTTAAGCTTTGTGCTCAAGGGGGTGTTTTTAAGTGATGCGCTCCTCTTTAGGGTTACATCCTCAAGAGAGGTTGGGAGGTGTCTTACCTCAAGTTATGCTTGAGGAAGAGTTTTTTCTAGCACCCTACTATGCACTTCGTATATATTTGCTAGGGTTGCTAGAGTTCTCTCCGTGCTTCGATGGAGTTACCTTGTAAGGAACATTTTTCATGCTCTTCTTTGAGAAGCATGTTTCTTCTTCCTTTTATCATAACTTTTATAACAAAAAGGGAGAGAAAATCCTTGTGGATCTTCTCTACAAAACTGGTGGATTCATTTCACAAATTCCTTATAAACCTTGTTTCTTAAGATTGTTCCTTGTAGATTCATTCCAAAAGATTGTGGCAATCCTTTTAGGGGATTTGCTTTGACTAGATCTAATTAGAGATCATGTCAGTCTCTTTCAATAACTGATACATATGATATCACTTGTGCTATGCTCATCATATTCATTTTTTTATAAATGACATAACATGTGTTCTTTTGGGCTGACATCGGTTTGCAGGAATAAAAATAGATTTAACCTATGTCTTTGATATCTTTCAGGTTTACAGGTGTCCTCTTTTTATCTTTTTTCTTTTTAGAGTCCAGGGTTTACACTCATAGGCTAAGCTTAATAGAATTAGATGTATAGGAAGCTCCCATGTAGGGGTTTGTGTAGTGAGTAGCTGCAAGCTAAAGTTGGGAGGGTAGAGTTAGATTTGGCTCATTTATGATAAAGATGTACCGTTATGGTCAAAATTACTTTTATTATCCTTTTCCATTATTCTTAGGCATGAAAGATACATTTCTAACTATTTGGGAATTGACTTTTCTCAAGTGTTTAGGGTTTTGGGTGCATGACTATCTAGTGCACACACACATATACATACACCGTGTTCCTTCGATCTTTTTTATAGTATTAGCCCTATGGATGCATGTTCATTCCAGATATAATATTAAAGATGTATGGGTATCTTTTAGATTAGGAATGACCATATGGGTAGATTAGTAATGATCACATGGGCATGCTAGCCTTTTATGTTTTACCTTGCTTGAAACAAGGACCGAAGCCCTAATTAGTGTGTGTATAGCAAGCTAGTCGTGCGCACGACCTAACAATCATGTGCATGACCGTGCCTTAGTTTTTGGTGAATCATTGAAGGGTGTCAGCCTGACTAAAGTCGTACACACGACTTTCACAAGTCGTATGCACAATCCTAGTCGGCAGCACACTATTTGATGTCCACCTTATGTCCCACATGGGACGATCCTATGGCACACTGACACATGATCGATCGTGCGCACGACTTGACTTGGAACCTTCAAGAAGCCTTGAGTTGGTAGGCTCAACCAATCCCCTTGTGCCACGTATTAGTCATGCGCATGATTGTGTGGTTGTACGCACGACTTAGCTGAGACAGACCCTTACAAATAAGGGTCTCTTGTTTGGTCTTAGTCATCCACCTAAGATCTCCCTTGGGCTATAAATAGCCCACCTCTACACCCTTCAGTTGCCAATGAATCCATGGATAATAAATCCATGTTTATTAATTAGTAAGAAATCAGAAGAGGGCCTTAGGGTTTAGTGAGCTCATTCTTGAGCTCCATCTCCTCTCTTCTTTTCTTTCTCCTCCACTCTTCAACCTTCTACCTATATCAAATCTATAGAGGTTGGACTCATACCATGAATGATCACTTGAGAGTCATCAAACTCCTGTGTTCATTCAAGTTAGAGAGGGCAAAGCTAAATAAAGATCTATGGTGTCACCCAACACCTAGATCTAAAACTAGTCCTTGAGGGTTTTTCTTAGAGTTTGAATATCTAGAGTGTACTAGATTTAGGAGGTTGATCGAAGATGTCGAAAGAAGTCAAGATCATCTTCTATTCTAGTTACTCCTTAGACCCAAGTTCTTTTTTTGTTTTGTTTTCCCCCACTTTACTTGCACACATCGTGTGCTCCGACCGCTGTATGGAAGGCTCTTGCGAGAGTGCTTTGTGACGTCGTTCACGTTGAGCACCCTTAGCGACGTCACTTGCTTTGGGAGGTCTCTACGGAGAGAAGGACAAGTAGAGAAGAGGAACGACAACGGAGGTGCAAGAGTCAGCTCAGTTCAGTACCTATGAAGTGAGACGCCTCCACTTCACCGAAGGCGCGGGTCGTGGACCTAGGGGGCTGAGGGATAATCTTTGTGTAATCACGTTTAGTTTACTTGTAACCATGTCATGATTTTTTAAGGAAAGCTAGACCCCTCTGTGTGAAGGGTCTAGGCCCAGTTTTGACGGGAGCATCGTTTTTATCCATGGTAAGGATTTCCACCTTATATATGATTGTGTGCTCATTAGTGTTATAACTTGTTATCACTACTCATCTTCCGCTAAATCTTTAGATTGTGCGATCTAACCCGTGCTTGCATCTGTCCGTTATTGGGTGCCCCACTAGTTTCGACTAGTGGATTTATTTTGACAAGGTTATTAGAACTCCTAACATATTGAAATTTCAGTATCAATTCGCTAAATTTATACTCTCACAAAACCGATTGGATACTCTTACTATAGTGAGTTCATTGTAGCAGCTACAATGAAATCACTATAGTAACCACTACATGCATAGTGTTGACTGGCAAATGGATACTCTTGAAGGAGATAAATGGATATTCTTACTGGAGCCAAATTAGAGGGACAATTTTATCATTTGAGGGGATAAAATAAGGACGAGGGACTTGCTGTGCACGTGATGTTCAGAAGAGACTTGGTGCAATATTGAAACAATCGATATCCTTTAGTTAATATAGCATCTGTCAAAAGGACTTACGGTTAAGTCTTCCTCTTTTTTTTTTTTACAATGGCGGGTGTCCGAAACTTTCTGGGCAATGACCAACTTCGGGCTCGGACTAATCCCTCCAGAAGTGGAGCCTGACCCACTCGGAATTTTCCACCGCACTCTTTAGGTAAATCGAGGGGGAAAGAGTCGAACACACAACCTCCTCTTTTTTTTTTTTGTTTCTTCGGAATTTGTTGGGTGGTTGTTGACATTGGACTCATTGTTTAATGGTGGATTGTTTTCCGATAATGGCGGCGGGTGGTGGGTATCAAACTAATACTAAATTTAGGTAAGGGTTAATCTTTTTGATTTGATTATGGCCATGCCAGGACGAAAGAGGAATTGGAAGGGAAGTGATCTGGCTTTGTCCTCCGTTGCCCACTGTTAGTATTCCATGTTAGGTTGTAATACTAAATCTATCAAGTAATCCTTCTTCTTCAATGATGAGTGGGTGCATCAATGTAGAAGAATTTGTCTTTAGGACACTGCTAGCCTGTCTTTAGAGATTTCTTTTAAAATTTTTTTGGAGATTGATCCTCTCCTGGTTAGGACTAATTCCGTCGGAAACACGCCGACCCAATTGGAAGTTTCCCTACCCACTCCTAGACAAGTTGGATGACTGACCAATAATAACACGCCATGTGTTCAAACTTTATCACGATGATTGTCCATGTTTTAATTTGATTCCAAAAAGTATGTTATTTGCACGCCACAAATCGATAAGGGCCACTAAATTTATAGGAGCATCCTTGAATTGATGATTTGATTGAGGCACCCTATGATGAGGGCACCCCCTCATTTCCCATTCTTTCGTCCCCCTCTGAAGCTCTTACTCCCTTCCCCCTCCTCTCCGCTCTGATTTATCGCTGTAGCATTTGCCATTATCTTTTTTCCTCCTCGGCGGCGGAGGCAACCATGCCCTTTTTGTTGTTGTCAAAAGGACAGCATGGGAGGGATCAGGGTGCAAATAATTTTGATGTATTTATAATAACACCCAAAAAAGTATTTTTGAGCATATAAATAGATATGATAAAAAATTGGGTAAGGGGTTTGAAAGAAGAAATAAACAAATTGGTATGGAGAATTTCCTTTGCAACAGAAGATGGTTAAACATCAAATAAATTTTTTTTTTGAGGGGTAAAACAAGAATATATTAAAGGAAAAAAGAAAAACCAGTTACACTTCATGGCTTACTCTAGATAAGTAAGCAGAAAGCAGAAAAAAAAAACAACACAAACAAAGGTCTAAACCCTTGCCCAATAACCCCAGACGGATGTCAGCTGTACTCAGATTGAGTACGCAGAAAAAAGACACAAAGCTCAAACAAGTGAGAAAAAGGACATCAAATAATTCTTTAATATGAGAGAGGAAGCACAATGGAAGCCCAATGAACATGAAGATTTATTATATGTTCTTGGCATTCGAAGGAGTATAGAACGTTGATGCCCGTCAGTGTGTTTGTCCACCACCGCCAGTTTCCTCTGCGCCCGGCTTCCACCACTATCAGACTCCTTTGCCCCGATTTCCACCATCATGTTTCATCAGTATTTGGATAGAGATCCCTAAGGAGATATCATCGGCCTTGCTCGTCTTCGATGTTCCCTCACCATTTAGCCATTGATCAACCATTACTTCCATCCTCTATTCCGAGCAACTCAAAACCGCCATTGCTTGTCCCAAGCCTGGATGAGAAAGACTGAGGGTTGATGTTAGGTTGAAAGCCAACCGTAAAAAAAACCAAGTCAAAATTTAAAATAATCCTAATTTGGATGGGACATGACTTGATGGGTATGCCTATTGTTAGGGCTCTGAGCAACAAATCCTTTTTGAGTTTAGCTGCGGTACCTTGGGTTGGTGTCAAGGCCAAATAGCTCTCCTCTCTCGTTCCCTGCTCTCCCTTTGCTCCTTCTTCTTTGCCTTTTCTTCTACCAATGCCACATGCTATTGTGTAACCTTTACCACTAGCTACTTGATCTGTGACCTCCACCTATTGGGGTTGGCTTCAACGGCTGAACTTAAACCAGACCTGTTACTAACAACCCTAGGTGGGAGAAAAATAGACGAGATAGAGAGACTAGGGTTTTGGCGGGGAAGAAATACTTCTTATTAGGACCAATGGACCAAATATATAGATAAGTACAAGTGGATATAAGTCCCATACAGTGGAGATAATATATATATTGTATAATATCACTAGCAAACCCCCTCAAACTCATGGTGGATCATGCACCATGTGTTGCTCGAGATCATCTGCGGAAGAAAAATGTTCGCGGTGAGAAGAAATGATGGGGGGGGAGCCGCCATGGCACTCCCCCTGGCTATTGGAGGCTAAAGGCGGTGGTGACTTGGTCGAGTGGTTCTTCTAACATAGAGGATTGAGAGAGTAAATTGAAGGATGGGGAGAGAAGAAAAATCGGGTCTAGGGTTTGCCGCAAGGAGAGAAAAGAGTGGAAGGAAGGAAGAGAGAAAGAGAAGAGGAGGAAGAAGAAAGAAGAAGGAGGAAGAAGGTACGGTGTATGAATCTTCATCTAGGTTCTTCGGCACGTCTACCTCGGTTACTACTTTAGACACATTCATCTCTTGGCACATCCTCCGGTATATCTCTGTGCCTCTCGAGTGTATTCTCTACTTCGTGGGTGTATTCTATGAGAGGGATCAATGAGAGGGTTTGCAAGATCCGACAAATAGTGACCTATTTGCATGTGTAATTTCTTGATCGTGATAATCTAAATCTTTGATTACCTATGAATCTGTGTTGTTCGCACTATTGGTTGGTGAATCGAATTCTCCAATTTTCGCAGAGCTCTGATCCTTGATCCATAGCATGACGCTTTCGATTACACTCAGTGGATCACCATGGTGTGTGTGCAACATTGGGATTTGAGTATGATATCCACCCAATAAGTGGGTATCGGGGCCTTGGAACCCATCAAGTGGTATCATATCTAAAGGTTTAGTTCGAGAATTCGAGGTGGGTGGAGCAAGGGCAGATGGCAAGGTGAGAATCGCTAGATTCAATTGTACACATTTTAGATTATGGAAGATGCAGATTGGGGGACTTCTATTTGACGCCCGGGTGGAAATGATGACAAGCCAGAGGGACTGTCCGAGATGAATTGGAAGGCGCATGATAGGAAAGCACAAGGATTTGATTCCTCTGTCTCTAATCTCAAAGGTATTTAAGGAGATGACTACAGGCTTGAAGCCCGAGCATTTAAGTGCAGGGTGAAAGGTGGAGCAAGTTTTGGAAAGGGCTCCAGGCCGGCCGAAAGTAATAGAAAGGCTAAGGTCGAAGGATTCGCTAATCTGGTTGGAGCATTGAATTATGATGTTAGATATCTCTTGGTGGCCACTGATGAGGCCAAGAATGAATATTGGATAACGGAGTCATGTGTTCACACAGGGCATGGTTCTACATATATGTAGGGTGTGAGGGTGGCAAATGGCGAATGATGATGGCACCAGAATGTAAACCAAGGAGTTGAAAAAACCTGCTTGATGATGCCCGATGGCTCAAATCAGATCCTTAAGGACGTTCGTCATGTTCTGGGTTTTGAAAGATGTCAATCTAACTCTTTCTTTCTAGATTAGATTCTCATGGGTAAGGGACCACCGGTTTAGGTGGAGCCCTGAAAGTCACGGATGACAGTTCTTCAGTCTTGGAGTGAGGCTGCAGTGGAGGTTGGTACAAAGTTGCAACAAGGAAAGTTCCTAGGGCGGTGGATTTGGTGAAGAATAAATCTACAGGTGGAGCAAGCCTGCATGTGCAAAAGACAAAGAAGAAGTGAGTTCCGGTTCGAGTTCATAGACAAATTGGATTTGGTCGATCATCGCTTCTAGATGATTGGGCACCTGGTGCAGGGTGCAAAGTGATGATAAGGAAGGCATTGCATTATCATAGTATCTCAAGTAGCGGCGATGATGACGAATGCTTTATGGTATCGACTCTTGAAACCAAGGTGGAGATTGTTGGGGTTCTCTTCAACAACCTAACACAAACCAGAGTAAAGGCTAGAAGGGGAGTTTACCCGAGCGTCGGGGATGCAGTGGGGTTTTGCCCAGGAACTCGTCCGGGAGCCCAGGTGTTACCACCTGCAGGGTCTCACCTTTATTTGGCTTAATTTGTGAGTTCAAATAAATCTGTGAAAAATTACATGTAAGTCCTAGACATTGGAGTCCGCAGTTCAAGTTCATCAAAATGCTTAGTAGTCTGTCACATGGCCTTAGATGCCCACATAATAGAGTAGTGTGATGAATGAGTTTAATGGGGTAGATAGGATGTCTTGATTGTATCATTTTATATGTGTTTGCATTGTTTATATTATTCATAATTTTTTGGGATTTCGACATGAGTTCATATTGATTTTAATGTTTAGGACTAGTTGAGACGTACTTTGTGCCTTGGGTCGAACCAACGGGTGCTACGTACACGGGGGTCGATCTCCCCGCTAAGTTCACAGGGATCCAAGGGGCAGCGCAACCTGGTGGGGGTTCGAGGGAAACACCCCCAAAATCTAATTAGGATTTAGGTTTGTATGATATCATCGATTTCGCATGCATCAATTTTATCAATTATTTCTTTTATTGTGTTGTGTGCAAATTAGATTTTGTTTTCGTCAGAGTCTAAGTTGAGAGGATCCAACACGTAGAATTTTTCTAATATTGGAAGTCCATCATTGGCGTCCAAACAACTATTCAGACCCTTTATATTCTGGTATCCAAACAACTGTTCAGGTGCCTAGACAAGAGGTCGGACTTAGCACATTTGATCTGGACCACTTGGGAAGCTAAGTGCAGGGGCGTTCGAATAATTTTTCGGACGCTTAGCCCTGACTCGGGGAATTCTTGGGTATGCACTTTGAACAATTGTTCGAACTGTGATCAAGGCAGTCCAAATAGTTGTTCGGACGGTTAGTACCTAGGAGTTGGCCTACCAAGGTTGACATGGATTCCTGACCTTTAGATCTTGATCCCAAGGTCTAGTTTCACCCTGGGATTGATCGATGGTATATATACCCCATTCATCTCTTGAGTTTGTGTGGAAAATTAGAGGAGAAAATGATTTTGCTTGAAATTTTGTGGAGAACCCTTTGAAGATTCTTGTCCCTCTCTTCCTCCCTAAGTTCCCTACTACCAAGGTAAGATCCTATTGGCCTGTAGATTATTTTCTACCATGTAAGCTTTGATTTATTTTATCGAAGCTTTGTCTTTTCTTGTTGGAATTATTATTGAATCTCTTTGCCTTAGTTCCTATGGGTTTATTTTGGTTAGCTCTCTATCCTACCTTTGTAAATTCCATATATTGGGTTCTTACGTGTAACGCGGGAGAGGGTCAGTTCTTGCATATGTGAAGTGGCAAGAGAACCCTAATTCATCTTGATTATGTCGCTAGTTCTTATACCAACATAATGCCTTTGAGGTCCATTGGGCAAGTTACCCCAACGAAGTAGTCCCTCTGGGGTGCTACCACCTTTAGTAGGATGCGATTCACCTAGGGCGTGTTCAACCTTGTGAGGTCGGGCATTGGTGGCTCTGCTCAAGCGAATCAAGGGAGTTCAAGCGGCGTTCTCGGGTGAGCACTAGGGCCACAAGTGTTTGAGTACCATGAAGGCGACTGAGCAGGAAGCTTGTGAAGAGCTGAAAGTAACAAGACAAAAGAAAGCATGGAGATGAATATTTACTTTGTGTGCCATGTGTTCTTGCCTCCGAGTCTGTAACCGGACTTTTTGCTTAGTGAATTGCTCTTATCATTGCCTGCGTGAAGCCAATGAGGTTTTTTCCTACGAATGGTTTCCTCATAAAAATATATGTGCGTGTTGTATTTTAACTTCTAAATACAAGCCTTGTATGCTTATACCTAGTACTTCACAGAACCCCTAAAATTATTATCTTTTGCAAGTTATGGAGAGAGAGAATTACCCGACATCTAATTATCATTGCATCAAAATAGTAATATTCCGTGGTGAGAAGAGAGCTCAGCAAAGCTTAATTTTTAATCTACCAGAGTCTGGCATCGTACATTCCGATCGACTAGAGCAATCGTAGATGGTAATAATTTTATAGAGACTAGCTATCGTGCTCCAGTTGTACCTCCCCCGATCCCTCAGAAGAGGGATCTACTCCTGGTAGGGGTACTTTCACCAAAGCCTAGAAGCAAAGGGGATGGCGCGAGAGCAATTCGTTCGGGCGCCCGGGACTTGGGGTTGCGTATTGCGTGTTTGACTCAAGGTTCTATGGATTTGAGTCGAGTTTTGGATCCGTTTTGGACTCATATAAGTATGTGTCCTATCTAAGATGGGCAAGGGTTGCTCTTGGGTTTAAGTCGTAACGTGATCTAGAGGTGTTCGTAGTCGATGGCTACAAAGTTGCTCGAGATCCTCTATAGAAGAAAAAATGTTCGTGGTGAGAAGAAAGGATACGGAAGGCGGCGCTCCCTCGGGCTCTTGGAGGCTCATGGAGGCGATAACTCGGTGGAGTGGTTCTTTTAAGGTAGAGATTGAGAGGGTGCATTGAATTATGAGGAGAGAAAGAAAACCCGGTTTAGGGTTTGCTGCAAGGAGAAAAGAGAGAGGAAGGAAGGAAGCGAGAAAGAGAAGAGGAGGAAGAAAGAAGAAGGAAGAAGGTATATGGTGTGAGGATCTCTATCTGTGTTCCTCGACATGTCTACCTCGGCTTCTACTTCGGGCACTTTCATCTCTTGGAATATCATCCAGTATATCTCTGTACCGCTCGGTCGGGTTCTCTACTTCATGGGTGTATTCTGTGAGAGGGATCAACGAAAGGATTTGCAAGGTCCGACGAATGGTGACAAATTTGCATGAGCAATCTATTGATCGTACGTGATAATTCGACAAGGTTCGTATTATTGTTTGGTGTATCGAATTCTTCGATTTCCATAGGGCTCTGATCCTTGATCCTTAAAATGACTCTTCCGGTTACAGTCGGTGGATCGCCGTGGTGTGTGCGCAACATTAGGATCCAAGTATGATATCCAATCAACAAGTGGGTATCGAGGCCTTGGATCCCACCACCACCTTCCTACTACATGGCAGCCCGATATTGTGCAACATGTATGTTGCACAGTAGGTGTTCGATCGGGAGCCTCTATATATCTCCATTGTGTAATCTGCAACCCGATATATTGCTGTGCTTGATCCACAGTCGCCTCCTTCCCACTCGCTCTCTACTAGCACTTAGCAACATGCGCTTCCTTTTTTTTGAAAGGTAAGTAAATTGTATTAAAAAAAGGAGGGGAGTTACATATTATGGCTGTACTCAGAATGAGCAAGCAGCAAACATGGCTTCAAATAAATGAAGCTCAAAATATTGGTACCGGCTATGCCTCACAACGCGCAACCCATAAGATAGGACATATTGACATATGGCCAAGCAACAACTTAGGGAGCAGAAGAGCTCTTGTAGATGCTCCTACAAGACCTATGAGGTCGAGATTGAGTTTTCGGCATCTTCGGCTTTGGCTTCTTCTCTTGGGTAACAGCTGCAACATGCGCTTCTAGTAGTAGCTACAGCAGCAACAGCTCCTAGCAGAACCCTAATGAACTCTATTGCAACTTCTCCCTTACATGTCGTTGTTGTTGGTATTAGATGTAGAGTCACTACAAAAAAAACAGTTTTTACCGATGGAATATATCCGTCGGTAAAGTAACTTTTCCGTCGGCATAGATTTATCACGACGGAAACCATTTCCGTCGTTAGTATGTCAGGAAAAAAGGCGTCGGGAAAAATCGACGACGGATAAAAAATTTCCGTCGGTATTAATTATTAATACCGACGGCTTTCATGACTCCGTCGATAATATATTTATATTTAATTGAAAATATAAGTAATTATTATCGACAGAATATTAGATTCCGTCGGTAATATTTCAGCTTATTACCGACGGCTGACGGTCTTACCGTCGGTAATACTTTATATATTACTGACGGAAGAATAATTTTCGTCGATAATATATAAATCATCTAAAAAATAAAATAGTTTATTGCTGACAGAATTTATAAATTCCGTCAGTAAAAAAACATAATTTTTTTTATAAAATTACTAAAATAATTTATTTAATTCCTGTGATTTACAATAATACCACAATATATACAAATATTACCATAATTGACAAAATCAAATATTACCGCAATTTATCAAATATTACCACAATTTATCAAATAACCACAATTTATCAAATATTACCATAAATTACAAAATATTATCACAATACCAAACAATTATAGACAAGACCAAAAAATGACCAGATATTTATTACAAAATCATTTTTACACAATCCAAAACTGAGGGAAGCTGCATGCCCAAGCTCAACCACCCCACGCCGCCTGGTACCAACCCTGGTGCTCTCATCCCCTGACGCTGCACATCCTGTAATTAACATGTATTTGTTAAAAAAATAGTTTATAACTATAATTGAGAGTCTAAGCGTTGAAAATCATAAGTTAGCGTGTTTCGGATTTAAAATTGGTTTGGATTCAATCGGATCGTCATCCGATAATTTGTACTTAAAATTATTTCGTATTTTGGACTTGCGAGCGAGTTCTAATTAAATATTTTAATAATTTACCCTCCGATTGACCAATTGAGAGTCTAAGCATTGAAAAATCATAAGTTCGCGTGTTTCGGATTTGAAATTGGTTTGGATTCGATCAGATTGGCATCCGATAATTCGTACTTGGAATTATTTCGTATTTCAAACTTGCGAGCCAGTTTTAATTAGATATTTTAACAATTTTGCCTTCGATTGACAAATTTAGAGTCTAAGCGTAAAAAAATCATAAGTTAGTATGTTTCGGATTTGAAATTGGTTTGGATTCGATCGGATCATCATCGAATCGGCATCCGATAATTCATACTTAGATTTTTTTCGTATTTCGGACTTGCGAGCAAGTTCTAATTAGATATTTCAATAATTTCACCTCCGATTGACAAATTTATAGTCTACGCTTTAAAAAATCATACGTTAGCGTGTTTCGGATTTGAAATTGGTTTGAATTCGGTCGGATCGTCATCGGATCGGCATCCGATAATTTGTACTTGTATTTTTTTTGTATTTCGAACTTGCGAGCAAGTTCTAATTAGATATTTTAACAATTTCGTCTCCGATTGACCAATTTAGAGTCTAATCGTTTTAAAATCATAAATTAGTGTATTTCGGATTTGAAATTTATTTGGATTTGGTCGGATCGTCATCGGATCGGCATCCGACAATTTGTACTTAGATTTTTTTCGTATTTCAGACTTGTGAGCAAGTTCTAATTAGATATTTTAATAATTTCGCCTCCGATTGACAAATTTAAAGTCTAAGCGTTGAAAAATCATAAGTTAGGGTGTTTCGGATTTAAAATTGTTTTGGATTCGATTAGATCGTTATCGGATCGGCATTCGACAATTCGTAATTGGAAGTTTTTCGTATTTCTGACTTGCGAGCAAGTTCTAATTAGATATTTTAACAATTTCGCCTTCGATTGACAAATTTATAGTTTAAGCGTTGAAAAATCATAAGTTAGCGTGTTTCGGATTTGAAATAGGTTTGGATTCGATCGGATCGTCATCGGATCGACATCCGATAATTCACACTTAGAATTATTTCGTATTTCGGACTTGTGAGCGAGTTCTAATTGGATATTTTAATAATTTACCCTTCGATTGCCAATTTAGAGGCTAAGCGTTCATAAATCATAAGTTAGCGTGTTTCAGATTTAAAATTAGTTTGGATTCAATCAGATCGTCATCGGATCGGCATCCGATAATTCGTACTTGGAATTATTTTGTATTTCGGACTTGTGAGCGAGTTCTAATTGGATATTTTAATAATTTTATCTTTGATTGACAAATTTAGAGTCTAAGCGTTGAAAAATCATAAGTTAGCTTGTTTCGGATTTGAAATTGGTTTGGATTCGATCGGATCGTCATCGGATCGACATCCGACAATTCGTACGTGGATTTTTTTCGTATTTCAAACTTGTGAGCAAGTTCTAATTAGATATTTTAACAATTTCGCCTCCGATTGACAAATTTAGAGTCTACGCGGTGAAAAATCGTAAGTTAGCGTATTTCGGATTAAAAATTGGTTTGGATTCGATCGGATCGTCATCGGATCGGTATCCGATAATTCGTACTTGGATTTTTTTCATATTTTAGACTTACGAGCAAGTTCTAATTAGATATTTTAATAATTTTGCCTCCGATTGACAAATTTAGAGTCTACGCGTTGAAAAATCATAAGTTAGCTTGTTTTGGATTTGAAATTGGTTTGGATTCGGTCGGATCGTCATTGGATCGGCATCCGACAATTCGTATTTGGATTTTTTTTATATTTCGGACTTGCGAGCAAGTTCTAATTAGATATTTTAACAATTTCACCTCCGATTGACCAATTTAGAGTCTAAGCGTTGAAAAATCATAAGTTAGCGTGTTTCGGATTTAAAATTTGTTTGGATTTGGTCGGATCGTCATCGGATCGGCATCCGACAATTCATACTTGGATTTTTTTTTTATATTTCTGACTTGCGAGCGAGTTCTAATTAGATATTTTAACAATTTCATATTTGATTGACAAATTTAGAGTTTAAGTGTTGAAAAATCAGAAGTTAGCGTGTTTCGGATTTGAAATTATTTAGGATTTGATCGGATCATCATCGGATCGGCACCCAACAATTCGTACTTGAAATTTTTTCGTATTCTGGACTTGCGAGTGAGTTCTAATTTGATATTTTAACAATTTCGTATCCGATTGATAAATTTAGAGTCTAAGCATTGAAAAGTCATAAGTTAGCGTGTTTTGGATTTGAAATTAGTTTGGATTCGATCGGATCGGCATCAGATAATTCGTACTTGGAATTATTTCGTATTTTGGACTTGCGAGCGAGTTCTAATTAGATATTTTAAGAATTTCACATTAGATTGACAAATTTAAAGTATAAGCGTTGAAAAATCATAAGTTAGCGTGTTTCGGATTTGAAATTGGTTTGGATTCGATCAGATCGTCATCGGATCGGCATCCGACAATTCGTACTTGGAATTATTTCATATTTCGGACTTGCGAGCAAGTCTTAAGTAGATATTTTAAGAATTTACCGTCCGATTGTCTAATTTTGAGTTTAAGCATTGGAAATTAATAAGTTAGTATGTTAGTGTGATAATATGATCTAAACACAAATTAGTAAGATCTATATTTTATATTAATATTATAAATATTAGTAAGTACCTGATCATGAGCATGAGCCACCGCTAGACCGGCTTATGAACTTATTAAGCCGACGCTCCAGTGCCCTGCGAGCTTCTCTTTCCTCCTCAACTTACCGCTTGAGGGCCTGCCTCACCGCCTCAACCCTGTGCTCGAGGGCCTGCCTCTGCTTGCGCTCCATCTCAACGCTGTGCTCGAGGGCCTGCCTCTGCTCACGCTCCACGTCTAGTGCAGATTGCAACTGAGTAATAGCATTGGTCTGGGTGTCCCGTGCCCTCGAGCACATACCCTCTCATCCAAAGTAGGAGGAGGGCGTGACTCCAAGGCCCGTACAGAGGACGCGGCCGTGCGTGGCTTTGGTCTGCTTAAGCTTGCCTCGTTTATTCAACAAGCCTAAACCTAGCTTTGGTCGGCTTGAGCTTGTTCACGAGCCTAAGCTTCATAAGTTTACGAGCCTAACATGTTTACCCTCCGATTGACCAATTAAGAGTCTAAGCGTTGAAAAATCATAAGTTAGCTTGTTTCGGATTTGAAATTGGTTTGGATTCGATCGGATCATCATCGGATCGGCATCTGGTAATTCATACTTGGATTTTTTTTCATATTTCGGACTTGCGAGCAAGTTCTAATTGGATATTTTAACAATTTATCCTCCGATTGACCAATTTAGAGTCTAAGCATTGAAAAATCATAAGTTTGCGTGTTTTGGATTTGAAATTGGTTTGGATTCAATCGGATCGTCATCGGATCGGTATCCGATAATTCGTACTTGGATTTTTTTTGTATTTCGGACTTGAGAGCAAGTTCTAATTGGATATTTTAACAATTTACCCTCCGATTGACCAATTGAGAGTCTAAGCGTTGAAAAATCATAAGTCAGCGTGTTTCGGATTTGAAATTGGTTTGGATTCGATCGGATCGTCATCGGATCGGCATCTGATAATTTGTACTTGCATTTTTTTTCATATTTCGGACTTACGATCAAGTTCTAATTGGATATTTTAACAATTTACCCTCCGATTGACTAATTGAGAGTCTAAGCGTTGAAAAATCATAAGTTAGCGTGTTTCAGATTTGAAATTGGTTTGGATTCAATCGGATCATCATCGGATCGTCATCCTATATTTTGCCCCCATTCAATTCAGTTTTGATTTGATAAAAATTATCAAATGAGGGAATTAAGTAGTTGACAAAGGGGTATTGTGCTAACATTTTAAATTCTAAGGAGCAATTTGGAACAAAATATACAAAGGCCCTGATTCAAGGCTTGATGTATTAAAAGGGACACATTTCATCATCATATCCCACAGACAGAAAGATCTCATGTCGGGATCGATCTATCATCATTAAAAAACTTATGTAATATCAAAATAAACTTAGAATGGTGAAATTCTTGAGAATTTTATAAAAGATTACATCAAATGTAAAAAAAGGTCTCTCAAGATCTTCAAAGATGTAACCAAGGAGTAAAGATCAGGGATCAACATAATTAATAATATTATTTTTTGAGATAATTCACTTCAAATAGGTAGAAAAATGAAGATCTGGGTAACAACCAGAAAACAATGAACCCATGCAAGCATTGAAGGCCGCCGCGCCTAATTATACCGGTGGGGGAGAGGGAGGAGGAGGGGAACTCACCGGCGAGGGAGAGGGAGCCCTTGAGGAGGAGGAGCAGCGGCGCCGGTGGATCTCGGCCGGAGGTGCGTGGGAGGGGAGAGGAGTGGAGGTTGAAGGCGCGCCGAAGGGGAGGGGAGGGGAGGTCGGAGGCCGCAGGTATGTCGGTCGGAGGTGCGCGGGAGGACAAGAGAGGAGAGATCAGGGCTCAATTCGAGACAGAACAGAGAAAAGGGGATCGGTTTCAACTTATAATCGCAGGATTTTTACCGATGGACATTAAAGTTCCGTCGGTAAATATATATTAAATACCAACAAAAATTACATATCCGTCGGTAAAAATAATATCAAATATTATTATCTATAATAATTAATAATACCGACAAATATATCTATTACCCTCAGTAATATATATATTTTGCCGACTGAAATAATATTATCCGTCGGTAAATATATTATGCCGACGGAAATTATTTAACCGTTGGTATAAAAAAACCAAGAAATTAGTAAAAAATTAACTATATTATACCGACGGATATTTATATATCCGTCGGTATTAATAGTCTTTATATCGACGGTAATTAATATTACCGTCGACGATAAACCTTCTTCTTGTAGTGAGTTACTATTAATCCCACCTTAGTTGTGGTATTGTAATGGTGTGCGTTCTCTCTCTATATAAGGAGAGGTAGTTTTATGTAATGATATATACAAAGAGATCATACAAGGAGTTTTCTCCCCAAATACTAGTCTTTCTCTCTCCCTCTCTCTTCGTAACATGGTATCAGAGCCAGGTTAGGGTCTCGGAGATCCCATCTCTGGCCTCGACCTCCTCGGTCGCCGTCGGCAGCCTCGGGGAGGCCGGGCATAGTAAAACTGTTTTCTACCGTCCCGATATCTTTCTCGAGCAAATTCCGTGCGGCCCGATCGTGTGATCCCCCTTGTGATCCCTGCCGGTCTCTTTCCCAAGCAAACTATGCGTACCATGTTCGCTCGCTTTCGTCACCTTACCTGAGCCCACGATGATCTCGTCACCCTGCGCCCCTTCTACCGGCCTCCATCGCCTTGTCCGTGCCTCGTCTGCACTCGTGCCAGACCCACTGGACCTCTGTCTGCCCTGCTTGCACCTGCGATGAGCCTGTCGCCCTGCGTTCGAGCTGTCGCCGGCCCTCCTGTAGCCTGCGATCTTCTGTCGGTCCCTCCTGCAACCCGCTAGCCCTCCGTCAGACATCCTACAGCCCACCGACTATCCGCTGGCCTTCCTGCAGCCTGCCGATCTTCTGAAAGCCCTTCCTATAATCTGCTAGCTATCCGCTGGCCCTCCTATAGCCTGCCGGTCTTGCGCCAGCCCCTATTGCAGCCCGCCAGACCATCGTCGACCCTCTTGCAGCCTGCCAGTCTTTCGTCGGCCCCTCCTGCAGCTCGCCAGCTCTCCGCCGGACCTCTTGCAGCCCACTAGCTTTCCACCGGACCCTCTTGAAGCCTACCGGTCTTTCGTCGGCCCTTCCTGCAGCCCACCGACTGTACGTCGGTCCTTTTGCAGTCTGTCGATCTTTTGCCGGCCCCTCTTGCAGCCCGCCCTCGTTCGATCCTTACGCGTCGTTCCTACACCCGGCGTCCAATCCAGGCCCTGCGGCCATATCGCCGTCCGGTTTCCTTGCCGCGCCCGATGCCTCCTTGTCGCGTCCGACGCCTGACTCTCCGACCCTGAACCTGGCCTCGTTGTCTCACCAACCGCCCACCTCTGTCTCCTGCGACCCTGTGTGTGATCCGGCGCTGCCGTGGCATGGGGGGATCTCTCTCCCTCTATCCTTCTATTTTTTTCTTTCCTTATTTCCCTTCTCGAATTCTTCTCCTTGTTGTGGCAATCGTTGTCTGTTGGCGTGTCACTCCTTGTCGACTCTGTCAGTTTGCACTCGTGCTCTGCGCATTATCGGTTCGCCTGCACCCTGTGCTCTGTGCTCTACCAGCCCGAGCACTTGTGCCTTGCACTCTGTTGGCCTATCTGTCAGCTTGCGCTCTACTGGTCTGTCCACTTGCGCTTGCGCCTGTAATAGTGCCTTGTGCCCTTGCATTCTACCGGTTCGCCTACGCCAGCACTAGTGCCCTGCACCCTACGCTCCATCGGTCAACCTCGCCTGCACTAGTGCTCTATGCCCTTGCGTTCTACTGGTTTGCTTGTGCATGAGCCTTGCGCCCTGCATTCTACTGGTCCGCTCGCTTGCACTTGTGCCCTACGCCCTTGTGTTCTACCGATTCGCCTGGGCCTGCACTCGTGCCCTGCCTCGTGCGCTCTATAGATCTGCCTACGCCTGCATTAGCACTTGTGTCATGCGCCCTTGCGTTCTATCAGTTAGCTTGCGCCTGTATTTGTGCCCTACGCCCTTGAGTTCTATCGATCCGCCTGCGTCTGCATTCGTGCCATGCGCCCTTGTATTCTACCGATTCTTTTGCGCCTGCGCCCTGCACTCTACTGGTCCGCTCGCTTGCACTTGTGCCCTGCGCCCTTGCGTTCTACCAGTCCGCATGTGCCTACACTAGTGCCCTGTGCCCTGCACTCTACCGGTCCGCTCGCCTATACTTGTGCCATGTGCCCTTGCGTTCTATCGGTCCGCTTGCACCTGCATTTGTACCTTACGCCCTTGCTTTCTATCGGTTTTCCTGTGCCCTGCATTTTACCCGTTCGTTCGCTTGCACTTGTGCCCTGCGCTTTTACGTTTTACCGGTCCGCCTTTGCCTGCACTAGTGCTCTGCGCCTTGTGCTCTACCGGTCCATCTACTCCCTACTCTATGTCGATCGAGATCTTCTTCCTCCTTTCGATCGAGCTTCTCTCCCTCCGATGTCTCTTTCCTTGGTCGTTGTCTTATCCTCTCTCTTTCTCTCTCCGGTCACACTTGTGCCGGCCTTCGGACCCTCTCTTTCTAGTCACACTTGTGCCGGCTTACGGATCCTTTCTCTCCAGTCACACTTGTGCCAGCCTTGGGATCCTCTCTTTTATCGATCACACTTGTGTCGGCTTTCTGATCCTCTCCCTTTCCTTGGTCATGTGACCCTATCAGAGCTACGACTCTACTTTCTCTCCTTCCTCTATTTTTCTTCTTTGTCTATGATTATTGAGATCTTTTAGGATGTGTCAAGTGCTTGCTTAGGCCGGGTGCTTGCCTCCTATGAGGTCTCATGCATCCATACCATTTTCTTAGCATATCTCTCCCCTTTCGGCCTCCTTTATTGTAGGCTTCCATCACCGTCGGTTTTCTCCGCTCCGATCCTTAGTGATCATTACCAGTTCCCCAGTTGACCTACTTCCAGATTGGCTGGGTTTCCCCAGTTGTCCTCCTTGCAGGTCAATCGGGTTTTCAGAACGACTTGCTTGCAGGTCACCATGACACAATTTTTTACTTTACAGCCTAAAAATGGGATATTTGATGTATTTTTTTCCCCTTTCTTTTATTAAGGAAACTGATATCGGTTTATACCTTACATCGGTTTGACATGGGTATTAAATGTAGAGTTACTATTAGTCCCACCTTAGTTGTGGTATTGTAATTATTAGATATAGTGTGTTAGTATTCTATTAGTCCCACCTCGGTTATGGTAATGTAATGGTGTGCGTTCTCTCTCTATATAAAGAGAAGTAGTCTTATGCAATGACAATAAGTTTGATAAGATAATACAAGGAGTTTTTACTCTCCAAACCTATTCTCTCTCCCTCTCTCTTCGTAACATGGTATCAGAGCCAACTTTTCTGGCCTAGGGTTTCAGAGACCCTCTCTCTAGCCTCGGCCTCCCTGGTCACCACGAGCGACCTCGGTGAGGCCGGGTATAGTTATTTTTGATTTTTTACCTGTGTCATTTCTCTCTTCTCTGTGTCTCTCCCTTCCTCTCTCTGGGTTCTGCCGATGCCCAGATGGTCGCACGACCTGACGACCTGATCGCCGGCATCCCGGCATCCCGCCGTCCCGTGCCTGCCGTCCTTGCAGGTTCTGTTGGTGCCCCGCCATCTGATCATCGCGCCGACTGGCCATCCACCTCTGGAAGCCCGCTGCTGATGCCCATCGATCTGCCGCTCGACCCTGCATCCTTGCCACCGGCCATCGCCTGTGCTCCATATCTGGGCCTCCAGAAGGAACCTACATGGGGGGAGGGTCGGATCCCTCCCTCATCGTGCGCGTGAAAAGCCCGCCGGTGGGGGGGGGAGTCGGATCCTCCTCGTCGCCGTCCGCCTGCAGAAAGCCATGCCGGCATCCTCCCATGCGATCCGGCGCCGCCCCTAGACTCCTGCGCCTTCGACTCTACGCCGCGCCTCACCTCCGAGCCCCAGCCTCACCTCCGGCCTCCCCTCACCGCGCACACGCAGGAACCCACGCGGGGGAAGGGTCGGACCCCCCTCGTCACCAGTTGCCTGTGCGAGCCCTGACTGCTGCCGCGGGCCTCGAGCTCATGGCCTGCCGCGCTCACCGTTCTTCGCACCGGCCACGGCCCTGGCCACTGCCGCATGCAGTTCCCTGCTCTCGTCGGCCCGCCGCACCCGCTGGCTCGCCAGATAGTCGCTCGCCGTCGAGCCTGGGCACCCTGCACCAGAGGGGCACCGGCCTCCTTCCCTCGCGCCGACCTCGACCCCCCTCGCACAGGCGCTATGATTTTCTCTCCCGTCTCCGAATCTCTCGCTCTCTCCCGGTTTTCCCTCTCGTCTCTCTCTCGATTTCTCTCTTTCCTTATCTCCTCTCTCTCTCTCATCCGAATATCTCTCTTTTTTCCTTTCTCTCTCTTTTTAGCTGATCACAGCCGTCCTTATCTAAACTGAATCATCGCCATCCCTCTTTTTCCCTCTTTTATTTCCTTCTCTCTTTATAAGTGATCACAGCCATCCAATTTGCATCGGATGGATGTGCTTTACGATTCACCTGTGCTTTACATCCGATCCGATCACAGCCTAAAAACCTATGAGTTTGAGCCCTTGACTCTGCGCTATGCCCTACACCCGATCCGACCCGGCACGATCGTTGCACCCCTTGCACCTGATCCGGCCCTCTTTCACCTGGACCTTTGCGCCGCCCGGATCCGGCCCTTCTATGCGCCCGCTCCTGTCTTGCTGGCTACCGGAGCCCTAAGCTGTTTGATTCGGCCACCTTAACGTCCCGCGCCCGCCGTCCACTGCGCCTTGCACTTTGTCAGCCTGCCTTGCACCCTATGCCCTTGCGCTTTGTCGATTCGCCTACCCTCACACCTCGCGCTCTGTGCTCTTGCGCTTCCTTGGTACTTGTGCGCTCTGTGCCCTACCGGTCACACTTGTCTTGTGACGGCTTTTGGATCCTCACTAGTTCCGGTCACACTTGTCTTGTGCCGGCCTTCGGATCCTCTCTTTCCGATCACACTTATCTTTTGCCAGCTTTTGGATCCTCTCTAGTTCTGGTCACACTTGTCTTGTGCCGGCTTTTGGATCCTCTCTTGTTCCGGTCACACTTGTCTTGTGTCGGCTTTTGGATCCTCTCTAGTTCCGATCATACTTGTCTTATGCCGGCTTTTGGATCCTCTCTCGTTCCGATCACACTTGACTTGTGCCGGCTTTTGGATCCTCTCTAGTTCCGGTCACACTTCTCTTGTGCCGGCTTTTGGATCCTTTCTCGTTCCGGTCACACTTGTCTTGTGCCGGCTTTTGGATCCTCTCTCGTTCCGGTCACACTTGTCTTGTGCCGGCTTTTGGATCCTCTCTAGTTCCGATCACGCTTGTCTTGTGTCGGCTTTTGGATCCTCTCTCGTTTCGGTCATTCTGCGCCGGCTTTCGGATCCTCTTCATTTCCTTGGTCATGTGACCCTATCAGAGCTAAGGCTCTATATTCTCTCATTCTTCTTTATCTGTGATGATTGTGATCTTCTAAGAGGTGTCAAGTACTTGCCTACTATGAGGTCTGACACATTCACACCTTTTCTTAGCCGATTTTTCTCCTTTCGGCTTCCTTTATTGTCGGCTTCCATCACCGTCGGCTTCCTCCGCTCCGATCCTTAGTGATCATTGCCGATTTCCCGATATCTTTCTCGAGCAAATTCCGTGCGGCCCGATCGTGTGATCCCCCTTGTGATCCCTGCCGGTCTCTTTCCCAAGCAAACTATGCGTACCATGTTCGCTCGCTTTCGTCACCTTACCTGAGCCCACGATGATCTCGTCACCCTGCGCCCCTTCTACCGGCCTCCATCGCCTTGTCCGTGCCTCGTCTGCACTCGTGCCAGATCCACTGGACCTCTGTCTGCCCTGCTTGCACCTGCGATGAGCCTGTCGTCCTACGTTCGAGCTGTCGCCAGCCCTCCTGTAGCCTGCGATCTTCTGTCGGTCCCTCCTGCAACCCGCTAGCCCTCCGTCAGACATCCTACAGCCCACCGACTATCCGCTGGCCTTCCTGCAGCCTGCCGATCTTCTGAAAGCCCTTCCTACAATCTGCTAGCTATCCGCTGGCCCTCCTGTAGCCTGCCGGTCTTGCGCCAGCCCCTATTGCAGCCCGCCAGACCATCGTCGACCCTCTTGCAGCCTGCCAGTCTTTCGTCGGCCCCTCCTGCAGCTCGCCAGCTCTCCGCCGGACCTCTTGCAGCCCACTAGCTTTCCACCGGACCCTCTTGAAGCCTACCGGTCTTTCGTCGGCCCTTCCTGCAGCCCACCAACTGTACGTCGGTCCTTTTGCAGTCTGTCGATCTTTTGCCGACCCCTCTTGCAGCCCGCCCTCGTTCGATCCTTACGCGTCGTTCCTACACCCGGCGTCCAATCCAGGCCCTGCGGCCATATCGCCGTCCGGTTTCCTTGCCGCGCCCGATGCCTCCTTGCCGCGTCCGACGCCTGACTCTCCGACCCTGAACCTGGCCTCGTTGTCTCACCAACCGCCCACCTCTGTCTCCTGCCACCCTGTGTGTGATCCGGCGCTGCCGTGGCATGGGGGGATCTCTCTCTCTCTATCCTTCTATTTTTTTCTTTCCTTATTTCCCTTCTCGAATTCTTCTCCTTGTTGTGGCAATCGTTGTCTGTTGGCGTGTCACTCCTTGTCGACTCTGTCAGTTTGCACTCGTGCTCTGCGCATTATCGGTTCGCCTGCACCCTGTGCTCTGTGCTCTACCAGCCCGAGCACTTGTGCCTTGCACTCTGTTGGCCTATCTGTCAGCTTGCGCTCTACTGGTCTGTCCACTTGCGCTTGCGCCTGTAATAGTGCCTTGTGCCCTTGCATTCTACCGGTTCGCCTACGCCAGCACTAGTGCCCTGCACCCTACGCTCCATCGGTCAACCTCGCCTGCACTAGTGCTCTGTGCCCTTGCGTTCTACTGGTTTGCTTGTGCATGAGCCTTGCGCCCTGCATTCTACTGGTCCGCTCGCTTGCACTTGTGCCCTACGCCCTTGTGTTCTACCGATTCGCCTGGGCCTGCACTCGTGCCCTGCCTCGTGCGCTCTATAGATCTGCCTACGCCTGCATTAGCACTTGTGTCATGCGCCCTTGCGTTCTATCAGTTAGCTTGCGCCTGTATTTGTGCCCTACGCCCTTGAGTTCTATCGATCCGCCTGCGTCTGCATTCGTGCCATGCGCCCTTGTATTCTACCGATTCTTTTGCGCCTGCGCCCTGCACTCTACTGGTCCGCTCGCTTGCACTTGTGCCCTGCGCCCTTGCGTTCTACCAGTCCGCATGTGCCTACACTAGTGCCCTGTGCCCTGCACTCTACCGGTCCGCTCGCCTATACTTGTGCCATGTGCCCTTGCGTTCTATCGGTCCGCTTGCACCTGCATTTGTACCTTACACCCTTGCTTTCTATCGGTTTTCCTGTGCCCTGCATTTTACCCGTTCGTTCGCTTGCACTTGTGCCCTGCGCTTTTACGTTTTACCGGTCCGCCTTTGCCTGCACTAGTGCTCTGCGCCTTGTGCTCTACCGGTCCATCTACTCCCTACTCTATGTCGATCGAGATCTTCTTCCTCCTTTCGATCGAGCTTCTCTCCCTCCGATGTCTCTTTCCTTGGTCGTTGTCTTATCCTCTCTCTTTCTCTCTCCGGTCACACTTGTGCCGGCCTTCGGACCCTCTCTTTCTAGTCACACTTGTGCCGGCTTACAGATCCTTTCTCTCCAGTCACACTTGTGCCAGCCTTGGGATCCTCTCTTTTATCGATCACACTTGTGTCGGCTTTCTGATCCTCTCCCTTTCCTTGGTCATGTGACCCTATCAGAGCTACGACTCTACTTTCTCTCCTTCCTCTATTTTTCTTCTTTGTCTGTGATTATTGAGATCTTTTAGGATGTGTCAAGTGCTTGCTTAGGCCGGGTGCTTGCCTCCTATGAGGTCTCATGCATCCATACCATTTTCTTAGCATATCTCTCCCCTTTCGGCCTCCTTTATTGTAGGCTTCCATCACCGTCGGTTTTCTCCGCTCCGATCCTTAGTGATCATTACCAGTTCCCCAGTTGACCTACTTCCAGGTTGGCTGGGTTTCCCCGGTTGTCCTCCTTGCAGGTCAATCGGGTTTTCAGAACGACTTGCTTGCAGGTCACCATGACACAATTTTTTACTTTACAGCCTAAAAATGGGATATTTGATGTATTTTTTTCCCCTTTCTTTTATTAAGGAAACTGATATCGGTTTATACCTTACATCGGTTTGACATGGGTATTAAATGTAGAGTTACTATTAGTCCCACCTTAGTTGTGGTATTGTAATTATTAGATATAGTGTGTTAGTATTCTATTAGTCCCACCTCGGTTATGGTAATGTAATGGTGTGCGTTCTCTCTCTATATAAAGAGAAGTAGTCTTATGCAATGACAATAAGTTTGATAAGATAATACAAGGAGTTTTTACTCTCCAAACCTATTCTCTCTCCCTCTCTCTTCGTAACATGGTATCAGAGCCAACTTTTCTGGCCTAGGGTTTCAGAGACCCTCTCTCTAGCCTCGGCCTCCCTGGTCACCACGAGCGACCTCGGTGAGGCCGGGTATAGTTATTTTTGATTTTTTACCTGTGTCATTTCTCTCTTCTCTGTGTCTCTCCCTTCCTCTCTCTGGGTTCTGCCGATGCCCAGATGGTCGCACGACCTGACGACCTGATCGCCGGCATCCCGGCATCCCGCCGTCCCGTGCCTGCCGTCCTTGCAGGTTCTGTTGGTGCCCCGCCATCTGATCATCGCGCCGACTGGCCATCCACCTCTGGAAGCCCGCTGCTGATGCCCATCGATTTGCCGCTCGACCCTGCATCCTTGCCACCGGCCATCGCCTGTGCTCCATATCTGGGCCGCCAGAAGGAACCTACATGGGGGGAGGGTCGGATCCCTCCCTCATCGTGCACGTGAAAAGCCCGCCGGGGGGGGGGGGGGGAGTCGGATCCTCCTCGTCGTCGTCCGCCTGCAGAAAGCCATGCCGGCATCCTCCCATGCGATCCGGCGCCGCCCCTTGCCTCCTACGCCTTCGACTCTACGCCGCGCCTCACCTCCGAGCCCCAGCCTCACCTCCGGCCTCCCCTCACCGCGCACACGCAGGAACCCACGCGGGGGAAGGGTCGGACCCCCCCTCGTCACCAGTTGCCTGTGCGAGCCCTGACTGCTGCCGCGGGCCTCGAGCTCATGGCCTGCCGTGCTCACCGTTCTTCGCACCGGCCACGGCCCTGGCCAC
The DNA here is from genome assembly GCA_947650365.1 of Chamaelirium japonicum. Classification (NCBI taxonomy): domain Eukaryota; kingdom Viridiplantae; phylum Streptophyta; class Magnoliopsida; order Liliales; family Melanthiaceae; genus Chamaelirium; species Chamaelirium japonicum. Next base: position 122,554,969 of record OX393549.1, on the reverse strand, counting down.
TGCCGCATGCAGTTCCCTGCTCTCGTCGGCCCGCCGCACCCGCTGGCTCGCCAGATAGTCGCTCGCCGTCGAGCCTGGGCACCCTGCACCAGAGGGGCACCGGCCTCCTTCCCTCGCGCCGACCTCGACCCCCTCGCACAGGCGCTATGATTTTCTCTCCTGTCTCCGAATCTCTCGCTCTCTCCCGGTTTTCCCTCTCGTCTCTCTCTCGATTTCTCTCTTTCCTTATCTCCTCTCTCTCTCTCATCCGAATATCTCTCTTTTTTCCTTTCTCTCTCTTTTTAGCTGATCACAGCCGTCCTTATCTAAACTGAATCACCGCCATCCCTCTTTTTCCCTCTTTTATTTCCTTCTCTCTTTATAAGTGATCACAGCCATCCAATTTGCATCGGATGGATGTGCTTTACGATTCACCTGTGCTTTACATCCGATCCGATCACAGCCTAAAAACCTATGAGTTTGAGCCCTTGACTCTGCGCTATGCCCTACACCCGATCCGACCCGGCACGATCGTTGCACCCCTTGCACCTGATCCGGCCCTCTTTCACCTGGACCTTTGCGCCGCCCGGATCCGGCCCTTCTATGAGCCCGCTCCTGTCTTGCTGGCTACCGGAGCCCTAAGCTGTTTGATTCGGCCACCTTAACGTCCCGCGCCCGTCGTCCACTGCGCCTTGCACTTTGTCAGCCTGCCTTGCACCTATGCCCTTGCGCTTTGTCGATTCGCCTACCCTCCCACCTCGCGCTCTGTGCTCTTGGGCTTCCTTGGTACTTGTGCGCTCTGTGCCCTACCGGTCACACTTGTCTTGTGACGGCTTTTGGATCCTCACTAGTTCCGGTCACACTTGTCTTGTGCCGGCCTTCGGATCCTCTCTTTCCGATCACACTTATCTTTTGCCAGCTTTTGGATCCTCTCTAGTTCTGGTCACACTTGTCTTGTGCCGGCTTTTGGATCCTCTCTTGTTCCGGTCACACTTGTCTTGTGTCGGCTTTTGGATCCTCTCTAGTTCCGATCACACTTGTCTTATGCCGGCTTTTGGATCCTCTCTCGTTCCGATCACACTTGTCTTGTGCCGGCTTTTGGATCCTCTCTAGTTCCGGTCACACTTCTCTTGTGCCGGCTTTTGGATCCTTTCTCGTTCCGGTCACACTTGTCTTGTGCCGGCTTTTGGATCCTCTCTCGTTCCGGTCACACTTGTCTTGTGCCGGCTTTTGGATCCTCTCTAGTTCCGATCACGCTTGTCTTGTGTCGGCTTTTGGATCCTCTCTCGTTTCGGTCATTCTGCGCCGGCTTTCGGATCCTCTTCATTTCCTTGGTCATGTGACCCTATCAGAGCTAAGGCTCTATATTCTCTCATTCTTCTTTGTCTGTGATGATTGTGATCTTCTAAGAGGTGTCAAGTACTTGCCTACTATGAGGTCTGACACATTCACACCTTTTCTTAGCCGATTTCTCTCCTTTCGGCTTCCTTTATTGTCGGCTTCCATCACCGTCGGCTTCCTCCGCTCCGATCCTTAGTGATCATTGCCGATTTCCCGAGTTGACCTGCTTACAGGTTGGCCGGGTTCCCCCGGTTGTCCTGCTTACAGGTCAATCGGGTTTCCAGGACGACTTACTTGCAGGTCGCCCTGGTAGTATCTTTACTTTACAGCATAAAAGAATGGGTTATTTGATGTATTTTTTTTTTCTTTCTCCTTTTTTTTATTAAGCAAACTGATGTCGGTTTATACCTTACATCAGTTTGACGGGATGTATTAGATGTAGTGTGTTAGTATTCTATTAGTCCCACCTCGGTTATAGCAATGCAATGGTGTGCGTTCTCTCTCTATATAAAGAGAGGTAGTTTTATGTAATGACAATGAGATTGATGAGATAATACAATGAGTTTTTTCTCCCCAAACCTATTCTCTCTCTCTCTCTTCGTAACAGTAATGGTGTGCATTCTCTCTCTATATAAGGAGAGGTAGTCTTATGTAATGAGATATACAAAGAGATAACACAAGAAGTTTTCTCCCCAAACCCTAGTCTCTCTCTCCCTCTCTCTTCATAACAGTTGGAATACTCTAAGTCTCTAATATCTTTGTATAGGCCTCTTGAGCCCTAATACATTTGAGCAAGTCCTATGAGTTTCTCCATGGTGGCATAGAAAAGTTCAGAGGGCGTTATCTTGGGTTCGAAACCCACTCTCTACTCATGGTGGACTTCCCGTGATTGTGTGGCGATTTTATGGGGGCCATGTGGGCCCCTTCCTATCGCTCGGGTGATGTATTTCTATGGCCAGGTGCGTCCTTCCCCGTTCGGTGTGGCGCTCCCGTTCGTTGGTGTGGCGATTTCTATTGATCAGGTGGGCCGCTCTTTTGCCTGATTCGGCTCTGGTAGCTGTGTGGTGTCACCCTGTGGTGGTGACTTCTGGGTCTGGCTAGAGCCCCCACTATATATAAAAAAAAGGGGTTCAGTGGGCTTTGTGCCTTTGAATAGATGTAATGACTATTCTGTCAGTGCCTGATCTTGAAGGATGATTTTCTCCAGGCATTTTCTAAGATGAGATCCATCACATTTCAAAGAAGGGAACTTGAAGGTAGTTTCTCTCTTCTAGAGAGAGAAGGTGAGTCTGAACACAGAGAAAACATGGATCAAAGCCTTTTATAAAGTATATAAAGAAGCTTCTTACAATTGGATGTTTTCTTTTTGGAAAGAAGAGAAAGATGCATGAAAGCAAAGCAAGGGGTAAATAACAAAAAAAAAAAAAAGAAAGGAAAGCATAGTCAGCCATGTTAAAAGATCCATGGATGTGCTGTTCATTATACTTACAGAGAAAGGCTACTCCTTTGAATTTGTCAGCAGAACATATCTTTCAGCTGCTTTGGCCAGTTGGTAGTGGTATTGCTCCTAGGTATCATTATCTCGGGTCCGATATTCGTTATCTGCTTAGTGTGACCCTCCTGCTTGTTTGTGAGACGACTCTTTGGGGCCAAGTGGACCCTTCCCATACTCGGTGTGGCGCTTCCGTTCATTCGTGCTGCAACTCCTAGGGCCAAGTGGATCCTTCCCTCGCTTGGTGTGGCACACAACTTCTAGCAGGCCAGATGGGCCTTTCTCCGATGGCTGTGTAGCGGCTGTAGCCGAGCACCTGCGTGGTGCCTCTTGGGTCTAGCAAGGGCCCCACAAAATTTTTTTATTTTTTTTTTTAATTTTTTATTTTTTGGTACATAACAGATAGCGGTCATGACATCATGACCCCAAGTTCATCTCTGACTAGGGAGACTAATAAAGCCGAAAACTGAGAGTCCCAAAAAAGATCCCGACTCCTTCTCAACCCCTCCTGTGCCAACCAGTGGGTAACACTGTTAGAAGTTCTGGACACCCATCGAATCTGAACATCCGGGTTTGAGCTTGGACATTGGGCTTCTTAGCTAAGCCTTAGCCTAAAATATATATCGGTCAGTTGGTCATATTAACCCGAGCCAGAGCCAGAGCTAGAGCCATGATATGGTATCGTATTAGCAGGAGGATATGTGCGAGGCATAAAAATTTAGAAGAAAAAAAAAACAAATGTATACCTAATGATGAAAAACAAATAAGTAGGTGAAATTTCAGAACAAAAAAAGACATTTGTATCCAATTTTTGACTGCTATAGTGAATTTAAGCACAAGAAATCCAAAAAATAATAATTATTTTGTGCTTGCGAAAGTCAAATAATAAACTATGAAATGCACAAGTATTTAAACCAAAAACTAAATGCAAAAGTATAGAGCTTTGATTTATTTTTAGGACTAACCCCTCCGAGAGGAGAGCATTTTTGCTACCCAACTGGTACGTTGCACTTGTTTACAGCCCACTTGGGGTGTGCCACATGGACCATTAAACGGTTTATTATTGGTCCACGTGGCACTCCCCAATTAGACATATCAAAAAAAAACTCTCCATCGAGGGAAAAACTTTGGTATAACTATGATAACAGCTCATCTGGCATCAGGGGCCAATTACAAACATCGGAGCCAGCCCCTCTTTTTGTAATCACCGTTTAAATTAGAAAAACCTAAGAGATGCAGTTGAGGTTGAGTGTAATACACCTGTTGTGGTGGTTGTCATCGTGTGGCAATGATGCACCTGACCTAGTGCATGAGGGATGTTTCGGCGGTTGTGATTGGCATGTGATACCAATGATATGGTATCACAGTTATACCAAAGATTTTCTCCTCCACCGGGGGGGGGGTTGAGAGAATTTTCAGCATATTCTGCGTACCATACACCCACGGGGTCCACTGCTCCCAGAGCCTATCAACACACACTACTGTTGAGTGCTGGGAGCCACTACCCTCATGTGTTGGGACCTATTACCCTATGTTTTCCCTCCCGGGGTGCGCACCGAACCACTCGGAAGCTTTACCAATTCAAAAGTATTGAGCTTTATTAAGATATATGTGAAGAGGGGTTCACTGTTCACAGGACGAGCAGCTGCATAACTGTAAAAAATGTCACTTTTTGAGTCACATTGAATTCCACCTCGTGTGGGTTCATGGAAAGGCTAGTTTGGTTGTATTTTTAATAGGGGTGGCAATGGGTCCTGTGGGGTCGGGTCGGGTTCGTGTCATGTCTAGTTTCGGGTCGTGTCCAAAACCACTAGATCCGGACCCGATTCGATTAACCAATCGTGTCTAGATTCTAAACCCGTACCCGACCCGTTTATAAACGGGTAGATCCGATAAGACCGTTAGACCCGTTTATCACATGGGTTTATTAAGTTGATCCGATCCGACCCGATTTGACTCAACCATAGACCCGCTGATACTATATATTATAGTATCGGATTGTGGGTAGACCCGACCCGACACGACCGGTGAATTTTAAACGGGTCTTCTCGGGTTACCGTGTCCAGACCCTAAACCCGGACCTGACCCGTTTATTAAAGGGGTCTATCGTGCCGACCTGTTTACGATCCGAACCCGTTTAGTCCTGATTCAGACCCGCTAACTTTGTGTCGTGTCGTGTCGGGTCTGCTGTGTTGGTTTCGAAATTGCCGGTCCTAATTTTTAATGTGTCTGACCCTTAGTTTGACCAAATTTTTTTTTTTGGGGTTATTTTGACTTTGCCCCCCAAATTTTGCCTTGAATTAGACTTTAGGCCCCATATTTTCATTAATTAGACTTTACCCTCCAAAATTAGCTGTTCCGTCAGCTCACCAACCAAAACTTTATTTCTTTTCCGTAAGCTCAGCCTTAATAGAACAGTTAGTTTTGGGGGGTAAAGTCTAATTAATGAAAATATGGGAGGTAAATTCTAAATCAAGGCAAAATTTGGGGGGCAAAGTCAAAATAATCTTCTTTTTTTTTTCCTGAATCGGTCAAGTATTGGATAGGTGCTAGAGCAAGAGCTCAAAGTGATCCGGATATCGAAACGGGAGAGGCAATAACTGCTATTTATTATTTTGATAATCCTTGATCGAAAGCTCGCTCCACACCGTCCATACCGAGAGTTGAACAGGAACCCTCTCCAACATGGCAAACTTGTGGCTCCTATAATCCTATAATTCTTATTCTACAATTTGAGAGTCAAATGCATCAACTTCATCTTCCATTCGGTTGTGTTTTCTTTTAAGATCATTGACTGGTTCGCGATTGTGGCTCGATACATTATAACAGACCCAAACTTGCACAGCGGTGAGGGCTCTGAGCGCCCTCTTTCTCCCCTTTTTTTTTTTCCCCTCCATCTAGGGTTTCGGCAAACCCCCTCTTGGCCTCCTCGGATGCTGGCGACGGTTCTGGGAAGGCCGGGACCTCAGTTCAGGCATTTTTCGGGGCGGGATCTGGCCCCCTTCCACCCATTCTGTAGATAGGGCTTCCTCGACGAACGGTTTTTATGATCGGCATGCTAGAGACGAGCGATGACCCTCCACCTTGATCGTCGGTCTACTCTCGGCGTCGGGGGTGCAGTTCTTGCCGGCGGTAGTTGGAGGAGTAGATCGGACCTTGATCCCCTATTGGCGGCGGTGGTATTTTCGGATCGGCCTCTACTGGCAGACAGCGCGGGCCCCGAGAGCTGCGATGACTGCGGAAGATTGACGATGACGGGGGTGGTGCTGTTGCGTACTCCTCCTCTTTAGCCGGGTTGCTAGTGGCGTTGGCGATGGTTCGTCCTTTTGTTTTTTTGGTGGTTGCTTGCCGGTGTGATCTGGTGTTTGCCTGTAGGGTTGTGTTTTTCTTTCCTTCTTTTTTAGGTTTTTTGGGATGCGATCTGGCATCTGGTGTCTGCCGGAGTGACGGCATGTTTGTGCGCCGATTTGGCGCAATCCATGGCTGGTTGTCCTTGTTCCCATCGGAGCTGGCGGTCTTGCTCTTGTTGCCCTTGAGGCATGTGCTTTGCTTCGATTGACTGTAAGCCTAAAGGTTTATTATGTGAAGGAGAGAACAGAGACTAGTGGTGATAAACTGAAGTACGGCGGGATGCACACTCCAATTTCTAGAACCACCCATATCGTGTATAATTCTCGAAAGCACAATATATTATTGAAACAAAGGACTGCCAACATTGACCAACACGACATCGCCAACGTTGATGATAAGTCGCTGCGAATTTTGATTTTCTTCGTTTCGATCCTTAATGACGACGGATTCGAATGACCGCACAACCCTGGTGGCATGGGGAAATCACACGTGCGGAATCGGGTCTAGGGGATCAATCCAAAATAATCCATGGAAGACTAAGGATGCATACCTCTTGTGCATACGATTCCGCATGCACACGAACAAACAGTGGGTACATAGGTCTGGGAATAGAGCAGCTCATTGGCTTGCTATGGAAGCTCGTAAATCGGAGATAAAAGGTTTTTGGGAGGAGAAATTCCTGCCTATGTTATATGCTTTGGTGGGTGCAGATTTTCAGGCCACTGTGTTGTGACCAAAGTCTGATTGTACCAAAAAAAAAAAAAATTAATCTGCAGAGAAAATGTCAAAGAGGAATTTTTTTTTGATCTCATCGAACGATAGGACTTCTCAGTGTATGGCAAAAAGGTAGGGCTGGCAATTTCGGACCCGACACGAAGTTAGCGGGTCTAGGTCAGGACTAAACGGGTTCGGGTCGTAAGCGGGTCGACACAGTAGACCTATTTAATAAACGGGTCGGGTTCGGGTTTAGGGTCTGGATACGGTAGACCCGGTAAGACCCGTTTAAAATTCAATGGGTCGTGTCGGGTTGGGTCTACCCGCAATCCGATAATGTAATATATAGTATTAGCGGGTCTATCGGGTTAGGTCGGGTCGAGTCGTATTGGGTCGGATCGGGTCAACTGAATAAACCCGTGTGATAAACGGGTCTTATCGGATCTACCCGTTTATAAACGGATCAGGTACGGGTTTAGGATCTAGACACGATTAGTTAAACGGGTTGGGTCCGGGTCTAGGGGTTTTTGACACAACCCGAAATTAGACACAACACGAACCCGACCCGACACGACCTTTTGCCACCCAACAAAAGGTGAGACGTCCCCTCTGAACATAGATAAGAATAGGTGATTGACCCACTAGGGGATAGTGGAGAGGAATTTGATTATGAAAAGAAATTATTGCAGTCATTGTCATCACGAGAGAACCATCACTACTTAGAGGAAAAGTTTATCCCAAACAAAAGTTGGATATTATATAGAGTTTTCTATTGTCTAAACAATATTATTTGTACCAAAAATAAAAAATAAAAACACATATCACTACTTAAGGGTGAAGTTTGTCCCAAGAATCCTAAGCCTCTGGCAAATATAGTGGAAAATTAAAAAAAAACAGTAGCTTATAGTTGGCAAAGAAAATGTTTTTTTTTTTTTTAAACTCGAAAAGGGGGGACCTCCGGAAGGCGCCACAGCCTGGCACAAGCGAAAGGCCGTCACTTGGCGGAACCACCGCCGCCACTAGGTGGGAACGAAAATGCATAAATTCTTTTCTCATCCAGCGTTATCTCCGTCATACAAAATGGTATATATAGAAAGAATCCTTTTTTCTTTTTGTTTTGCCAATCGGAAGAAATCCAATATTGAATAGCATTAATAGTAGTAGATAAAGGGTGTCCTAGTAAATCTAACTCTTCTCCAACTCAAACACAGTATAAATGGTGCCCTGCCATTCCATTCCATTCCATTTCATATGAGAGAGAGAGAGAGAGAGATGGGGAAGCCACAGATAGCTTTGGGATGGGCAGCAAAAGATACCTCTGGAGTTCTATCACCCTTCAAGTTCTCCCTAAGGTGCTCTCTCTCTCTCTCTCTCTCTCTCTCTCTCTCTCTCTCTCTCTCTCTCTCTCTCCTTCATTTTTATTAGGGATTTTTTTTCAAAATAATATTTTAAAAAGAAGTTTTTAATTCAATAATAGTTGATCATAAAAATTTATCAGACTAGCGCTCTGACAGCCACATGGTGGGCCAGAGGCAAAAAACACCCTTCCACAATCGGTTATTTTTTTTAATATATGCTCGATAAACCCTGTATTCGGAATGCCTGAATTAAACCCTACATTTTGGATGCCAGGTTTAGTAAAAACTCTACTTTGTATTGAAACTAGACTCCCACTTAATTTTTTTTAACAACCAGAATTCTATTAAATCCGACATTCGGTTTGCCGGGTTTAAACCTAGCAGTCCGGATGCCTGATTTATCAGACATAGAAAAAAAAAAGAACATCCGACATGGCACGCACTTTTCAGCGACGTCAGACCATGTGGATGGCAGAATGCTAGTCTAATAAATATTTACTGCTATTGAATTAATTATTCCTTTTATAATTATTATTTTGGTAAACAACCCTTTTTATTATGGTAGCATTGTGTTGACTTATATTTACATATTCTTTTTGTTTCTTCGATTTTAACGTGTACTTATATTTCCATCGCTAAAATAAAAGCCTATGACTGAGCATGTACTTAAATCAACACATACAATCTTCTCTATTTATATATAAACACCTATCAAAATGATATTTACATATAAACCCTTCAATTCATTCAAACATTACATATTAACCTATCTACTCTACAGTTAGCCGACATTCAAAACGAGAGAATATTTTCGATTTCATACTTAATATTTTACCTAAACTCTGTAAATACCCCTCCAATATGAGAATTCTTCAAATTAGATCGAAGTTAGATTCGGATCATGTTTGTGTTTGTTTTGAGTTAAGTCCATATTCAATAAAGATAAATCAATTTAATTAACTAAAACCATAGATAAATAGGCTATTTTTTCTATAGATTAATGAAATAACAATCGAACGAAGGAATATTTCAAAAACATTTTTATCGTTTTGAAGATTACAGGGGTTTATATGTAAATATTGAAGATGACAGGAGTCCATTTATAAAAAACCCAATCATATATCGCAAGGGGTTCATATCCTTTTCAAGATTCTCATTCATTTTTACCATAAATGCCAAATGAAATAACGATAGGAAGATCAACACCCCGATTTACGATTGGGGTGGCGGCTCCCATTTTTTTTCATCGAAATGTGGTGCTCCGATCCTTAAAATGATCGCAAATATCACGGGGCTTTAATCCTTTTCACGATCCTTTCACGATCACAAATCACATGGGGCACCGATCCTTTTCATGATCACAAATCACGGCTCCGATCCCACGATCACGATTGCTTTTCATGATCTAGGCGAGATGCAACAGACGGCTATGATCATACCGCACTAATATAGAAAGTTGAAAAACTGATTGGCAGAATAGCATTTTTTGGGATCAGACCTTTAAATGGGAGCCGACTTCTGATCTTTTCTCGGTATTCTCAATTAGCACATTCTAAAACTCCTAGGGGCATCAAATAGTAGAAGTTTTATCGAGCATTCGTTGTCACCGTTAATCTGAAATAGTACATTTGATGCCCCTAAAAGTTTTAGAATTTGCTGATTTTTTATGGGTGTATTATATAAGATAAGATTTTTATGCTTAAAAAAAAATCAGCACATTCTAAAACTCCTAGGTGCATCAAATGGGTGGCTGCCCATTTCATCGAAATAGGCCGGCAGCCTATACCCCGTATCCTATCTCTCTCTCTCTCTCTCTTTTTCTCTCTCTCTCTCTCTCCTCTCTCTCTCTCTCTCTCTATATATATATATATATATATATATATATATATATATATATATATATATATATATATATATATATATATATATATATATATATATATATATATATATATAGAGAGAGAGAGAGAGAGAGAGAGAGAGGAATGTTACAGTGAGCTATGAGCTACGGAAGGAGAAAATGAGCTATGATCATTTTGACCACCCTAGAAGTTTTTGAATTTCGTGAAAATTGGTGGGTGTGTTGTCTAGGGTAACATGATCATTCTCACCAATTTTCAAGGAATTCCAAAACTTCTAGAATCATCAAATGGTAGAAGCTTTATCCATCGTCCGTAGTAACTATTAATTTTTCTTCTACTATTTGATGACCTTAGAAGTTTTGGAATTCCTTGAAAATTGGTGAGGATGATCATGTTACCATAGACAGTACACCCACCAATTTTTATAAAATTCCAAAACTTCTAGGGTGGTCAAAATGATCGTAACTCATTTTCTCCTTCCGTAGCTCATAGCTCACTATAACATTCCCATATATATATATATATATATATATATATATATATATATATATATATATATATATATATATATATATATATATATATATATATATATATATATATATATATATATATATATATATATATATATATATATATATATATATATATATATATATATATATATATATATATATATATATATATATATATATATATGTGGTAGCGAGACATTGTATGCCCATGCATTGAAGGCTTCAATGTATGCTCCTCTATTAACATATATAGAGGTTTCCAAATTTGCTAATTTTTTGTGGATATGATATCTATGTTGAGATGATTATCCTCATAAAAAATCATCAAGTTCTAAAATCTTTAAGCATTTCAAATAAGCTCATCAAATTAACGATTGAAATGAACGGTTGATAAAGCTTCTAACATTTTGATGGACCTAGATGTTTCAAAATTTGTTGATTTTTGGTGGATATGCTATCTATAGCAAGATGATCACCCTCACCAAAAATCAGCAAGTTCTGAAACCTATAGGTGTATAAAAATGATAGAAGTTGTATCATTTGCTCTTTTGAGCCGTTAATTTGATAAGCTTATTTGAAATGCTTAAAAGTTTTAGAACTTACTGATTTTTTGTAAGGATGATTATCTCAACATAGATATCATCTCCACAAAAAATTAGTAAATTTGGAAACCTCTATGTATGTTAATAGAGGAGCATGTATTGAAGCCTTCAATACATGGGCATACAAAGTCACGCTCTTCTATATATATACTAGTACATGCCCATGCCTGTCGGCACTGCAGTGGATTTCCTTCGGCGGCAACACATATGTCGGCACTGTAGTGGGACGTCTTTCACAGCAAGACACCCCCCGGGAATCATTATCGAGCCTATCACAAACACACCCAACTCCCTCGCGGACCCCACCTACTCATCTCAAGAACCTTTGCACGTCACCCTCTATTTCTTTTCCCATTTCACCCAAACGCACCCGACTCTCTCTCTCTCTTCTACCTGAATTTAATCACAGTTGTCCAACCTCAATCTCAACACCATCATATTCAAGCCATGCATGATTCCCCCTCTTTAATTTTTAATTTTCTCTCTCTTCTCTTCTCTTCTCTCTCTGTCTCTAAAACTGATCACAGTCGTCCATTTCACCGACCCATGCATGTATGCCTCTATGTCACATTCTCTCTCTAAAACCCAGGCTGTACCCAAACTTTCTTTCCTATTTATCTCATCCTTTCTATCTCTTTCTCTCTCTTAAATCCCCAGCCATGCATGACTCCCCCTCTTTAATTCCATATTTTCTATTTATTCTCTCTTTCTATCTCTTTCTCTCTCTTAAATCCCGAGCTATGCATGACTCCCCCTCTTTAATTCCTGATTTTCTCTCTCTCCCTCTTTAATTCTTGATTTTCTCTCTGCTCTCTCTATCTCTAAAGCCGATCATAGCCGCCCATTTCACCGACCCATGCATCCATGCCTCCACATCACCTTCTTTCTCTAGATCATGGGGAAAAGAGAGAGAGAGAGAGAGAGAGAGAGAGAGAGAGAGAGAGAGAGAGAGAGACGGGGACAAAGAGAGATACAGAGAGAGAGAGAGAGAAATACAAGGAGATAGAGAGATCGGGGGAAGAGAGAGAGACAAAAAGAGAGATCAGGGGAAGAGAGAGAGATTGAGGGAAGAGAGAAAGATACAGAGATAGAGATACGGGGAGAGAGAGAGATCAGGGGAAGAGAGAGAAACAGAGAGAGAGAGAGAGAGAGATCGAGGGAAGAGATAGCGAATGGATGTGATCACGTGGGTGGGAGAGTTTTGTCTAGTTAGCTTGCTCCATCTTGTCCTAATCAGCTTTTGGTTCTGTTTTGTCTAGTCAGCACAAAACTATCGTCCGTTGTTATATAGAAGATAACAATCAATTACCGTAGGCAGAATATAAAAGTAACCACTAAATGCTCGATTAAAGAGATAGAAAAGGGCTTCTTGCTGCTTGAATCACGTCAGGTGCATGCACTGGGTAATTAAGCCCGCATATGAGAATCAAAGAGGTGCAACTTTTATGGTAGAAAGTGATAGGGACGTGTGTAGAGGTGTAGTTTTTATGGTAAAGAGTTGCGTTCACACATGATTGTGCCGCTTTTCAGTCTTCAAAAGAGCTCCACGTGTACAACACAGGAGAGGGCTCCGTTTTAGTAGGCTAAGAATAGACATTCAAAGGGTTTAGCTGAGAGAACAATCATTGAAAAATCTTGAGTTGAAACTATATCAGAAATGCCAATACACTACATCAAAAGAATTCCGGGAGGAGAAGAGAAATAAAATCCAATTCTTGTACCAAAGTTCCAATTAGAACCAAAATCAGTAAGCTCTAAGCGATGCCATATAAATTTGGATCAAAGACCATAGAATATCATTACTTCATATCTATATATGAAGGGCATACCTTGATCTATGCATAACCTCGATCATTGGTAGGTAATCTCTTAACAAACTTATGGGAATGAAGAAAAATAAATCAAAATTAATCATAAGATTTTAGAATGCATAGAATTTGAGGGAACAAAAATAAAAAAGATGAGTTACCTTGACATAAAAATGGTGGCAATCGTTGGTTGAATTGGAGCATACCTGGGATATATACATGATGAAATAGTTGAAACTAAGCCTTCAATTTTTGGAGGTGAAAGGTTTTGTTGGGCTAAAGAAGGAGATCAACAACCCTCTTCAAGATAAAATTGCTGAGTGCAACCGTTTTAGATATTAGAGACGGCATGCTTTGAAGATAGAAAGTCGCATTTGGAAGTGGTGGAGGTGATCTACTATTGGGCACTGCCACTCCCACTCTTTCTGGAATCGGTCGGTCAAATAAGGAAGGAAGAGGAGGTGATCAGATGAATTAACATTTGTGATCACAGCTGTAATTGCTATGGTAGATCTGGTGTATCACCCTTTCCTCTCCCTCTCTTTTAATGATTTGATCACACATTTATTCCGGACTATTAATTCACTAATTTTATCATCAAATCCGGTGAGGAAAGGATGACGTGGATGCAATTGAAATGTATCTGCATATTCACCTCTCTCTCTCTCTCTCTCTCAACTGTAATTTTTTGTCTAGTCATCGTTTGTTTTGTCTAGTCAGCTTTTTGTTCATTTTTGTCTAGTCAACATATAAACCGTCATGCCATGTTATATACTAGTGCATGCTCGTACCCCCTGGTACTGTAGCGGACCACCTTCGACTGCAACACACCTGTCAGCACTACAGCAGGCCGTCTTTGGCGGCAACACACCTGAACGCCTTCGACAATAAAACACTTTCGACAATAACACCGGCATTCATAGGGACACCTATTTTCTTGCCCGTGCCGATTGGCACGAAGCGGGCGCCTTCGGTGCGACCACCTCCCCCTGCCCCTATAATCGATCAATCACAGTTGTCTTTGTTAGAATGGAATCCTCGAGATTGACCCGATGGTTTGGGGCGGCCGAAATTTCAGCAAGCAGGTTAATAGCCGTTAATGCGAACAACGATTATGGAATGAACTGTCAGGTTTAGTGCAGTTTCAATGAGCCAGTATGTTAGGGGTTTAGTGCAGTTTAAATGGGTTGGGATTTGAAACCAAGGAGAGATCGTGCATTGTTTTTTGAATGAATGGTTAGATCTATTCGGTTCATTTTTGTCCAGTCAGTTTTTTTGTTCCGTTTTGTCTAGTCAGTACAAAATCAACAACCATTGTTTTATATATATACTAGTGCATGCCCGTGCCTGTCGGCACTACAGCGGGCCGCCTTCGGCGGCAAAACACAGTTGAACCACTTTCGACGGCAACACGCTTGTCGGCACTACAGTGAGTCGCCATCGACGACAATACACCCCCCGGGCATCACCACCCCCACCCACACATCGTATTCGACGGCAACACACATAGCCAAATGTTGGGTCTTTGCCTGCAGTCTCTTATTCGGTGGCAACACATAGACGGCAACACACATCGTATTCGGCGGCAACACATCAACGGCAAGACACACCCATGAATCCCTCTTTATTGAGACAAAGCCACTACCTTGCTCTCTCCCGGTTCATTGCAATTGTGCTAGGGTTTGTGAAGCAGGACATTGGGATTTTGAGTATTAAGCAAGTATTATCGCCCACCCCCATAGCAAGAAAACAAACAAAACCCAATCGTATTAAAAGACACTTGATGCTATTACCCGATAAAAGTTACTATGCAAAAAAAGAAATTATCCTATAAGAAACAAAAAAACAATATAACTTGATGATATTAAAAAAGTCACTATACTAAAATATTAATTATCCTATATGAAACCAAAAATAATTGGAGCAGGGTTTAAGGGAACAATACAAGAATGATGTTAACATTAATTTATATATTCAACATATAAAAAAAAAACCCAAAGAGAAAGAGAATCTGTTGCAATCGATGTTGGGAAGTGTTGGCAATCGATGATCTCCGGGGTGGAGCTGCTGAAAAAAAAAACCATGATATTAATATTCGGTAAACGCCAGCCAAAAACAATTACTATACTAAAAGATATTCGAGCCGGGGTAACATTCAGAAAATAGCCTACATTCAAGCAGGCTCTCTCTCTATTAAAATACATGTGCAATGCACATAAGTTGGGTTATCAATATCTAAAAGAGTATATGATTTATCATTTTCTACAAACTATATATCGGTAAGCAAACATGATCATTCAACATGTTTCCTACCGTGCAACAGTCAAAAAACGAACAATGTTACAAACTACCTTATTGCGAACCATGGAATCTATTTTTTTTATTTATCCTGATTAGAAATCTTTGCTAACCATATAAATCTCAGAGTAAGAACGCATATGTAGGACAATGAACATGGATCACATTCTTTAATCAATAGAATCCATTTCTAATAAATGGAAAACAGAGGATCTCAAAACAAAGTCATACATCTTTAGGCTTGGTTTTGAAGAAAGAAGAAAAAAAAAAAGAATCTTCTCACTAACCGTACATCTATAGGTTTGGTTTTGAAGAATGAAAACAAAATATGCAAAAAAAAATAGAAAACTAATAGCCATACATCTTTGATATACACTGTATAGAATCTTTGATATACAAAAGCAAAGATGGACTCCATAAAATTCCAACTCCAATTTAAAATTGAGCCAGCCAATTCTTCTTCTCTCTCGCTAAACCCAAGTTCAAAATCTTCAAAAAATGAGTAATTAGAAATCTTATTGGTTGCCGGAGGACTTCGGAAGGTTGGGGAATCATCATTAAGTTTTCAAGATCACCATTAAAACTAAAATAGAGACTAAAACTGATGAATTTTAAAAACTTTGATAAAGATTACCTTTTAATAAAATATACCTTTGTTGCCAAAGATTCCTAAAAAAAAAACTTTGGTTTCCAATCATTATTGGGAAACAAAAATCAGGACAAAAAAAGAGGAGAAATAAACCAAGATTCAATGAATCAAATGAACATGAATATCTGATTAGAAGGATCTGATCACAGGGAAACAAAATCAGCAATGGAGCAAAAAAAGAGAATACCAAGAAGAAAAATCAAAACAAAAGGAAGACTATCTAATTTCTACAAAGAAACAGAAATTTTCGGGGTGTGTGTGTGTGTGTGAGAGAGAGAGAGAAAGAGAAAGAGAGAGAGAGAGAGAGAGACGGCTGCTCGCAACCAGCCCACAAAGCCACGTCGTCTACGGCAAACCCGGTGCCGTCCTCGCTAGCGACACCCACCTCGCCCTTCCCCTCTGTCTCCTCGTCGAACCGTCCTCGTATCCTTCCGGCGAGGGCTCGTCGCCGGGCAGCCGTTGACGTACTCGCCGGCATTGGAGGAGCTTACATCACGTGCCGGAGATGGAGGAGAAGGCATTGCTGGGGGTGAGGGCGTTGGTGAGGTCAGATTTTTCTCTTCTCTCTCATGTTCTCTTCCCCCCCCCCTCTCAGACTCTCTCTCTCTCTTGGGGATGGGATCGATGCTTTTGTGGGTGATGGGATCAGATAGTAGCGATGATGGGGTATATAGGGATATGCAACAGAAACCTGTGATAGGTTAGGCAAGAAACAGCTGTGTGCATTTAAGTCGGCTGAGAGATCAATGGCGGGCAGGGCAGTTATAGAGAGAGGGACGCGAAGAGAGAGAGAGAGAGAGAGAGAGAGAGAGAGAGAGAGACGCGGTGAAGGGGGGGCATTGTTATCGACTGGAAGAGGGGCGATCCGAGAGAGAGAGAGAGAGAGAGAGAGAGAGAGAGAGAGAGAGAGAGAGAGAGAGAGAAAGAGAGAGGGTGCGATCTCCTCTTGATTGGCGCTGAAGGGGAGGCGTTGTTCTCGGCTGGAAGAGGGGTGATCCGATTGGCTAGGAGAGAGGGGGGGGGGGGGGGGGGTTTGTGATCCGATCGGCTAGGATAGGGGGGCGGGGGGGCGTTGGGAAAGGGGGGCGGGGGAGTGAAAGGGGGGGCATGAGATCCTAGCCATCTAAAACCGAGTGAAAGGGGGGCATGAGATCCGAGCCATCTAAAACCGAGATGGCCTCTTAACTGTCCTTCCATATGCAGCCCCCTATCTCTCTAAAGATCATCTCAGCCATCCCTTACAACCAACTGCCCCCCCCCCCTCCCTAATTCTCTCTCTCTCTCTCTCTCTCTCTCTCTCTCTCTCTCTCTCTCTCTCTCTCGAATTTCTCTCTTTTAATTCTATTTACATATGCAGCTCCCTCTCCCATATGCAGCCCCCCCTCTCTCTCTCTACCTCATCTCAACCGTCCCTTACATTTAGCTGACCTACCCGATCTAGATTGTGGGATGAGAGAGAGTCTAGTCTAGTCAGCGTTTTTTTGTCTAGTCAGCTTTTGGTGCCATTTTGTCTAGTCAGCATGAAAGCGCCGTGCAATGTTATATATATATATATATATATATATATATATATATATATATATATATATATATATATATATATATATATATATATATATATATATATATATATATATATATATATATATATATATATATATATAGAGAGAGAGAGAGAGAGAGAGAGAGAGAGAGAGAGAAATGCTTGAATGCAGCATGCGGTAAGTGCGGCACCTACCGCATGCCGTCTGATGCATCGCTGCGTGCATGCGATGCACGCAGCGCGTGCATCAGACGGCTGCGGTATGGTGCTGCACGTACCGCATGCCGCAGCATAGCATGCCCCTATATATATATATATATATATATATATATATATATATATATATATATATATATATATATATATATATATATATATATATATATATATATAGGTTTTTTATTTACGAACGAGCCACATTATGTCCTGTATCATATTTGGTTTAGAGATAAATCCAAAATGGTATATATTTATATTTTTTAGTCCTATCTGGTTTAATGCCTAGTATTCATAGAATAATCATAATATATCATTATCACCTTAGATCACATGAGAAACCATCACATCACAATTTAGTGGTCAGAGGCCTTTTAAATTGATTATCTTGTCCATAGCGTATACTTTAGAGTTGACTTCCAACACTCCAATCACATTGATAACCATAATGTGATTTTAGTAGTACAGTTGACATCTAACACTTCTAGCCTCATTTATTATTTCCTACTCTTATTTTGTTTATTGATTAATTCATAGAATTCCCCATATAATCAGTCGTTTGGGCATACACCTTGCCAATTTTTTTTTTTTGGAAGGGGGGGGGGAGGGGGGGTTGAGGAGGGAGTCGGGTCATCGCCTGGCAGGGGATAAGGAATAGACCGTCGTCTATGATCGTGAGTTTCAGACAGAGGAGACACAGACGAAGATTCGAAGATCTAAGAATGACTGTGCGGTGCAGCACATAAATGAGACTGCGATCTGCGAGCATTGCAAGCTTGCGAGGTGCGGAGGTGGGATGAACGAGATGCATCGATTTTATTTTTTTTGTTAAATTACACTTGACCCCTCCTAAAGTTTAGCTCAAAAACACTTAACCCCTTGTGGTTTATTTTGTTCCAAATCTCTCCCTAAAGTTTGAAATGTTAGCACACTACCCCTTTTGTCAACTACTTAATTTTCTTATTTGGTGAATTTTATCCGATAAAAATAGAAATAAAGAAGGCAAAGTGTAGTTCTTTAACTATAAGCGGGTTAAGTGTTTTTGAGCTAAACTTCAAGGGGGGCAATTGTGATTTACCTTTTTTGAAATCTCACTGGGGACACTTACCCCCACTGAGCCTTAGTTGGCTCTGCCAGTGCATATAAGTTTCTACCAAAGCTACAATGTAAAAAGAGGCATCGATATATATGTATCGCACATTTTCTATCTTCATGTTGCTAAATGCAGATGGAACATAGATTTTTTTTTGATAGGAGAGACGGAGCATAGTCCGGGAGTCGAATTGTTAAAAAAAAAAAATATTTAGGGACCAATATGAAATGTGGTGTATAGTTCAAGGGAGGTTTTTATAATTTATCTAGACAGCGTATAATAAATCACTCCATGAAAGTTTTATACTTTTTGATATAGTTTAGTCATTATGAAATTCAATTACTTGTGCACCGCTACTAATGAGATTATTTTATTTTATGCATCACATAAGTTTGCTAAGCATTGTTATATAATGCAGAGCAAAGAGTGATAATGACGTCATCATGAAGATATTGTATTGCGGGATTTGTCATACTGACCTCAGCACCATCAAGAATGAGTGGGGAAATGCTCGATATCCTCTCGTACCGGGGTACGTAGTTCTTGATAGAATTAGGACGTCTTCTTTATTAGGGTTATTTTGACTTTGGCCCCCAAATTTTGACTTGAATTAGAATTTACCCCCCACTTTTCATTAATTAGACTTTACCCCCCAAAAGTAACTGTTCCGTCAGCTCACAATCTAAGAGAGAGGGTGAGCTGACGGAAAAGAAATAAAGTTATGGGGGGTGAGCTGACAGAACAGTTAGTTTTGGAGGGTAAAGTCTAATTAATAAAATAATGAGGGGTAAGTCTAATTCAAGGCAAAATTTGGGGGACAAAGTCAAAATAACCCTTTTTATTATTTAACTTTCACTTGATCCAAATTTAGTTTTTAATCCTATATTGATAATGTTTTCATAACTCGAGAAGGAACCATATGATTGTAAAAGAGTAGTTTAGGGTCTTATTTGGGTTGGATTCCGATTATGGGATTCTTGGACCTTGGAATCCCAAAATAGGGCTCCGGAGCTTGGAGTTTCAATTTTGGGCTCTTGAAAAATGGCTCCTAGGAGCACATTTTGGTCTCGCTGAATAAATACTTTTTGGAATTTGTATCCAAACAGGCTCTTTGTTTTTTTTAGGGATTCTGGACTCTCAAAATTCCGGATCCTAAGCGTATCCAAACAAGCCCTTACTACATAATTATTTAGGATAAATTACACTTTGCCCCCCACCCCCAAAGTTTAGCTCAAAAACACTTAATCCCTCTATAGTTTGTTTTGTTCCAAATTGCTCCCTAAAGTTTGAAATGTAAGCACAATACACCCTTTTGTCAACTACTTAATTTCGTCGTTTGGTAATTTTTATCTGATCCTTTTGAAGGGGGTTAAAATGTAGATTTTTAACAATAGAGGGGTTAAGTGATTTTTAGCTAAACCTCAGGGGGGACAAATAGCATACATTTTAATGAGGCAAAGACCAAGTTAAAGTTCTAGCAAAAATACCCTTTCACCTTACACCCCACCTTGAATACACCCTAGTTAAATGATCCGCTATACCTTGATCATACCCCCATTTCTTTCAGATGTTGAAGCCCCATGAGAGAGAGAGAGAGAGAGAGAGAGAGAGAGAGAGAGAGAGAGAGAGAGAGAGAGAGAGAGAGAGAGAGAGAGAGAGAGAGAGAGACTCTTCTTCCCCCATTGCTGAAGGGGTTTGATTTCCTTTGGAGGAATCCGATCGGGGGAAGTGGGCCTTTGAGCCCCGTTGCCGCCTATGGAGGAATCAGATCGGGGGGAAATAGGATCTTCAAGACCTGTTGTCGATGTCGCCGTCACTGACGCCACAACCATGCCATCGACATTGCTTAGTTCCTTTCCAATTGCAGTCGATATTTTCATATTAAAAAAGTTTTGTTTTAAGTTTTAGTTGTATGTGGGGTATAAGATAAGGATAGAAATGGTATTTAAAAAATCATGAGTAAGTTACAGATTTTTGGGGTATGAATAAAATTTCCCTATTTTACACTGCCCCTATTTATGAATTCCTAGATTTCACACTAATAGCATGCATTTTAATGAGGCAAATACCAAGTTAAAGTTGTAGCAAGTTCTAAAATGTTTCTTGAAGGCATGAGATGGTCGGAGTCGTGATAGAAGTCGGACGGAACGTGCTGAAGTTCAAGGCCGGCGACAAGGCCGGCGTCGGGTACATGGCCGGTGCTTGCCTCTCCTGCGAGAGCTGCAGACAGGGTCAAGAGAACTACTGCACCAAAATTATGCCCTCCTTCAACTCCACTTACCCCGACGGTACGAATGTATATGGCGGGTTCTCCGATATGGTGGTCGTTAACGAGCACTTCGTGGTGCGGATCCCGGAGAACCTGTCGTTGGACAAGGCGGCGCCACTGATGTGTGCGGGGATCACGACATACGCCCCGATGAAGCACTTCGGGCTCAACAAGCCAGGTATGCATCTAGGGGTGGTTGGGCTCGGTGGGCTCGGGCATATGGCTGTCAAGTTTGGCAAGGCCTTCAGGATGAAAGTTACGGTGATCAGTTCGACCCCAAACAAGGAGAAGGAGGCTCTTGGAGAATTAGGGGCCGACTCATTCTTGGTTAGCCATGAACCTCAACAAATCCGGGTAGGATGCATTCTATGGTCAAATCCTTTTGTGTATTAGGGCTTCCTTCATGCATTAGGATTTTGTAATCCCCTGAAGGGCCATTTGTTTCAACGAAAGTGGCCACCGAATTAAGAAGTCACCGAAGTGCCAGAACTCGAGCATTTCGGGTGTTTGTTTGGGTGAAAGTGATCGCAGAACTCGGAAGTGCGACTTCTGGTCAACCTTGAGAGGCCTCTTTTTCAACCACTCGACTTTGGAGCTTTTTAGTCCGAAGTGGGACTTTCCCTATTCGGAAGTGGGATTTTATATGCCACGTCATCCCTGCATAACACTTTTTACACTTTATATCATTTTCTTATAACACTTTTATCCTTGTAGAACACTTTCTACACTTATGCCACTTTTCTGCAGAACACTTTCGTCAAAACAAACACTGGAAGTGGTAGAACTACAGCTCCTAGCATTACCACTTCCATCAAAACAAACAACGGAATCGGAACTTCCGATCGGAAGTCCCGGTCAACACTTCGAGCACTTCTCCCACTTTCAACATTTCTCCTACTTCCTAACAGCCAAACGACCCCTAAGAGTCGGAACGATTGTACACGTGTTCTAAATGCTATGTTTGGGAGCATGGAAAGAGGGGGGGGGGGGGGGGGGGGGGGGGGGGGTGGGGGTTGGTTTCTCATTGGGGATTCAAAATCTTTGGGAAAAGAGATTCCCTCTGGAGATTTTGACTCTCTTTCTTCTATTTGGATGGTTGGAGATTTCCTGAAGTATGGAATCCTGGCTATTTCCTCATGTTTGGGGTCATGGAAAAATAATGATCGAATGAGGAAATTCCAATGATGACCCATGGAATTCCTCGTATTTTTGGGGGAAATGAATCTCTCTATCCGCCAGATTTATTTCCCCTGAAAGCTGATATGGCAATTCATAACAGAAAAACCCCAAACAATCCAAACAAGTGATTTTGAGTCAACATGATTCCTCGTTTGGGTAATCCCCCCCCTTCCATGCTCCTAAACATAGCATCAGAGATTTGATGAGTTTCTTGTTGCGATTAGGACGCTATTGCTACCATGGATGGCATCATCGATACGGTTTCAGTTGTTCACCCGCTCGGGCCCTTGATCTCCTTGTTGAAGGTGGAGGGGAAGCTAATCATGGTAGGAGGACCAAACAAACCATTGGAGCTACCAGTTTTTTCTTTAATTCAGGGTGAGTATGAGTTAGCATTAATCATTTTTATTTATTTTAAATATATACTGTCTTCCCTATTCTAGGAGCTCCTAGCTGCCACGTAAGCAAAATAGGGAGTGTGAATTAAAAAGCTCTCCAAAGGATTCCCAGACCTTTCCTATTTCTCTACTGGCTTTCGATCCCAGCTGTCTGTTGCACCCTCTGCTACCGCTACATTGCTAACAAATATAACTTTGTGCTAGTCCGCTCGTCACAATTGATGAGCGGATTCTATCATTATTATTGGTCTCCACTGCACATGTTCTACGGTATTTTATTGCTTAGTAGAAACTCATAGATCGAGCCAGGGTGCAACGGACATACGTTTGGGATCAAACCCCAATAGAGAAATAGGGAAGGCTTGGGAGTCGATTGGCAGGTAAGAGCTAGTCCTAGAATAGGGAAGGCACCCAAGAGCCCGTTGGAGATGCTCTAACAAGAGGGGATAAGGCTTGAGGATAAAGAATTTGATTGAGAGAGAGAGAGAGAGAGAGAGAGAGAGAGAGAGAGAGAGAGAGAGAGAGAGAGAGAGAGAGAGAGAAGAGAGAGAGAGAGAGAGAGAGAGAGAGAGAGAGAGAGAGAGGAGTTGCATCCATGTTAGTTTTCTGTTGTTTAAACTTTCAGGAGGGAAGATTGTGGGTGGAAGCTGTATTGGTGGGATGAAAGATACCCAAGAGATGATAGACTTTGCCGCGGTGCACGGTATAACTGCTGATGTGGAGGTCATTGGAATGGACTACGTGAACGCAGCGATCGAGCGGCTCCAAATTGGAGACGTAAGATACCGATTCGTGATTGACGTGGCAAACACTATAGCAGATGCTTGATCGGAATGTAGGTGATTGGCTGTTCTACTTGTTTGGTTTTGTTTCATATCTCTCTCTCTCTCTCTCTCTCTCTCTCTCTCCCCCTCTCTCTCTCTCTCTCGGAACGTAGGTGATTGGCTATTCTAGTTGTTTGGTTCTCTCTCTCTATATATATTTGAGCTAAAGGACAAACAACCCGGTGGACAATAGACCCCTAGGTCTGGCAATTTCGGATCCGACACGACAGACCCGACACAAAGTTAGTGGGTCTGGGTCAGGGCTAAACGGGTTTGGGTCGTAAACGGGTCGACACGATAGACCCGTTTAATAAACGAGTCGGGTCCGGGTTTAGGGTCTGGACACGGTAGGCCCGGGAAGACCCATTTAAAATTCAACGGTCGTGTCGGGTCGGGTCTACCTGCAATCCAAAATTATAATATATTGTATCAGCGGGTCTATCGGGTTAGGTCGGGTCGAGTCGGATCGGGTCAACTGAATAGACCCGTGTGGTAAACTGGGCTTATCAGGTCTGCTTGTTTATAAACGGGTCGGGTGCGGATTTAGGATCTAGACACGATTAGTTAAATGGATCAGGTCCGGGTCTAGGGGTTTTGGACACGACCCGAAACTAGACAGACACGAACCCGACCCGGCACGACTCATTGCCACTCCTATATACCCCTAACTGTGTTTTAAATTTTCATATCTTGTCACCTTTTTTATAAGAGGTTTTTTCCAAAATGACCACCAAAGAACACATATTTCTTAAAATGCTGTTGTTGGCTTTTAGAATATTTTTTTTACCACCATAATTTGATAGGACAAAAATACCCTCAAATTCGTCTTACATTCAGCAACGACTGAAATTCTCATTCATCGTTTGCTGCCATTGCCAGCAGCTCCACGACTTCAATGGCTTCGGCGAACCAGCCACTGTCGACGCTCCAATTTTTTTCTTATTTCTCGGCATAGGAAACAATTCCTCGACATCCGAGACGGTGAACCATCTCTCTTTGTCGATCCTCCTGTGACCGTTGGGGATGGTAACGGTGCGGTTCGGTGCATTTTTGGGCAAAATCGAAACCGTACCGCAACACCGAATTGCCACACCGAAATTGCACCGCACGGTTTACCATTATGTAAAACCGAAATTGCACCATGTGGTGTAGTGCACCATGGTTTATCATTATAAAGGTCTAAACGGTACGGTTTTATGCAGTTTTGGTCAAAACCAAAACCGCACAACTACACCGAAACCGCACCGCGACGGTTTTATATTTTGGCAAACCAAAACCGCACTATGCGGTGTGGTTTATCGCGATTTTCGGTTTTAAACCGCACAGCTGCCATCCCTAGTGACCGTCGATCCTTTATGTCATCAATCCAGGCCGTGGATACCTTTTTGCAACTTCAACATTCCTTTCTTACCGGAAGTACACAAGGTAGACAATAAACCCTAGATAATTGATCCCCATGCTGCAATTTTAGTGGTTTAAAGAAATGAATTTGTTCAATTGAAATGAACTCAGTAAGCCCTATTCAAGTTTATAAAATTATCTAGTTTGCTTAGTTAATTTATCCAAATGGTCACGTCATGTAGACTCAAGTTGCTGAAATGTATCGTATTGTTATTTTAAACCATAAGTTCAATTCTTCCCTAGTTTATTTATTTAAGTTCATTGCTTTTGAACTTTGTTTTATATGTTCATTTACTTTTAGGCAGATTACACTCATGGCTTCAATAACATCCGTATTATGTGTTTATGATGGAGAAGTGGTTTATATGAATGGCAAGTATGAGTATAAAGAGGGAGTTAGCAAATTGTTTCCTTTTTCCATATCTAGCTGTTATGATCAACTAATTTAAAAGATCTATCGGTTAACCAATAACAATCAAAAAGAGTATGACATTAGTATGAATGTTTTATATCCAAGTACAATACTCTGTCCTCCGGTTGAGATTCTTGATGGTGATGATTTAGCCATGTTCATTGCCCAAAACATCATAATATTAATATTCTCTTAGTAGTAAGTAGAGTACCTAAAGCAACAAGGTATACCCCTCTTCATATTCATCCCCACCGTCCACAATAGAGAAGACATTGGATCCAAATAAAATTCTTCCCCCAATATTAGTCGGGAAAAAGAATTGGTGGGTTCGCTTGTTGCTAACACCGAAGATTCAACATCATTAGTTTTTGAAGAAAATCTTAAAGGGTCTGGGTTACTTCATATTCCACCATTGTTTAATTTGAAAATAAAGTTAGATTCAAAGAAACACCTTCCCCCCAATATAACTCATGAAAATCGATTGCTGACTCATCTTATTGCTAACATCGAAGATCCTACATCGTCAGCCTTTCATGACATCCTTCGAACCATGCACTAAGATGATGAGTTAAAGAGCAATACTAAGGAATTTATAAACATGCCCATTTTTGACAATATTATGGATGATAGAAGGTATGATTAGTTTTTGTATATTGATGAATTTGATAAAATTATCTTGACTATTGTTCTAATTATAATGCATATAATTTTGTCAATGTAAGGAACCTAATGAATGCGTTTCAAATGATCAGAATGATTCTTCAACCAGAGAAAAAGCTATTGATATAGATTTTAACACTGTTTCTTACTATAATGATTATTATAATACAATAAATATATTGTTTGCTACAGAAAAATTATGTTTGGAAGAAACTCCCATTGGTAGTGTTTCAAATCCGCATTTGAATCCTACTACTAGTGATGCACATCCAAATAACATACCACCGAGAAAGAAATATCAGGATAAAGTTTAAATATCGGGACAATTCAGGTTTGATTCTTATCAGAATTTTCTATTAAGAAAATATAATTTTTATAAATATCGTTAACTTTTTACCATAATATTCATGTTTGTAAGGATCCCTTGAAAATTGAGCAAAATAGTATCATTGAAACTTCTAGCTGGGTAGAGAATGTCAAGTTGGAGCATACATCAATAGTAGTAGTTTTTTCAGATTTTAAAGATAACTACGTATCAAATGAATGTCAAAATTATATAGAATTAAAGAATGATTACCGTTGAGAATTTTGCTCTATAAGATATTTGAAGATAAAGAAAGCATGATTAAGGTATTGCAAAAGTATGCTCTATATTCAAATATTGACTATAAGGTATTGAAGTCCACCAAATCAAGATATATTATCATATACAAAAGGAAAAATTGTTGCTGGAGATTGCATGCAACTAAACTCAATGGGAGTAACATTTTTAAAATTATCTCCATAACGCAAGGCCAATATAATTACTCGTTGCTACAATGTAGTATTGATTATCAGCAAGTAAAGAGCAAGCTAATCAATGATTTGGTGAAGGAAATGATTGAGGCACATGTATTGTATATCCCAAAAGCCATTATATATGATGTCCAAAAATAATTTGGTGTGAAGATTAGCTACAAGAAAGCATGGAGGGCTAGGAAAATTGCAATAACCGAATTGAGAGGATCGTACGAGTAATCATATGAGATTCTTCCGGCGTATTATCACGAGCTCTAGAAAAAAAATCCGAGAGCAATTACAAATATTATAAATAAAGGAGAAAGATTCAAATAAGTTTTTATTGCCCTCGGGCCATATTTATGAACTATGCATAGAGAAAAACTTGACCAGTGATAGCTGTTATGAGTCGTAGTCAAAGGCAAATACAAAGGTATTTTATCCATTTTCACTACTTTAGATGGTGATAATCATATATTTCTCATAACTATTTGGATTGAAGAATCAGAAAATAACAAAAGTTGAAATTGGTTTTCAAGTCAACTGCAAAATACGTTGGGTCCTATTAGAAATTTGGTGATTATATTGGATTGGCAGATGGCACTATTAACTCAAGTTTTGATAGTCTTTTCAAAGGTATTTTATGGGTTTTGTACATTCCACATATCTCAAAATTTATTTGCTAGATTCAAGGATGCACAATTATATGGTTACTTATTCATGGCTGCGAAGGCAAGAAAACCTAAAAAATTCAATCAATTAATAAAAATAATAAAGCAAGTGAATCCTAATACACACAAGTTTCTAAGTGAAATTGACAAGTAAAAGTAGAGTACTGTATTTTTTTCTCGTAGAATGTATAATATTATTATAACTAATAGTGCCAAAAGCTATAATAGTGTGTTGAAAGATATCAGAGAGCTTTCTGTCACTATGATTCATAAGCAATTTTGATTAAAACTTCAAGAGTTGTGGTTCAAGAATAGAAATATAGCAACCATATTAAAAACGAATCTAACAAGTTGGGTTGAGGAGTTTGCAAATGACGGTGTATTTGCTCGTGACACATAATATCATTCGGTCAATCTTGATAAGTATATGACAAGAACTTTGTATCATGATAATTATGTTGTTTTAAGCAATAGAACATGCATTTATCATAAGTTTGATATAATGGTCATACCTTGTTTATATACATTAGCCGGAATCGCTTACTACAAGTTAAATTCTTACTTCTTTTGTATATACTATTACACGATGGATACTTACAGAATAATATATCAAGAGTCAATCTATCTACTTGCCAACAAGAGTAATGGAAGACATCTGAAGGTGATAAATTACACCCACCTTTGGGTGGGAATCCAGTAGGAAGGCCAAAGAAGAAGAGAATTCTTTCACAAGGGGAAGAACGACGAACTGTAAAGTGTGGTAAATGCAAACGTTCGGGACATAATAAAATTTTTGTAGTTTTTCTATTCCTGAATAAAAGTAAATGTAATATCAATGAAAAGAACTTCTATTAGTATATGTTGGAATTATGAAAAAATAATTAGGAGAATTTGTGCAGGTTATTGCACTTATGAAAATGAGTACATATTGTGGAAAAGAAATTGTGAAAATCGCTTGTGAAAATGATGACATATTTAACTTTATTATATGCAGGTTATTATGCAATGAATAATCATAAGATGTATACAAATTGAGTTACACAACTCACCTGCATGTCTCAAATCTAATTTACTAAAATTTATGTAAAGTGTAAATTATTCACAATAGCATCTCAAACAAGATTAAGGTA
Source organism: Chamaelirium japonicum (assembly GCA_947650365.1). Taxonomy (NCBI): domain Eukaryota; kingdom Viridiplantae; phylum Streptophyta; class Magnoliopsida; order Liliales; family Melanthiaceae; genus Chamaelirium; species Chamaelirium japonicum. The sequence goes on along the minus strand of OX393549.1, from coordinate 122,526,427 downwards.
TTATGCCAGGTCCAGCTCTCACCTGTGTGAACAATTTACTTAAATTGTTCATATTGTAATTTGTAAAAAATTAAACTAATCACAAACTATTCGCAAACAAGGTAAGGTAATCCTGCCAGGCACCTGTGTGTACACAAAGTATCGCAACACTTTCTCATTGCGATTCGCAACACATTCGAAAAGTTGGTTAGGGTATCCTATCAGATATATTAATCGCAAACCTTTTCTCACTGTGATTTGTGGTAACAAATCTTATCGCAAACATTTCGCACTGTGATTTGTGAAAATAAATCTTTCTTGCCTGACTGCATGATTATTTGCAAATCTTTCTCAATGCAATTTGTGGAAAAAATATTTATCACAAACCTTTCTCAATGCGATTTGTGAAAATATCTCATTGCCAGCCAGTCGGTGTCTGTATTTGCAAAGCTTTCTTAATGCGATTTGTGAAAAAAATATTTATCACAAACCTTTCTCACTGCGATTTGTGAAAACATCTCACTGTCAGTCAGGTGTCTGCATTCGCAAAGTTTTCTCACTGTGATTTGTGGAACAAAATATTTATCACAAACATTTCTCACTGTGATTTGTGGAAACATCTCACTGCCAGTCAGGTGTTTTCATTTGTAAAGCTTTCTCACTATGATTTTTGGAATAAAATATTTATCGTAAATATTTCTTACTGCGATTTGTGGAAACATCTCACTGCCAGTCAAGTGTCTGCATTCACAAAGCTTTTTCACTGTGATTTGTGGAACAAAATATTTATCACAAACATTTTCCATTATGATTTGTGGAAACATTTCACTGTGATTCACAAACCTTTTCCACTGCCAGTTAGGTGTCTGCATTCACAAGCCTTTCTCACTGTGATTTGTAAAAAAAAACATTTAGCACAAAGCTTTCTCACTATGATTTGTGAAAAATAATATTTCTTACTGTTAGTCTCTGTTCTGTACTATTCACAATTATTCCTCATTGTGATATGTGAAAATATAAAATAATCGCAAATCTATCTCAAAAACTAAATAAATTTCTTAAAAATCAAGGACACATCTTGAACATAACACATATCTCCTGAACTTATACCTCTTGATGCTTTTCATCAAAATTATTTTCATTCACCACCGCACATAACACTTACATTGTTCTCAAAAACACACAGGGACCTGAGCTTGTTCTTATTCATCAAAATTGTTCTCATTCACCTCATATAACATATGCACTAAAATTATTCTCACTCATCACATAATACTGAAATTGTTCTTAAAAATATATATTTACATTTGAACATCAAAAGAGCACCATATATTTAGAACCATTGAGTTTATCTCCAAAAACAACTACATGAGTTTATTTCCTAAAAACAAATATAGGAGTTAATCTCTAAAAACAAATACATGAGTTTATCTCTCAAAAAAATACAACCACTTTAGAACCATTTAGTATATCAAAATGTTTCCGATATCACAGACTTTCCACAAAATACTTCCTGTAATTATCACAGACTTTTCACAAATTCAAACTATATCTTGTTTCAATAGTTGATATACAATTCGCCGTCAAAATATGAGCATATCATCCTACATATAATAACAAAAATATGAGCATATCATCCTATATATAAGAGCCATGTATTTATATTTGGGAATAGGGAACACGGTCCTCCCGACCACTCAACACACTAGTCCTCCCTTCAATTTGGGTGCTACATGACAATTTGTAACCATATTTCTTTTTATGGATGGTCAATCCACTCTACTTAGATCAAGATTTTAAAAAAAAATTCTAAAAAAAATGCTTAAAACAACCTGATCAATGGTCAACAAATTTAACGGTAAACTATAGCGTGCAAATAGCCCTTGCTATGGTTAATTTAAAAATACCACTTGACATATTTTTTTTTCAAATTTTTTTTCATGATCATTGTTAGGAGGGATGTACCCACCTTGACCAACCCCTAACCCCAGTTAAAAAGTGTCATGTGGCACCCAAATTAAAGAGAGGACTAGTGTGTTGGGTGGTCGGAAGGACCGCGTTCCCTATTCCCTTTATATTTATAGCATATAATGAAACTATTAAAACTCAACCAACTTATTACCTGATTAAAATCATGATATGTGTTCGATGTAATATAGTTTAAGTAAGTCATCACAAAAATACCACAATTACACCTTCAAGAATAAATAAACAAGAATTAATAGATAGATTAATGATGAACAATAGTTATTGAATATAATAGATAAATTAATGATATAAACTCATACCTATTCATTTATCTTGGAAGGGTATCTTCATAATTTGAAATAGTCTATTTTGACTCCTCAAGCACTTTTGCATCTCCAAATGAATAAAAATACAATGGAACTATCTCTAAAAATTTTCTCACTTCAGTTTAGTACATGGTAATCGGATTCGTGATGAGAGAGTCAACCAATACTAAGTTTTTATCCTTAATATTCAAAATGTCTGACAACTAATGTGGGGAAAATTTTTGAGCCGCCTGGACTGAGAACCCCGCCCCACAGTCTTGATTAAATATGGATGTTCTGAGTGATGTGGAGATTAGAGTATAGAGTAAGTATAAGGGGGAGAGAGATGACACAGTGAATTGTTATCAAAGTTCGGTCTCACGACCTACATCTCCGGGCGTGAGGTGCTACTTGATCTTCACTATAATATGAGTTAGGAGGGGGAAGCATTCTCTCGACAGGCCGAGAGAAGCTTTGTACAGTAGGGTTGTACGGAGCAACTAGGAGAGAACAAGAAGGAGAGAATTGAGCTCTAGCACTTGCTCTAGAATCGTCCTCCTTTGATCGAATAACTAACGCCTTTTCTGAATGCCATGGGGTCCTTTTATAGCATAGGCATGTGTCCGATATGGCAGTGATGACGTGGCGGTGATAACGTGACACAGGTTCTGGGCCTCCTTGCTGGGCTCATATTGGGCCGTCGTTTGGGCCCAATAAGGGGGAGGGCTTGATCTGCGGGCCCTATAGAGTAGGCCCATGAGCCCGGGCGAGCTTACTCACTTGGGATGTTGCATGGGCCCATGTGGCTCTGATCCGGTCCGGTATAATTTTTGCACCTACAGTTACCCCCTTCTAGTCGGGTCAGGACGCCCTGGGTCGGCTGAGATTCCAAGGTGCAAACGCTTTAGAATTCTGGCATGGTTGACTATGGCTATCGGAGTCGTCGTTCGTGTTAGCATAGTCCCAATTCGAGTCAATATGCCAAGCCAACACGCTCGTGTAGGATACTCATACCGATCTTCTTTCCATATTTGCGGCCCCTCTGCTGCCATGGTCACGATTATGCATTTATTTGCATGGGCCGAAAAGTCTCAGTTTTATAAATATGTGTTTTCAAAAAATCAGTGTGTTTTTTTACCGAGACTTATTTTCCTGCTGCTGGCTCCAAGACCCTCTTGGTGCAAGCCAAAAAGTCTCAGTTTTGTAAATGGGCATTCCCGAAAAATCAATGTATTTTTCGACCGAGACTCCTTCTGCCGACGCCGAGACCCTTTTGGTGTGAGCCAAAAAGTCTCGGTTTTGTAAGTGGGTATTTTCAAAAAATCAGTATGTTTTTCGATCGAGACTCCCTCTCCTTCTGCCGACACCGAGACCCTCTTGGTGCGAGCCAAAAAGTCTCGGTTTTGTAAGTGAGCGTTCCCAAAAAATCAGTGTGTTTTCCGATCGAGACTCCTCCTTCTGCCAACGCTGAGACCCTCTTGGTGCGAGCCAAAAAGTCTCGGTTTTGTAAGTGGGCGTTCCCGAAAAATTAGTGCGTTTTTCGACAGAGACTCCTCCTTCTGCTGACGCCAAGACCCTCTTTTCCAGACAGTGTTTCTCCTCTTCCCCTATGGCTAGAGAGAAAAGGGGGGCTTGTGCATGCATGCGGAAAGCGAGGCTGAGCTTCGGGGTTCGTATGTGAGCGAGAGAGGTTGGGAAACGGGGGAGGGGGGGGGGGGACTTGTGCATGCTATGAGTTGATAGTGATCCTTCACACTCTGCGAGGTTGAACCAAAGAAAAAACTCTGCGGATCAGAACCTTGACTCTATGGTAGTACGAACTGAAATTTTTTTTTTTATTTAAAACCCAAAACATTATTTTACCCCAACAAGCAAATCAATGAGATCAGTCAAAAGCCCACATTGATCCTTTCACACGCTAGTTCCTCTGCGTGATCGGCGACCTCACGTCTGTGAAGGCCCCCTCGCAGTCATCTGGTGCATTATTAGCTGTGTCCACCGAGCTCGCAACGTCGTTGTATGAGTGCGACCCGATGTCGTCCCGCGTGTCATTGAGGTCCTCCACCGCGTTACCGTAGAACTGCATGTACTGGTTCAAGGCCTCCTCCAGCGGCGTCCCGGGGTTGGGATCGGCGAGGTATCTGATGTACGCGAGCGTGCCGGAGGCGTCAGACACGGTGATGTAGACAGAGATATAGGCGAGGTCGGCCTCCGTGGTGGAGTTGATGCTGCGGGGGACAGACCGGAGCGCGGGCACGCAGAAGTCGGGGCGCGTGGTCTTCTGGGAGGTGCTTGCGAAGAATTAGGGGTCGGCGTTTGACCCGCGGAGGGCGATGGTGAGGAGGGTGGCCATTGGGTTTGAAGCGTACGTGGGGCTTTTCCCTTTCTTTCCTTCTTTGGATTTTTTTTTCCCCTTTCTCTACTCTCTTTCTTTCTTTGACTTCGGCCTTTCTTTCTTTCTTTGGTTTCTCTCCTTTCTCTGCCTTCTCTTTCTTTCTTTAGATTTTTCCTTTTTTTTTTCTTCGCTATTGATCCACGCAGGAGTTTGAAGGGAGACAGTCGTGCGCGAGTGGGAGAGGGAGCAGAGTCTTTCACAAGTCTTGCGCGAGTGGGAGAGGGAGCAGAGTCTTTCACAAGTCTTGCGCGAGTGGGAGAGGGAGCAGAATCTTGCATGGGTCTTGCGCGAGTGGGAGCGGAGCCCTTTTTTTTTTGCTTGTTCGTGCTGTACACATTGTATGGTCAATACCCATCGTGAGGCGTGAGCTGCAGCACCTTTGGGCCATCCGAACACGCGAGTTGCAGCATCCATCTTGTGATGTGATTCAACAAGCAATTAAACAAGGTTTTCCCCGCTAACTGCAGCAACTTTGGGCGATCTCTTGGTGCGATTTTAGATCGTAGTTTTTGTTTTTGTTTTCTTTGTAGAGAAAGGGGGCCGAGACCCTGTTGTGTGTTGTCCCTCCCTCCTCCCTCTCGATTTTTTATGAAACTGAGAGGAGCGTTGCTGTAGAAACCGAGATCCCCCCCTCTCAGTTTTCACAAAATCGAGGGGGGGGGGGGGGGGGGGGGGGGGGGGGGGTTGCTTGTTGATGTCGATACACCCACCCTCTTGGTTTTCTGACGAAACCGAGAGGTGGACTGTTGATGCCAACACCCCCCCCCTCGGTTTTCTGACAAAATCGAGGGGTGGGCTGCTGATGACACCGAACACCCCTCTCTTGGTTTTCTGACGAAACTGAGGGGTGGGTTGCTGTTGATGTTGAGCACCCCCTCTCCTCTCGGTTTTTTACAAAACTAAGAGGGGGGGCTGCTTGTTGATGCTGACACCCCTTCCCATCTCGGTTAGCTAATGGTGCCAACCCCCCCTCCCCTCTTGGTTTTTTGCGAAACCGAGAGGGGGGGCTGCTGATGATGCCGACCTTGTTATTGAGGTTGCTAGGAGAGGCCAAAAAGTGTCGGTATTGAAAATAATGTATTTTCAGAATTTTAGTCCCATCTGAAACCGACTTTTTTTCGGTCATATTCCTAAGGCACTGGTGCGCAGGGTCATCGGCGAGGGACAACGCTATTCTTGGGGGGGATTCTTAGAGATAATCTAGGATGATGCTGCATGATGGTCAACCAGTCTTCAGCCGATGTACTACCGCACTTGGTTACTGTGTTCACTAGGTACTACGGTCGCGTGAGGGTGTTGACTTGGTCAGGATCAAGAAAGTACCCTTTTATCTTGTGTTTGATGGATTTTTTGCCCACCTGCTATTTACTTATCGTTTGTTTATACATTGCAAGTCGCACTTTTCATGATGAAAATCGTCAAGAGACCTGCTATGTTGGGAAAACTCCATCGAGGAATGAAGGAGGTTGTTTGTGCTCCTCCTCTGCCACATGTTAAGGATACGGACAGTGGCTCCGATGGCGAGCTTGGGCCGTTAAGGCCCTTTGTAGACGAAGATCATGAGGAACCCATCGTCGACTGCACCAGTGTGGAGAAGAGGCGAACATCCTGGGGAGAACTGATAACCGAGTTTTGGGACAATGATGAAGGACCATCCATTGAGAGAGCTTATGCCGCCTTTGGGGCTCGCCGAGCTGCAGTTTTCCTCGAGGAGGCTAGCATGGAGACGGTCCTAGGGACCCTTGTGACCATGGGCTAGATGAACAGCAGATTATGCTTGCCTTTGCCTCCTTTTGCTGCCAGCCTACTGTCAATCTCCGATCTTTGTCCGGGGCAAGTTAGCAGCAACACCTGGAGGGTGATTTATGCTTTTTGCCGAATCGAGTTGGATCATCGCGAGGAACTTACTGCCTGCTATTTAGAGATCCCTGATGATGAAATTTCTCGTGTCAAGCTCGGGTATTTCTTTCACCACTACAGATGGCAAAGAGTGTTTGGGCCGAAGCTACTCTTTACTCTTATGCTGGAGTCAGATCAGCCCCGATAAAATATCCGAGTTTATCCGACAGGTTCTATCATCTCTACCCCTTGTCTGTGACTGGCGCATGATGCTCCGTTGTTTGCGTGCCCGAATTGCCATTCAAAGTGGTTAGCTATGCGGTTGGCCAGTTTTCGGGGAGCGATAAGAGGGGGTGACCTCAGGCTCGATGCAAGAAGCTAGATAAGCTCTTTAAGAGGTTGACTTTTGGGACTAATATGTGGAAGGATTTTAGTTATTCCCCCCACGGCTTAAGTGCCTTGGTTTGCCAGATTTTGCGCTCACCAGGGCGCCAGAGAACGTGGTGGTAGTGTCTGATTACGAGGAGGAATTTTCTCGAGGTCCCGATGAGCCAAGCCGAGACCAGCAGATGGGGGTGATGATCGAGCCTGCTCAGGTAACTCGAGAGATTGTTCCCGACGAACTTGTGGTCTCGTATGGGAAGAAGAAAAGGAAGGTACGGAGGCCCAAAAATGCCAAAGAGAAGATTGTTTTGTCTCGACGACCTCCAAGCACATGCTTTCCGGGGAAGAATATGAAAGTATGCATTGCTGCGGTTGGGCATGACTTGGTTCTCCCAGGTGCTGCTTTGAGGGAGGGTGGCGATGGCGTCATCAATGTTGATGAAGAGGAGGATGCGAGTGAGTCTTCTCTTATGGCTTCTGGTGACAGTGAAAATGAGGGGTGCATCGGATCCCTGCTTCCCTGCGCAGGTCTCCGGCTATAGTTTCTCCTTCCTGCGACCCTCGATCTCGCAGAATCGAGAGGGACCTTGAGGAGGTGGTTACCGATTGTCAGCCCGCCGTTTAGAGTTACAAGCCTGGGCGTCTGATACACCGATTTAAGGTTGGGAAGGTTAAGGAGGGTGAGTGTCCTCAAGCTAAGGTTTATGCTTTGACAGAACGTGGTCTTACGATTCCTTCAAGCTAAGGTTTATGCTTGAGGAGAAAGATGTGACTCGTGTTATTCATCTTGAAGTAAGGGAAGCAGAGGTTGCTAGTATGCACGGGCGGGAGTTCGAGCTTCAAAAACAGATTGAGGAGCTGGTAGCAAGTAGTCAGTCATCTGCCATCGCGCGGGAGCAGGTCGCCGACCTTTGCGAGCGTATTGCAGAGCTTGAAAAAGACTGCAGAAAGTACTACACCGGATGGCTTGAGTCTTTGGATGCCCTCAAAGTCATCAAGTCCACGCGTGTTTTGGCTCCGCCTACTGCTACGAGGCCTTTTTGAGCCCCGTTTTCTTGACTTGTACCCCTCTTCTTTTTCGTATGTCGAAGATCATCCGATGTAGTTACGTACATTGCTTAATAAAATCGCACTCTTTCCGTTTGAGTTTTTAAATTTGTTTGTGTGAGAGAACTCTAGCTTAACAATTTGATGGTTCATATTTTTGTGTTTGAGGGTGACAACTCTGAGTTAGTGTGGTTTTATGGCTGTTTTGAGTTTAGCCTTAGAAGGGCGTATCCAATGCTGCTTCGAGTTTCTGACTTGAATGGGTGGAATCAAAGTATTTGGGTTGACCTAGGTTGCCAGGAGTTTTTTATCTGACTTTAGCCTTGAAGTGGCGTAGCCAGTTTTGCCTCGAGCTTCCGACTTGAATGGGCGGAATTGAAGTATTCGGATTGACCTGGTTTGCCAGGAGCCTTTTTTATCTGACTTTAGCCTTGAAGTAGTATAGTTGGTTTTGCTTTGAGCTTCCGACTTGAATGGGTAGAATCAAAATATTTGGGTTGACCTAGGTTGCCAGGAGCCTTTTTATCTGACTTTAGCCTTGAAAGGGCGTATCCGATTTTGCTTCAAGCTTCCGACTTGAACTGGCGGAATCGAAGGCTTAGTTTGACCTGGGTTGCCAAGAGCCTTTTGGTGCCTCACACGGGCTGAATAGAATTTCAAAAGACTTCAACTTGGAGAAAAATAGATATTTTATTGATAAACCACCTTCGTGGTTATAAATTTCAGAGTTTGGTTAAGGATAGAAGATTTTCAAATGGGTTACATTCCAGGCACAGGGTAGTCGCCTTCCGTCCTGGTCGATCAGCTTGTATGATTCTTTGCTGCTTTTGGACTCTATAACGTATGGCTCCTTCCAAGATGGAGCGAATTTGCCACTGGCAACTTCCTTCGTGATTGGGAAGACAGCTCTGTGTACCATGTCTCCCAGGCTGAACCCTTTTTTCTTGACTCTTTTATCATACGTCCTTTTGATCTTCTGCTGGTAGTCGGCGACGTGAGCAGCCGCTGAGTTCCTTAGTTCCTTCGTGAAGTTCAGGTCATTGATTCTGAGCTCATCGTTCATTCCTGACTCAACAGCATTGGTCCAGGTTGTGGAGTGGAGCGCTTCATTAGGTAGGACGGCTTTGGAGCCATACGTGAGGTAGAATAGGGAGAATATGTTCGATCACCGCGGGTTGGTACGGTATGCCCACAATACCTCCGAAAGTATTTTCTCCCATAGACCTTTTCGAGGTCCCAACTTCTTCTTCAGAGTATCCATGATCACCTTGTTTGATACCTCATCTTGCCCGTTGCACTGTGGGTATCTAGGCATCGAGTAGAATAGTTTGATCTCGTAGCCTTGGTAGAATTCTCTGAATTTATCTAAATCAAACTAGGCTCCATTGTCAGCTATCAGTACCTTCGGGGACCCAAACCTTGAAAAGATATTGCCTCTGATGAACTTGATGACTTCGGTATCTGTAATCCTTGCTAACAGCACTACTTCGTGTTAGAATTGGTGAGGTCTATAGCTCGTAAAAACCTATAGTTTAGCTATGTATGGTTGATAGTATAGGATTGCATATTGGTACGTACCTTAGTACGTATTCTGACTACAGAACAGAGAGCCATGGCTACATGGTAATCCTCTTGAGTGGGAGACTCAAGGGACTGGTCCCATGTAACCTAAATACGTTCGCAGCTCTGATTAGGGTTGGTCGCCCTATCAGGATAAGCTGTTGGGATAACAGAGCATGGGTGTCTCCACCACGGTCATTACCAGGCACAGTGTCTGTGGTCGAACGGAACCAACACGGTGCATAGATCGGTGAGCAGATACCGGTGCACTAAACCATGTTTCTGCTTAGGGTAAAACGGTCCTAAACCCTGAGGAACCATGTCTGGTGGACTAACCAGTTGTGTGGTGCTTTGGCGCACCAATGTATGAGGATCCGGATGCAGTGATCCAAAACCACGGTGTGCTGGGTTACCCGGTTGGCATTGCATCAGCATGTCACTCCTGCAGGCTATCCACACCCCTAACGGGAGGTGCGTTCCTTGGTCTGACCTACATCGTATTAAACCCTGGCCAGGTGGTCATCAGTTGGACTGATGACGGATTCGGTTGCTCGTCAGAGTAATCGGAGGTACAATGTATATGGTCAACCTGGAAGGAATCGAGTCATATGAGCACTCGAGTCTGACGGTATTCTCCACCACTCGAGTTGCGTCATGGCACCAGATGGAGGGACATCGAGTTTACCATACTAAGCGGAGAGCAGGGGTATGAGAGAGAATATAGTAAGTCCGGGGGAATTGGAGTACAGCCTGCGTCGCACTCTGGGTCGCCACGCAGGTTAACTCGAACTCAGAGGATCGATGGTACACACGGGTAGTGTGTCGATCGAGTCTAAGTTGGAAGCCATAAACCCTGGTCCCTGAAGGTTCCACCTTATCGACATTATGTACGGTTCTTATACCATCTCCTCGAAACACAGAACGTAGTTAGAGGAAGCGAGAAGTCCAAGCATATGCTCCGTGAATGCTTTGCACTAGTGCATGGTAGATGCATAGCTGTGTGTGTGCACTAAGGGAAAACCCTAGGTTAGTGCAGAGACATATGTAGCAATTCCTTGCCATAAGTGGACTTTGCCACATAGGTGCGATGCACCGGGACATGTTGCGAGTTGACTAGTTGACTTCACTAGGGGTACCCTATGGGAACCTCAGAGAATAGTAAAATCACTAGTGCACTTCACTTATGTGTGTGTTGCAAAGTCTCGTACATGAGGAACGACCAACTAGTGACATAAGGGCGTTTTGGTCATACCATGCGCCACTATGCACTATGGCCGGCCCTAAGTGTTGGGAGACTGGTCAAGGCCGGCCCCATTGGTTTCAAGAGGTTGTTGCCTCCGATAAAAGGGTCGGTCATGAGGCACAGAAAATGGGCTAGTTTTGACCGTTTTCAAAACCAAGGAAAAGATAGAGATAAAAGAAGAGATATATTGGGAGAGGTTTGAATCAGTCAATCCTTATCCGTTAGGGCTTTATCCAAAGGATAAGGCCGACCCTATATAAGAGAATGGGGAGAGGGGGGGCCAGCCATGCATGTTGCAAGCCCTAGGGCCGGCCATGCAAGCTATGGGGAAACCCTAGCCGCCCCCTCTCCTCTCTTCTCTTCTTCTCTCTCGTCTCTCTCTCCCTCGCTTGCGCCATTGGATAGCGACTCGTCTTCCTCATGTGGTATTTTGTAGAAGGAGAAGGCTCATCGAATGGAGGCACTCAAAGATCCATCGACGAGGTACCGTGCATCGTGTGAGATCAGGTGAACTAGAAGGCATCTCCTGTAACCTTTTGCTGTCCAAAATCTGCACAGAAAATCAGAATTGTTTCTATTATTTCGGAAGCTATAGAAGTCCAAACGAGGTGAAATTTGTGTCAAAAGTTGTGTCTCGAAGTTGGCTACCTTTAGTCCAAATTTTAGCCCAATCAGAGTTTAGAGAAGAATATTATAGCCGTCGCACCAAAGCTATATCGAGCAGATCCGAGCCCGTCTCTATCGACAAAGAAGAAACTTGTCGCGGTGAAAGAATCCGCACGCAGGTATGATCTCTAACATGTAGATCTAACATAGATAGAACATGCATACATGCTAGATTGTTCTTTTACGTTAGATCATCGTTAGGGGTTCGCGTAGTTGCCATGCTAGATTCATACACGCATGTGTAGATCGTTTCGATAAAAATTTTGATATGTAACGCACACCGCTCTCGGTCTTCGGACCTTCTTTTTGCTTCCGCTGTGGGCCTCTACCATGGATTTATTTCCAACAATTGGTATCAGAGCACACTAGTGGTGTGCGTTTCATGTTTTTTCATGAAACCATCATGTGCGCGCATGAATAGTATGTGCCGCCATCGGGGTTCTACGAGTAGATCATGCATAGTATATATTGTATGTTCTATGAATTGTTCTTGCAGGGCGCCGCTTCTAATTAATCTGGATATGTGAATGCTTGCTACCGGGGGTCAGATCCCGTGTTAGCGAATATTGTCTGGATGTTTTTTCTTCTGTGTGTGGATAGGTTTTAGAGCCATAGTCGGGCAAGTGGTGGAAGTTGACCACCCTTGATTCCCAGGCTTGTTGTTAGGTTTGTTTTCCTTTTCGTTCTAGGAAATTATGTACGAGCGAGTACTTGCTCGAAGCGTACTAGAACGTTTTTGGTTACAGATTGAAGAGGAGGACATACCGTGGAGATCCACCACCGGGAGGATGAGCGGAACCTTGGAGGACGATGGCGATCCGACGAAGCGTACACGATGACGGCAAAGGGCGAAAGCATCAGGAGATCGTATACAGAGGCTTGCACCGGATCGAGGAGGCTTATGAAGGAGACAGAGAGCCTACGTTGTGCCAGTCACGTTCAGGGGTCGGACCCTGAACTTGATTCAGTTGTGTGGTTATATCTTTCTACTGTCCTTTATAATTCTGTAGAGAACCCCAATGCGATAATTTGTTTATCAGTATTAGAGGGATGCCCTTTCCTCTCGGGTCCTAACGACCTTATTAGGATAGGATTCCACTAGTGACGCCTATTATTTAATTGACCCTTGATGATAGCATTATTTCCTCATATTTGGTTATGCCACCATTAGGTCAACACCCGATTAGTCGGGTGTGCCTATTTGGCCAGTATCGAAACCTAGAATGAGTTGGAATTCTACTATGACATCATTCGTCAAATTTATAAGCGAGGCACCATGGTAGTGGAAGACCTTTCCTGTCAGCCTGACCTTAGGCTAGGCTCCAGAGCATTAGCGTGATAGCTAGGTTTGCAGAGCATCGATGTTCTTGGGATATCTAATGTGACCCTTGAGTGGAGAAATCCACTTGAGGCAGAGACTATGATATTCCGAGATTGATTAATGTTAGGCAAAAGGCTTGAAACGCTAGTGGGAGCACGGTATGACCAGGGTCTAGTGTATAAGTTGTCGTGATCTTAGTGTACACTCATACTTGTATTAAATAACCCTCAACTATAATAAGGGATGTGTAAGAGGACTCGTCGAGATCCTCTGGCCTCCACAACCAACTGCTCTGTGTCTGGGTAGAAGGGCGTAGCTCGACACCCTCTAGGGTGAGGGTTATATTTTTTTCCATACCAGATAACTTAGTAGTCTCCTTTGGGATATGGTGGTTACGGGGTGAGGAGAGAAGGGCTTTTCATCCCACCCTAGTGGGGGCCGCATGAACTCCCGTGTCGTAACTACCTAGGCTTGTGGGTAAGCATCCAAAGTGGACGTGAGGCATCCGTTGGTTGCACAATGGGGATCACGTGGCACTGGCCAAAAGATAACCATGGTCCATCAAAGCCCTTAGTTGGCAGATTTGCACTGGGTCAAGGAAAGGCCCGTGTAAGCGGATTGACGCTGCATGATGCCCCCTAGGGCAGGTGCAGTCGATTCCGAGATCTTACATACATGATTAATTAATCCATAGATGTGTCTTCGCTGTGAGGGTAGCGTTGGCATTTGGATATAATTAGTTTGTTTTTAAAATCTATAAAATTAGTTATTTTGCATTCGTTTTTATTCAACCATATAGTTCCCCTATCCGCTATCCCATAAGAGAAACAGTTATCGGGTCTCTAACTACGTAGAGCGGAAGTGCTTTCTTTAGCTTATGCATAGAGTAGTAAACGTACATTGGCATGTAATCTAAATATCTCTGTACTAGACCTAATGGGCCCAGATATCACTAGGGCACTAACTAGGACATATGACGACTAGCGAGAATCTAAGAAGATATGCAAGTGCTATGTTATAGTAGACTTGCAGACAACTCTTTAGAAGCGAGTCAGAGATATGTCAGGTGTTTTCTAATAAAGTTTAATCTGCATAAGATGTCTAGAAGACGAAGTCGATAGACTCATCGCTTATCCACCAAGATACTTGTCGGTACCGAGATGTCAGTGGGTATGCTTATTCGGGAATACATCTTTATGTTCCAAATCGAACTAGATTTCAAAGACATGGTGCTAGATGACGAGGTGGTAGAAGACGTCTGTCTTGCATCCTTGTCTGGAACCTTCGAAGGCGTTATCAGAGACTTTAGCATTAACAAGTTAGAGATGATAAACGCAGAACTTCTAAGGAGATTTTCAAGAGACAAAGGATGGGATCAAGATTAAAGGCAATATCTTTAGTGCTTAACCTAGGTCTTCTATAGAAGGACCAAAAGGGAGTAACTTATCAGAGATTGAGAACTATTCTAGTGCAGAAACTGGTGTGGACTCCTAAAGTTTGGTAACGCTAAGGACGGAAGTGTTTCCACTTTGGCGAGTATAGGGGGTATTTGAAGATTGAGTATGCCCTCAGGATGTTAGGAGTTGAGTCGCTATCTAGTAGCAGTTCTTATGCTTCTTGGAATGTAAACTTTGGGTCTACAGAGATTCAAGGAAAGCAGAAGGCTACTTTATAGTGAAGTAATCCTAACATAGGTACTGATGCCATAAGCCGCTGCGGAAGCTGTTAGATATGATTGTCTTAGTTTTTCTGAAACACGGATTTTGATTTTTAGAGATGTAGTTCTGTTTTCTCCTTAGTAAATAAATTTTTTAGTTTTAGACAGCACCGTAGGTGTGTATCTTAAACTGAAAAGATAGCTTTATTACTAGAGGAATAGATCAGAATAATCTCTTTGTATTTAATCTTAATTCGGAAATAGAGTTCATGACAGCTATAACATCTAATTTAAATTTATTTAAATCCTTCGGAGAAGCTATCCCATTTGTGACCCCTTTGATTTAGATATTTTGACTTAGATAAATTCAGAGATAAAAGAAGGCCGAGTTTCTGTTCATAGATTCATCGGAGATCCTTCTAACCTATGAGTACTATCTGGAAAGCAGAATAACTAAAAGGGCCACAAAGGTATTGGTGTTAGTTAATTTTGATGTCTATGGTTCCAAGAGCGTCCAGACGATAGAAGTCTCTTCGATTTAATCAAAGAAACGAGAACCTATTGGATGGGTTCCATAGGATCCTGAGAGAGCATGGGATTATCTCCCAGTTAAATGCTCCAAGGATGACACGTCAGAATGAAGTCTCCGAAAGAAGGAATCGGACCCTATTTGACATGGTCCGTAGTATGATGAATATTGTCAAGTGTACTACCCACCTTTTGGTGGGGTTGTACCTTAAAACAGTAGCTTATATCTGAAACTATCTCTCATCTAGATCAGTGCCTCAGACCTATAGAGAGCTATGGTCTAAGCGAAAGCTGACACTATAGAGTCTCGAGATATAGGATTGTCCTGCACTTGTGCAAAAGGACAAGAGGGATGAGATAGAGATGTAGTTCCAGGTATATCTGTTTATAGGTTACCCTTAGGAGGCATAAGGTGGACTGTTCTATGATCTTGAGGTTTGGAAGGTAATCCTTTCTACGAACACCATCTACTTAGACCAAGATTATATTATAGACCATAAGTTTACCGGTAAGGTAATTCTGGGTGAACTACTGGGTTCTGGTAGAGAGTGCGCATCTGAAAACGTAATGGGAGTAAATGATGCAGAAACTAGTATACCAGGTACTGTAGAAACAATTCATTTTGTACCACCACCACCTCGTCGTTGTGGGACCATCAGAGCTCCTGAAAGATAATATGGAGAAACTTCGATAGTTAATCCAGAGTTTTAGGAGGATGATCCCTAGAGCTACGAAGAAGTAGTGGGAGCTTCCTTTGTACCACCACCACCTCGTCGTTGTGGGACCATCAGAGCTCATGAAAGATACTATGGAGAAACTTCGATAGTTAATCGAGAGTTTCAGGAGGATGATCCCTAGAGCTACAAAGAAGTAGTGGGAGCTTCCGACAGCTCTGACTGACAAAAGACCATGGAGGCAAGCTTGCATCAATGTCCCTTGGAACAATCTTCACACTAATAGCACTATCACCCTTCAGGGTGTAGGAGGTGTATAAGAAGAGCACCTGGTTAAGACTTAAGTAGCTAGATTAGTTACCAAAGGAGAAGGGATTAACTATGTCAAAACCATCTCACTGTTAGCTATGCCTAAGTCTATTTCGGATCCTCTTAATCCATCCCAGCCCATTATAGTTGGAAGATCTGGTAGATGGATGTCAAGACAGTTATTCCCTAATGGGAATTTGGAAAGGACATATGGATGATGTAGCCCCAGGCTTTGTGTTAGTAGATTAGGAAGTTATGGAATGCAAGTTGCAACGGTCCATTTATGGACTGATGCAAGCATTCAAGATGGAATATCTATTTTGATCAAGGGAATCCGCTCACACGGATTTGATCAGAATGAGGATAAACCAAGTGGGTACAAGAAAGGTGAAAGAGCTACAAGGGTGTACGTAGTACTTTACGTTAACGATATTCTACTGATTGAAAATGATGTAAGAATATTGTTTACGGTAAAGGTTTGTAGTCATCACAATTCGATGTGAAAGACCCTAGTGAGGCAAGTTATGCTCTGGGAATCAAGGTAACTCGAGATAACCAGAGCAAGGTTCTCTTGTTGTCACAGGCTACGCATGAAGATAAGATTCTAGCCAGATTCATTTTACGAGGCTAGATATCTATTACGCAGCAGGATTCATGGGTCGGTTTTAGTCAAACTCGGGTCCAAATCACTGGACTAATATGAAGGGTATACTCAGAAATCCTCATTAAGTAAGGATTGTGAGTTAGCTTGTACTTCACAGGTCCTGATATCGATTGGATGCACAAGGTCTGACTTTGGTGTCAAATGTGCGTTCCAGAGAGTCGATTTCAGGAATTGGTTTTAATCTTGGGATTAGAAGCGGTAGTTGGTAGAGTGTGAAGCAAGTGCATCATAGACTCCACCACAAAGACTGAGCACGTTATTGCGTGCGAGGTAGTCTACTAGGTGGTATAGCGTAGGAAGTTCTTAAAGAACTTGGGACGCATACCAGAGGCTCAGTTATCTGTTGTTGCAACAGAAGAGCGGTAAGCAAGGTCCAAGGAGACTAGGCACCACAATAAGGGGAAACCCATCAAGTACAAACTCCACTTGATCTAACAGTTATAGGAGGAAATGCAAGTAGCGATACTGAGGTGGAATCTACAGACAATGTTGCCAATTTCTTAAGAGAATTCCTGCAAAGGCTTTTGGGCAGCATGTAGAAGCTACTGAGCTCAACACCGTTATTCCTCGTTAGACCTTGTGGGAGATTGTTAGAATTGGTGAGGTCTATAGCTCGTAAAAACCTATAGTTTAACTATGTATAGTTGATAGTATAGGATTGCATATTGGTACGTACATTAGTACGTGTTCTGACTACAGAACAGAGAGCCATGGCTACATGGTAATCCTCTTGAGTGGGAGACTCAAGGGACTGGTCCCATATAACCTAAATACGTTCACAGCTCTGATTAGGGTTGGTCGCCCTATCAGGATAAGCTGTTGGGATGACAGAGCGTGGGTGTCTCCACCACAGTCATTACCAGGCACAGTGTCTGTGGCCGAACGGAACCAACACGGTGCATAGATCGGTCAGCAGACACCGGTGCACTAAACCGTGTTTCTGCTTAGGGTAAAACGGTCCTAAACCCTTAGGAACCATGTCTGGTGGACTAACCAGTTGTGTGGTGCTTTGGCGCACCAATGTGTGAGGATCCGGATGTAGTGATCCAAAACCATAGTGTGCTGGGTTACCCGGCTGGCGTTGCATCAGCATGTCACTCCTGCAGGCTATCCACACCCCTAACGGGAGGTGCGTTCCTTGGTCTGACCTACATCGTATTAAATCTTGGCTAGGTGGCCATCAGTTGGACTGATGACGGATCCGGTTGCTCGTCAAAGTAATCAGAGGTACAATGTATATGGTCAATCTGGAAGGAACCGAGTCATATGAGTACTCGAGTCTGACGGTATTCTCCACCGCTCGAGTTGCGTCATGGCACCAGATGGAGCGACAGTGAGTTTACCATACTAAGCGGATAACAGGGGTATGAGGGAGAACATAGTAAGTCCGGGGGAATTGAAGTGCAGCCTGCGTCGCACTCTGGGTGGCCATATAGGTTAACTCGGACTCAGAGGATCGATGGTACACTCGGGTAGTATGTCGATCGAGTCTAAGTTGGAAGCCGTGAACCCTGGTCCCTAAAGGTTCCACCTTATCGACATTATGTACGGTTCTTATTGTTGGAATTGGATCCGCTAATCAGAGTTGTAGCAGAAGTAAAAAAAAGATCCGAAGATCATACGGTGTATGTTTCATTACAATTAATTCTACAAACCAATCTACATGCAAATCTATGATCTTAGCATATGTGCGGACACCCTAGAGGCATACTACGATCTACGGAAGACAAGCATGCATCTAGTTTGGTGTTTAGAATCATCATACCTTTTTGGATCTATGATCCAGAGATGACGGAACGATAAAAAACCTCACTTGAATCACAAGGGAAACTGTCGGATAGCACCTTGTCCTTTGCGAATTGAAGAATCCTCGAAATCCCGTCTCTGAGTGCAGAGATTATGAGCCGACGGAGGAATCCCTTGCGAAGACGATGGCGAGCCGCGAGATTTTCTCCTCCTCTTTATCCTTTCTTCCTTCTCCTTCCTTCCTCTTTCTTCTCCCTTCTTCTTCCTCTCTTTTCCTTGGCCGAAACCACAAAGGAGGAGGACTAGGGGGGTCGGATTTTCTGGAGGAGAGGAGACCATTAGGCCGGCCCCTCCATCTCCTTATTCCTTTATAGGGCCGGTATTCCATGGCTTCAAGGAAGCTAGGGCCGGCCCTAAATAGGTTAGGATATAGGGGGTTGGTTATTAGGGATTTTCAGTGTCTATCGTGAAGCCTGGACGAAAACGCCCTTCACGAAAAGTGGAAAACTGAAAGAGAGACTGAGTTAGGTGCGCTACTTGGAATCGAGTTCCGTTAGCGCCTATGAGCTCCTAGAATTATTCCGCTCAATCTAAGATCCATATTCAATGTGTTCTGAACCATATTTCAGTATTTACCAAAATACCCCTATGACCCATAACACATGTGAATTAGGTTCTTAGGCTCCGGGCTTGCGCCCCATCGCGCTACTTCGCATCCAACGTATCTAACTAGGTCGGGGAACAATTCCTATACGCAATGACAGGATGGAACCTTCAGGGTTCAGGATCTCTAGCTGCAACCGGATCCCTGATTAACTGTTCCGATGACACACCAAAAGTTCCGTTAATCAGCCCTAATCCGATTAACCCACGTAGCCACCCAGAGTGCGACACGAGTTGAACTCTAGTGATCCTAAACTTATGTTACTCCCTCGTAACTCTGTTCTCTACTATACTCCGATAATCCTTAGTCCCCCCTATTATTGGTGCCATGATACGACTCGGGCGGTGGGGAGCACCGTCAGATCCCGATCGATCATCTGACTAGGGTTTGATGACTTATCATCTATAACACCATACACCTTTCGATGCTATGCCTAGCATTCAGAACATCGTCAGTCATACTGACAACCACCAGGCCTGGGTTAACTGTGTGGACAGATTGACTCATCAAAACGCACCCATCCAACACTGGACGTCGGATAACCTGTAGGGATTACATGTCACTCAAGCGCCAGCCGGGTAACCCAACGTACCGTGGTATTGGACTATGGAAGGTCCGCACACGTTGGCACATCAAAGCACCACACAATTGATTGGCCCAGTGTACATGGTCCCTCAGGGTTAAGGACAGATTATCTATAGTAGTAAGACGGTTTATGCACCAGTGTCTGAATCACTGATCTGTGCACTATCTTGGTTCCTGTTCAACACGATCATCGTGCTTGGTCAGGTGAATGGGAATCCCATGTTCCCGTGGTGGAGACTTCACCACATCTTCTACCTGCCAATAGCTTGTTCTCTGTTAAGTGACCAGCATCACCAAAGCTGTGAACTAGTTCTAGGTCTACACAAAAATGGTCCTCTGGGTCTCACAAGCATGGATCCTCCATGCGCCTCAGTGGCCTACTGTGTTCCTTAGGGTCCTTTTATTATATGAGTATTATCATATACCAGAGTAGTATTCTAATTAAAGCAATAACTAAAGTCATCTTTATTAATGTTAATACAGAAATTCCACGCTAAGGACACACGAGCTACAACAATCTTCCACTTGGCTTAGCGGGGAACAACAGTCTTAACTCCTATGGCATCCACGTGCTTCTCAAAAGTCTTGGTCGGTAACACCTTTGTGAAAGGGTCCGTCATGTTATCTGTAGACGCCACCTGAGTCACTGCAACCTCCCCTTGCTTCTGTAAGTCCCAGATAATATAGTATATTCGCTCGATATACTTGCTCTTCTGGTGATATCTTGGCTCCTTGGATTGTGCTACCGCTCCACTATTGTCGCAGTAAAGGACAATAGGATCTTGAGCTCCCGGTACGCATCCTAAATCCGTGAGGAACTTCTTGAGCCACACCGCCTCCTTAGCTGCTTCGCACGCCGCAACGTACTCAGCCTCTGTCATCGAATCCGTGATGCATCCCTGCTTCACGGTCCTCCAACTGACAGGTCCTCCTCCTAATGAAAACACAAACCCTGACGTCAATCTCCTGGATTCCGGATCTGACGTAAAGTCAGAATCCGTATATCCAATCGGTCTCAGTTCCTGTGAAGAGTAAACTAACTCATAATCTCTCATCCTACGGAGATACTTGAGTATACTTTTCACAGCAGTCCAGTGCCCTGGACCCGAATTTGACTGATACCTGCCCATCATGCCTACTGCATAGCATATATCTGGTCTCGTGCACTGCATGGCATATATCAGACTCCCTACAGCCGAAGCATAAGGTATCTTCTGCATCTCTGCCCTCTCCTCAGGAGTCTTAAGACCCTGATCCTTGGACAATTTCATTCCATGTCTGAATGGAACCAGTCCCTTCTTGGAGTTGTGCATACTGAATCTGACCAAGATAGTATCTATGTAGGCTGACTGTGACAGCGAGAGAGTCTTGTTCTGGCGATCTCGAGTTACCTTGATCCCCAGAACATAACTCGCTTTACCCAGGTCTTTCATGTCAAATTGAGAGGATAACCACACCTTCACTGTAGACAACGTTCCAACATCGTTTTCAATGAGCAGGATATCGTCTACGTAAAGCACTAGAAAAACTACTGCAGTCTTATCGCTCCTGTTATAAAAACATGGTTCATCCACATTCTGCTCAAATCCATAAGACTGGATAGCCTGATCAAAACACATGTTCCAACTTCTGAATGCTTGCTTCAGTCCATAAATGGACCTTTGCAATTTGCATACCAGACCTTCCTGACCTTTTGCGACAAAGCCTGGAGGCTGAGACATGTAGATGTCTTCTTCCAAATCCCCGTTGAGGAATGTGGTCTTGACATCCATTTGCCAGATCTCCCAAGCATAATAGGATGCAATGGACAAGAGGATCTGGATAGACTTAAGCATAGCCACTAGTGAAAAGGTTTCGTCATAGTCGATCCCTTCTCGCTGGGTATAACCCTTAGCAACTAGTCTAGCTTTGTAAGTCTCAACGGTACCATCCGGACCTCTTTCTCTTTTGTACACCCACTTACACCCAATATGTTTATTGTTATGAGGTGGTGTTACAAGTGTCCAGACCGAGTTTTGGGACATCGATGTCAGTTCTGCCTCCATAACTTCCTGCCATTCTGCATGGTCAGAGGATACCATCGCTTCGTCATAGTTCAGGGGATCATCCTCCTGAAACTCTGGATCTAGCATAAAGGCTTCTCCAATATATCTATCAGGAGCACTTGTGGTCCTCCCAATGCGACGAGCATGCGGTGGTTCCTTAGGAGTCAATTCTACAGTATCGTTAATCTTAGTGATATTGGCTCCCATTACGTTTTCTGTCTGCGTACTCCCATCAGTACCAAGCAATTCTTCAAGAACTACTTTACTGGTGAGCTTATGGTCTATTAAATAATCCTGCTCCAGAAATACGACGTTCGTCGAGACGACAACCTTTATATCCTCAGGATCATAAAATAAACCACCTTTTGTCCCTTTTGGATACCTAACGAATAGACATATCTTAGTTTTTGACTCCATCTTATCTCGCTTGTCCTTCCGCACATGTGCTGGACAACCCCAAATCCTAAAGTGCTGTAGGCTTGGCTTTCGCTTCAACCATAGCTCCCAAGGAGTTAGGGGTACTGACTTTGATGGAACAAAGTTCAAAGTGTATGCTGCCGTTTCTAGGACATATCCCCAAAAACATGGTGGCAATGTTGCATAACTCATCATAGTCCGAACCATGTCTAACAAAGTTCGGCTTCTCCTCTCAGATACACCGTTTTGTTGTGGTGTCCCTGGTGCAGTCAACTGGGATACGATCTCATGCACACAGAAGTACCCAATAAATTCATCCGATAGGTATTCGCCTCCTCGATCCGATCGAAAAGACTTGATACTTTTACCCGTCTGTTTTTCTGCTTCAGCTCTGAACTCCTTGAACTTATCAAAGGATTCAGACTTCCGTCGTATTAGGTATATGTATCCAAACCTCGAGTGATCATCCGTGAAGGTGATGAAATACTCGAAGCCTCCTATGGCACGGACACTTATGGGTCCACATACATCAGTGTGTACCAACTCTAATATCTCCTTAGATCTGCTACATTTGGCTCGGAAAGATCTTTTAGTCATCTTGCCTTCCAGGCAAGACTCATACGTCGGTAGGTTTTCTGAAACATCTGGACTTAAGAGTCCTACCTTAACCAACCTATGAATCCTGTCTGAGGCTATGTGTCCAAGCCTTAGATGCCAAAGGAGTGTTGGATTATCTGAGGGATTTTTCCTTTTAGATAAATTAACTACACAAGCTTCAGTTATGTTATACTGCTTATGATTGGAGTTAATTACATAGAGACCATTCTGTATATTTCCCTTACAAACAAAGGAACCATTCAATTTAATTGACACACCAGAAGCATCAAATAAAACTAAAAAATCTTTATTATTGAATAAGGAAACAGAAATTAAGTTTCGTCTCAAGGACGGTATATAAAGTATGTCTCTAAGTAATAAACTTCTTCCATCAAGGAACTGCAGGACGACATCTCCAACTGCTTCAGCCTCTGCTACGGCCTCAGTTCCCATGCTTAGAATCATCTCCCCATCTCCCAGTTTTCTTGTCTCCTTGAACCTCTATAAATTATTGCAAGTAAGGTTAGTGGAAGTAGAATCCACAATCCATGAAACTGGAGAACAACTAGATGCTACAAGGGATTCCACTATGTGGATTTGAGATATACCTATCTCAGCCTTCTTGGGAGCCGCACGGCAGTCGCCCTTCCAGTGCCCCTTCTTGCTGCATCGGAAATATTTTCCTTTGGGCTTCGTCGGACCATTCTGCTTAGGAACCTGCAACTGCACCTGGCCTATCTTCACGGGCCTCTTAGACTTTCTTTTCTAAAACTTGCCTTTGGCTTTCAGAGAAGAATTCCACTCTACGTTCAGGGATTGGGCTCCTGCCT
Organism: Chamaelirium japonicum; assembly: GCA_947650365.1. Taxonomy (NCBI): domain Eukaryota; kingdom Viridiplantae; phylum Streptophyta; class Magnoliopsida; order Liliales; family Melanthiaceae; genus Chamaelirium; species Chamaelirium japonicum. The sequence continues at coordinate 122,503,004 of OX393549.1, read as the reverse complement.
TCATCCCGTCCTCTGTCGCCTGGAGCACCGCTAGGAGCTCTGCGTTAGACATCTCGAACCGGTTAAGGTTGAAGTTGGTAACGAAGCCCTCAAACGTTCCTGACAGAGACGCAAGGAAAATGTCGGTCTGGATCTCTGCATCCAAGATGACATCAAAGGAACCAAGCTCGTTCACATAGCCAAACAATTTCAGTATATGATCCCGAACTAAAGTCCCCTCTGCCATCTTCGTGGATGCCAATTTCTTGATGGTCAGGTAACGAGTTACCCGACTACGACCCTCGAACATTTCCTTTAGGTAGAGTATCATGTCATAAGCAAAGGCCATGTCTTCGACTTGCTTCTGGAGGACGGTCTGCAAGGATGCCAATATGTAGCACTTGAACATCTTATCAGCATCTATCCAGTCTTTCTATTCCTTTAACTGAGCCTCAGTTGCACTTGGTCCCAGCATGGCCGGTTGAGGGGTACTTAGGGTAATTGTGTGTTTGCCAACCCTTAGGACAAGCATCAGGTTACGCTTCCAGTCTTAGTAGTTTGGTCCCGTAAGTTTGTTATCATTAAGTATGGAGACAAGGGGGTCGATCTTGGTCATGATTTCTGGAAACAATGGTTCAAAACAAAATTAGGGTTTACTATAATCTATTTCATGGAATTTAGAAATAGATAATGTTTACTCCAGCCACTATGTCTTCACTACCTCAAGTGGAGACATCCAGAAATCTAAATTCCCTGGGCTCGAGCACTGAGACTATCGGCCCTGAATTGGAGACAGCATCTCGGTGAGAGCATACAACCGCTTCTGCCAACGGGGTTTTTACGACCCAATCTTCATCAAAATTACCCATGGTAAACTGAAAGACCTCCCAGTCTCCTTTTGGCCAGCTTTATGTGACCTGAGTGCGCAGCAACAGCAGCTTCACACAAGCTTTCGGATGCTTCCCACAAATCTAGGTGGTGTCGACAGGGGGGTTCATAGGCTCCCGCGGTGTAGGAAAAAACCGTCACCCACTGCCACCGGCATCCTCCATGTCCCGAAGGAAACCACTAGGTGAACCAGCATGGAAGGAAACACAGCTCTCACCCGGTGGGAATATCAAACTACGTACCTCCCACCCAGACCCTTAGCCGGTTGATTGTGGAGGCCAGGGGCTCTCCTTTGGAGGGAACCTCTTACATATCCCTTCTTTATGAGGTTTTATGCATATCTAGAAAGGTCACGACCTCCTAGACTTAGACCATGGTCTACCGTGCTCCCACTAGGATTACAAACCCTCCCGCAAAGCATTAGTATCCTCGGAAAATATCATAGTCCCTACCTTGAATACTCAGCTTTCGCCTTTCTGGCAAGGATCACATTACATAGATTCCAAGGATCCCGATACTTCACTAGTTTGCCCATAATCCTAAGATCTGGAGACTAGCCTAAGGTCAACGTGGAAATGACTCCCACTACGATAACGCCTTGTTCATAATTTGATGCCTGATGTCATAGTAGACCTCATCTCATTACAGGTTTCGATGCTGGCCAAATAAGGACATCCGACAACCTCCGTCGGACCTCAACCTCATGGTGGCATAACCAAATCGTGATGAGTTCATACTACCATCAAACGTCATCTAGAAACGGGTATCACACAGTGAAATCCTAACCTAAATTGGTCCCTAGGACCACGTGGGGAAAGGGCATCCCACTAGGGTTATCTTACTTCTTATGGAGACATTAGTTAATTATCTCTAAACAAATCTAACACTGCGTCTATCTCGGTGCACAGTACTTGGCTACCTGAACTACCACAAGGGCGGTTACCGCCTTTCCTTTTAGCTACCCACCGGATTCGCACGTATTAGAAGCATATAGAGACACCGATGAATCCATAAGCTTAGTACTAACCCTAAGCCTGATCTAGAGACAAACTCACAAGCAAGATAATAAAATTATCATCGGGGTTCTCTAAACAATAAGTAAAGAGAATCAACAGAAAAACATCCAAACTGAATCAAGTCTAGGGTCCGACCCCTGAACCTGAATAGCACAGCCAAGATATCCTACTCTTCCATTCTACACGATCTCTGACGACGATCCCCATCATCGCCAACGTGCACGCTTTCGTCGGGTCTTTGCACGCCATGGTACCGCATGCCCGAACCGTGGATGAAGCATCATCTCCTTCTTCATGTGACCGAAAAACTAATACTCTCCGAGCAAGTGCTCATTCGTGTACAATTTCGCTAGAAAGAAAAGAAAACAATCCTAAAAACATGGTCAGGGAACCGAGGATGGTCAACCCCCACCCTCACCCATCTAGAGCCTTAAAATCCACAAGCACAATAATAATCAATGCAAAATTTAAATCCGGGGTCCAACCCCCGGATGCATGCAATCACAGATTACTATTCAGCGTGGCACCTGCAAAAAGACGATACATAGCACAATCCATATGCATGATCTACGTCGAACCCCGACGAAACAATATATATACCACCATATATTCACATGATGTTTTCACGAATTCATGCATGAAACATACACCAAAGCGTGCTCTGATACCAATTGTTGGAATTGGATCCACTAATCAGAGTCGCAGTGGAAGCAAAAGAAAAATCCGAAGATCATACGGTGTATGTTTCATTATAATTAATTCTACAAAACAATCTACATGCAAATCTATGATCTTAGCATAAGTGCGGACACCCTAGAGGCATACTACGATCTACGGAAGACAAGCATGCATCTAGTTAGGTGTTTAGAATCATCATACCTTTTTGGATCTATGATCTGGAGACGATGGAACGATGAAGAACCGCACTTGAATCGCAAGGGAAACTGTCGGATAGCACCTTGTCCTTTGCGAATTGAAGAATCCTCGAAATCCCGTCTCTGAGTGCAGGGATTACGAACCGATGGAGGAATCCCTTGTAAAGATGATGGCGAGCCACGGGATTTTCTCCTCCTCTTTCTCCTTTCTTCCTTCTCCCTCCTACCTCTTTCTTCTCATTTCTTCTTCCTCTCTTTTCCTTGGCCGAAACCACAAAGGAGGAGGACCAGGGGGGATCGGATTTTCTAGAGGAGAGGAGACCATTAGGTCGGCCCCTCCCTCTCCTTATTCCTTTATAGGGCCGGTCTCCCATGGCTTCAAGGAAGCTTGGGCCGGCCCTAGATAGGTTAGGATAGAGGGGGGTCGGTTATTAGGGATTTCCAGTGTCTATCGTGAAGCCTGGACGAAAACGCCCTTCACGAAAAGTGAAAAACTGAAAGAGAGACTGAGTGAGGTGCGCTACTCGGAATCGAGTTCCGTCAGCGCCTATGAGCTCCTGGAATTATTCTGCTCAATCTAAGATCCATATTCAATGTGTTCTGAGCCATATTTCAATATATACCAAAATACCCCTATGGCCCGTAACACATATGAATTAGGTTCTTAGGCTCCGAGCTTGCGCTCCATCGCGCTACTTCGCATCCAACGTATCCAACTAGGTCAGGGAACAATTCCTATACGCAACAACAGGGTGGAACCTTCAGGGTTCGGGATCTCTAGCTGCAACCGGATCCCTGATTAACTGTTCCGGTGACACACCGAAAGTTTCGTTAATCAGCCCTAATCCGATTAACCCGCGTAGCCACCCAGAGTGCGACGCGAGTTGAGCTCTAGTGATCCTAAACTTATGTTACTCTCTCGTAACCATGTTCTCTACTATACTCCGATAATCCTTAGTCCCTCCTATTACTGGTGCCATGATACGACTCGGGCGGTGGAGAGCACCGTCAGATCCTGATCGATCATCTGACTAGGGTTTGATGACTTATCATCTATAACACCACACATCTTTCGGTGCTATGCCTAGCATCCGGAACATCATTAGTCATACTGACAACGATCAGGCCTGGGTTAACTGTGTGGACAAATTGACTCATCAAAATGCACCCATCCAACACTGGAGTCGGATAACCTGTAGGGATTACATGTCACTCAAGCGCCAGCCAGGTAACCCAACGTACCGTGGTATTGGACTATGGAAGGTTCGCACACGTTGGCACATCAAAGCACCACATAACTGGTTGGCCCAGTGTACATGGTCCCTCATGATTAAGGACATATTATCTATAGTAGTAAGACGGTTTCTGCACCAGTGTCTGAATCGCTGATCTGTGCACCATCTTGGTTCCTGTTCAATACGATCATCGTGCTTGGTCAGGTGAATGGAAATCCCACATTCCCGTGGTGGAGACTTCACCACATCCTCTACCTGCCAACAGCTTGTTCTCAGTGAAGCGACCGCATCACCTAAGCTATGAACTAGTTCTAGGTCTACACAGAACTGGTGCATTGGGTCTCCCAAGCATGGATCCTCCATGCGCCTCAGTGGCCTACTATGTTCCCTAGGGTTCTTTTATTATATGAGTATTATCATATATCAGAGTAGTATTATAATTAAAGCAATAACCAAAGTCATCTTTATTAATTTTAATACAGAAATTCCACGCTAAGGACACACGAGCTACAACACTTATACCATCTCCTCGAAACACAGAACGTAGTTAGAGGAAGCGAGAAGTCCAAGCATATGCTCCGTGAGTGCTTTGCACTAGTGCATGGTAGATGCGTAGCTACGTGTGTGCACTAAGGGGAAACCCTATGTTAGTGCAGAGACATATTTAGCAATTCCTTGCCATAAATGGACTTTGCCACATGGTTGTGATGCACCGGAACATGTTGCGAGTTGACTAGTTGACTTCACTAGGGGTACACTATGGGAACCTCAGAGAATAGTGAAATCACTAGTGCACTTCACTTATGTGTGCCTTGCAAAGTCTCGTACACGAGGAACGGCCAACTAGTGACATAAGGGCATTTTGGTCATACCATGCGTCACTATGCACTAAGGTGGCTGGCCCTAAGTGTTCGGAGACTGGTCGAGGCCGGCCCCATTGGTTTTAAGAGGTTGTTGCCTCTGATGAAAGGGTCGGTCATGAGGCACAGAAAATGGGCTAGTTTTGACCATTTTCAAAACCAAGGAAAAGATAGAGATAAAAGAAGAGATATATAGGGAGAGGTTTGAATCTGTCACGCCCCAGAAATCTGAAGACCGATTCCTGGGGTGTGAGGTGAGAAAGGAAGAGGGTTCTGGGTATGGTTACTTAACTATGCCAATTTAGGATTCTCACTGGGCTCCTGCTACGCTCACACACAAGCAAATAAAAGAAGGGAAAGAAACGAAAGAGGATGGTTTGAAACTTGAAAATATTTGTATTTCTTTTAGAACAAAAATTTATCAACCGAGAGAACATTAGGCCAGGCTCGACCTTCAAAAGGGATATCCTTTCAGTATATGCGACCCAACGATGTCACAACATACTGACAGAATATCCTCTAAAGGAGCACGAGGCTCAAGCCACCGACGGCGAGCCGAGTATCTCACCCGCTCCCGAACACTCGGTGCATCTGTCTGGAGGTCCTATCTACTGGGCTTGTCAAATTAGGCCAATTATTCGTCTTATATTTTTGTGGTAATCTAACCTAGACTTGGGGCCTTGAGGAGAGGCCTACCCAAAGAAATTCAGCTGGCACATTACCACTTATCAAACTAACTAACTAATAAAATCTTATTCCAATCCAATTCGATTACATCGAATGAAAAAGTACCACTACTAAGATTGACATAAATAGAAAAATAAGCTGCTACCCTAAGCTGACTGCTGAACTCCTACTGCTGCTCCTGTGCCTCAGCTCCTGCAGAAGAGTCTACTCGTGGGAATGAGTAGCCCCCAAAAATGCATTTGGGAGATTAGCCAAATAAATGGCTAGTGACAAGCTAACAATTTTAATAATTAACAGCGCTCAAATTTTTAAGACAAAATATTGATTAACCTAATTGTCAAGCTATGTTCCCAAACACGTCCTATGTGCCCATACAATTTCTACATTCACATACAAATCCTACTGTCACTAGGTCATCGTGTGAATAGTCATACAATTCAAAATTTATAATCACACAATTACACACTCATACATGAACCCCGGATATTTTGTTCAACCTGCCCCCGGTCGGACATTACTATTGGGCCTTTTATTTCGATGTAGAGGGCCAACTCTTTCGCCGTGCATCCACCAACTCCATGCACAATTCACCCAGATGATCATAAGGGGTTTCCCGTCTTTCACGGTGGAGCTCTACCGCCCAACTTGCTTTACTATGGGGACTTCAACTCCCCGGGACAGGGTTGCTAGGCCAATCCCTACTCAAGGGCACCTCCTATTGGCTTTACCACAACCCTTGCCCGTGACCCCTAACCTACTTAACTTCGGCTGTACGCGCTAGGTGGTTCATGGCCCTTGCACGCACGGGGTCCCTACCCTCTAACCAGGTAGATTAACAATCATTAACATACCAAATGGCATTGACAGAACTAAACAGTGTTTAATCATATTCAATGGATTACCCCGGGATTCGCACCCACTCACAACCCAGCATCATAATTAAATGTAATAAAAGCACTCTCGCCCAAAATCCATTTACTGGGGTTATCACGCTCCCCTCAGGAAGGAGGGTCCCGGTAATTCTTTAATCATTTATTTATTCAATTTAAGGGAATACCTACCTATGGTGTCCATGCAAACAATAGAATATTTATTATTAAATTATTAACTTATTATGCATGCGTCGTCGGACTCGCGACTCCGCATGCAAGGCGGGGTCCACTCGACCACATGCGATGACGTCCGACGGGACCCGCATGCAGCGTTATGGATACCTACCCTTAATTTCTATATCGACATTATTAATTATTAAAGAAAGCGTGCTGTGTCACCTGGTCGACGTGCACGGACTCCTGTCTCTGGCCTCTGCTCCGTCCACGGCTGGATCGTCCCGGTACAAACTAGTAATTCAAACACACGAGCATATATTAAAATCTAAGTCGGTGGGTCCCTACAAGGGTGAGAAAGCCAAGTCGGGGATCGGTTCGTCTTTCGCCCAAGACGTCCTCAGGCTAGGGTTTTGGGTTAAGAAAATAATTTACAGACGGACCTAAGGACCTTACAGGGTCTAAAATCGGATCGGGGGTAATTAACTAGTCTCATTGGGTCGAATCTGGGAATGACCGGATGGGTACGAGGGTTGTTCGGGTGTGACCTGGTTTGGCTTGGCGAATCCGCCATCGGGCCGATTGCCAACAACAATACCACCAAAAAGAATATAACAATTCTACCCTAGGTTTTCAGCTTCGGGTGCTCGGCCAAAACCGGCAGGTCAGGGGTCATGCAAAGCCAAAAGTTGACTGGGTTCGTTGGGCCATCGGGCACAAAACACAGACGTCGCAGTGAAGGTAGGGACGGGTCGATGGTGGCTGGTCGGATTAGCACAGAAAAAAGAGAAAAAAATGCAGGGGTTCATCGGGTTGGTCCCAACAGAGCCGAAAAAGAAAGAAAAAGAAAGAACAGGGGATGGTGGGGAGGCTGACCTGGTGCAGTCGGGGTCGTCGGCTATAGCTCGTCCTCCGGCTGCTCCTTCCCGGTCGGCTGCCGCGCTCACAGACCACAGGGGAAGATCGGAAGGGAAGGAGAGATCCAAAAGAGAGGGAGAGGTCGGACAGGGGTGGGATCGCGCTGGGTCTAGAGTTTGTTAAATAGGGGAGGGGGCTGCGGGTATCTCGGAGGGGATCAGATCGAGGCTAATGGGGAGATAGAGATGATAGGGAAGGGATCACGGGATCGGGATTGAAAGGGAGATCGGAGGGTGATGGGCTATTGAGGGGATTGGATCGGGTTTGATAGGGGCTGCGGGATAGGGGGGAATCGTGCGGGGAGATCGGATCGGGTTGAGGTGGAAACGGCTGAGAGATGGAGGGAGAGAGGGATGGTTGGACGGTGATGGGAGAGAGAGAGATCGGTTTTGAGAGGGAGAGAGATGGGATCGGGTTGTAATGGGTTTGGGTTTAGGATAAAGACAGAGAGAGATAGAGATAGTGAGAGAAACGGTTGGGTTGGGTGGAGATTGGGTTTCGGTTTTTAAATTTTTTTTTTCTCCACCAAACAATCATTGCTCAGAATTAAGCAAGGCTCACACTGGAGTTCGCATCGCACCGGGACGTGCCGGTGCGCAACTGATGCGATCTAAACTAATCCTAAATTGAGGGGTTAATTTGATCTAAATTATAACTCGCAAGTGCACGAATCGCTTTGTCGGAGCGGTACGTATTATGAGGTCGATCCCACAGGGATTGCTAATGAGGGAACTATCTAATCTAAGGTTATTAATTTATCTACCTAAGTTACTTAATGAGCAATGTTGTTGATTTGGTTTTATGAGATTGTGAAAAAGTAAACTAATCAAGATTAAAGTATGCAGATTAACTAAGTAAGGTAATGCGATGCAGTGTGGAAGTTAATTCAGATATGGATGCGATATTCCAAGCCCTAGAATCCGCACAAGTAGCAATCTAAACCGTATTTTTATATGATTTCCACGACTCTCACGGAGATTCGAAGTCAATCTAACCCCGCGGAAGGTATTCAATAAGAAGCACAATTAGGGTGAACTAATGTAGCGATCTTTCTCGCTTCATAGGAATAAGATAAAGCAATCCTCCGTAAAATTCGTAGTGATAACAAAAGCCAAGACTATGTAATAATTCCCCGTAAAACTTTCCGTAATAACGAAGAATAAAACTATGAAATCGACTTCTGTAAAACCCTGATAATACAGAGAATAAGTCGGACTTACTGCATGTAATTCCTATCAAGCTTTAATGAGATAAATAAGATCACAATATTTCATTGAACGAACGAAAATATAGAAATAGCACATAAAAACAGAGTTTAGATCTGACTACAGGGCTTCATCCAGGTCTTAGAATAGGGTGGTTAGCCTCGCATGGCCATGCAAGCATTGATGACGGATGCTTCCTTCTTTTTGATGACGAATCCAGCGATGATGGCGTGCGGCTTCGAGAGCGATGGACGTGGCTCGGAGATGGTACGTGAAGATGGTGATGGTGGCTCCGGTTCGGTCGTCCAAAAGCTAGATGGCGATGAAGATGGAAGATGGTGGAAGATGGTGGAAGATGATGATGAGAGATGCGGGTAGTAGATGGCAGCCCCCCCTCCCTTTCTGGGTTCGGATGGTATTAAATAGAGAGAGGTCCGGACGTATGAGATGATAGCCGGCTCAAGGGAGCTGTCCTTAGTTAGGAAATAAAGAGATAGACGTTAGGTTGGTTTTCAAGAGAGAAATGGAGGGCTGCGATTTGGGCTGAGAGAGGAAGTCGGACGGCTGTGATGGAATAGAAGAAGTAAAGTAAGACGGGACTCGTACACCGTGATTTAATGCATGGATTTCGGATGCATGATTACCCATGGATGGTTGTGATTAAGTGGGGAGAAGAGGGGCTGCTGTGATCGGGTACATAGACGGGAAGGACACGGAGGCTAGGGACGGTTGTGATTTGATGAGAACGAAAGAGAATTGGGATCCGGAGCTCGCGATCGGGTCAGTTAGGGAATGGACCGGCTGCGATCAGCCCATGCACGAATGAGATTTAAAGAAGCCAGGGCTCAGGTGCAATATTCTGTGGCTAAGAGGTTGGGTGCACGACCGAGCCGGGTTTGATACTTAAAAACCTATGGGAATGCGCGGCTTCGTTTTAGAATGAAGGAGAGGTCATGAGAGATAATCGGGTTTGTGCGATTCAATCGAAGTCTTGGCCATGACGGGTTTACGGGCGACTTTGTATATAGACGGTCGCGATGGGTACGATGGTGAAATAAGAAGAGTAGGGAATGGCCGACTTGGGTTGGTTAATGGGTTCAAGAGCAATGGGGTCACGTGGAAGGCTTGGTCATCCTCTTATCATCATCCGCATTCATCATCGGTCCTTCAGAAATGTCCGCATACGGCCTGTACAACTTCCATCGCATTACCGTGAGAATATCCATTGCTTGATCATAATGCTCTTGAGCTGACTGCATCGATAACCGGATCAATTCCCTGAAAATCACACATGAAATGACGTCCATAAGATTCCAATATGCGATTATCGATAAAAGGAATAATTTGGATTATTAGACAGTATAACTATCATGCATGATATGTATGAGAGTGAACCAATATGCCATTGGGTTCGTATGAGAGTCTACTATATCGTGGTGCAAAGAAACTCATGCAGTTTACGTGTATCATGAAAGTTTTACGTAGCAAAGTGACGCTATGTGCATGATAAAGAAAGGATAATTCGCACCAAATGGACGCTCATCACACCCCCAAACTTAAATCTTTCTAGTTCTCGAGAAAGAAAACAAAATAAACAAAGAAAATAATAGAAGAATAAAAATAACTAACTCATTTTCGCAGGAATCGCGATTGCACTTAGCATGTGCAACAAGCTGTTAAACCCCTGGTTTACCCCAGTGGACGAGTTTTGTCTCGTGAGGGTTTGCAGTGAATCTACCCACAAAATTCAAACCTCTTTTTTTTTTTAAATATAAATAAAGAATAAAAAAATTCGGTTTCGTAGAATAATTAAAAAGTACTCAAAAATAGAATTTCTAAGGCACAAGACTCACAAGGTATCTAGCCCAAGCTTCGGCTTTCGAAGTACGCACTTTAGGTTCTAACTATTAATTTCCCACTAGAAAAGGTCAAGATCAACTATGCTCGAGTGCACGGTGCTGTCTGGGCAAAACACAACTGGGGGTTTGGTTCTCTACATTCATAACATTCTAACAGTCTCCTAGAATGGTCAAAGTCGACCTTAGAACCTGAGTCAAAACTAGCTAATCTAGACAGGCTAGTGAGAGTTGTGGATATTCACCTTAATACCTTTCGGCTTTATATATGATATTCCAGTTTCCCCACGTTATTTATAGCGACGGCTTTCACACTATTTTTTTTTTCTCTTTTTTTTTTCTTTTTTTTTTTTTTGAGATTTTTTTTTCGGTCTCATTTTTTTTCTGGATCTAATTATATATCCCTTCCTAACTTGTACCATGCTAGCTGCACTCTATGCCCATGACACGCTACCAACGCTCTCATAAGTTAGGTAGCCATCCTCATGTTGCCTTTATATTTGATTCACTCTGTATCCATAGGATCATTCTCATAACCCTATCGACCAGGCTTCACTCATATTAGGGCATACAGGTTAAGACTTTTACATAATTAGGTCATAGACCATGCTAATAGGTAGCCATTTCCGCTATACCTTAGAATTCATTGGTGATCTATAGTAGTATTCTTTTTTTACCAAGTGAACCAGATCTGCATGGTTCATCAGGACTCCAAGTGACTATTAGATGATATGAAAGATTTAAATCTAGACCCTAGAGGTGTAAGCCAGATGTGAAGTGAAAAGTCAAGTCTAGTTTATTTTGACAATCTCTAAAAGTTTACTAAGGATCAGAACCATATTAGACATACTTTTTCTAGCTAATCCTTGGACTTTATACCGTGATTACCAGGTGCCTTATAGTCCTATTCGAGTATAATAGAATTAGACTACAAAACCTTAAATAAAGTAAAAATATAAATAGATATAATTTTTTTTTTAAGAAAAAGAAAAGAAACGAACAGGATGAGAAAAGTAATACGATAAGACTAAAATATGAAAAAGAAAATGAAAACATGCAAATTCAAATTCCTATAGATTTCTATACGAACGTTATAGCTTTGGTAGGGGACTACAGACGAGACACACACACACGAAGATGTATGTGCCGAGCTGTCCCACTACAGCGTAAGTTGATGTAATGAATTTTTTTTTTTTTAAATCAAAATTAGAATAGAAAAATTTTGTAGAAATTAGATGCATACAGGATTTTGCAAAATATACATCACACCCCCAAACTTAAATTAGACATTATCCTCAATGTATAAATTATACATGCTCAGGAATAAGATGATAGTATTATATGAAAGCATTTTTGAAGGACATATATATAAAATAAAAGTATGAAGTTTTAAGGATGGATAATACCTTAAAAGTGCTTTGTATGATAGCTTCCTATAAAATGTCAGTGCCACAAAAAAAAACAAAGCGACTAAACAGACTAATAAAGAGGAGCAGATGCTAATAAATAAAGAAAAAATAACTGCTATAATACAAATATGTTTTTCAGCAGATGGAATTTTTAAAAAGGAAAGAGAGTAGTCATCAATTGAGAAATTATATTCTATAGTATATTTCGGGCATGTTTCTACATGACTATCTATTCTTCTATTAGGATTCATCATATATTCTTCTTCATGATTTTTCTTTTCAAATTGAACAATATAAGATTCATTACTCCATATTCTACCATGTATCATCTATATTATCTTTGAGAAGTTCGTATAATTGGATTTTTTGATTTTGGATGTACTGAGGAAAAATTAAATCAGAAAATATATATTCATCACCCAAATATGTATGTTGAAACTCAGATGGCAGAATTTGTAGGTCACTGTATGATTTTTCAATAATGGATGGATAAACAATCATGATATCATTTATTTCAAGATTCATTGTTAGAGCATTAGTTTCTTTAGCAAACATATCATCATCAATGTCATAAGGAAGATCATGGGTGTCATCAAATATAATATTGGTCAGATCATAGTTTGGATCACCGTAATTTTTTAAGCATGCCTTCAATGGATCATTAAAAGATGATTGAAGAATCTTGTTCTCCATAAGATTATCGATCATATTCATCTCATAGATTGTATTATCATTAGTAACATTTAAACTGGAAGGGAGAACATTACATTCATCATCGTTATAGGGGGGAGCATAGGCTTTTTCATCAATTATACTGTCTATAATGTCATCATTGATGACGTCAATGTTGGATGAAAGATCATTAATATCCTTAAAAATCATATCCGTATTAATGTCATCAATATTGCTCGGACAATCTTCCAAAGGATTAAGAAAATCAGATTCGACAAGTTCATATTCTATCGGGATGTCCATCTTGGTCTTCTCATAAGCTTCATTATCTACTGAGATGCTAATTATATTCTCATAATCCTCATAATCTTCATCGGAGTTAGATTCAGGTTGAAGTTGATCTCGAAGTATTGCTTCCTTAATAACATTAAAATGTGATTCAATTCTTTCGAAAGCGTTTATTTGCTCTTGTATATTGCTTTGATAGTTCTGCATAAGCTGATTGCGCATAGACATTTGTAGTATATCTTCAAGAGTCTCCTTATTTGATAGCATATAATCATAAGGGTCTTGAAAATTATTTGCAGATGATTCATTTTTCCAAATATAGCCGTGATGATTTTGCCAACTAGAATTTTGATAATATTGCCTACTTGGATCTTGAAAATTTTGCCATCTGGGATCCTGATAATTTTGTCATCTAGAATCATGTGTGTCATAGCATGGTGAATTATATTGTATATGGCCATGTAAACTCTTAATCAGTGAATTTCTTTCAGAATATTCTATTTCAGTTAAAAAGTTTGTACAATCCTGATATCTAGTGGTTCTTGTTTGGTTCATATACTCTTCTAGGGTCATTGCTTGGGGTGAATGTGAGTTGGTCATTACTGTTGAAGATGGATCGTGATATTTTGTCGACCTTGTAAGGTTCATATATTCTTTTAGGGTCATTGTTTGGTTAGTCATTTTGGTTAAAGATTAAGAAACTGATATACTCTAAAAATTAATTTAACAAAACTGATAAAACTAACTAAGGCAAGTAAGGAATAACCTAAATTCGAAAGCTCCGTTGCAATCCCCGGCAACGGCGTCAAAAACTTGATGCGATCTAAACTAATCCTAAATTGAGGGGTTAATTTGATCTAAATTATAACTCGCAAGTGCACGAATCGCTTTATAGGAGCGGTACGTATTACGAGATTGATCCCAAAGGGATTGCTAATGAGGGAACTATCTAATCTAAGGTTATTAATCTATCTACCTAAGTTACTTAATGAGCAATGTTGTTGATTTGGTTTTATGAGATTATAAAAAAGTAAACTAATCAAGATTAAAGCATGCAGATTAACTAAGTAAGGTAATGCAGTGCAGTGTGGAAGTTAATTCGGATATGGATGCGATATTCTAAGCCCTAGAATCCGCACAAGTAGCAATCTAAACCGTATTTTTATATGATTTCCACGACTCTCACGGAGATTCGAAGTCAATCTAACCCCGCGAAAGGCATTCAATAAGAAGCACAATTAGGGTAAACTAATGTAGCGATCTTTCTCGCTTCATAGGAATAAGATAAAGCAATCCTCCGTAAAATTCGTAGTGATAACAAAAGCCAAGACTATGTAATAATTCCCCGTAAAACTTTCCATAATAACGAAGAATAAAACTATGAAATCGACTTCTGTAAACCCTGATAATACAGAGAATAAGTCGGACTTACTGCATGCAATTCCTATCAAGCTTTAATGAGATAAATAAGATCACAATATTTCATTGAACAAACGAAAATATGGAAATAGCACATAAAAACAGAGTTTAGATCTGACTACAGGGCTTCATCCAGGTCTTAGAATAGGGTGGTTAGCCTCGCATGGCCATGCAAGCGTTGATGACGGATGCTTCCTTCTTTTTGATGACGAATCCGGCGATGATGGCGTGCGGCTTCGAGAGCGATGGACGTGGCTCGGAGATGGTACGTGAAGATGGTGATGGTGGCTCCGGTTCGGTCGTCCAAAAGCTAGATGGCGATGAAGATGGAAGATTGTGGAAGATGGTGGAAGATGATGATGAGAGATGCGGGTTGTAGATGGCAGCCCCCCTCCCTTTCTGGGTTCGGATGGTATTAAATAGAGAGAGGTCCGGACGTATGAGATGATAGCCGGCTCAAGGGAGCTGTCCTTAGTTAGGAAATAAAGAGATAGACGTTAGGTTGGTTTTCAAGAGAGAAACGGAGGGCTGCGATTTGGGCTGAGAGAGGAAGTCGGACGGCTGTGATGGAATAGAAGAAGTAAAGTAAGACGGGACTCGTACACCGTGATTTAATGCATGGATTTCGGATGCATGATTACCCATGGATGGTTGTGATTAAGTGGGGAGAAGAGGGGCTGCTGTGATCGGGTACATGGACGGGAAGGACACGGAGGCTAGGGACGGTTGTGATCTGATGAGAATGAAAGAGAATTGGGATCCGGAGCTCACGATCGGGTCAGTTAGGGAATGGACCGGCTGCGATCAGCCCATGCACGGATGAGATTTAAAGAAGCCAGGGCTCAGGTGCAATGTTCCGTGGCTAAGAGGTTGGGTGCACGACCGAGCCGGGTTTGATACTTAAAAACCTATGGGAATGCGCGGCTTCGTTTTAGAATGAAGGAGAGGTCATGAGAGATAATCGGGTTTGTGCGATTCAATCGAAGTCTTGGCCATGACGGGTTTACGGGCGACTTTGTATATAGACGGTCGCGATGGGTACGATGGTGAAATAAGAAGAGTAGGGAATGACCGACTTGGGTTGGTTAATGGGTTCAAGAGCAATGGGATCACGTGGAAGGCTTGGTCATCCTCTTATCATCATCCGCATTCATCATCGGTCCTTCAGAAATGTCCGCATACGGCCTGTACAACTTCCATCACATTACCGTGAGAATATCCATTGCTTGATCATAACGCTCTTGAGCTGACTGCATCGATAACCGGATCAATTCCCTGAAAATCACACATGAAATGACGTCCATAAGATTCCAATATGCGATTATCGATAAAAGGAATAATTTGGATTATTAGACAGTATAACTATCATGCATGATATGTATGAGAGTGAACCAATATGCCATTGGGTTCGTATGAGAGTCTACTATATCGTGGTGCAAAGAAACTCATGCAGTTTATGTATATCATGAAAGTTTTACATAGCAAAGTGACGCTATGTGCATGATAAAGAAAGGATAATTCGCACCAAATGGACGCTCATCAGCAACCCTTACGAGTCCGACAAACTCGCCTTGTAATCTGTTATATTAATTAATTTAAATCTTCAAAACATTCATGCCATGCCTCCAGTGTCGCCTAACGACCAGGACCCGGGGCCCACTGCCCGGTCTAACTTAGGTTCAAGCACACACCATCGACGATCATAAATACGAAAACAAAACAATCAATTTAGCAACAATAAAAAATAATAATATAACTGGGCTGCCCTGAAATTAAACGCACAGGGTATTACATCCTACCCACCTTATTAAAATTTTCGTCCCAAAAATTAGCTAACACTAATCATCAAACAAGGAAGAGTACTGGGACCGCATCGCTGACTCGAGCTCCCACATAGCCTCCTCCTCACTACAGTGCTGCCACTGCACCTTCACCATGGGGATGGTCTTTGTACGAAGCACTAGATCTTCTCTAGCCAAGATCCTAATCGGTCGCTCCTCATAGGACGCATCTGAACTAAGGGTCAGGTCCTGCCAGTCTAACACGTGCAACGGGTCTGGCTCATACCTCCGAAGCATTGACACGTGAAAGACACCATGGACGCTAGAGAGCTGCGGGGGCAGTGCCAGACGATATGCCACCTCGCCAACTCTCTCCAAGATCTTGAAAGGACCTATGAACCTCGGAGCCAACTTCCCTTTCTTCCCAAATCTGGTGATGCCTCACCGAGGGGAAACCTTCAGGAAGACATGGTCTCCGACAGTAAACTCGAGCGGGCATCAACGCACATCTGCGTAGCTCTTCTGTTGACTCTGCGCCACTCTAAATCGCTCTCTAATCAACTGGATCTTTTCAGTCGTCTCCTGGACAAGCTTTGGCCCCAAGAGACTCCGCTCTCCTACCTCTGCCCAACAAATAGGTGACCGACATGGCCTCCCGTACAAAGCTTCATAGGGGGCCATGCCGATGCTAGCTTGGTGACTATTGTTGTAGGCGAACTCTACAAGAGGTAGGTGCTCCTCCCAACTGCCTCCAAAATCTACTGTGCAAACCCGCAACATATCCTCCAAAATCTGAATCGTCCTCTCTGACTGGCTATCCGTCTACGGGTGAAACGCAGTGCTAAAACTGAGCTCCGTCCCCAAAGCTATCTACAGGCTCTCCCAAAATCGAGAAACGAACCGAGGATCTCGATCCGAGACAATGGAAACTGGAACTCCGTGCAGCTTGACAATTTCCCTCACATATAACTTCGCTCGGTCGATAGATGTCATCGTCGTCTGCACCGGAATAAAGTGCGCCGACTTCGTCAGTCGGTCCACGATTACCCAAATTGAGTCATGTTTGTTCCGGGTCAGAGGCAACCCCGAAACAAAGTCCATCGTGATGTGCTCCCATTTCCACTCAGCTACTGGAAGCGACTGCAGCAATCCAGCCGGTCTCTGGTGCTCAGCCTTGACTTGCTGACAAGTCAAACTTCTAGACACAAAGGCGGTCACGTCACGCTTCATTACCTTCCACCAGAATTGTCTTCTCAAATCAAGATACATCTTGGTGCTGCCAGGGTGCATCGAGAATTTCGATCGATGCGCCTCTGACAACACCTCCTCTTGAACCTCCTCATCGGCAGGGAGGCACAACCTCCTCCGAAACCTCAGACCTCCATCAGCATCGATCGACCAATCTGGGATAGACTCCTCATTGTCGCACCGCACTCTAATCTCCTCCAACTCAGAATCCAACCTCTGTGCTGCAATCACCTTCTGAAGTAGGCTAGGCTGCACTCGCATGGTGCATAACACAGTATGAGAGGACTCCCACTGAACCCACAAATCAAAGTCTTCTATCGTGGCTAGAAAGTCCTGTCGATCAGTCACCAATCTAGCAAGCTAGCTGCGGGACTTCCGGCTCAAGGCATCTGCAATATTCGCCTTACCAGGATGGTAAAAGAACGAATAATTAAAATCCTTCAGGACCTCGATCCATCTCCTCTGATGCATATTCAGATCCTTCTGACTCTCGATGTATCGCAGACTCTTATGGTCGCAATACATGTCGAACTCCTCACCGTACAAGTGGTGCCTCCATATCTTCAGGGTGAAAACCACTGCAGCCAACTCCAAGTCATGGGTGGGATGGTTCCTCTCGTGAGTCTTCAATTGCCTAGAGGCATAGGCTACCACCCTACCATCCTGCATCAGTACAGCTCCAAGCCCCATCAGTGAGGCATCGGTGAAGACAACATAACCTTTGCCACTGGCCGAAATCGTAAGCACTGGGGCCGAAGTAAGACGCCTCTTCAACTCCCGGAAGGACTTCTCACAATCTTCCGACCACTCGAACCTGACACCCTTCTTTGTCAGACGGGTGAGAGGTGCTGCTAGACGAGAAAATCCCTCCACAAAACGTCTATAATAGCCTGCTAGCCCCAAGAAACTCCTGATCTCAAATACGTTCTTTCCCAGTCCATCACGGCCTCTATCTTCGATGGATCCACGGAGATGCCTTCCTGCGAGACAACGTGTCCGAGAAATTTCACCTCACTACAAAAAAAACTGTTATTACCGACGGAAAATATCCGTCGATAATATTAACATTCCGTCGGTAATAGTTTATAGCGACGGAAGATATTTCCGTCGCCGGCTGTCGGGAAAAAAGGTGTCGGGAAAAATAATACGACGGACCAAATATTACCGTCGGTAATAATAATTAATACCGACGGTAATATTAAAGCCGCCGGTCATATTTAATCAATTAAAAATTAATATAATATATTATGGCCGATGAATATTAATAATCCGTCGGTAATATATAAGTATTTTACCGACAACTATGGTATATACTGTCGGTAATAATATATATATTACCGACGCATATATATGTCCCGTCGGTAATAATATATATATTACCGACGGATATTATATGTCGTCGGCAAATTATTTATAATTTAAAAAAAATGAAAACATTATTACCGACGGAATAATTCATGTCCGTCGGTAATAAGTATGTTTTTTTTTATAAATTTACCTAAATAATGTTATTTAATTCCTGTGATTTACAACAATACCACAATATATTACCACAATTTATAAAATATTACCGCAAATTTTAAAATATTACCTAAATTGATAAAAAATTACAGCAAATTATCAATTATTACCACAGTACCCGACAATTATAGATAAGAACAAAAAATAACCACATATTATAAAATAATATTTACACAATCCAAAACTGAGAGATGATACATGCCCTACATGCCCTATCTCAACCACCCCCGCCCACCACCAACGCTGGTGCTCTCATCGATCCCCTGACGCCGCCCTATCTCAACCACCCCCGCCCGCCACCAACGCTGGTGCTCTTATCGATCCCCTGACGCCGGCCTGCTCCTGCAATTAACATGTATTTGTTAAAAAAATGGTTTATATCTATAACTGAGTCTAAGCGTTAAAAAATGATAAGTTAGCGTGTTTTGGTTTTGAAATAGGTTTGGATTCGATCGGATCGGCATCGGATCGGCATCCGATAATTTGAACTTGGAATTATTCCGTATTTCGGACTTGCGAGTGGGTTCTAATTGGATATTTGACCAATTTACGCTCCGATTCACCGATTTAGAGTCTAAGTGTTGGAAAATCATAAGTCAACGTGTTTCGGATATGAAATAGGTTTGGATTCGATCGAATCGTCAACGGATCGGCATCCGATAATTCGAACTTAGAATTATTCCGTATTTCAGACTTGCGAGCGGGTTCTAATTGGATATTTGACCAATTTACGATCCGATTCACCGATTTAGAGTCTAAGTGTTGGAAAATCATAAGTTAGCGTGTTTCGGATATGAAATATGTTTGGATTAGATCGGATCATCATCGGATCGGCATCCGATAATTCGAACTTGGAATTATTTCGTATTTCGGACTTGCGAGTGGGTTCTAATTGGATATTTGACCAATTTACGATCCGATCGATTCACCGATTTAGAGTCTAAGTGTTAAAAAATCATAAGTTAGCGTGTTTCGGATATGAAATAGGTTTGGATTCGATCGGATCGTCAACGGATCGGCATCCGATAATTCGAACTTGGAATTATTCCGTATTTCGGACTTGCGAGCGGGTTCTAATTAGATATTTGACCAATTTACGATCCGATTCACCGATATAGAGTCTACGTGTTGGAAAATCATAAGTTAGCGTGTTTCAGATATGAAATATGTTTGGATTAGATCGGATCGTCATCGGATCGGCATCTGATAAATCGAACTTAGAATTATTCCGTATTTCGGACTTGCGAGCGGGTTCTAATTGGATATTTGACCAATTTACGCTCCGATTCACCGATTTAGAGTCTAAGTGTTGGAAAATCATAAGTTAGCGTGTTTCGGATATGAAATAGGTTTGGATTCGATCGGATCATCAACGGATCGGCATCCGATAATTCGAACTTGGAATTATTCCATATTTCGGACTTGCGAGCGGGTTCTAATTGGATATTTGACCAATTTACGATCCGATTCACCGATTTAGAGTCTAAGTGTTGGAAAATCATAAGTTAGCGTGTTTCGGATATGAAATAGGTTTGGATTCGATCCGATCGTCATCGGATCGGCATCCAATAATTCGAACTTGGAATTATTCCGTATTTCGGACTTACGAGCGGGTTCTAATTGGATATTTGACCAATTTACGCTCCGATTCACCGATTTAGAGTCTAAGTGTTGGAAAATCATAAGTTAGCGTGTTTCGGATATGAAATAGGTTTGGATTTGATCTGATCGTCATCGGATCGGCATCCGATAATTCAAAGTTGGAATTATTCCGTATTTCGGACTTGCGAGCGGGTTCTAATTGGATATTTGACCAATTTACGATCCGATTCACCGATTTAGAGTCTACGTGTTGGAAAATCATAAGTTGGCGTGTTTCGGATATGAAATATGTTTGGATTCGATCAGATCGTCATCGGATCGGCATCCGATAATTCGAACTTGGAATTATTCCATATTTCGGACTTGCGAGAGGGTTCTAATTGGATATTTGACCAATTTACGCTCCGATTCACTGATTTAGAGTCTAAGTGTTGGAAAATCATAAGTTAGCGTGTTTCGGATATGAAATAGGTTTGGATTCGATCGGATCGTCAACGGATCGGCATCCGATAATTCGAACTTGGAATTATTCTGTATTTCGGACTTGCGAGCGGGTTCTAATTGGATATTTGACCAATTTACGATCCGATTAACCGATTTAGAGTCTAAGTGTTGGAAAATCATAAGTTAGCGTGTTTCGGATATGAAATATCTTTGGATTCAATCAGATCGTCATCGGATCAGCATCCGATAATTCGAACTTGGAATTATTCCGTATTTCGGACTTGCGAGCGGGTTCTAATTGGATATTTGACCAATTTACGATCCGATCGATTCACCGATTTAGAGTCTAAGTGTTGGAAAATCATAAGTTAGCGTGTTTCGGATATGAAATAGGTTTGGATTCGATCGGATTGTCAACGGATCGGCATCCGATAATTCGAACTTGGAATTATTCCGTATTTCGGACTTGCGAGCGGGCTCTAATTGGATATTTGACCAATTTACGATCCGATTCACCGATTTAGAGTCTACGTGTTGGAAAATCATAAGTTAGCGTGTTTCGGATATGAAATATGTTTGGATTCGATCGGATCGTCATCGGATCGGCATCCGATAATTCGAACTTGGAATTATTCCGTATTTCGGACTTGCGAGCGGGTTCTAATTGGATATTTGACCAATTTACGCTCCGATTCACCGATTTAGAGTCTAAGTGTTGCAAAATCATAAGTTAGCGTGTTTCGGATATGAAATAGGTTTGGATTCGATCGGATCGTCAACGGATCGGCATCCGATAATTCGAACTTGGAATTATTTTGTATTTCGGACTTACGAGCGGGTTCTAATTGGATATTTGACCAATTTACGCTCCGATTCACCGATTTAGAGTCTAAGTGTTGGAAAATCATAAGTTAGCGTGTTTCGGATATGAAATAGGTTTGGATTCGATCCGATCGTCATCGGATCGGCATCCAATAATTCGAACTTGGAATTATTCCGTATTTCGGACTTGCGAGCGGGTTCTAATTGGATATTTGACCAATTTACGCTCCGATTCACCGATTTAGAGTCTAAGTGTTGGAAAATCATAAGTTAGCGTGTTTCGGATATGAAATAGGTTTGGATTTGATCCGATCGTCATCGGATCGGCATCCGATAATTCAAAGTTGGAATTATTCCGTATTTCGGACTTGCGAGCGGGTTCTAATTGGATATTTGACCAATTTACGATCCGATTCACCGATTTAGAGTCTACGTGTTGGAAAATCATAAGTTAGCGTGTTTCGGATATGAAATATGTTTGGATTCGATCAGATCGTCATCGGATCGGCATCCGATAATTCGAACTTGGAATTATTCCGTATTTCGGACTTGCGAGAGGGTTCTAATTGGATATTTGACCAATTTACGCTCCGATTCACTGATTTAGAGTCTAAGTGTTGGAAAATCATAAGTTAGCGTGTTTCGGATATGAAATAGGTTTGGATTCGATCGGATCGTCAACGGATCGGCATCCGATAATTCGAACTTGGAATTATTCCGTATTTCGGACTTGCGAGCGGGTTCTAATTGGATATTTGACCAATTTACGATCCGATTCACCGATTTAGAGTCTAAGTGTTGGAAAATCATAAGTTAGCGTGTTTCGGATATGAAATATGTTTGGATTCGATCAGATCGTCATCGGATCGGCATCCGATAATTCGAACTTGGAATTATTCCGTATTTCGGACTTGCGAGCGGGTTCTAATTGGATATTTGACCAATTTACGCTCCGATTCACCGATTTAGAGTCTAAGTGTTGGAAAATCATAAGTTAGCGTGTTTCGGATATGAAATAGGTTTGGATTCGATCGGATCATCAACGGATCGGCATCCGATAATTCGAACTTGGAATTATTCCGTATTTCGGACTTGCGAGCGGGTTCTAATTGGATATTTGACCAATTTACGATCCGATTCACCGATTTAGAGTCTAAGTGTTGGAAAATCATAAGTTAGCGTGTTTCGGATATGAAATAGGTTTGGATTCGATCCGATCGTCATCGGATCGGCATCCAATAATTCGAACTTGGAATTATTCCGTATTTCGGACTTGCGAGCGGGTTCTAATTGGATATTTGACCAATTTACGCTCCGATTCACCGATTTAGAGTCTAAGTGTTGGAAAATCATAAGTTAGCGTGTTTCGGATATGAAATAGGTTTGGATTTGATCCGATCGTCATCGGATCGGCATCCGATAATTCAAAGTTGGAATTATTCCGTATTTCGGACTTGCGAGCGGGTTCTAATTGGATATTTGACCAATTTACGATCCGATTCACCGATTTAGAGTCTACGTGTTGGAAAATCATAAGTTGGCGTGTTTCGGATATGAAATATGTTTGGATTCGATCAGATCGTCATCGGATCGGCATCCGATAATTCGAACTTGGAATTATTCCGTATTTCGGACTTGCGAGAGGGTTCTAATTGGATATTTGACCAATTTACGCTCCGATTCACTGATTTAGAGTCTAAGTGTTGGAAAATCATAAGTTAGCGTGTTTCGGATATGAAATAGGTTTGGATTCGATCGGATCGTCAACGGATCGGCATCCGATAATTCGAACTTGGAATTATTCCGTATTTCGGACTTGCGAGCGGGTTCTAATTGGATATTTGACCAATTTACGATCCGATTCACCGATTTAGAGTCTAAGTGTTGGAAAATCATAAGTTAGCGTGTTTCGGATATGAAATATGTTTGGATTCAATCAGATCGTCATCGGATCAGCATCCGATAATTCGAACTTGGAATTATTCCGTATTTCGGACTTGCGAGCGGGTTCTAATTGGATATTTGACCAATTTACGATCCGATCGATTCACCGATTTAGAGTCTAAGTGTTGGAAAATCATAAGTTAGCGTGTTTCGGATATGAAATAGGTTTGGATTCGATCGGATCGTCAACGGATCGGCATCCGATAATTCAAACTTGGAATTATTCCGTATTTCGGACTTGCGAGCGGGCTCTAATTGGATATTTGACCAATTTACGATCCGATTCACCGATTTAGAGTCTACGTGTTGGAAAATCATAAGTTAGCGTGTTTCGGATATGAAATATGTTTGGATTCGATCGGATCGTCATCGGATCGGCATCCGATAATTCGAACTTGGAATTATTCCGTAATTCGGACTTGCGAGCGGGTTCTAATTGGATATTTGACCAATTTACGCTCCGATTCACCGATTTAGAGTCTAAGTGTTGGAAAATCATAAGTTAGCGTGTTTCGGATATGAAATAGGATTGGATTCGATCGGATCGTCAATGGATCGGCATCCGATAATTCGAACTTGGAATTATTTTGTATTTCGGACTTACGAGCGGGTTCTAATTGGATATTTGACCAATTTACGCTCCGATTCACCGATTTAGAGTCTAAGTGTTGGAAAATCATAAGTTAGCGTGTTTCGGATATGAAATAGGTTTGGATTCGATCCGATCGTCATCGGATCGGCATCCAATAATTCGAACTTGGAATTATTCCGTATTTCGGACTTGCGAGCGGGTTCTAATTGGATATTTGACCAATTTACGCTCCGATTCACCGATTTAGAGTCTAAGTGTTGGAAAATCATAAGTTAGCGTGTTTCGGATATGAAATAGGTTTGGATTTGATCCGATCGTCATCGGATCGGCATCCGATAATTCAAAGTTGGAATTATTCCGTATTTCGGACTTGCGAGCGGGTTCTAATTGGATATTTGACCAATTTACGTTCCGATTCACCGATTTAGAGTCTACGTGTTGGAAAATCATAAGTTAGCGTGTTTCGGATATGAAATATGTTTGGATTCGATCAGATCGTCATCGGATCGGCATCCGATAATTCGAACTTGGAATTATTCCGTATTTCGGACTTGCGAGAGGGTTCTAATTGGATATTTGACCAATTTACGCTCCGATTCACCGATTTAGAGTCTAAGTGTTGGAAAATCATAAGTTAGCGTGTTTCGGATATGAAATAGGTTTGGATTCGATCGGATCGTCAACGGATCGGCATCCGATAATTCGAACTTGGAATTATTCCGTATTTCGGACTTGCGAGCGGGTTCTAATTGGATATTTGACCAATTTACGATCCGATTCACCGATTTAGAGTCTAAGTGTTGGAAAATCATAAGTTAGCGTGTTTCGGATATGAAATATGTTTGGATTCGATCAGATCGTCATCGGATCGGCATCCGATAATTCGAACTTGGAATTATTCCGTATTTCAGACTTGCGAGCGGGTTCTAATTGGATATTTGACCAATTTACGATCCGATCGATTCACCGATTTAGAGTCTAAGTGTTGGAAAATCATAAGTTAGCGTGTTTCGGATATGAAATAGGTTTGGATTCGATCGGATCGTCAACGGATCGGCATCCGATAATTCGAACTTGGAATTATTCTGTATTTCGGACTTGCGAGCGGGCTCTAATTGGATATTTGACCAATTTACGATCCGATTCACCGATTTAGAGTCTACGTGTTGGAAAATCATAAGTTAGCGTGTTTCGGATATGAAATATGTTTGGATTCGATCGGATCGTCATCGGATCGGCATCCGATAATTCGAACTTGGAATTATTCCGTATTTCGGACTTGCGAGCGGGTTCTAATTGGATATTTGACCAATTTACGCTCCGATTCACCGATTTAGAGTCTAAGTGTTGGAAAATCATAAGTTAGCGTGTTTCGGATATGAAATAGGTTTGGATTCGATCGGATCGTCAACGGATCGGCATCCGATAATTCGAACTTGGAATTATTCTGTATTTCAGACTTACGAGCGGGTTCTAATTGGATATTTGACCAATTTACGATCTGATTCACCGATTTAGAGTCTAAGTGTTGCAAAATCATAAGTTAGCGTGTTTCGGATATGAAATATGTTTGGATTCGATCGGATCATCATCGGATCGGCATCCGATAATTTGAACTTGGAATTATTCTGTATTTCGGACTTGCGAGCGGGTTCTAATTGAATATTTGACCAATTTACGATCTGATCGATTCACCGATTTAGAGTCTAAGTGTTGGAAAATCATAAGTTAGCGTGTTTCGGATATGAAATAGGTTTGAATTCGATCGGATCGTCAACGGATCGGCATCCGATAATTCAAACTTGGAATTATTCTTTATTTCGGACTTGCGAGCGGGTTCTAATTGGATATTTGAACAATTTACGATCCGATTCACCGATTTAGAGTCTACGTGTTGGAAAATCATAAGTTAGCGTGTTTCGGATATGAAATATGTTTGGATTCGATCGGATCGTCATCGGATCGGCATCCGATAATTCAAACTTGGAATTATTCCGTATTTCGGACTTGCGAGCGGGTTCTAATTGGATATTTGACCAATTTACGCTCCGATTCACCGATTTAGAGTTTAAGTGTTGGTAAATCATAAGTTAGCGTGTTTTGGATATGAAATAGGTTTGGATTCGATCTGATCGTCAACGGATCGGCATCCGATAATTCGAACTTGGAATTATTCTGTATTTCGGACTTGCGAGCGGGTTCTAATTGGATATTTGACCAATTTACGATCCGATTCACTGATTTAGAGTCTAAGTGTTGGAAAATCATAAGTTAGCGTGTTTCGGATATGAAATATGTTTGGATTCGATCGGATCGTCATCGGATCGGCATCCGATAATTCGAACTTGGAATTATTCCATATTTCGGACTTACGAGCGGGTTCTAATTGGATATTTGACCAATTTACGATCCGATCGATTCACCGATTTAGAGTCTAAGTGTTGGAAAATCATAAGTTAGCGTGTTTCGGATATGAAATAGGTTTGGATTCGATCGGATCGTCAACGGATCGGCATCCGATAATTCGAACTTGGAATTATTCTGTATTTCGGACTTGCGAGCGGGTTCTAATTGGATATTTGACTAATTTACGATCTGATTCACCGATTTAGAGTCTACGTGTTGGAAAATCATAAGATAGCATGTTTCGGATATAAAATATGTTTGGATTCGATCGGATCGTCATCGGATCGGCATCCGATAATTCGAACTTGGAATTATTCCGTATTTCAGACTTGCGAGCGGGTTCTAATTGGATATTTGACAAATTTACGCTCCGATTCACCGATTTAGAGTCTAAGTGTTGGAAAATCATAAGTTAGCGTGTTTCGGATATGAAATAGGTTTGGATTCGATCGGATCGTCAACGGATCGGCATCCGATAATTCGAACTTGGAATTATTCCGTATTTCGGACTTGCGAGCGGGTTCTAATTGGATATTTGACCAATTTACGATCTGATTCACCGATTTAGAGTCTAAGTGTTGGAAAATCATATGTTAGCGTGTTTCGGATATGAAATATGTTTGGATTCGATCGGATCGTCATTGGATCGGCATCCGATAATTCGAACTTGGAATTATTCCGTATTTCGGACTTGCGAGCGGGTTCTAATTGGATATTTGACCACTTTACGATCCGATTCATCGATTTAGAGTCTAAGTGTTGGAAAATCATAAGTTAGCTTGTTTCGGATATGAAATAAGTTTGGATTCGATCCGATCGTCATCGGATCGGCATCCGATAATTCGAACTTGGAATTATTCCGTATTTCGGACTTGCGAGCGGGTTCTAATTGGATATTTGACCAATTTACGATCTGATTCACTTATTTAGAGTCTAAGTGTTGGAAAATCATAAGTTAGCATGTTTCGGATATGAAATAGGTTTGGATTCGATCCGATCGTCATCGGATCGGCATCCGATAATTCGAACTTGGAATTATTCCGTATTTCGGACTTGCGAGCGGGTTCTAATTGGATATTTGACCAATTTACGCTCCGATTCACCGATTTAGAGTCTAAGTGTTGGAAAATCATAAGTTAGCGTGTTTCGGATATGAAATAGGTTTGGATTCGATCCGATCGTCATCGGATTGGCATCCGATAATTCGAAGTTGTAATTATTCCGTATTTCGGACTTGCGAGCGGGTTCTAATTGGATATTTGACCAATTTACGATCCGATTCACCGATTTAGAGTCTAAGTGTTGGAAAATCATAAGTTAGCGTGTTTCGGATATGAAATAGGTTTGGATTCGATCCGATCATCATCGGATCGGCATCCGATAATTCGAACTTGGAATTATTCCGTATTTCGGACTTGCGAGTGGGTTATAATTGGATATTTGACCAATTTACGCTCTGATTCACCGATTTAGAGTCTAAGTGTTGGAAAATCATAAGTTAGCGTGTTTCGGATATGAAATAGGTTTGGATTCGATCCGATCGTCATCGAATCGGCATCCGATAATTCGAAGTTGGAATTATTCCGTATTTCGGACTTGCGAGCGGGTTCTAATTGGATATTTGACCAATTTACGATCCGATTCACCGATTTAGAGTCTAAGTGTTGGGAAATCATAAGTTAGCGTGTTTCGGATATGAAATAGGTTTGGATTCGATCCGATCGTCATCGGATCGGCATCCAATAATTCGAACTTGGAATTATTCCGTATTTCGGACTTGCGAGCGGGTTCTAATTGGATATTTGACCAATTTACGCTCCGATTCACCGATTTAGAGTCTAAGTGTTGGAAAATCATAAGTTAGCGTGTTTCGGATATGAAATACGTTTGGATTCGATCCGATCGTCATCGGATCGGCATCCGATAATTCGAAGTTGGAGTTATTCCGTATTTCGGACTTGCGAGCGGGTTCTAATTGGATATTTGACCAATTTACGATCCGATTCACCGATTTATAGTCTACGTGTTGGAAAATCATAAGTTAGCGTGTTTCGGATATGAAATATGTTTGGATTCGATCGGATCGGCATCGGATCGGCATCCAATAATTCGAAGTTGGAATTATTTCGTATTTCGGACTTGCGAGCGAGTTATAATTGGATATTTGACCAATTTACGCTCCGATTCACCGATTTAGAGTCTAAGTGTTGGCATTATATCTTTCTACTATATTCTCTTTGTATAATCGTAAAAAGTACCAATTGCATGAGTAAATTTAAAATAATTTGCACTTACAAAGCTTCAGTCAAAGTTTACCTGTATGCCAGCATAACTGCAGAGATAGAAATCGATTTCCGTTGGGTGGCATACTGTTGTGTCCACAACAAATGTCACATGAGGGAGATATCCCTCTTCCAACGAGGCACACACCTAGCATGATTAAAAAATAAAATTCTATCATTTAAAAGAAAAACAGAGGCTACATCATTACCATGAGAGAGAGAGAGAGAGACCATTTACGATCCGATTTACCGATTAAGAGTCTAAGTGTTGGAAAATCATAAGTGTGATAATATGATCTAAACTCAAATTAGTAAGATTCATATTTTTTGCTAATATTATAAAGATTAGTAAGTACCTGATCATGAGGATGAGCCACCGCTAGACCGATTTATGAATTCATAAAATTTACGCTCCAGTTCCCTGCGAGCTTCTCTTTCCTCATCGAGGGCCTTCTTCTCCGCCTCAACCCTCTGCTCGAGGGCCTGCCTCTGCTCTCGCTCCGCCTCAATCCTATGCTCGAGGGCCTGCCTCTGCTCTCGCTCCGTGTCTAGCGTAGACTGCAGCTGAGTGATAGCACCGGTCTGGGTGTCCCGTGCTCTCGAGCGCATACCCTCTCGTCCAAAGTAGGAGGAGGGTGTGACTCCAAGGCCCGTACAGAGGACACGACCGTGCGTGGCAGGTCTCAGCACAGTATCCATCGCTGAGTCGACAGATACTGAGCTGGAGGAGGAGCCGGCCTCGCCCGACGGGGTCACCAGAAGTCGCATCCTCTCCTATAAAAAAACAACCAATGATATTCAATGATATTTTATGGCATATGTATAAGAATATATTAACAATAATTTAATTACTTACCACTTGCGAGGCAACCCTGTCGTCCAGAAATGCCCCATCGATACGCCGCCTCCTAGAGGCCTCAAAAAGGTCAATCCTATTAGGCTCGTAGCCCAAGGACTGTGTCTGTTGGACATATAAAATAAATAGATGAGTTAATATAACATGTATAGAGCTTTAAATAATAACAATGTTTGTATCATTTACCAGCTGCTGGGCAAGCTGGGGCATGGAGGTCCTCCCTTTCACTGGAGCAGGTATCGTCGAGCCACTTCTATTCTGCTTGCCTATAGCAGATTTCCTCTGTGTCAATCGATTAAATTTTGAAATATCAATACAAATTTTTAGTATAACATTAAAACAAGTACGAATCAACAAAATTATAATTATACCTGAAAGCTAGGGGTGGCCCAGTGAGCGACCAAAAACTGTAGAACGTGTAGTGGTGGCACGTCTCTTGTCCCGGCCGCAGCCTGTACCTCCTCAGCCGGCTAGCCGACCAAGTAACCGTAGAGCTGGTAGAGCTCGTGACGGTAATCCCTGTACCGCTCACCCATCATCTTCCACAAGTCCTCCCGATGGGTGTCGGTTTCCATGTTCTTCCATATAAATTTCTCTTGTAAAATCAATTTAGAAACAAGTCATTTTATCAAATCAAATTATAAAGAAGTACGATATTATTCTAAAATGCTTTAATGAAACTAACGTACCAAAAACTGCTGATACATCCTCTCCTTATAGGATGCATCAATGTTCTTCCACCCCCTTAACCCCACAATCGGGGCATTCCTCTCCTCCCGTACTATAATGCCGACCCACGTGGCGGCGTCAGAAGCGTGCTCGCCCACAAAGGTCCTGCCGCTCCACTGTAGGGACAACGGCTCGCGTAAGGCCGACAAGAGTCGGGCCGTCGTCACGCCCCGGTCGCCTACGTGCCTGGTGATCATCGACCCTGCAAATAAAATATACATCAGTACTGAAGAAGTATTTACAACATGTATAAAACTTTAGATCTAAACATTACCTGTGGGCGTAGACACTGTAGCCGAGTGCTGAGCACTGCTCGAAGCTCCGGAGGCTGCGACCACATCAGGAGCTGGTGTGGAGAGAGGAGCAGCACTACCAGATCCGGACGGCTCAGCCTCGGACCCTGGGGTGGCATCCGGAGGGCTCCGAGCTGCCTCACCCCTGCCTCTACGAACATATGACTGTGATGCCATCTGAAACAGTTTAATTTACATATGAAACAGTAAGATTTACATATAAAACAATATGAAACAGTTTGATTTACATATGAAACAGTTTGATTTACATATAAAACAGTATGATTTACATATGAAACAATATGAAACAGTTTGATTTACATATGAAATAGTATGATTTATGAAACAATATGAAACAGTTTGATTTACTTATGAAACGATATGATTTACATATGAAACAGTTATAATTGGTCAAATATCCAATTATAACTCGCTCGTAAGTCCGAAATAAGGAATATAATTCCAAGTTCGAATTATCGGATGCCGATCCGATGACGATCGGATCGAATCCAAACCTATTTCATATCCGAAAAACGCTAACTTATGATTTTCCAACACTTAGACTCTAAATTGGTGAATCGGATCGTAAATTGGTCAAATATCCAATTAGAACCCGCTCGCAAGTCCGAAATACGGAATAATTCCAACTTCGAATTATCGGATGCCGATCCGATGATGATCAGATCGAATCCAAACCTATTTCATATCCGAAACACGCTAACTTATGATTTTCCAACACTTAGACTCTAAATCGGTGAATCAGAGCGTAAATTTGTCAAATATCCAATTAGAACCCGCTCGCAAGTCCGAAATACGGAATAATTCCAAGTTCGAATTATCGGATGCCGATCCGATGATGATCGGATCGAATCCAAACCTATTTCATATCCGAAACACGCTAACTTATGATTTTCCAACACTTAGACTCTAAATCGGTGAATCGGATCGTAAATTGGTCAAATATCCAATTAGAACCCGCTCGCAAGTCCGAAATAAGGAATAATTCCAACTTCGAATTATCGAATGCCGATCCGATGACGATCGGATCAAATCCAAACCTATTTCATATCCAAAACACGCTAACTTATGATTTTCCAACACTTAGACTCTAAATCGGTGAATCGGAGCATAAATTGGTCAAATATCCAATTATAACCCGCTCGTAAGTCCGAAATACGGAATAATTCCAAGTTCGAATTATCGGATGCCGATCTGATGACGATCGGATCGAATCCAAACCTATTTCATATCCGAAACACGCTAACTTATGATTTTCCAACACTTAGACTCTAAATCGGTGAATCGGATCGTAAATTGGTCAAATATCCAATTAGAACTCGCTCGCAAGTCCGAAATACGGAATAATTCCAACTTCGAATTATCGGATGCCGATCCGATAATGATCGGATCGAATCCAAACCTATTTCATATCTGAAACACGCTAACTTATGATTTTCCAACACTTAGACTCTAAATCGGTGAATCGGATCGTAAATTGGTCAAATATCCAGTTAGAACCCGCTCGCAAGTCTGAAATACGGAATATAATTCCAAGTTCGAATTATCGGATGCCGATCCGATGACGATCCTATTTCATATCCGAAACACGCTAACTTATGATTTTCCAACACTTAGACTCTAAATCGGTGAATCAGATCGTAAATTGGTCAAATATCCAATTAGAACCCGCTCGCAAGTCCGAAATACGAAATATAATTCCAAATTCGAATTATCGGATGCCGATCCGATGACGATCGGATCGAATCCAAACATATTTCATATCCGAAACACGCTAACTTATGATTTTCCAACACTTAGACTCTAAATCGGTGAATCGGATCATAAATTGGTCAAATATCCAATTAGAACCCGCTCGCAAGTCCGAAATACGGAATAATTCCAAGTTCGAATTATCGGATGCCGATCCGTTGACGATCCGATCGAATCCAAACCTATTTCATATCCGAAACACGCTAACTTATGATTTTCCAATACTTAGACTCTAAATCGGTGAATCGATCGGATCGTAAATCGGTGAAACGGTATGATTTACATATGAAACGGTATGATTTACTTATGAATCGGTGAAACGGTATGATTTACATATGAAACAATATGATATACATATGAAACAATATGATTTATATATGAAACAATTTGATTTAAATATGAAACAATTTTATTTACATACGGTCTAGTAATTTTCTGTCTCATCTCTGTCACTATCATCGCTTCCCTCTTCTATTATTTGATCTGCATTCGTTGTCCAGTTTATATTGTCGACATCTTCATTTTCGTCGCGTACTGCGTCGACAATGATTATCTCATCATTCTGGTATGTATCAAAATCATTATCGACGACCCCCGCATCCTTGTCTCCCATGTCATAAAAATCTCTGGGTGGTGACCTGACTACAATTTGCCAACCTGGAGCGATATTATCCGGTGCATAAAATATCTGTTGCGCTTGAGAGGCAAGAATGAATGGATCTTCATATTGGGTATTCAATCTCTTGCCAGTGTTGATGCTGATAAAACCGTATTGTCGACATTATAACCAGTCCCGCGATTATTAACATCATACCAATCACATTTGAATAATACGATCCGATTTTGGCCAAGGAATTTAATCTCGAGAATCTCGTTGAGGACGCCGTAGAAGTCGATATTTCTAATTCTTCTTGCTCACCATTGATGACAACCCCACTATTTTGGGTTCTTCGTGATTTTTCACTATCTTTCGTCCGAAATCTATAACCGTTCACGATATAACCATCGTACGATATTGCATCTTGCAAAGGACTACAAGATAAGCGCCAGAGATCCTCATTCATCAGCGGATCATGGTTGTCGTGCGGCTCTTGTGCCTATAATAACCACATGACATTCATGATATGAACACATAATTATTGTTCGGTAATGGATGTCAATGAAATTCAGTAATGATGTGAATACTTACGTGTTTCTCGAACCACGATGGGAATTCACGATCATGAATTTGGGGAGCATTTCGAGTACCCCGATTATTAATGATGGTTTTATGCTTCCTGTTTTACCGGTTATGAATTAGATTATAATTAGCACATATACTTAATGAATGGACTGAAAGAATAAGTAAATGATCGTAAAATGCTTACTCAATGAATGGCCACACTTCATCACATGGGCGTAACACATACATATGTGCCTATTGAATCTCATCAACAGACAATCGACGGGTTTTGCCTCCTCCTACAGGTCTACCCATTTCGGCAAATATAGACAGACCCCAATCGAAGTCTATTGGACCACCGTCATAGTTCCGCTCAAGTTGATTGAATCACGTGTCTATACCATGTAGGTATCTTGAGCAGAATGTTAGACATTCTTCTGCTAGGTATCCTTCAGCAATTGATCCCTCCGGACGACTTTTATTACGAACATATGATTTCAATGTTTCCAAGTACCTAATTTGAGAAAAAAATATTTGGATGAATATATCAAGAACAATCAAATACATTGTGCGAATGAGACGAGACGATTACCTCTCGATAAAATACATCCAGCGGTAATGAACTGGGCCACCGAGTTTGGCCTCATTTGCCAAGTGAACGATCAAATGCACCATGACATCAAAGAAGGAAGGTGGAAATATCATCTCTAACTTGCATAATGTGAGCGTAATATCCCTCTCCATCTGTTCAAGTTGGTCCACTCTAAGTACCTTCGAGCATAACTGTCTGAAAAAAGTGCTGAGCTCAATTAACGGACCGGACACCTGTTCGGTTAAATTCCCACGTATAGCAAGAGATAACAATCGCTGCATAAGAACATGACAATCGTGGATCTTTAATCCAGACAACTTCCGACCGTTCTCTTGCACGCATCGTGCGATATTCGAAGAATAACCGTCTAGCGTTTTCACAGACCGTAGGAATGCACATAAGGCTGCCTTTTGCTGTGAGCTCATGGTGTAGCATGCAACTGGCAACACATACTTATCCCCAATCTCTTGGGGATGAAGTGATTTTCGGATGCCCAACTCCTTAAGATTGAGACGAGATTTAAGATTATCCTTCGTCTTACCGTCGAGATTCAGCAGTGTTCCTATAATGTTGTCACACATATTTTTCTCGATATGCATGACATCCAAGTTATGCCGCAAGAGTAGGCTGCTCCAGTACGGTAGTTTAAAGAAAATGCTCTTCTTCTTCCAGTTATGCTCACGCGTAGAATCTTCATGCGTTCTCTTCTTTTTACCTTTTCCAAGTGCCACGGCATCAAGCTGATCCAATTCGCACAAGACTTCTACCCCCGAAAGCTGCTCCGGAGCCTTTGCAAGTTCCTTCTTGCCGTTGAAAGCTCTTTTGTTCTGCCTCCACTTATGGCCGTCAACAAGGAATCTTCGATAGCCCATATAACAGAACTTGCCTCCGTTCTTCAACCGTAATGAATCTGTCTCCTTATTGTATGTAGGGCATGCCAATTTTTCTTTAGTACTCCACCCGGATAAGTTGGCATATGCAGGAAAATCGTTGATGGTCCATAGAAGTGCCGCATGCATCCTAAAATTCTGGCGCAACGAGGCATCATACGTATCGGCCCCAACTTCCCATAACTCGTTCAACTCCTCAATCAACGGCTGCAAGTAAACGTCAATATCATTACCAGGCGACCTGGGTCCGGGAATGAGCAAGGAGAGCATTGTGTATGGCTTTTTTAAGCACATCCAGGGAGGTAAATTGTATGGAACTAGGACAACTGGCCAAATACTGTACAACACACTCATATTCCCAAAGGGATTGAAGCCATCGCTAGCAAGCCCTAACCTGACGTTGCGAACTTCACATGCGAATTCAGGATAGGTATGATCAAAATCTTTCCACGTCAGAGAGTCGGCCGGATGTCTCATAATCCCGTCATCTGTACGTTCTCGTGCATGCCACCTCATGTGCTCAACAGTCTTCGATGACATAAACAATCTCTGAAGCCTATCCCTGAGCGGGAAGTATAGGAGACCCTTTGCAGATACATTTTTCTTCCTTCGACTGGTACTAGACTCGGCATCCGTCTCTTTATATCTCGTTGCTCCGCATATGTGGCATGACCGCGCATGTTCGTACTCTTTCCGGTACAACATACAATCGTTCATGCATGCATCAATTTTCTTATAACCCAGACCGAGATCTTTAATTATCTTCTTCGCCTCGTAGAATGATTTCGGTACTATCTCACCCATAGGAAAAGCCTTTTTCAGCAACTCTACCAACATATTAAATGACTAATTACTCCAACCATTGAGGCACTTCAAATGAAGAAGCTTTACAGTGAAAGAGAGTTTTGAAAACTTCTCACACCCCAGGTATAGAGGTTGTTCGGCATCTTTAAGCAATCTGTAGAACTTGTCCGCTTCGATATTGGGCTGATCACCTGACGGTGTTTCCGTGCCTATTCCACCTTGCAAATCATGTATCATACCCTGCATGTCATCGTCATCGTCTGTATTAATATTATCATCAGCGATCACTGTGTTTGAAGTTTTACCGTGAGCTGCCATGGGGACTGCATCTAGCTCCTCACCGTGCGAGAACCAACGGGTATAGCTAATGTCAATGCCACACATTACCAGATCAACCTCACATTCCTCTCGAACCTTCCTAATCACCCTTCCGCAGTCTATACAGGGACACACAATTTTTTCATCAAGCGGTGCAGGACGCTCAAATGCAAAATCCAGAAATTTCCTGACTCCTTCTCTGTACTCTTGGCTCATGCGATTCGAATTACGCATCCAACTCTTATCGATCGAAGACATCTTCGTCTATCTGGCTATACAACACCTGACATATAATTTCAAACAATGTTATAAGACTCCGCACAATTTCGATTTCGGTTCCCGGGTATGGAACACCGAACCAAAACTTCTACAGGCCATCCACATCCCTAATGGATAAGTGTATTATGATGAGTAGACTAGTCACATAGTAACCCTAGGGTTGCTGGCCAGCATTTGAACTGCTGATAGTTCGAATGCTAGGCATAGCACCAAAGTTATGCGACAGTAAGTCAACAAGTCAGGGAGCCTCATCAAGTAAACACTTGGGGTCTGACGGTTCTCTCTGTCGCTCGAGTAGATTTATGGCTTTAGCATACCTCATATCACACCGAACCGATAAAAACCGACCATTTCGGTTTCGGTTTCGGTTTCGGTTTCGGTTTTGATTTTTCGTAAACCGAAAAAAATATAACCGACAAAACCCACACCGAAACCGACCGACAAAACCGACGCTCACCCTAGTCTAAAAACTACATTTTGCCCCCCATTCCCCCATTCAATTCAGTTTTGATAGGATAAAAATCAATGTTTTAAAACACAAAAACTCGACTCGACTCGAAACCTTAATGAGTCGAGTAGACACGACAACTCGGCTAAAACCCGACAAAACTCGAGTCGGATCGAAACTCAGCCGAGTCGGATCGAAACTCGAGTTTTGGACCGAGTCGGATCGAAACTCAGCCGAGTCGAGTCGACTCGGCCGAGTTTCGAGTCGACTCGGCGAGTTTTAAAACAGTGTAAAAATTACCAAATGAGGTAATTAACCAGTTTTGATAAGATAAAAATTACTCATATGAATGAATTGGAATAACTCATATGAATCGTATGATAATAACTCATATGAATGAATCGTATGAATGGATACATTCTCATTCGATTCCCCCCATTCAATTCAGTTTTGATAAGATAAAAATTATCAAATAAGTATGCAATTTTCATAAGGGAATTCAGTACGTAGATGACAAAATTAGTATGCAATTTTGAAAAGATAACATTTCAAACTTTCGTATACAATTTGGAACAAATTAACCTAAGGGGGAAAGGGAGGAGGAGGAGGAGCTCACCAGCGATGGTCGGCAGGCCTCGAGAAGGAGGAGGAGAACTGGTGTCGCAGTCGGTGGCGCGAGAAAGGGGAGGGGTGGCCGGAGGTGCAAGGGAGGGGATGAGTGGCCGGCCGAAGGGGGGGTTTAGATCGAGAGAGAGAGAGAGAGAGGTGAGGGGAGGAAGTAGAGAGAGAGA
The DNA here is from genome assembly GCA_947650365.1 of Chamaelirium japonicum. Classification (NCBI taxonomy): domain Eukaryota; kingdom Viridiplantae; phylum Streptophyta; class Magnoliopsida; order Liliales; family Melanthiaceae; genus Chamaelirium; species Chamaelirium japonicum. The sequence continues at coordinate 122,465,077 of OX393549.1, read as the reverse complement.
GAGAGAAGGCTAGGGAGGCCGGGGAGGGGGGGAGGAGGCCGGGGAGAGAGAGAGAGAGGGCCGGGAGGCCGGGGAGGGGCGGAGGTTGGGAGGGGGATGGGTGGCCGGGAGGGGGATGGGTGGCCGGAGGGGATCGTGCGACTGCCGGAGGGGGACGGGGTCGCCGGACGGGTCGGGTCGATCGGTGAGAGAGAGAGAGAGATTCAGAGAGGGGCGCCGGATTCGGTCAAAACAGAAAAAGAAAAGGGGTGGCTGTTAGGTATATTAGACGGGTTTTTACCGACGGAACTTATAAATTCCGTCGGTATAATTACTTTATGCCGACGGTAGTATAATTTCCGTCGGTAAACATCAGCAACGAAACTCAGGGTTGTAATTTTTTTCCAGAGGCTCGGGTTTCACCCTGAGTTTCGTCGGGACAATTTTACCGACGGATACTTATTTACCGTCGGTATCGTATCGACGGACATATAATTTCCGTCGGTATAATTAGTTATACCGACAGAAATATAACGTCCATCGGTAAAAATCACCGACGAAACTCAAGGTTCCATTTTTTTTCCAGAGGCTCGGTTTTTACCCTGTGTTTCGTCGGGACAATTTTACCGACGGATATTTAATTACCGTCGGTATCGTGCCGACGGCCATAAAATTTTCGTCGGTATAATTAGTTATACCGACGGATATATAAAGTCCGTCGGTAAAACTCGCCGACGAAACTCAGGGTCACATTTTTTTTCAGAGGCTCGGTTTTTACCCTGAGTTTCATCGTGACATTTTACCGACGGTATTTATGTAGCCGTCGGTATAAAGTATATTACCGACGGGACATATATGTACCGTCGGTATAAATCATTTTACCGACGAAATCTATTTGACCGTCGGTAATAAATGTGCAAAAAAAATTTAAAAAATTGAAGTTATAATACCGACAGATATTATAGTCACCGTCGGTAAAAAGTTTATTATTACCGACGGTGATAATAATGTCCGTCGGTAAAGACCCTCTTTCTTGTAGTGCCTCCTGCATCCAAAACTCACACTTACTAAGCTTGGCATACAGTTGGTGGTCTCTGAGGGTCTGCAACACAGCACTCAGGTGCTCTCGATGATCTCCCTCCGTCTTAGAGTAAATGAGAACGTCGTCCACAAATACCATAACGAATCTGTCCAGGAACATGCTGAAGACTCGGTTCATCAGATCCATGAATACTGCAGGGGCGTTTGTTAGACCGAAGGGCATGACCAAAAACTCATAGTGCCCATATCGTGTCCGAAACGCCGTCTTCAGAATATCCTCTGCTCTCACAGCCAACTGGTGATATCCGGTCCTCAGGTCGATCTTCGAGAAATAGCAAGCCCCCTTCAACTGATCAAATAGGTCCTCAATTCGAGGTAAAGGGTACTTGTTCTTGATTGTTATGCTATTCAGCTTATGATAGTCGATACAAAGCCTCTTCGTCCCATCCTTCTTCTGAGCAAACAGGACTGGGGCTCCCAAGGAGACGTGCTGGGACAAATAAAGCCTCTATCGAGTAACTCCTCCAACTGGGTCTTCAGCTCCTTTAGCTCCGTGGGAGCCATCCTATACGGAACAACTGAGATCGGTGCTGCTCCCGGTGCGAGATCTATAGCAAACTCAACCTCTCGAGGTGGAGGCAAGCCTGGAAGCTCGTCTAGGAAGACATTCGGAAACTCACGAACCATCGGTGGTAGCACTACTAGATTTCCATCTTTATCTCTACTCGGTAGCTGCGCTAGTAAGCTGAGGGTGATCTGTTGCAGTGGTACCGGGCACAAGAACTTTTGCTTGTCTCCCAAGAAGTAGAATGTCTCACTCCCCGGAGGTGAGAATGTGACCTTCTTAGTAAAGCAACGAGGGTAACGTGATAGGCTGACATCCAATCCATCCCAAGCAGTACGTCCACTCCTCCTAAGTTCAGGACAATAAGGTCTGCCGAGAGCTCTCTGTCTCCTATATGAATGATGCAGTCCCGGCAGATCCGGTCCACATCGGTACTTACCCTGAACGGTGAAAACACCGATAGAGTATGACCCAATGAAACCGACTCCAGTCCCAAAGTCTTGACAAAACTAGGGACGATATAGGAGTGAGTAGACCCGCTATCGAAATGAACGAAAGCAAGGGTCGAAAAGACAGGAAGGGTACCTAGCGTTATCGGAAACATGTAAGAAACTAATCTAGCTACCGGTTGCTACAGGTTCTAACGAGTCAAAACTAACACCAATACGTCTACGAATTGAAATTCTAAGTTCAGGGTTACCTTCGATCTCTCCCCCAGAAACCTCTGGGTCTTGACCAACTAGCATGTACGTCTTTTCCTGAGCCTGGTTGCCTCCTCCGCCTTGACGGGGAAAAGACCTCTGCTGCTGTGCCTGGGGAGGACGTTGCTGCTACTGAGCTCTCTGTGGAGGCCTCTGCTGCTGCACAGGTGGTGGCAGCAAAGCAGGCCTCTGGGGTGGAGCTAGTAGGAGTGGCTACCGACGAAGTTGTGGATAGTTCCACTTCAGATGCTCAAATGAACCGCACTGAAAACATCCACGCCACGGCGGTCCAAGAGCTGGAGGGCCACGAAAGTTCTGAGGCTGGCACGGCGGGGGTCGAGTCTCCATAGACCTAAACCTCTTCTGAGTTGGTGGACCGTTGCGACTGCTGCCACTCCGCTTCTCCATGATAGTGTGGGACTCCTTCAACTCCTGCTCCACTGCCAGGGACCGGTTGACCAACTCCTCATATGATTGCCCCAAGAAAGGGGTAACCCTACCTCTGATCGCTAGATTCAAGCCATGCTCAAAGTGCAAGGCTCTCCTGCCGTCGGTCGCCACCTTGTGGGGAGCATACCTCGCAAGCTCCGAGAACTTGGCCTCATACTTTGTCACAGTACGAGATCCCTGATATAGCGCCAGAAACTCCATCTCCATCCGGTTCTGCACGGTAACCAGAAAGAACTTCTTTCGAAAGAGTTACTCAAACTCCTGCCACGTAATCGCTCCTCGATCTGCTGCTCTGGTGCGCTGTACTGTCTGCCACCAGAAGTCTGCCTCAGCCTTAAACTGGTACGAGGCGAAGGTCACTCTCCTATCGTCGGTGATGCCCAACGCGTTCAGTATTTTCTCAGTCTGCTAGAACCATCGATCGGCCTCTATGGGGTTTGGCTCGCCCTTGAAGCTCGATGGTCCCATCGCCTTGAAGTTTTTTAGCAATTTCCCTTGACGCTCGCCCTCAGCCTGTTGACGAGCCTGGGCCTGGGCAAGAGCAGCCTGTGCTAGCTCGGCCTACTGCTGAGCAGCCGTCTGCTGCTGCGCAACAGCAGCCTGCTGCTGCTGGACCATGGTGGCCATCCCAGAAGCATTTCCATCATCCTCGCCGTGCTATCAGACACAGAGGACGATCCTGCTCCGTTGCTCGCACCATTTCCACTCCTAGTACCCGCCATCTGAAATTGAAAAGATAGTCCTAACGTCAACCATCTACTAACCAACTATTTAGACTCTAGACTGACTCATAATCCTAGAAACTAACCCCTAGGAACATATCCGTAGGCTCTGATACCAGCTGTCACGCCCCAGAAATCTGAAGACCGATTCCTGGGATGTGAGGTGAGAAAGGAAGAGGGTTCTGGGTATGGTTACTTAACTATGCCAATTTAGGATTCTTATTGGGTTGCTGCTACGCTCACACACAAGCAAATAAAAGAAGGGGAAGAAACGAAAGAGGATGGTTTGAAACTTGAAAATATTTGTATTTCTTTTAGAACTAAAATTTATCAATCGAGAGAACATTAGGCCAGGCTCGACCTGCAAAAGGGATATCCTTTCAATACATGCGACCCAACGGTGTCACAACATATTGACATAATATCCTCTAAAGGAGCACGAGGCTCAAGCCTCCGAAGACGAGCCGAGTATCTCACCCGCTCCCGAACACTCGGTGCATCTTTCTAGCGGTCCTATCTACTGGGCTTGTCAAATTAGGTCAATTATTCATCTTATATTTTTGTGGTGATCTAACCTAGGCTTGGGGCCTTGAGGAGAGGCCTACCCAAAGAAATTCAGCTGGCACATTACCACTTATCAAACTAACTAACTAATAAAATCTTATTCCAATCCAATTCGATTACATCGAATGAAAAAGTACCACTACTAAGATTGACATAAATAGAAAAATAAGCTGCTACCCTAAGCTGACTACTGGACTCCTACTGCTGCTCCTGTGCCTCAGCTCCTGCAGAAGAGTCTACTCGTGGGAATGAGTAGCCCCCAAAAATGCATTTGGGAGATTAGCCAAATAAATGGCTAGTGACAAGCTAACAATTTTAATAATTAACAACGCTCAAATTTTTAAGACAAATTATTGATTAACCTAATTGTCAAGCTATGTTCCCAAACATGTCATATGTGCCCATGCAATTTCTACATTCACATGCAAATCCTACTGTCACTAGGTCATCGTGTGAACAGTCATACAATTCAAAATTTATAATCAGACAATTACACACTCATACATGACCCTGGATATTTTGTTCAACCTGCCCCCGGTCGGGCATTACTATCGGGCCTTTTATTTCGATGTAGAGGGCCAACTCTCTCACCGTGCATCCACCAACTCCATGCACAATTCACCCAGATGATCATAAGGGGTTTCCCGTCTTTCACGGTGGAGCTCTACCGCCCAACTTGCTTTACTATGGGGACTTCAACTCCCCGGGACAGGGTTGCTAGGCCAATCCCTACTCGAGGGCACCTCCTATTGGCTTTACCACAACCCTTGCCCGTGACCTCTAACCTACTTAACTTCGGCTATATGCGCTAGGTGGTTCATGGCCCTTGCGCGCACGGGGTCCCTACTCTCTAACCAGGTAGATTAACAATCATTAACATACCAAATGGCATTGACAGAACGAAACAGTGTTTAATCATATTCAATGGATTACCCCGGGATTCGCACCCACTCACAACCCAGTATCATAATTAAATGTAATAAAAGCACTCTCGCCCAAAATCCATTTACTGGGGTTATCACGCTCCCCTTAGGAAGGTGGGTCCCGGTAATTCTTTAATCATTTATTTATTCAATTTAAGGGAATACCTACCTATGGTGTCCATGCAAATAATAGAATATTTATTATTAAATTATTAACTTATTATGCATGCGTCACCGGACTCGCGACTCCGCATGCAAGGCGGGGTCCACTCAACCACATGCGACGACGTCAGGCGGGACCCGCATGCAGCGTTATGGATACCTACCCTTAATTTCTATATCGACATTATTAATTATTAAAGAAAGCGTGCTGTGTCACCTGGTCGACGTGCACGGACTCCTGTCTCTGGCCTCTGCTCTATCCACGGCTGGATCATCCCGGTATAAACTAGTAATTCAATCACACGAGCATATATTAAAATCTAAGTCGGTGGGTCCCTACAAGGGTGAGAAAGCCAAGTCAGGGCTCGGTTCGTCTTTCGCCCAAGACTTTCTCGGGCTAGGGTTTTGGGTTCAGAAAATAATTTACAGATGGACCTAAGGACCTTACAGGATCTAAAATTGGATCGGGGGTAATTAACTAGTCTCATTGGGTCGAATCTGGGAACGACCGGATGGGTACGAGGGTTGTTCGGGTGTGACCTGGTTTGGCTTGGCGAATCCGCCATCGGGCCGATTGCCAACAACAATACCACCAAAAAGAATATAACAATTCTACCCTAGGTTTTCGGCTTCGGGTGCTCGGCCAAAACCGGCAGGTCAGGGGTCATGCAAAGTCAAAGGTTGACTGGGTTCGTTGGGCCATCGGGCACAAAACACAGACGTCGCAGTGAAGGTAGGGACGGGTCGATGGTGGCTGGTCGGATTAGCACATAAAAAAGAGAAAAAAATGCAAGGGTTCGTCGGGTTGGTCCCAACAGAGCCGAAAAAGAAAGAAAAAGAAAGAACAGGGGATAGAGGGGAGGCTGACCTGGTGCAGTCGGGGTCGTCGGCTATAGCTCTTCCTCCGGCTGCTCCTCCCCGGTCGGCTGCCGCGCTCACAGACCACAGGGGAAGATCGGAAGGGAAGGAGAGATCCAAAAGAGAGGGAGAGGTCGGACAGGGGTGGGATCGAGCTGGGTCTAGGGTTTGTTAAATAGGGGAGGGGGCTGCGGGTATCTCGGAGGGGATCAGATCGAGGCTAATGGGGAGATAGAGATGAGAGGGAAGGGATCACGGGATCGGGATTGAGAGGGAGAGGATCGGGATTGAGAGGGAGATCGGAGGGTGATGGGCTGTTGAGGGGATTAGATCGGGTTTGATAGGGGCTGCGAGATCGGGGGGAATTGTGCGGGGAGATCGGATCGGGTTGAGGGGGAAACGGCTGAGAGATGGAGGGAGAGAGGGAGGGCTGGATGGTGATGGGAGAGAGAGAGAGATCGGTTTTGAGAGGGAGAGATATGGGATCGGGTTGTAATGGGTTTGGGTTTACGATAAAGAGAGAGAGATAGAGATAGTGAGAGAAACGGTTGGGTTGGGTGGAGATTGGGTTTTGGTTTTTAAATTTTTTTTTTTTCTCCACCAAACAATCATTGCTCGGAATTAAGCAAGGCTCACACTGGAGTTCGCATCGCACTGGGATGTGCCGGTGCTCAACCCTTACGAGTCTGACAAACTCGCCTCGTAATCTGTTATATTAATTAATTTAAATTTTCAAAACATTCATGCCATGCCTCCAGTGTCGCCTAACGACCCGGACCCGAGGCCCACTGCCCGGTCCAACTCAAGTTCAAGCACACACCATCGACGATCATAAATACGAAAATAAAACAATCAATTTAGCAACAATAAAAAATAATAATATAACTGGGCTGCCCTGAAATTAAACGTACCGGGTATTACAGAATCAGTCAATCCTTATCCTTTAGGGCTTTATCCAAAGGATAAGGCCGACCCTATACAAGGGAATGGGGAGAGGGGGGGCCGGCCATGCATGTTGCAAGCCCTAGGGCCGGCCATGCAAGCTATGGTGAAACCCTAGTCGCCCCCTCTCTTCTCTTCTTTTGTTCTCTCTCGTCTCTCTCTCCTTCGCTTGCGCCATTGGATGGTGACTCATCTTCCTCGCGTGGTATTTCATAGAAGAAGAAGGCTCGTCGGATGGAGGCACTCAGAGATCCATCGACGAGGTACTGTGCATCGTGTGAAATCGGGTGAACTAGAAGACATCTCCCACAACCTTTTGCTGTCCAGAATTTGCACAGAAAATTAGTGTTTTTTCTGTGATTTTGGGAGCTACAGACGTCCAAACAAGGTGAAACTTGTTTCTAAAGATGCATCTCGAAGTTGGCTACCTTCAGTCCAATTTCAGCCCAATCGGAGTTCGAAGCAGAACGTTATGTCCATCGCACCAAAGCTATGTCGAGTAGATCTGAGCCCGTCTCCATCGACAAAGAAGATACTTGTCGCGGTGAAAGAATCCGCATGCAGGTATGATCTCTAACATGTAGATCTAACATAGATAGAACATGCATACATGCTAGATTGTTCTTTTGCGTTAGATCGTCGTTAGGGGTTCGCGTAGTTGCCATGCTAGATTCATACACGCACGTGTAGATCGTTTCGATGAAAATTTTGATATGTAACGCACACCGCTCCCGGTCTTCGGACCTTCTCTTTGCTTCCGCTGCGGGCCTCTACCATGGATTTATTTCCAACACTTTGATCCACTTGGAGAAGTAGTTAGTTTCTACGAGGAGATACTTTTTCTGGGTTGGTGACGACGGGAAGGGCCCAGGAAATCTAACCCCTATTGATGAAAAGGCTACGGGCTTGTTAGGGGGTTTAGATCTCCTGCAGGGACGTGAATCTGTTTTGCGTGTCGCTAGCACTGTTCGCATCTTTTGACAAATTCTCACGCGTCCTTGACCATGGTTAGCCAGTAATATCCTGGCAACTTGACCTTCCCTTCAAGTGATCTACCCTTGGAGTGGTTGCCGCATGCCCCCGAATATATCTCTGCAAGGATTCTTTGTGATTGGTCTTTTGATAGGCACCAGAGGTATATACCTCCATGAGATTGCCAGTAGAGGTCTTCCCCATCAAGACGAAAGAGGTGAATTTTTCTCAGAAGTTTCTTTGCTTGAATGGGGTCCTCAGGTAGGACATTTTGCTTAAGGTAGGTGATTACATGTACCAACCATCCCGTGGGTGCTTCAACCGTGATGTCAGCAATCAGGCTGGTTTAATACTGCAGGGTCACCCTTGGATACCGCTGGAATCGATCTTGACTTCTCTAACCCTGTACTCATCCCCGAGAACCAAAACTGCACTTGCAAGGGCATCAACAATTCGGTTGTCGGATCGAGGGATCTCTTTGAATTTGACCTCCTTGAAGCACCCAGATAGTTCCTGCACCCTGGTCAGATATTGTTGCATCCTGGTATCCTTGGCTTCGTACTCCCCTTTGATCTGCCTGATGATAAGTTGAGAGTCACTATGAATGGCTATCTGCTTGATAGATAGGCTCAGGGCTATCTCCATGCCTGCAAGGATCACCTCATACTCGGCCTTGTTATTTGTAGCTACGAAGTTGAGCATGATGGATCACTGAATCTTGTGCAACTCAGGGGAGATGAGTGCTATTCCGATCCCAGCCCGTTGAGCTTGAGGCCCCATTGGTGTAGAGGTTCCAGCTGACCAACGGGTTGCTAGATGATGATATATATAGTGGCACGGTTGCTACAATGATTTCATTGTAGTTGCTACAGTGATTCACTATAGCTACTACAGTGAAATCACTATAGTTGCTATGGTAAAATCATTGTAGCAACCATGATCGATTTCACTATAGATGCTACATTGATTTCACTAACTAAAGTGAAATCACTGTAGTTGCTACAGTAAAATCATTGTAGCAACTCGTGATTTCATCGTGGATGCTAAAAAAATATTTCTACAGTAAAATTACTATAGCAAAGTACTCAATTTTATATAAATAATACTCAGTTCAATTGAGTATTATTTTATATATTAATTTGAGTACCATGCACGGGTTGCTACAATTATTTCATTATAGCTGCTACAGTGAAATTCACTGTGCCGGCTAAAAAGGCTTCCCTACAGTGAATCACTATAGCAAAGTACTCAATTTTATTCAAATAATACTTAACTTAATTGAGTATTATTGCAACTAAAATTGAGTACTATAGTGATTTCACTGTAGCAAAGTGCTTTTAACGGTCACGAAAAAATCACTATAGCTATAGTGATTTCACTGTAGCAAAGATACTCAAATATATGCCAATAATATTCAATTGAAATGAGTTCTATTGCTACAAAATTGTGTATTATTGCTACAATGATTTCACTGTAATAACATGTTTTTTAGCAACCACGATGGAATCACTATTCCGCTACAGTGATTTCACTATAACCGCTACAGCAGAATCACTATATCGCTACAGTGATTTCACTTTAGCTGCTATAGTGGCCCCACACTAAGTCTCGAAACTATATGTTTCATAAAGATCGGATGAAGTTATATAGGCAATGGTAGCTTGATAAATTCGGTAACTTAACCCATGCTATCTGAGCCTTGCATTAACCAACATCCATTACAACTAATCTGTTGAAATATGGACATGTGCTTAAAGAAAAAGGTTGTCGGGATCTATCCTAAAATGAAACCCATAAAAAGGACCATTTGCAATCTGTCCCAATCCTAAACCGTAAGATCTATAGGCTATTGCCAAAACCCTAGACCTAGAAATCATAAACCCAACCTCTTCGCCGCATGTGGCTTCCCGTTGTCACCGTTGTTGCCACCTTCACTGCTCGTGCACGTCTTTGCCACCGCTGCTCACGCCCGTGTCCACCGTGGCTGCATGAGAGAGATGGGAGAAAGGATCGAGATGTCAGGTGAGGATAATTTTGGGATTGTTAAAAAAAATTGGTATTGTTAATTAACCGAAATGTTAATCCCAAGGGCCTTAGGCTAATCATATCTTATCTCGTTCCTTTAGGCTAATCGCATCTGTTGTCAGGGACCTTAGCCATATTAACCCTAAAATTTTTGTTGATCAAAAGAAGGAACTCCCTGCCCTGAGAGTCACCACACAAGCGGAAGAAATGGCCCACCATGAGCATCTGCAATACCGAGCGGATGTACCCATAGTGGGATTCGAAGCTGTGATTGCTGGTCACAAGCAACCTGCCAACACCGATCTATCAGTTGGGTGCGATCATTATACATTTTGAAGCCATTATAATCTTCTGATTAGTGATTATTCAATGTTATGCATAGAATCATGATAAGAACAACCAAGAAGATAACAGACGTGCATCCCTTTGTATTAGCTGAGGAAAAAAAAAGGCAGCAGCCAAGAACATGATGTCAAACAACTTTAGCTTTACTGCATGTCCTTTGGTTGGGGTTTCTCCTAGAGTACAAAAAATCAAAATATTTTGTGAAATATCGCGAAATATCTCGGATCAGTGAAAACCCGATTCGAAATTGGCCCTGCAATAACGAGCAGTTCGAAAAAAACATATATATCGCGATATTTCGTGATATATCGCATGAAACAAATGCCTCGCGAAATATCGCGGTATTTCGGCCGACAGGGGGGCCCACCCACCTCACGTGGGGCTGCTGTCAGACCTAGCCTGTCACGATATTGCGCAAAATATCGTGCGAAATATCGCGCGAATAATTCTGTCGACAGCGGGGCCCACCTCATGTGGGACGGCTGGATTTGACAGCTCCGAGCGCGAAAAATTTGGTGAAATCTCGTGATATATTGCGCGAAATTTCATTCTTTCGATATATCTCAGGCGACAGCTGGGTCCCGCTGCACGTGGGTGACCAAAAGAGACGACAGCAGCGGCATCTTTCGTGAAATTTCGCACGAAATTTTTGAAAATTTGACATTTGGCTGTAGGGAATCAGCCTTTTGGTGGATTTGGCCCGAAATTTTTGCCAAATGTCACTTTCGGAGCGGCATTTCGTGGTGAGATTTTTGGGTTTTTGTTTATTTAAGGCTGCCCGGATCCCTTTCACAGCCGAAATAGGCTTGCTCCCTCTCTCTCTCTCCTCTCCCTCTTTGCTCACACAGGCTCTCTTACTCTCTCTCTTCACAGTTTCACACCAAAATAGGCTCTTTTTCACAGCCAAAATAGGCTCTCTTCAGTCTTCACAGTCGAAATAGTCTTGGACTCTTGGGAGTTGGGACAACATTTGGTGATTTTGGTCTCTCTTCCTCTCTTTCTCTCCTCTCACTCTTTGCTCCCTCTATTTCGGTTTGAAATTTTTTGGTTGGAATTTTTTGGGACAACACTTGGTACATTTTTTAGGTTGGGTGACTTGGATCGAAATCTTTCGTTTTTTTTTAGTTGAGTTTTTTTTTTAAGTGCTAACTTTTAAATTCCAAGATTAGTGGTGCTAAATTGCTAATGCAGCAATGCTATTATGGTTTTAACTTTTAAGGCTTTTTTTTAGTTGAGCATTTTTTTAGTGGTGCTTCGCTAACTTTTAACTTTTAAGATATTTTTTTAGTGGAGCATTTTTTTAGTGGTGCTTCGCTAACTTTTAACTTTTAAGATATATTTTTAGTGGAGCTTTCTTTTACTTGAGCTATTTTTTAGTGGAGCTATTTTAGTGGAGCTATTTATGGACTATGGTTTTAACTTTTAAGGCTAATTTTAGTGGTTTTAATGCTATTTATGGTGCTAATGTTATTCGTTGTAAAAATTGTCACTCTTCTCTTATCTCTTCTCTTTCTCTCTTGTTTTTCGGTGCTAATTTTTTCGGTATTAAATTTTCGGTGTGAAAATTATTTTGGTGTGAAATTGATTCGGTGTGAAATTTTTTGGACAGATAGACACCAAAACACATTGTCTTCCATTCGAAATTGTCATAAGTTTCATGCGGAAAAGTTGGTATAATTTTTTTGCATTTAAGCTTTTTATGTCATTATGTGCCACTTCTCTCTCGCTTCTCACTCATCTTTCTTATACTCCATTTTGTTTTGGTTGTGCAAAGGTGTAAAGGGCTGTGACAGCTTGATAGGAGAGTGCAAAGTTAAAACTTGAGTCTCAACTTGGAAGAAATCTTATAACAAAGGTATGTCTTATTTACTTACTTTATAGATAAAAACTTTTAAAGTGAACTTCCATTGGTAAATTATATTAGATAAAATCCTAAATATTCGATAAAATCTTAAAATAATTATTAATTAAACATTCAAGGGTTAAAATTAATATATAAATCAAATAAATACTATCATGATAGAATCATAGAAACGACTTCTTTTAGAACACATCTTGCACTTAGATTTCTCGATAGAAACGACTGTAAGTTTTTTACTGAATATTCTATTGATTGACAGTGTCTAAGAAAAGCTTGTCTAAAAAAGATTGGAATTTAAGAGAGCCTAGTGCTCCTCCACCGATCTAGAGTTGATCTGGCAGTCACGCCTTAGAATATTCAATTGGATATCTGAAGTTTAATCTATCTTGATACCTTGTTACACATACACTCGTAGGATCCCCGTAATTATCTAAAAAAATCTTTTCATGACTCTAGTAGAAAAAGCTCGGCACATACACTTCTATGTGTGTGTCTAGTCTGTAGTCCTCATAATCTAGAGATTTTGATTAGAGGTATTGACTATTAAAATAACAAATAAATTAACTTAAAAATTAATGTTATTTTTATAGACTTACAGTAAAATTAAAAAAAAAGATATTGGATGGGAACACGGTGTTGCAGTATCTGGTGATAAGTCCAAGTCACAATGCAATTATTGCCAAAAGATTCTAAAGTGTAGAGGGATATCAAGACTGAAACAACACTTAGCTGGAGGTTTTATGTACCAAATGTCCAAAAGAAGTTAGAGATTTAATGAGTGATGTGCTCAAAACAAGTAAGGATAAGACACTGGATAAAAGGAGGGTTAAGGAGCAATTTAGTGAGACTTTGGCTGCCCCTATCCATATTGAAGAGGGGAACTCTAACGATGATGATCCAGCCTTCAAGGAGGCATGTCATATGTCCCGTGCCCAATAGTGAGACCGGGATCAGAGAGAGAGGATAGAGTGTACGAGACCTGATTTTGGTCATTCTGTACGTGAGACGGGAGGTAGTTCTGGTACTCGAGGTACTAGCCATGGGGAGGGTATTGGCGGCTTGTGGCGCTCAATGTCTATGAGGCAAGGTAAGTCTTTACAGTCAACTTTTGATCCATATGCTTACAGGGCAGGATACGAGTCAACCAATAATTTCACAAGTAGTAAATAAGAAGGGGATTAAGGCTAGACTGTACAAGGTCATTGTTAGATTTGTACACTACGGGGGTTTGCCACCTAATGCAGTGGCTAATAATCCCTTTTACCAGACAATACTTGATGAGACTGGTAGGTGTGGACTAGGAGTGAAAGATCCGAGTGCATATGAGTTGATGAACCCACTCTTTGATCAAGAGGATAACGATATCCAAAAATATATAGGGGACTTTAAAAAAAAATGGCCACAATATGGTATTACTATCATATATGACGGTTGGACAGGTCCCACGCACATGTCACTAATAAATTTTATGGCATGCAGTGATGGTAAAACAATTTTTCTTAAATCAGTTGACACGTCTGCATATATAAAGGACCATTAATATTTGTATGATTTGATGAAAGAAGTTATAGATATGGTAGGAAAAGAGAATATGGTACAGATTATCACTGATAATAGTAATGCATATCTGAAAGATAGAAAAAAAAACTCATGGATATAAGTGGTTATAACTTGTTCTGGACCCCCTTGTACTACTCACTGTATAGACTTGATGCTTAAGGATATTGGAAAGAATAACAAAGTAAAGAATCTGGTACAGATGGCGAGAACAATAACAAACTTCATCTATAATCACATTTATGTGCTTGCTATGATAAGGGAGAAATATAAGGGGAATATTATGAGATCGGGTCTCACTAGATTTGCAAGCAACTAGTTGCCCTACAGAGCTTGCTCGATAAGAAAGATAGTCTTAGGGCAATGTTTACTTCTCTAGAGTGGCTGCAATATCAGGGGCGACATGCTAGTGTAAATATTGAGGACTTGGTTAGGCAGTCTTCGTTTTGGATTAAGGTCCGTGAAGTTGTCGATATTCTCGATCCTATTATGAAAGTATTGCGGATAGTGGATGGGCATAAGAAGCCCACCATGGGATATATGCATCGTGCTATTGATCTGATGAAAGATCAATTGAAAATCACTCGTTCTCCTGATTGGATATTAAAGATCATTGAAAAAAGGTGGACAACACAGCTATAACATCCCTTACATAAGGCTGGTAAGAATCTATCCCTTATGTATAATTAGAGCTTATCATTATAATTATGATGATTATGTAATCTTTTTTGTAGCATTCTATTTGAATCCGATGTATCACTATAATCTCGATCTTGGAATTCGAGATGACCTGACTCAAGGGATTCAAGATGTAGTTGTGAAGTTAGTATTAGATCCAAATGAACAAGTGATCTGTCTTAGTGAGGTAATCTTGTAAATAGATTACATACTTTAATTTATATGAGATGAAGCTTTTAACTGAGTATGTCTTATTAAAGCTTTAATTCCCTCAATCTTGTAGTTGAAGAACTTTAGAGATGCGATGGGTAACTTCGCGACACCGGCTACAATAAGTAGGAGGTAGTTAACACAACTAGGTCAAATATTTAAAATCATGAATAAAAATCATAAACACTTTTTTTATTTATTAAGGTTTACTTAGTGATATTTTTTTATTAATGTAGCTGAATGGTGAGTAACTTATGGCACTTTGGCCCTAAATCTATGCAAAGTTGACATTCGAGTCCTTTCACAAACCGTTTCATTATCCGGTTATGAACGTAATTGGAGCACGCTTGAGTTAATCCACACTAAGAGAAGAAACAGGCTGGGGCATGAGAGGTTGGAGAAACCTGTATGCGTACATTACAATTTACGAATGATGATAAGGAATTTAAAAGAAGGAGAGGATAGGGACAT
Source organism: Chamaelirium japonicum (assembly GCA_947650365.1). Lineage (NCBI taxonomy): Eukaryota > Viridiplantae > Streptophyta > Magnoliopsida > Liliales > Melanthiaceae > Chamaelirium > Chamaelirium japonicum. Next base: position 122,450,051 of record OX393549.1, on the reverse strand, counting down.
GGAGCCGATCGATCTTAGCAATATTTTTTCTAAAGACGCAGAGGAAGACCCACTATATGAGAAGTTTACGGAGTTGGGATCTTCAGCCATGGACACCCCCTCAGGTAGATCGATCATATATATTGCCTCACAGATGGATATAGATATTACAGACCTAGAGACCCAGGCTCATAGCAGTAGCATCGATGGGGATGACGATGATAGTCATAGTGGTAGTGATGATGTTTCTGGCGGTGGTGGTGGTGGTGGGGGCAGTGGTCATAGTAGCGGTGGTGGTGGGGACAGTGGTGGTGGCGGTGGGGGCAGTGGTGGTGGTGGTGCTTCGGTATCACAGAGACCATTAAGCCTATTTACTAAAGAAGATCAGTTTGAATATACTACTTAGGATCGTGATCATGCTAATCCACGACAGAAGAGGGCGAGACATTATGAGCGTAGACGAGGTACTCTGAGATAGACTGATAGAGATAGTTCCATATCTACTCATTGGAGCCAAGAGGTTGACTCATTATCATCTCAGTTTGATTAGATAAGCACGAGCAGTGGCATATATGGTGGATACAATTATGGTCAGGGATAGACTAGTGACCCATATAGTCAACCTTATAGCCAACTGGGTACCAGTGGGATTTTCTACTCTCCATATGGATATCCTGACTAGAGCGGTAGTTCTTATGGCTCTCAGCCTCAGCCTCAGCCTCAGTCTCAGGGATATCAACTATATCTATATGGATATGATCATCCGATAACTGAAAGTGCAGCTATATATCCCTATACAGATGGAAGGGTCACCATCGCTTTGTATACACAGTATCCGGTGATTGGATATTTGGTTGGGGTGTCAGGACCAGAGTATGAGCAATATGTGAGAAAGTTTATAGAGTGGCATCAGCGGTATATGACATGGCATCACTATTGTATAGATTATCTTTCATCCATCTACCAGAGGCGAAATTCAAGAAATGATTATGAGCCGGGCCGCCGATTATTTTGGCAATAGATTTGATGTTTCGTTAGAATTTTGATGATGTATTCTTAATTTCTTATGCACTTTTGGGTTTTGGGTATATAGTCTCTATTTTTAATCAACTATTCTTATGAGCTGGCTGGTCGTTCATCAGTTTAGACTTCTTTTATAGTTCAATATTACTTATTAATTATTATCATTTACAGATGGTCTCCCAACCTCCTCCGTATAGAGATTCTGGGTTAAAAGACATAGGGTGGCAGCATGGCTTCCCCTTGGACACAAAGAAACAGAAGTCATAGTGTGCATATTATGGTAAACAAATCGAAAGTAGAGGTGTTACACAGCTGAAACAATACCTTGTCGGCTGTTTCCCTGATGTAGCAGAGTATTTGAAGGCTCCACTTGAAGTCAGAGTATCCATGCGCAATCTATTGAGAAGCGGAGAATACAAAGGAATTCAGTTTCGAACCCTTAGGCAACCCAAGAAGGGACAGATCGAGAAGTCCCGAGACTCCCGACATACCAATACTCTATCAAGAAAGAATCGTTCAGATGATGATATCGAGTACCCGCTAGATATTAAGACAGAAGAGGAGAAGGCTCAATTTTGACAAGCGATCTTAGATTCAAGACACTCTCAGCGGGAGCAAGCTAAGAGACGATGGATGCCGACAAAGTTTACTCATGATGCCAGTGCAAGCGGTAGTGGAGCTGGTCTGGCAAGGGTTGATGATGATGTACCTACATGGACTACGAGTGAAGAAGAAAATGCTGATGATGATGTCATTACATGGACAAGTGATGATGAATGATTATTTTTACTTCTTTGTGATAAAAATAATGTATATATATTATTCCAACTTAGTTATAATTGTTCATGTAAGTTAATCAACATTATCAAATATCATTTTACGTTATTTGAACTTTAGATATCATATCTTGAAACCCCCGAGTGAGATGCATCTGTACAGCGTGCATAAAAATCAACAGCACCTGCATAGAATATATGATATGTGAAACTCTACCCTCCTAGACAGGGTAGAAATATTATTTGAGTGTTCCAAAGTATGTATCTATACTTGATTTATGACTATCCAGAGTTTTATTAAAAAATTTCTTCGAAAAATAAATATTTCAACTATTTCTATAAAAATGCAATATTTCCACACTATCGAAATATTTCCACAACATATTTCCATATCCAGAAGGTCAAAATTTCCACCGAAATGGAGATTTCGAACCTTGGTTTCTCCTCTAACATCTGGTGCACATGGTACTTAAACCCTAAACCCTATTCCAGGAGGCACCACAGTCCGGCGCAAACAACCACAACCACCACACCGGTGGATCCCAAAAGAGAGGGGAGACCACTAAGGCTTCAAAAGAAAGGGGAGGCCATTATTAGAACTAATATAAAATTTCTACTAATTAAGTCCATTGTAATTCTAAAAATCTTGCACTTGGCTCACGATGTATTGCATCGTATGCCACCATATGTTGGGATCACATGTATTCATGCATTGTATCACATGCAGCAAGGAGAGCATGCACTACAAGACAAGTGCATGCATCACTTGTCTTAGTGCTCTCTTACAGCCATCCACCATACCCACGTGCATAGCTAGCATCCCACTTGCACCGCAAACCCAGGTGGCCTGTTACTCCCTTCCGTTTTTGAATCCTTTTATTTAGACAATCATTACATCGGGCTATTACACAAGGTAGAGTTGTCACATGGCTGGGATTGCTATCGTGTGATACATTATTAAAGGATAAGCAATCATCCATTAGTGTCTCCTATAATTACTCCCATCTTTGCTTCAACGGCTAGTGGGGTTGGGCTATATAAAGAGAGTCATACCTCTTGTTTGAGACAAAGAAGAAACAAGCATTCCCTCTCAGCTTCCTCTGAAAAAGCTATGTTGCTCTTTAGATTCTACAATAGCGAAGCTCTACCTCTCTTCTTGGTCTTCCACCGAAGAGATGATTTCTCCATCAAAGCTTTGTCTCTCTGTTCGATCTGCTACCGAAGGGACTCTCTTGTTCTATTGCTGAGTTTCTGAAGGCTCGATTGGGTTCGCAAAGCCTCCATGGAACCGTGCCGATGAGGAGGAGTGCGTCTGCATGAGGGTCGTCGTATCTCTACTAGTTGGTGCATGGAGTCCCGCAGGTGGGGAGGCAATTCGGCTTTTAGTACAACGATTGCTCGCTTCGACCACACAGGCCACAATCTAATTCTACTCTTCTTTACGTATATAAGTAGTAGACATCTCTTTCAAGTTTAAAAGATAAATTACCTTATAAACCACATATGATTTGTTAGCCCTGCTATAAAATACCCAACATTCTAAAAGCCAAATTGTTTATTTTTAAGACTTAATATAGCATTGGGGTTTCTGCATAATTGTTTCTTGATTTCTAAAATCAAATTTAAAATTACTTTTATAACCTTAGTAATCCAACTTGGGTTATTTTACGATTTTTGGTGATTATACGATTTTTGGTGAATCATCCATTGTTGATTGGTGTCTAGATAAGCTTGTCAAAAGGACCTAAAATCACCCAAGAAAGACTGGTGCTTAAGAGTGCCAAGTGCTCTACCACATTTCTAGAGCTAATTTGATAGCCACAACTTGGAAAAGTCATTTGGATTTCCGAATTTTAATCTAGAGATACTCAAGGTATATTACTTGGTCAGAGGATTAAATTTTGACAAACATCTTCTTCACATATTTTGCAGATAAACCATATATCCCAATACCTAAGTTTTGAAATGCCTACTCCATCTAAGGAACACCTTATCATAAATCCCAAAAAAATTGATGGGAACAACTTTAAGAGGTGGAAAAAACAGATGATATACTGGTTAACTACACTCAGGTTTTTATCCGCACTCAACGATAGTGCAACTGAGGTCAGTCTAACTGTCTTTAAGAACACTACTCGCCGCATAACCCGATCCCACCATAATAACCAAGCCAATCAGGATGAACCAGGGTCTAGTAACTCTGCACCCATTAGAATCCCACAGGAAATAGAATATCATTGTCTTCACCGAATCCTGAGTGCCCTGTCTTATAGGCTATATGGTATCTATTACACCATTACCGATGCAAAAGAATTGTGGGATATCCTAGAGGAGAAGTATGGCCTTGATGATGCTGGAATCAAACACTTCGAAACAGCTGATTTCAATAAATTTAAAATGGTCAATTTCAAACCTATGAATGACTAGATCCACAAGTTTGAAACCCTCATCCATCATCTGAAGGCCAATGGGTCTAGTCTGGATGAGACTTACCAAGTAGCATTTCTGATAGACAAACTACTATCCTCTTGGTCGGACTTTGCCAAGACTCTTAACCACACACAAGGTAAGTTTTCCATGACCCAACTCTTAAACTCCATCAAAGTTGAAGAATAGCATAGGCTTAGGGAGAAACCTAAAGTTGATCACAACCCGAAGGTGAACATGGTTGAGAATGTTCCCAAGCCTCAGAAGAACAAAAACTAGAAGCACACGTACTGTTCAAACCAAAACCATTCATACCGTCCAAACCAATCCAAATCTTTTAAGAAAAAAACCCTTTTCCAAACCTCAGAACCATAAAAACTTTAGGAATCAGAAGAGCAAAGATGGAGTACGATGTTGCTTCGTGTGTGGACGTACCAATCATATGGCAAGCCAATGCTTCTACAAGAAGACTGCGGCACCGACTTCTAGAAGAAATGGTCTGAGCCCACACGGACCTCAAGTCAACATGGTGATTTCTAGAGATGATCCATCTGAGACAACTTTCAGGTCATCTCACTTCACCCCTGAAGTTAAACTGATGGAACAAGCATGTGATTGGTGGATTTAAACCGAAGCAAACATACATGTATGTTCTAACTGCTCCTGGTTCTTCTCTTATCAGGTCTCAAGTGAAGGAGCTATAAGCATGAGGAACAATGCTGAGGCACACATACTAGGAGTTGTCGAGTCAACCTAAAGCTTACTTCCGACAAGACTTAACCCTACACGACATCCACCACGTTTCGAAGATCAGGTGCAACCTAGTTAGTGGATCTCTATTAGTAGAGAGTGGCTATCATCTTGTTTTTGAAGCAAATAATGTTGTAATAATGAAAGGCGTGAGTTTTATTGGAAAACGATATTTATTAGATGGTTTATTTATATTGAATATTATTGAATCAAATTAAATTCCTATAATTTTGAATGTTAAGTCTTCATCTATTTGGCACAGTAGATTAGGACAGGTCAACTACGGATCTATTAGGAAACTAATTAATGCGCCTAAGCCTAATCCCTAAATTCGATGTTTCTGACCAAAACAAGTGTAAGATATGCATAGAAACCAAGCAATCCAAGAAACCCTTTAGATCCATAGATCAAGATTCAGAAATCCTAGAATTAATACATAGTGATGTATGTGACTCTGGTAGAATCTCAATGGGAGATAATAAATATTTTGTAACCTTTATAGACGACCTTTCCAAATATTGCTACCTCTACCTAATCAAGACTAAGGATGAGGTTCTAAATAAGTTCAAAGCCTACAAAGCTATGGTAGAAAACCAACTAGAGAGATCAATTAAGATTCTTAGGTCTGATGGGGGGGAGAATATACCTCAAATGCATGAGGTGACTAGCCCATACATGAGGTGACTAGCCCATACACCCCTCAATCAAATAGAGTAGCTGAGAAAGAAAATAGAACCCTTATGGATATAGTCAACATATTGTTAATCAGCTCAAGAGTTCTTGAGAACTTATGGGGGGAAGCTTTGGTAACATTATGTTACATTCTAAATAGAGTTCCCTATAAACACAATGACCTAACTCTATATGTGATATGGAAGAATAGGTACCCAAACCTCAGTTTTCTCAAAGTGTGGGGATGCCTGGCAAATGTCAGAATCCCCGACAACAAGAGAAAGAAAATTGGACCCAAAACCATAGATAGTATCCTCATTTGCTATGCTTCTGAAAGCAATGTCAATAGATTTCTAGTGTTCAACTCTGAAATCAGTGAGATAGTCAATAACATCATAATAGAAGCAAGAGATACAACATTCTTCGAGAGTATTTTTCCCTTTAAGACTCGAATTAACCATGAACCCAATGAGAATAAAAGTACCAGAATAGGATCTAGTTCTAGTAGACCTAGTCCTATGGTAGAAGACGACCCAACTCAACTTAGAAGGAGTAAGAGAGTCAAAGTAGAGAAAATTCATGAAGACTTTTATGCCCTACTAATAGAAGATTTCCCTACCACTTATGAGGATGCTATAAAGTCTTATGATTCACCTTTTTGAAAAGAGGCCATAGATAATGAGATGCAATCCCAGATTCAAAACCACACCTGGGAACTTTCTGATTTACCCCCTGGGTGCAAACCTAAAGGTTGCAAATGGATCTTAAAGAAAAAGCTTAGACCCGATGGGACAATAGACGAATTCAAAGCGAGATTAGTCGTGAAGGACTTTACCCAAAAGCCTGGAATTGACTACTTTAATGTCTATGCCCCTGTAGCTAAAATTACAACAATTAGGGTCCTCATAGCACAAGCTTCCATCCACCAATTAGTTATACATCAAATGGATCTGTAGGAGTTTTGGAATTTGATAAAATTTGGTGAGGGTGTTGTATAGGATAAGATGATCATCCTCACCAATTTTCATCAAATTCAAAAACTTCTAGGGTGGTCAAATGGTCGAAGCCAAATCTGTTGTCCATAGTCATTGTTAAAATCTGCAGATTTTACTTCGACCATTTGACCCCCCTATAAGTTTTGGAATTTGATGAAAATTGGTGAGGATGATCATATTACCCTAGAAAACACACTCACCAAATTTCATCAAATTCCAAAACTTCTAGGGGGTTCAAATTACCTGCAACTCATTTTCTCCTACCGCAGCTCATAGCTCAATGTAACAGCCCTCTCTCTCTCTCTCTCTCTCTCTCTCTCTCTCTCTCTATCTATCTATATATATATATATATATATATATATATATATATATATATATATATATATATATATATAGAAAGAGAGAGAGAGAGATATATTAGGTTGCACTGTGGGCTGCGGCAAAGAAAATGAGCTGCGAAATAGTGTCCGTCCGATCGGAATTGATCAAACGACACACAAAAATCCCACTCCGGATCAAACCCGTGTCGCATTTGATGGTTCGTTCGATTCCATCTGTTGGATCGATGGAATCGAACGGACCAAAAAATTTCGATGTTATTATAGCGGCTACAGTAACAACGAATTTAGTTTGGGCTGTTCGAATCCAATCGATCCAACGAATGGGATGATTGTTGTGTCCTGGTGATTTCCATCCGTTGGATCTGATGGATCGAGCAGTCTAAAAAAAATTTGTTGTTACTGTAGCGGCTACAGTAACAGCGAAAATCATTTTGGTCTGTTCAATTCCTATCGATCCAACGGATGGCAATCGTCCCTAACCAACGGATGGGAAACTGTTGGATTGATAGGAATCGAACAGCCTAAACTAAATTCACTGTTACTGTAGCCACTACAGTAACAGCGAAATTTTTTTGGTCCATTTGATTCCATCGATCCAAATGATGGAATCGAACGAACCATCAAATGCGGCACGGGTTTGATCCAAAGCAGGATTTCTGTGTACCGTTTGATCAATTCCGATCAGACGGACATCGTTTCGTAGCTCATTTTCTTCGCCGCAGCGCACAGCGCAACCTAACACACCTCTCTCTCTCTCTCTCTCTCTCTATATATATATATATATATATATATATATATATATATATATATATATATATATATATATATATATATATAGAGAGAGAGAGAGAGAGAGAGAGGAATGTTACAATGAGCTATGAGCTACGGAGGGAGAAAATGAGCTATGATCATTTTGACCACCCAAGAAATTTTGGAATTTCGTAAAAATTGGTGGGTGTGTTGTCTAGGGTAACATAATCATCCTCACCAATTTTTAAGGAATTCCAAAACTTATAGAGTCATCAAACGGTAGAAGCTTTATCCACAGTCCGTAATAACCGTTAATTTTGCTTCTACCGTTTGATGACTATAGAAGTTTTGGAATTCCTTGAAAATTGGTGAGGATGATCATGTTACCCTATACAACACACCCACCAATTTTTACAAAATTCCAAAATTTCTAGGGTGGTCAAAATGATTGTAGCTCATTTTCTCCCTCCGTAGCTCATAGCTCATTGTAACATTCCTCTATATATATATATATATATATATATATATATATATATATATATATATAGGGTCAGGATCGGATGAACCAGCAAATAACCCAGCACCCTTTGAGGCACCTAGAGGTTTTAGAATGGATTGATTTTTTGTAGACATGTTGTCTATGATATGTTGATCATCCTCACAAAAAATCAGCTCATTCTAAAACCTCTAGGTGCATCAAATGAGATCTTCAAATCAACGGTTAAAATTGACACTCAAAAACCGTTGATTTGAAGAGCGCATTTGATGCACCTAGAGGTTTTAGAATGGGCTGATTTTTTGTGAGGATGATCAACATACCATAGACGACATGTCTACAAAAAATCAGCCCATTCTATAACCTCTAAGTGCATCAAAGGGTGCTGGGTTATTAATGGGTCCCTGGGTCATCCGATCCTAACCCATATATATATATACATATATATATATATATATATATATATATATATATATATATATATATATATATATATATATATATATATATATATATATATATATATATACATATATATATATATATATATATATATATGAGGGCTGGGTTCCTATGACATGTCATAGGGAGTACCCTATGACATATGGTGAATTAGTAATGCTAGAATGTTTAGAATGTGCTGAATTTTTTTGAGGGTGATCACCTTACCTTAGATAGAATGTCCACAAAAAATCAAAGTGTTCTATAACTTTTTGGGGCATCAAATGCTAGACGCTTTATCGGCCATCCATTTTAACCGTTAAATTGAAAATCATATTTGATCCATCTAGAAGTTTTAGAATGAGCCGATTTTTTACGGGGGTCCTATCTAAGATAGGGTGATCATCCTCATAAAAATTCAGAACATTCTAAATATTCTAGGGTTAATAACTCATCGTATGTCATAGGGTACTCCCTATGACATGTCATAGGAACTCATTTCCCATATATATATATATATATATATATATATATATATATATATATATATATATATATATATATATATATATATATATATATATATATATATATATATATATATATATATAGGGGCATGCTATAATGCGGTACGTGTGACATTGCACCGCAGCTGTCTGATGCACGCGCTGCGTGCATGCGATGCACGCAGCGGTGCATCTGACGATTGCGGTGCGGTGCCGCACTTACCGCATGTCGCATTATAGCATATATATATATATATATATATATATATATATATATATATATATATATATATATATGGGGAGGGATACTCGTACTCATGGCCTCTTACTTATATAGTTACCTATGATCTGGGCCTTCCATTTAATGCGAACATCATTGCTTTAAGTCCCCATTTAATTCGAACTGTACGTCGGGATCTAATGGACGGCCCGGATCATAGGTAACTATATGAGTAAGAGACCATGAGTAAGAGTATCCATATGAGTAAGAGATCATAGGTAACTATATATATATATATATATATATATATATATATATATATATATATATATATATATATATATATATATATATATATATATACTCGAAGGCTTCATTGTCTCTGGCCAAAAAGCTAAGGTTGTGGGGGATGATCTCCGTGCCGACCCGAAGACTCCACCCAACTAGTCAATCGAGTCGAGTCGAAGGTCTGGATAAACATTTATCTAGTTTGTTGATTCGGATGTTGATATCTTCGAGTTAAACTTCTGAATAATCGAAAGGTTGTTTGACATGAGATATGATCTCGGAGTTCAGCCGAAGCCAACGTCTCTGTGCTATAAGAAGCAACCTAAATTCTCTAACACTTGACCTGAAGTGACCTCGATAGATCGAGTGTCACTGATTTCTCTTCTAAAAGAAGATCGAAAGGTTGGAAGGTCAGAGTTCTAGATTTTCGAAAGTTTGATTTCAGAAATATAATAGTCGATCTTCTTACACTTGTCGGGTCTGCTATTTATAGAGTTTTTGGACAGGATCCGGGGTAGAGGGCGGTTTTTTACAGCTGTCGTCTGGATCCCGGTGGGGGCTGGTGGCTCCATTATCATCTCTGCGGACCCCCGGACAGGGCTGGTAGGTCCCGTCGTCGTCTCTGTAGACCCCCAGGCAGGGCTGGTGGATCTCATCGAGGGGTGTTGGTCAAAATTTGCACCTACAGGTACCCCCTCTAAGTTAGCAAGAGGCTGATCTGGCTCACTTGGAACAAAGGTGCAAAATCCAAACCCCCTGCCCAAGGGCTGGTGTCATTGAGGTCTCGTTAAGCATCTCTGGCTGATTGGTCTTTGGCAACCGGTCGATCAAGACTTATCGATCGGATTTTGGAGATCGATCGGTCAATATCGACCGATTGGGTGCTTTCGACCGATGGAACCTTGGGCGATCGGGCAAAGAGACAGGTTTTTCGTCCGATCCTTTGGAAAATTTACCCGATCATCTTCCTGTCGATCGGGTGAATTTATCGACCGATCGGTCAAATTTGTCCGATTGGGTATCTTTTATCGATCGATCAAAGTTGTCTGATCGGGTGTTTTCAACCGGTAGGACTTTGGGCGATCGGGCAAAAAACTATATTTTTTGTCCAATTATTTGGAAATTCACTAGATCATCTGCCTGTCGATTGGGTGAAATAATTTTGACCGATCGGTCAGATTCGACCTATTGGATAAGTATGATCGATCAGATATTTTCAACCAGTGGAGCCTGGGGCGATCGGGCTAAAAACTATGTTTTTTGCCTGATCCTTTAGAAATTAATCTGATCGTTTGTCTGTCGATTGGGTGAAGTCTTTTTTGCCGATCGATCAGATTCGACCGATTGGATAAGTTTGACCGATCGGATATTTTTAACCGGTGGAGCTTGTGGCGATCGGTTGCCCGATCCTTTGGAAACTCACCCGATCATCTTCTTGTCGATTGGGTGAAGTCTTTTTGGCCGATCGGTCAAATTTGATTGATCGGATAAGTTTGACCAATCGGATATTTTCAACCGGTGGAGCTTGGGGCGATCGGGCAAAAAACTACGTTTTTTGCCCGATCCTTTGGAAATTCACCCGACCGTCTGCTTGTCGATTGGGTGAAGTCTTTTTGGCCGATCGGTCAGATTCGATCGATTGGATAATTTTGATTGATCGGATATTTTCAACCGGTGGAGCATGTGGCAAACACATTTTTTGCCCGATCCTTTGAAAATTCACCTGATCGTCTTCCTGTTGATTGGGTGAAGTCTTTTTGGCCGATCGGTCAGATTCGACCAATCGGATAATTTTGACCAATCGGATATTTTCAACCGGTGGAGCTTGGGGCGATTGGGGCAAAAAACAACGCTTTTTGCTCGATACTTTGGAAATTCACTTGATCGTCTGCCAGTCAATTGGGTGGCCGATCAGTCAGATTCGATAATCGGATAAGTTTGACAGATTGGATATTTTTAACCGGTGGAGCTTGGGGCAATCAGGCAAAAAACTATATTTTTTGCCTGATCCTTTGGAAATTCACCCGATCGTCTACCTGTCGATTGGGTGAAGTCTTTTTGGTTGATCGATTAGATTCGACCGATCGGATAAGTTTGGCCGATCAAATATTTTCAACCGGTGGAGCTTAGGGCGATCGGGCAAAAAACTACGTTTTTTGCCCAATCCTTTGGAAATTCACCCGATCGTCTGCTTGTCAATCGGGTGAAGTCTTTTTGGCCTATCGATCAAATTTGACCGATTGGATTTTTAAAATTTCACCCGATCGTCTGCCTATCAATCAGTTGACGTGGAGTTGGTGTTTCGTCTTCCTCGTCATTTCGTCTGGCCTGTCGATTCATCTGGCATGTCGCTTCGTCTGGCCTGTCGATTCGTTTGTCCTATCATTTCGTCATCCAGTCTGATGCCGCCACATGTCACATAGATTTTTCCATCAAGCTTTTTGGGAGCATATAAACCGTGTCCCGGAGTTCATTTTTCCCCATGCTGTTAGAAATTTTCTGACTTCTCTGCTTTCTGCTCTTGCTCTCTACTCTTGCTCTTGGTTGCGATGGCCTCTGCAAGATGCACCAGGAACATCGTTCCCCCTAAGGTGAAGCCGTCTCAGCGCGATGGGTCGAAGAAGGGGAAAGCCACTGCTGAGCCTTCATCGCCGAAGATTGCGAGGAAGGGCAAGGCACGATAGCCTCGACACCCTTAGCAAGAGGCATTTGGGTGTCGAATTCGCCTCTGTGCCCACTAAGCCTAAGCACATTCCCAAGTCTGACTTTGTTCTGTGGCCGCTAAAGCCTCTGTCTGAGGAGCCTGCCTTTGAATACAGGATCGGGCGAAAGACCACCTACACCAACAGGGAGAAGTGGGAGAGGCTTCTGGGGTTCTTTACTGACAGCATCCATCGCCCAGTGCTCGCTGGGGTACAAGCTGCTTTCGGTATCGACAAGCGATCGGTCTACACCGAGGTGGCTAGCAAGGAGAAGATCATGGGCACGATCGTGATATCGGGTAACTCAACTGTGAGCTACGTCTGCCCCTGCTCCCCTTCGCGGCCAAGTTGCTGAACACATCCGGACTCTTCCTCGGGCAATTGAAAGAAAATGCATGGAGGATTATCTATGCCTTCTATAGGGCGGAGACTGATCACCAGGACAAGCTGAGGGCCTGCTACTCCAGCATTCTTGACGGCGAGTAGACAAGGATCGAGCTGGGCTACTTCTTCTACCACTATCAGTGGGTTTCGAGGAAGGACAGTCCAATTTTCAATCTGCACGGCATCTCTGCCCTTCGTCCCATCACCGACACAGTCCCCTTAGATAAACTATACACCGATTGGCCGATCTCCATCTTTAGGGCATGGACTCCCCTATCGGTGCCTGAGATGCCTCGCAACCATATCCACAAGGAGGTTGAGCGATACGGGCTGGGAGCCAACCTTTGTTGGTCAACCGAGCAGGTCGGATCGATCGACAATATGTTTTTGGAGTAGACCTGCGGGACCAGGTCATGGAAGCAGTTCGCAAACTGCTCGGTCCGCCACGGCAACGCCAATCTGATGCACCGGCTGTTGGAATTGGATCCGCTAATCAGAGTCACAGCGGAAGCAAAAGAAAGATCTGAAGATCATACGGTGTATATTTCATTATAATTTCGCTATAAAACAATCTACATGCAAATCTATGATCTTAGCATATGTGCGGACACCCTAGAGGCATACTATGATCTATGGAAGACATGCATGCATCTAGTTAGGTGTTTAGAATCATCATACCTTTTGGATCTATGATCCGGAGACAACGGAACGATGAAAAACCGCACTTGAATCGCAAGGGAAACTGTCGGATAGCACCTTGTCCTTTGCGAATTGAAGAATCCTCGAAATCCCGTCTCTGAGTGCAAGGATTACGAGCCGACGGAGGAATCCGTTGCGAAGACGATGGCGAGCCATGAGATTTTATCCTCCTCTTTCTCCTTTCTTCCTTCTCCTTCCTTCCTTTTCCTTCTCCCTTCTTCTTCCTCTCTTTTCCTTGGCCGAAACCACAAAGGAGGAGGCTAGTAAGGGGGTTCGGATTTTCTGGAGGAGAGGAACCATAGGGCCGGCCCCTCCCTCTCCCTATTCCTATATAGGGTCGGTCTCCCATGGCTTCAAGGAGTCTTGGGCCGGCCCCTAGGTGGATAGGGATAAGGGGGGGCGGTTTTTAGGGATTCCGGGTGTCTATCGTGAAGCCTGGATGAAAACGCCCTTCACGAAAAGCGGAAAACTGAAAGAGAGACTGAGTGAGGTGCGCTACTCGAAATCGAGTTCCGTCAGCGCCTATGAGCTCCTGAAATTATTCCACTCATTCTAAGATCCATATTCAATGTATTCTGAATCATATTTCAGTATTTACCAAAATACCCCTATGGCCCGTAACACATGTGAATTAGGTTCTTTGGCTCCGGGCTTGCGCTCCATCGCGCTACTTCGCATCCAACGTATCCAACTAGGTCAGGGAATAATTCCTATACGCAATGATAGGGTGGAACCTTCAGGGTTCGAGATCTCTAGCTCCAACCGGATCCCTGATTAACTGTTCCGGTGACATACCGAAAGTTTCGTCAATCAACCCTAATCCGATTAACCCGCGTAGCCACCCAGAGTGCGACGCGAGTTGAACTCTAGTGATCCTAAACTTATTGTCACACCCCAGAAATCTAGAACCGATCCCTGGGGTGTGAAATGAGAAAAACAAAATGGTTTAGGGTCTACTCGCCTATCTATACCAATTAGGGTTTCTCACAGGGCTGTGACTCTCTCATAATTGAAGAAGGAGGGAGAAACAAGGAATGTTTTAAAACTTGGTTTTTATGAAAACATTTTTATTTTAAAAGAGAGATAAAATTTTTATCAACAGAGAGATGATCACGCTCGACCTTCAACCGAGTTATCCTCTCAGCATGTGTGGCTTGTTGGCGCCATCACATGCTGACAGGAATCCCTCTAAGGGAGCACGAGGCTCGAGCCTCCGACGGCGAGCTAGGAATCTCACCCTCTCCCTGACACTCAACACACTGGTCTAGGGTCCTATCTACAGGGCTAGTCAATTAGGCCGTTTAGATACTTATATTTTCACTGTAAACTATCCTAGGCTTGTGGCCTTAAGGAGAGGCCTACCCAAAATACCTCCAGTTGTATCAATGCTTCTAACAATTAACTAATCTTAGACTAACTGATTCTTATACAATATCCACCCATTACATTACCACAAAACTACATACCAAAATAAAATACTACTGAAACCCTAAAACTGCCTCCGGCCTCCCACTGCTACTCCCGAACCTCTGGACCTGCAGGAGAGTCTACTCGTGGGAAAGAGTAGCCCCCAATGGAAAATTGGGAGATTAGCCAAATTAATGGCTAGTGACATCCTATAGTCTTTAATAATATGAGACGACATATTTAATTGAATTAAATTACAGGAGCAGTTCAAAGTTTACAGAAGGTTAATCTAAGCCTATCAATAATCTATGTTCACATGCAATTCCTACTGTCACTAGGTTATCTACCATACAGTCCGTTAGATATACTACGGTGCTTAATTATGAATTACAATATAAATCATATCTCCTAAAGTGAACACCGGATAATTTGTTCATCCTGCTCTCGGTCGGGCTTTACCACAACCCTTGCCCGTGACCCCCTAGCCTACTGGTCTTCGGCTGCGCGTGCAGGGTGGTTCACGTCATTTGCGTGCACGGGGTCCAATCGTTCCACATGATAGATTATTATAATAATAAAATAGCTTCGATGTTTTCCCCGGAATTCGTACCGCGCTCGCAACCCATGTATTACGATAAGCCTAAATTACTCACCCGTATTCCCGTGTGCCCAGGTCTCCACACTCCACTTAGGAGGGTGGGACCCGATAATTATTATTTAATTATTAATTTTCAAAACTTAAGGAAATTCCTACTTACGATGTCTAAGCAATCAGCAGAAATATTATTATTAATATTATTAAGCATGCGTCGCCGGACTCGCGACTCCGCATGCAAGGCGGGGTCCACTCGACCACATGCGGCGATGTCCGGCGGGACCCGCATGCAGCGTTATGGATACCTACCTTTAGTCATTCTCATTTCCCACTATTAAAGACCACGCAAAGGTAGTAGATGTCACCTGGTTGACGTGCACGAGCTGCTGCTAGGTCCTGCTCCTCTTTGTCGACATGAACAGGTCTGAAAAGACACGCATAATCATGCGTTACCAATTTTAGTAATTAAAGTTGTTCCTACCGTCAATTTGACCCAAAGGTTCTGAAGTATCTGCTGCGTGCCATAGGCACAGGAGTCAGTACGAAAGTCGGGGTCTGGCCTAGCAATAGTAAGGCCTTGTCGAACTCGACGTGGCCGGGGTTGATGTTGAACACACGATACGGGGGACGATGGTACAGTAGGTAAAGTCCAATTAAGACCAGGATTGGCCAAAATGATGCCCTGGGTGCCATCGGGCGTCGATCTATTTTGCGTGCATTACGATGCCTCCGGGATAGACCTAGGGTAGTTGGCATCGCCAACAACAATGGCCTTACTACAGTTCAACTATACCAATCCGGGAAGACGATGGAAACCGCATCGGACACTACTACTGGTATGCATCCATGCTCTTAAAGAGCCTTTGCCATAAAAAAAAGTCGTCGACTACAGCCGATCGCAATAAAAGAGTTTCGACCCCAATCGTGTATCCGTAGGGGTTGGTTAGTGGTCGCTCGGCCACCAGGCACATGGCATGGTAGCTACAGCGAGGGAAGGTAGGGATGGTCGAGGACGCTGTGCAATGGCATGGTGGCACTGCTACTAGTTCAATATGAGAGCTTAAACTTATAATAAATAAAATTATCAATATGCCTTTATTATTATTACTATTATTTCCGGATCGAGTCATGGGTGCATTATTGCGATAAATCGATTTTAAAGGGTTGGTGGCTAGCATTGCTTGCTGCACAATCACCGGCCATATTACCGGTGGTCATCACAACGACAGAATAAGAAGACAAACGAGGTAATGGCCTGTAGCTGGTGGCTGTCAGCCTAATGGGTCTGACCGAGGATTGGTTCGGCCGTGCCGGTTGCACCATCTTCGACCACATGGTCGGCGACCATGACCATATCATGGGAAGAAGAGGCTAAAGAGGGTGCCTGAGGTCGATCTCAATAGAACCCAAGAGAAATAAAAAGGGTAAAGGGAGATGACAGGAGAGGGCTGACCCGTCGATGGGGGGTCCTCGACTCCCGCTGGGGCTCCTCCTCCTAGCTCCTTTGCCGTGCTGCCTCCTCCGCCACTCCTCGCTCTGGCCGCTACAAGCAGCCACCACAAAGAGAGAAATGAAGAGATCAAGAGGGAGAGAGAGAGAGAGAGATCAAGAAAGGGAGGTGAGATGAGAGAAAGGAGGGCTGGGGAAAGAGAGGTCGGGTTAGGGCTCGGATTGAGGGAGTAGAGGTGGGGGTGAGGGGTCTCGGATTGAGGAAGAGGGGAGAGGGGGGAATGGGGCAGAGGTTTTAAGGGAGGGGAGGGGTGGCGGCTAGAGTTTAGGGGCGGCGGGGGTGGCTGCGGCAGGGTAGGGGCGGCGGCTAGGGGGGCGGCGGCGGCCGGCGGGAATCCGGGGTCAAAGGGGGGCTCGGGATGAGGGGAGGGCGGCTCGATGGCGTTTTGGAGGGAGGGCCGGGTCGGATCGGGGAGAGAGTGGTCGGGTGAGAGAGATGAGATCCGCGAGAGAGAGAGAGAGAGAGAGAGAGAGAGAGAGAGGGAACCCGAGAGAGAGAGAGGGGGAAATCTGAGAGAGGGAGAGAGGAATAGAGGGAGAGAAAGTGAGGGGGAAACGGGTTGGGTTGGGGTACGGATTTGTTGGGGATATGAGAGGAGAGAGAGAGAAAGTGAGAGAGAGAGAGAAAGGGAAAGAGAGGGCTGGGCTGGGTTCGGGTGGGTTTGGGTTTTAAATTTTTCTTTTTGTTGGGAAAAACGGTATTGTATTATTCATTTACCCCCCTATATATAGGTGTTGGGAAAAACGGTATTGTATTATTCATTTACCCCCCTATATATAGGCATAATTGGAGGTTGGGATAGAGACGGGGAAATCTCCTATCCCATGCATCTAGGGGTATTTATCCGGTGGGCATCCATATCTGATGCAACCACCGTTTCATAACACTCCCCCTTGGATGACCACCATTTATCATTGATTGCCTCATTAAAACCTTTGATGGAAAAACCCAGTGGGAAAAATCCTATCAAAGGAAAAAGAGTACAACCTTAGTTCTTCAGGAACAAGTTCTTCAAGAACTATGGTGGGTGCGCATAATGCTGCCTCGTTAAAACCTTTGATGGGAAAACCCTGTGGGAAAAACCCTACCAAAGGAAAAAGAGTACAGCGCGCATAAATTTGCATCTTCAGGATGCCCTCCGCCTAACTATTACATTATCACTATTACAGCTCTCCCCCTGATTATATCTCCTCCTTATTACATTATTACATCTCTCCCCCTGATTATATTACATCAATTTGTTTGGTGATTGAGCCGTCGCAGTCCGATGCCGTATACCATCTTCTGGAAAGTAGACTTGGGCAAAGCTTTGGTGAAGAGATCCGCAAGATTGTCGCTTGACCGTACTTGCTTGACTTCAATCTCCCTTTTCTTCTGAAGTTCGTGGGTGTAGAAAAACTTTGGTGAGATGTGCTTTGTTCGATCTCCCTTGATGAAGCCAGCTTGAATTTGAGCAATACATGCGGCATTATCTTCGTGGATAACTGTCGGCTCTTTGGTAACGGATGCCAACTGGCAACTGCTTCTGATGTGCTGCACAAGTGACCTCAACCATACGCATTCTCTACTTGCTTCATGCAGGGCTAATATTTCAGCATGGTTCGATGATGTAGCCACAAGTGTTTGTTTGGTCGATCTCCAAGAAATAGCTGCATTGTTATTCAAAAATACATACCCTATTTGGGATCGACCCTTATGGGGGTCAGAGAGAAAACCTGAATCTGCATAACCAATCAAGTGAGGAGTACCACAAGAATAAAACAATCCCATATCAGTGGTTCCTCGCAAATATCTAAATATTTGCTTTATTCCATTCCAATGCCTAAGAGTTGGTTCTGAACTGTATCTAGCCAATAGATTAACAGAAAAGCATATATCTGGTCTAGTACATTGAGCTAAATACAATAAAGCACCAATAGCACTTAAATACGGTTTTTCAGAACCAAGAATAGTTTCATGTTCCTCTTTAGGTCTAAATGGATCTTTATGAATATCAAGAGGTCTAACTACCATGGGAGTGCTTAGTGGGTGACATTTATCCATATTAAATTTCTTTAACAAATTTTCAGTATATAATGATTGATGTACTAAAATCCCACTAGAGTTACGCTCGATCTGCAGGCCGAGACAAAACTTAGTATCACCAAGTTCTTTCATTTCAAACTCCCTTTTTAGATAATCAGAAGTTTTCTTGAGCTCTTCAGGAGTCCCAATCAAGTTTATGTCATCCACATAAACTGCAATTATAGTAAATCCATTTTCTGATTTCTTTATGAAAACGCATGGGCATATGGGATCATTCTTATAACCTTCCCTAGACAAGTATTCACTAAGGCGATTGTACCATATCCTTCCGGATTGCTTCAGGCCGTACAATGCTCGTCTTAGTTTTATCGAGTGCGCACTCTTTGATGTTGCTTCAGGCAACTTGAATCCTTCTGGGACTTTTGATGTTGCTTCAGGCAACTTGAATCCTTCTGGGATTTTCATATAAATATCTGTGTCTAGGTTCCCGTATAGGTATGCCGTTACGACATCCATTAGTCTCATCTCTAGTTTTTCAGAAACTGTGAGACTAATGAGATATCTAAATGTAACTATATCCATAACAGGGGAATAGGTTTCTTCATAATCAATCCCGGGTTTCTGCAGGAATCCCTGGGCTACAAGCCTTGCCTTATATCTAGCGATTTCATTATTTTCATTTCTTTTTCTTACAAACACCCATTTGAAACCTACAGGGTTTACGTTATTTGGTGTTTGTACTATAGGTCCAAATACTCCACGTTTCTTGAGAGATTCAAGTTCAGCTTGAATAGCTTCTCTCCATTTTGGCCAATCAGTTCTATGTCGACATTCATAGATACTACGTGGTTCATTATCTTCATCATCGCCCTTTGCTATTTCAGTAGCTACTTTGTATGCAAATATGTCATCGATGACTATTTCCTTTCGGTCCCAAATTTCACCCCTCATATGGAATATTGAGATCTCATTATTCGGTACCGGTACCTTATCCATAATCACTGCAGGGATCTCTTCAGGAGTTTGAGGGAAATTTGGCCGTTGGGAAATATTTTCTTCTGGAAAAATATGGTCCATAATCTCTTCTGGAGCATTATGACCAGGTTCTTCTGGAACCTTAACTTCTTCTGGAGTTTTAGGGCATGATTTCTCATTCAACTTCCTCTTCCGGGGAACTGAATCTTTGGAACCTATAGGTCTGCCACGTTTCTGACGTGCAGCAGTTTCATTAGTGGGAGTTGGAATATTAATCCTTGCAGGTACATTCTTGGCTGGAACAAACGACTTAGTTACATTAGTTGCATCATTGAAGGCATCAGGTAATTGATTTGCAATATCTTGCAAATGCAAAATCCTTTTTACTTCTACCTCACATTGGGGAGATCTAGGATCTAGATGAGACATAGTGGAAGTATTCCACGATAATTCACGCCGTTCTTCGGGAACAGGTCTTTGCCTAGAAACTTCTTTATCTCCCCCTAACGGCGGGAAGACTGTCTCATCGAAATGACAATCTGCAAATCTAGCAGTAAATAGATCACCTGTTAAGGGTTCTAAGAATCTTATGATTGAAGGTGAATCAAAACCGATATATATCCCCAATCGACGTTGGGGACCCATCTTAGTTCTATTTGGAGGGGGAATAGGGACATGTACAGCACATCCAAACTTTCTAAGATGAGAAATATTTGGCTGAATACCTGACACAAGTTGTGCAGGAGAAAAATTATGGTATGAAGTAGGTCTGAGTCTAACAAGATTAGCAGCATGCAAGATAGCATGCCCCCATGCAGAAATTGGAAGTCTGGATTGTAAGAGTAATGGTCTAGCTATCAATTGCAAGCGCTTGATAAAAGCTTCAGCAAGGCCATTCTGGGTGTGGACATGGGGGACAGAATGTTCGACTTCTATTCCGATGGATGTGCAGAAGTCATTGAAGATTTTAGAAGAGAATTCAGCTGCATTATCCAATCGGATAGATTTGATAGGGTTATCAGGAAAACTAGCTCTAAGTTTTATAATCTGGGATAATAATCTAGCAAATGCTAAATTTCTAGTGGAGAGTAGGCTCACGTATGACCATCTAGTAGATGCATCTATTAGGACCATAAAATATCTAAATTGACCACTAGGAGGGTGTATAGGACCACAGATATCACCTTGAACCCTCTGCAGGAAGGTAGGTGATTCTGTCTCTATTTTCTTAAAAGAAGATCTAGTGATTAACTTCCCTTGGGAACAAGGGTCACAAAAATGGTCATTTGGAAAAGTCAAACTTCGATTGTTAAGAGGATGACCATAGGAATTGTATATGATCTTTCTAAGCATACCTGACCCTGGGTGACCTAATCTATCATGCCAAAGGACCAAATCTTCAGGATTTGGGAACTTCTGGTTCAAGTGAGTGGCATAGGACTCCATAACCCCAATGTGGGTAAAGTATAACCCTAAAGATAGGGTCGAGCATTTTTCTAGTATGGAAATATGCTCTCCGTTCTTAGATGTGATGCAGAGGTATTCTAGATTGCCTTCATTTTTAGTTTCTAAATGATATCCATTTGCTCGGATGTCTTTGAAGCTCAGTAAATTTCTTCTGGAATTTTCTGAGTAGAGAGCATCCTTAATTAGCAAATGAGTACCATTAGGTAAAAGTATATGGGCTCTTCCGGACCCTGTAACTATGTCAGTAGGGCCAGCCACTGTAGTAACCATACGTGAATTATATTCAAGATTTGTAAAGAATTTTCTGTGTTTCAGTATGGTATGAGTTGTTGCACTATCTATCAGGCAAATCTCTTTGCAGTTGGTCATCGTTCCTAAATGATAAGTTATGAGTCAATAAATACCATAAGAGAAGTATCAATGATAAAACTTACTAACACAATTTCTAAGTAAAATCACCAGAACGATAATATGAATTGATAATATCCAATAGAATATAAAAATTACTCAACAATGTCTGACAGAATAAGAACTACTGAGTAATGTCTGACTGGAAATAAAAACTACTTAGCAATGTTTGACAGGAAATAAAGACTACTTAGCAATGTCTGACGGAATAAATAAAAGAAAAACTAAAGTCTTCAGAGATCCCAAGATTCAGGGATTTAATGTGCCATCGTCTAACTCATCAAAGTAATCTGAACTTTCCAGGTACGATGTCTTCAGGGCATCGTTTTGCTTCTGGTAATCTTCAGGCCACTCATTGTTATCTTCATTCATATTTGTCTCTGCAGGGACCCCTGTACTTTTGTACTTATTCTTCTCATGTTTGCTAGCACGGTAGTTTCTGGACCAGTGTCCTTCCTTTCCACATTCAAAACATATGTCCCTCTTATCTTCAGGTTTAGAGGGATTATTCTTTTCTGGATTCTGAGGAGCAATCCACTTGTTTTTAAAGTGAGTGTCCTTCCTAGGACCATAATAATCATCACTTCGAGGATGATTCTGACGTCCACCTCTTCCAGGGTGATTTCTACCTCTTCCAGGGTAGTTATTGCGCCCTCCTCTGCCGTGTCTTCCACCTCTCCTTCCTCTGCCTCTACCTCTACCTCTACCTTGGTAGAAATCATTGGCGTTTGCTTCTGGCAATGCCAATGATCCAGTGGGTCTAGAATTATGATTCTTTACCAGTAGGGTATTATGTTCTTCAGCGATCAGGAGAACCTCTATGAGTTCCGAGTACTTCTGGTACTTCATCCCCCTGTATTGCTGTTGTAAAATAATGTTATTTGGGTGAAAGGTAGAGAGTGTTTTATCGATCATCTGAGCATCATCTATTTTCTCCTCACAGAGCTTCAGCTTGCTGACGATGTTGAGTAACTTCGAGTTGAACTCAGCCACAGTCTTGAAGTCCTGGAACCTGAGGGTGATCCATTCGTTCTTTGCTGCTGGCAAAGTGATCATCTTCTGGTGATCGTAGCGTTCCTTGAGTGCCTTCCAGAGATCTGCTGGATCTACTATGTTCATATATTCATTCTTTAGATCTTCGTGTATGTGGTGCCTAAGGAAGATGAGGGCTTTAGCTTTTTCATCTGGTTTCAATTCATTCTTCTCTTCTAGAGCTTTCTCTAAGTTCTTTGCTTGCAAGTGTAGCAAACTATCTACTCGCCAATTCAGGAAATTGCTTCCATTGACTTTCAATGCGTGGAAGTCTAATTTCGTAATATTTGACATCTGAAGATTTAATAAATATTAACATTAATTACTATGATTATCATCACATTAACATATAAAGGCATGTTGTAGAAAACAAGTGACATGCCATCGACAAAAGCCTATTAATACTCAGTATTAATAGGATCTTTTTAGAAACCACTTGCCAAGGTAGAGCGGGTTCTATGGAACCGTCATGCGCCTTGCCAAGCTTTTCTAAAAAGGTACTAATTGCTTAAAATACAATTAATGCAGAGAATAACATATTATGCACATGGAACACAAGATAAATATACAGTATAGAGTCTGTTACAATTAAGGACAATTCTGTCCTTATCTGTAAAACATATAATGCAAATTGGTCCCTTAGGGGCTAAACAGTTAAATACATAAACAGTGTGTATGAAATAGTAAAATCTGACCGTACCGATGCTTCTGGAATGGTTCGGATACCCAAAATCCATATTTGGATACTCTAGATCGGATCTAAATCGGGTTCAGAATGCAATATTAAAATAGACGGTCTAGATCAAAAACAGATTAAATAAACAGCACATTGGGCTCAAAAATAGGTTGGGCCTGGATCTGGGGTGGTCTGTGCCTGGCCTAGGCTGGGTCCAGGTCTGGTCTAGTCTGGGCTTTAATATAAAGCGGGTCGGGTTGATTTGTAATCGGGTGTAAAACCCAATTAAAATAAAACAAACTTAGATGGGTCGGGTCTGCTATAAAAACAGTTGGGCCGGGTCTGCACTGTACAGTCGGGTTGGTACTAAATATAGATCGGGTCGGGTCGGGTCTGCCATTAATATAGATCAGATCTGTATTAATCACAGACGGGTCGGTTAGGTTGAAGTTGGGTTTGAAACCCAAAATCCAAAAGATAAACACTGTTTATCTTCTCCGATTAAACCGGAGAGATAAAAGCTACTGTTCATCTACGCCGTTCGCGAGCGTTACCCGCCTCAGCCGATCGTGTGCGTCACCGGCAGCCTCAGCCGCTGCCGTTCGAGTCTGACGCCGGTCGTCCGCGCGCGCGAGGTCCGGCGTCCGCGTGCGCGAGGTC
This sequence comes from Chamaelirium japonicum, assembly GCA_947650365.1. Lineage (NCBI taxonomy): Eukaryota > Viridiplantae > Streptophyta > Magnoliopsida > Liliales > Melanthiaceae > Chamaelirium > Chamaelirium japonicum. The sequence continues at coordinate 122,425,846 of OX393549.1, read as the reverse complement.
CGGCGCGCAAGGTCCGCGCGGGCTGCACCTGTTGCAGCGACAGGTCGTGCGACCAGCGGAGGCGCGCGCGAGGTCCGGCGGGCTGCACCTGTTGCAGCGACAGGTCATGCGACCAGCGGAGGCGCGCGCGAGGTCCGGCGGGTTCGGGGTCTCGGCCCGAGAGGCCGATCGTCTCAGGGGAAAACGGGAGGAGCCGGAGTCAGGGAGGACGAGAGGACCAGGCGTACCTTTTTTTTTTTTTTTCAGAGGAGACCAACGAGGCGATAGGGTCCACGAGATCGAAGCCGGAGTCGGGGTGGACGAGAGCCGGAGCGAACGGGAGCCGGAGCCGGAGTTGAGGAGGGTGAGAGCCGAAGCCGGGTGAGGGATCTCTTCTCTCTCTTCTTCTCTTCCTCTCTCCCTCTGCGATGGGGTCTGCCGGGTCGTGTTCTCCCGTCGTGCTTTGTGATCGGCCAAAGCTCCATCTCCTCTCTCTCTAGTCGTGCTGGGCTCGGAGCGTACGTTTTCGTGCTGATAACGTGTTGGGAAAAACGGTATTGTATTATTCATTTACCCCCCTATATATAGGCATAATTGGAGGTTGGGATAGAGACGGGGAAATCTCCTATCCCATGCATCTAGGGGTATTTATCCGGTGGGCATCCATATCTGATGCAACCACCGTTTCATAACACTTTTTCTTTTTCTTTTTTTTTGCTTTGTTCTCTCTCTCTCTTTTTTTTTTTTTTTTTTTAAGCTGGTCGAGCCCGACTTGCGCCGAGCCTGACTCACCCTCGACTCGGGTCATGCCGAGATGAGCCGGTGCGCAAACCTCGACGGTTCCAACAGACTAGCCACATATTATTTTATTATTATATTATTAAAAATAACATACATGCTCACAAGCTCGTGTGATCACACCTCCAATGTAGCCTCGCAACCCATACTCGGGACCCATTGCCTGGTCTTGCTCGAGCACAACCAAACATCATCACGACCCAATATATTAAAATAATATTATAATAACTGGGTTGTTCTGGGCGAAAACACCCTGGAATGCCGGTCATTACACTTATGTTACTCCCTCGTAATCCTATTCTCTACTATACTCCGATAATCCTTAGTCCCTCCTATTACTGGTGCCATGATACGACTCGGGCGGTGGAGAGCAACGTCAAATCCCGATCGATCATCTGACTAGGGTTTGATGACTTGTCATCTATAACACCACACACCTTCCGGTGCTATGCCTAGCATCCGGAACATCGTCGGTCATACTGACAACCACCAGGCTTGGGTTAACTGTGTGGACAGATTGACTCATCAAAACGCACCCATCCAACACTGGACGTCGGATAACCTGTAGGGATTACATGTCACTTAAGCGTCAGCCGGGTAACCCAACGTACCGTGGTATTGGACTATAGAAGGTCCGCACATTTTGGCACATCAAAGCACCACACAACTGGTTGGCCCAGTGTACATGGTCCCTCAGGGTTAAGGACGAATTATCTATAGTAGTAAGACGGTTTCTACACCAGTGTCTGAATCACTGAACTGTGCACCATCTTGGTTCCTGTTCAACACGATCATCATGCTTGGTCAGGTGAATGGGCATCCCACGTTCCTGTGGTGGAGACTTCACCACATCCTCTACCTGCCAACAACTTGCTCTCGGTGAAGCGACCGGCATCACCTAAACTGTGAACTAGTTCTAGGTCTACACAGAACTGGTCCACTGGGTCTCTCAAGCATGGATCCTCCATGCACCTCAGTGGCCTACTGTGTTCCCTAGGGTCCTTTTATTATATGAGTATTATCATATACCAGAGTAGTATTCTAATTAAAGCAATAACCAAAGTTATCTTTATTAATGTTAATACAGAAATTCCACGCTAAGGACACACGAGCTACAACACCGGCTACCGGTGAGATACAAGGACAATGACACCTTGTACTCGAACTATGAGGAGGATCCCGAGACAGGCGGGGTGGTCCAATACGTCAGGGCCGAGGAGAAGGTTTATGGCAAGAGAAAGCGCTCAGGGTCAGTCGAAGAAAAATTGGTTGTAACTAGGCGACGTCGCCAGGTCAAGAAGAGGAAGGTAGTGAAGGAGGAGGAAGAGAAGGAAGAGGAAGAGAAGGAGGAAGAAGAGAATGAAGAGGAAGAGAAGGAGGAGGAAGAGGAGGAAGAAGAAGAGGTGAAGGAGGAAGGAGAGAAAGAAGAGGAAGAGGAGGAAGGAGAGAAAGAAGAAGGGAATGAAGAAAAGGAAGAAGAAGAAGAAGAAGAAGATGAGGAGGAGAAGGAGGAGGAAGAAGAGGGCTAATAGGAAAAGGTGAGGGATCAGGGCAAAGTGCCCCCCACCTCGCCAGGTGTAAGCTAGGTGCCTCCTATCGATGAGGCTAAGGCCTGGTGGATGGAGGATGAGCTCGATACGGTAGACGACGGCAAGAAAGTGTCGATCATCTACCATTTTGAGACTCTGAAGCGTCTCATGCGCATCAGGGTGAAATATTCTAGCAACGACGTCATCCTCAACCCGACGCCTATCTCCCAAGTGGTGCCCAAAGACCAGTGCTAAGGTGAGGCCTCAATGGGGCAGGCGTCGATGAGAGGGAGCAGCGGGGGCTTGGAGGTTGACAAGCCTCGCCTGGCCCCCCGAAGCGACGCAGCCAAGGTTGCCGCCGAGGCCGTAGCTCTGATGTATGCCCTCTTCTAGGGGGTAGACAGAATGCAAGACGAAGGAGGGGCTTCGACGCCTCCCAACGCCCCCCCCCCCCCCCCTCGAACCAAAGGGGGACGAGGGTCAGAGGGAGAAGGAGATGGCTGAACCGGTCCCAACCCCTAGGATGAAGACACCGGGGCAGGAGCAGGAGCGGCCTAGTCCGATCGCTGCCCCGGTGAAGAAGACTCCCACCCCCAAGGGGAAGGGTTCAGATCGAGGGAAGGGACCGGCTCAGCCCTCGCATGGAGGCTACATCGGCAAGGGGAAACTCTAACTCTGTCCTTTATTTGAATTGAATTGAATTGTAAATGTCTCTGAATAGTTGAATGGTTTGCATGCAGGTGCGCCCGGTAGCCCGTAGCCTATGCTGCGGGAATTAGCACAAGGTGGACATCAACCGTCCTACAGGGCCATTGAGGAAGCTTTGCAATTTGCCCAACGCGACTCTTAAAGAGTCGTCGAACAGGCTCGATGTGATAATGAGTAGTTTGACTTTGTCTTTGGTCATACTTCATCTAATATGTCTCTGACTTGTTTCTGTTTGTCGATATACAGATGTTTGCCTTGCTGAAGTTAAACAACAGGTTATACAAGAAGGCCGGTAAGTGGGAGGCTGTAGCCGAGATCTCCCATTTGAATGCCCTCTTGCAGGAGGCCAATGACGAGAGGATGAAGCTATCGGTGGAGCTATCCTCGAGTCAACAGTCGACCCACAACGAGGCGCATATGAAAAAGAAGATGGAGGTCGAGTTCGTAGCTGCGAATAAAGAACTCCATAGCCTGAAGAATAGATTCTTCAAAATGGAGGACCTTACCTTCAAACGCAACGAGGAGATCAAGCAGCTGAAGGCTGTGGCAGCTGAGAGAGAAGAGGCCTATGCGCTCGAGCTGGGGCAGCTGAATGTCAATTTGGCGACCTACAAATCGATAGCTGAAAAAGCCGTAGAAGCCCTCAGGTTAGCTCACAGCAGCGGCGCTCAATCTTCGAAGGCTTCCGTGGCAAGCAAGGTCCGCGGTGGTTCGGATGGAGATAGATATAGGGCGTAGAGTGTGGCTAAGTCTTGATGTACTCGACTCTTGTACCTGTACTTTGAATAACAGAAAAAATTTAGGATGTTTAGAATGAAAAATATCTCTTTGATATTGAATGTTCTGAATAGAATGATTTGCATTGAATGGTTGAATGAACATTCTACCAGCTAGGGGTTGTGTTGCAATACAAGTATCCAAGCTATTTATCGATTTGTTAGTTAGGAGTTGCGCCGTATCGCAACTCCCAAACTATTTATTTCTGCATGTGAGGGGTTGTGTCACAACACAAATACCCAAATTGTTAGTCGATCTGCTAGTTAAGAGTTGCGCTGCATCACAACATCAAAACTATTTGTTTTTGCCTGTGAGGGGTCGTATCGCAACACAAACACCCACACTGTGAGTCGATCTGTCAGTTAAGAGTTACGATGTATCATAACATCAAAACTATTTATCTAGTCATTTGAATTTGTAGAATTGAAATGGACAAGAATAAAATTTGAACAAATACTTTCATTACAAGATTCACATCAGGGATAAAACATTTTGAGATGTCTGACATTCCCAGCCCTTGGTAGCCTACCTCCTTCTGGCGAGATTAGACGATAAGATCCTTTGCCTCCTACGGATTCAATGATATAAGGTCTTCCCAGTTGGGAGCTAGTTGTCTACTGTCATGCTCCTTTGTGTTGAAGAAGACTGCTCTAAGAACTAGATCTTTAGTTGAAATTGTCTTCTGCTAACCTTTTGATTATAGGCTCACTTGATCTTCTGTTGATAGTTTTTTTTTTTTTTTTTTTTTGACATCGGCGGGTGTCCCGAAATCTTTCGGGCAATGGCCCACTTCAGGCTCGGACTAATCCCTCCGGGAGTGAAGCCCGACCCACTCGGCAATTCCCACTTCACTCCTGGGTAAATCGAGGGGAGGAAGAGTTGAACCCACAACCTCATCACCAAAGCATCAGTTGCTTTGCCAACACTCCAATCCCCTGGTGGGTATCTTCTGTTGATAGTTAGCAATATGAATACTTGTCTGATCATGTAACTCTTCCGAGAAATTGAGATCATTGATCCGAAATTCATTGTTGATTCCTTCTTCAATCACCTTAGTCTTTAGAGTTGGAGAAATAGCCTCGGTTGGAAGAACTTCTTCCGACCCTTAGATTAGGCGGAAGGGCAAAAATCCAGTCGATCATCGTGGAGTGGTCCAATAGCCCCATAGGACCTCTAGTAGGACTTTTTCCCACAACCCCTTCTTGTCACCCAACTTCTTTTTGAGTAGACCGATGATAGCTCTGTTGGAGGCTTCGGCTTGACCGTTACACTGCGGATACCTCGGTATAGAATAGAAGAGCTTGATCCTGTGATTTGAACATAATTCTCAGAATTTATCGGAGTCAAATTGAGCTCCGTTGTCAGCGATAAGTACTTAAGGTATGCCGAACCTGGAGAAGATGTTGTGCGTGATGAATTTAATGACCTCGTTGTCGATTTCTCGAAAGCGTGGCACAACCTCGACCCACATTGTGAAGTAGTCTGTGGCCAGCAATAAATACTTTTTCTTGCTTGGAGATGAATCGCTCGAGCGTGTCGTTGACATGGCTCACATCTTTGAATGAACTGTCGAGCGTCTTTCGCCATGGTTCGCTAGTATTAGCCCTGGAGTCTGGTTTTGGCTTCGAGGGATTTTTCACCAAAATGATTGCTACAAGCTCCAGAATGGATGTCGGCTAAGATTGTTTCTGTTTGCCCGGGACTAACACATTTGAGAAGCGTTCTATCATGTGATTTGAAATAAATATCTTCCTCTTGGAATCTATAGAACGGAAGCTTCCTTTGGAGTTTTTTGGCTTGGATCAGATCTCCAGGCATTCACCCTTGTTTGAAGAAGTCAAAGATTAGCTATCTCCAATCTGAATGTCCATTAGCTAAGGTAAAAGTGAAGGTTGGTTATCTCCAACCCCCACAACCTTTCGTCACGGCAACAAGTTATTGTCCGATGATAGCTTATAGTCAATCTAATTTTAACTTTCTTCGATAGGGTCTCCAAGCACTGAGGCTACGTTGGCTAGTGCATCGGCTTTTCGATTTTCTGCCCTTGGAATTTGCACAAATTTGATATTAGAGAATCGTTGTTGGTGATGCTTCACCAGAGCCAGATAATGTTGCATCATCTCTCATCGGACTTCATAAACTCCGTTAATCTACCTGATTATTAACTAGGAATCACTATAGATACTGAGATGATCTACCCCCATGGTCTCGGCAATCTCTAACCCAGAAATGAGTGTGTCGTACTCGGCTTCATTATTGGTAGTGTTGAACCCAAGAATAATTATTTTTTGAATATGGTTGAGTTCCGGGGATATCAAAACTATCCCAATTCCCGAACCGATCGTGCTGGAAGCCCCATTAGCATAGAGCTTCCATCAAGCAGGTGAAGTAGCGGGAGCCTCAGGGCTAGGATTGAGATGAGGTTCATCACAGTCATCGAGGTGCATCTCAATGTCGTCCTCCAAGGTGATGGGATCTTCCATAAGAAAATCGGCAAGAAAATCCGCAATGGCTTGCCCCTTGATGGAGACACAAGGTTTGAACTGAATACCGAGGGAGCTCATCTCGATCATTCACTTAGTCATCCGACCAGCTCATCCTGCCTTATCGAGAATATCTTTGAGTGGATGTTTTGAGACGACCGTGATCAAGTGAGAAACGAAGTATGGTCGGAGTCACTGTGAAGCTGTTAGTAGAGCTAGTGCGACTTTCTTGATCTTCAAATATCTAGTCTCTACTGGAAGAAGAGTATGACTGATGTAGTAGACAGGGGGCTCAATGCCTTCTCTTCTACTAACCAAGACTGCGCTAATGGCTTGATTAGTGACAGCAAGATAGAGTCAAAGGTTTTCTTGCGATAGTGGAGCCGTCAGGATAAGAGATCGGGCGAGATAGTATTTGACACTTTGGAAGGCTTGCTCACAAGTTGGATTCCACCAAGTGTCTGCTTTCCATAGCTTATCGAAGAGGGGTTTGCACTTGTCAGAAGACTTAGAGATGAATAGGTTGAGGGCCGCTAGTCTTCCTGTGAGGCATTGCACCTCCTTCTGATTGGCGGGCGATGGCATTTCGAGGATCGCTCGAATTTGGTTGGGATTCGCTTCGATGCCCCTCTTGGTCACCAGATGACCTAGGAATTTACCTGATTGAACTCCGAAGGTGCACTTGTCCAGGTTTAGTTTTATGCGATATTTTCAGAGGATCTTAAATGTTTCAGTAAGATCTGAGAGATGATTCTCATGACTGAGGCTCTTGGTAAGGAGATTGTCGATATAGACTTCGACGTTACAGTCAATTTGCTTTTCAAACATTTTCATGACTAGCCTCTGATAAGTAGATCCAACATTCTGTGGGGGAAAAATCTTCGTACCTATCCGAAGACTTCACCTCACCAGTCAATTGAAGTTGAAGTTGAGTCGAGGATCGTTGGTCGATCTGTTGATTGGAAGGTTGGTTTGTATGTTGATATCTTGGTGATTTTGAGTTACCACTTATGCTATGTAAACAGAGAGAATATTGACGCGAGGTGTGATCTCGGAGTTTAGCCGAAGCCTACGTCTCCGTGCTATAGGGAGCAACCCGAATTCACTATCACTTTGCTTGAAGTGACCTCGACAGGCCGAGTGTCACTGAAGTATCTCCGATCTCTTCAAAGATAAGAAGAAGATCTAGGAGAGTTGGAGAATGGAAAATTGGAATTTCCAGAGCTTTGGTTTCTGAAATCAAATTTTAGATTTAAAACTGGGATCTGGATCCGGGCCCCTTTTTATTTGAAAGCTCTGTTATTTATAGGATTTCCTGGGAGGAAATCTGGGAGCAAATGGTGGTTTTTGCTGTCGTATCTGGGGATTCTCCAGGCAGGGCGGGTGGGTCCCGCTGTCGTCTCTGGGGATTCTACAGGCAGGGCTGGTGGGTCCCGCTGTCATCTCCGTGGGCCCACCAGGCAGGACTGGCGGGTCCCATGGTAGTCTCTGTGGGCCCACTAGGCAGGGCTGGCGGGTCCCGCGGTCGTCTCCGTGGACCGACCAGGCAGGACTGGCGGGTCCCATGGTAGTCTCTGTGGGCCCACCAGGCAGGGCTGGCGGATCCCACGGTCATCTTCGTGGGCCCACCAGGCAGGACTGGCAGGTCCCGTGGTAGTCTCTATGGGCCCACCAGACAGGGCTGGCGGGTCCCGCGGTAGTCTCTGTGGGCCCACCAGGCAGGGCTGGTGGGTCCCGTGGTCGTCTCCGTGGGCCCACCAGGCAGGACTGGCGGGTCCCGTGGTAGTCTCTGTGGGCCCACCAGGTAGGGCTGGCGGGTCCCGCGGTAGCCCCCGTGGGCCCACCAGGCAGGGCTAGTGGGTCCTGCTATCTGTAGGCGTCTTTGCCAAAATTTGCACCCATACATTCTTGAGGCCTAAGGGTATGACATTGTAGCAGTAGAGGCCTCTGTCTGTCACGAAGAATGTTTTCTCTCGATCGTCGGGTTGTAGGAGAATCTGGTTGTACCCTAAATAACCATCCATGAAGGACAGAAGCTCGGCCAGCAGTGGCATCGCCGAGCCTATCTATTCTTGGCATAGGGAATGGGTCTTTTAGACAAGCCTTGTTGAGGTTGGTGAAGTCTATGCAGACTCTGATCTTTTAGTTCTTCTTAGGAACTGTGACGATGTTGGAGATCCAAGTTGGGTACCCTACTTCACGAATGAAGCCTACCACGAACAACTTGTTGATCTCCTCTTGAACTGCAGCCAAACGCTCTGGTCGAATCGTCCGGAGTTTTTGCTTGATAGGTTTTGCTCCTTCTTTAATAGTGAGCCGATGGCATGCATCATCCGGATTGATCCTGGGCATGTCTTCAAAACACCATACGAAAACATCAATGTTGGACTGGAGGATGGATACCATGTCTCGCGCTTCTGTGTCGCTGAGACTGGTATCAATGAATGTCTCTCGAAGATCACCACCGCCAATATTTATTTGGGTGATCTCTTCGATTGAAGATGAAGCCTCCCACTCGACAGATGGAGGTTCTGATAGTAGGTGATTCTTTAGTTGCTAGCTTGTAGAAGGGCTAGCTTCATCTCTTTTGATGTTTTGGTGGTGCGAGGTCCACTCTGCGATCCATCTTTGTTGCGGCAGCTTCGCAAGATTGTCTTGCTTGTTGATCACCCCAAATGTAGATAATGCTCTCTCCCGTTACAAATTTGAGGAGTTGATAGTATGAGGAGGATACGGCATTGATCTGGTGAAGGAAAGGTCGCCCCAGGATGATGTTGTAGTTGGATGCTCCTTCGACAATGACGAACCTCATGGAGACTCGAGTCTCCCTGCTGAGGTCCAGGGTGAATCTTGATTCTCCCATAGTCATACTTTGCTCACCATTGAAGCCCGTAATGACGGTGGGGACGACATCGAGGCTTGAATACGTATGTCCCAGACGCTTAAAGCAATTTGAGAACATAATATCAATCGAACTGTCGGTGTCGATGAGTATTCGGTTAATGGTGCTCCCGTCGATGATGAGCCATAGGACCAGGGGATCCCAATGTGGAGTATGCACTCCTTGAAGGTCTGAGTTGTTGAAGACGATCGATGTCCACACTAAGCCTTGATAGGTTTCTCGACCTAATTGTCTTATTTGTTTCCTACCGAACGAACATTGAAGATGCATCGAACTTGCCAATTGACCTCCTTTCTTGTCAGCATTGATGGTGCAATGCTCCGTGGATGCCAAAGACGTTGGCCCTCATGACGACTGGTGATGAGCAAGCGAAAACACGGTGGATCCAACAAGCTTCCTTCCCTTTTGTTGAAGTAGGTTGACATTGATCATGTCTATTCTTGACAAACTCTTGGAGATGGCCTTCATATAGCAAGTCCTCCAAATGATACTTTAGCTGGAAGCATCGAGTGGTTGGATGACCATGGCTGCGATGAAAGTCACAGTAAACAAATTTGTCGGCAGTGAGTTTAGTATCCAACTGCAGAGGGTTCGGCCGCCGAAGGAACTCTTCATGTTGAATTTGATCAAGAATCTGCTCAATCAGAAGGGTCCAATCGGTGAATGTCGTTTTCTTTGGAGGTGATCTACGACCATCTTCTTTGGTAGCTTGGCAGGCAGAGGGGTTAGTACTTCAGTGTTGTAAGCCTTGGCCATTTACTTTGGCGCTTCCCTTTCGACAGGTCGTTGCCTGGACTCGCATCCCTTCCAGGATATTTGGTCATCTTCAACTTCTATCTCTCGCTGGATCCGATCGAACATCGCACCGAGGGAAGGCGGAGGATTATGCATGAAGTCGTTGTAGATGTGCAGATCGAAGCGGAGAGCATTTTGAAAGGCCAACATGATGGCTTCGTCGTCAAGATGTCGTCCGAAGAGAGCAGCATGCTCATTGCGAAATCTTCACGTAAAGTTACGGAGACTCTCATCGGCCCCCATCCTCAACCGATACAGAGAATCAAGTTTCTTCTCCGGTTTGAGGTTGAGTTAATAATGTTGAACGAAATAGTTCGCAAGGACTCCGAACTGGGTGATCGATCCAGCACGAAGATTGTGATACCAGTAGAGAGAAAGCTCATCGAGGCTACTAGCGAAGGTCAGATAGAGTACATTGTTTTCCTCCTCATATGGCGTCAAAGCTTGTTTGAATGCTAGATTGTGAAGAGTTGGATCTCCCTTTAGGCAATTGAACTTCGGTTGAGTCAGAGTTCTCCAGCTCTTCAAGAAAGGCACTTGAAACAGGCTTTGATTGAGAGGTCTGGCTGAAGAGTATCCTTCCCTGTGACCGAGTCCCTAACCTTGCTGTTGGTCCAAGGGCAAGATCGAGGGGTCTTGGTCTCCACCTTGAATTGCTATCGGGTAGCTCTGGTGATAAAATTCGATTTGGGAGTCTCGATTGAGGCGGAGAGATGGAGAGGACCAGCCTTTCGATATGGACTCTTTTCATCTGATGCCTCACTCGCAGGTTGGATTTTGCCTGTGCCTGCCTAACATAGTTACGACCCAAGGATGATTGCGAGGATTGGTCATCGATGCGATCCTAGACGCTCTGCTTTCGAGGACCAGTCGAGGGGGTGGGCTCGTGATGACTTTTCTCTTGGGTTGCATGGCCCATAGACCTCCATTGTTCAGAGTGGATGGATTATCAAGGTGGATCGGCCCTTTCATTGATGGAAGGGATAGGAAGAACAACCCCAGCATCAGAGGCTACTTTCTTGATAGCGTCCCTCTCAGCAATGAGAGTGGCGTTCTGTTTTGCCAACTGCAGCAGCAGAAAGTTGAGCGCCATGATCTGGTAAGTTGGCAGAGGATCTTCCGTTGGAGTGGGAGTGGTTTGCTCGACTAATTGTCAAAGTGGCAGAGGGATCGGTCGATCAACCGATCTCCCTCTTTAAGAATGAGCTGCTATCTCGGGATGAGTAAGAGGCACTCCGAAATTGAGTCATTGACTCATCGATCGAGTTTCTGGACGAGGTTGATTCCGTTGAGTATTACTTCCCTCTAGATGATCCTGATGCCTCATCTTCACCATTTTAGAAAAAGCAGAGGAAGCAACCAGATTGTCGGTGTCCAATCAGTTGTCTGCTCAATCAAGGGGGCCGGGAAGTATGATTATCAAGATCGATTGTCGGCTCAACCAATCCGATATTGTCATAGAGCGAATTGAGCTTCTCGATCTATCCCATAGACAGTGCCAAATTGTGGGGGATGATCTTGGTGCCGACCCAAAGACTCTACCCAACCAGTCAATTGAGTCGAGTCGAAGGTCTGGACAAACGTTTGTCTAGTTTGTTGATTCAAATATTGATATCATCGAGTTAAACTTCTGAATAATCGAAAGGTTGTTTGACACGAGATATGATCTTGGAGTTCAGTTGAAGCCTACATCTCCATACTATAAGGAGCAACCTGAATTCACTAACACTTAAACTGAAGTTACCTCGACAGACCTAGTGTCACTAGTTTCTCTTCTAAAAGAAGATCGAAAGGTTGGAAGGTCAAAGTTCTTGATTTTCAAAAGCTTGATTTCAAAAATCAGATATTCGATCTTCTTACACTTATCGAGTCTACTATTTATAGAGTTTTTGGATGGGATCCGGGATAGAGGGCGGTTTTCTACAGCTGTCGTCCGGATCCCGGTGGGGGCTGGTGGGCTCCATTGTCGTCTCTACAGACCCCCAGACAGGGCTGGTAGGCCCTGTCATCATCTTCGCAGACCCCCAGGCAAGTCTGGTGGGTCCCGTCACGGGGCGTTGGTCAAAATTTGCACCCACAAAGGTATGCAAGCTAATCATATCCCTATATGGTCTAAAGCAAGCACCCAAGCAATGACACTCTAAATTTGACGATATCATTTTATATGGATTTCATATCAATAAGATTAATGAATTAATGTGTGTACCATATGATGTTCAATGATAAGATCATTATATTATGCTTATATGTCGATGATATATTGATCTTTGGTAGCGACCTACAAGTTATAAGTGAGGTTAAAGCCTTCTTATCCCAAAACTTCAATATGAGGGATTTAGGTCAAGCTGACGTAATCTTGAATAACAAAATTATACACAAACAAAGAGAGATAGTTATGGGGGAAATTTTTGTGCCGTCTTGATCAAAGACTTTGCCCCACAATTCTTGATTGAATTGTATGGTTTGTAGAGATAAAGATTAGAAAGTAGAGAAGGAGAGATGACACGTGGAGTTGTTGTCGAAGTTCGGTCTAACGACCTACGTCTTCGGGCGAGAGGTGCCACTTGGTTTGTACTATAATATAAGCATAAATGATGGTGAGCGTTCTCTCGACAGGGAGAGAGAAGCTTCTTAAAATGCGGTTGCATGGAGCAACTAGAAGAGTACAAAAAGAAGAGTAGAGAGCTCTGGCTCTGGCTCTGGTATTCCCTCTTCCTCTGATCGAATGACCAACCCCTTTTCTGAATGCCATAGGGTCTTTTTATAGATGAAGCACATGCTGATATGGCAATGATGATGTGGCGATGCTGAGGTGGCAGTACTGAGGTGGCGCTGCTCCTGGGCCTGAGCTTGCCTATTTGGGCCGTTGTGTGAGCCCGTATGGGTCTGGTTCGGTCCGGTATAATTTTTGCACCTACAATTACCCCCTCCCAGTTGGGCCAGGGTTTTGTGGGTCGACTGGGATCTCCGGGTGCAATGAAGTTCCTGCTGCACCACATGGCTCGAGCTCGGATAGTCCTTGCTACTGAAGGGTTGGCAGGATAGAGTTACTAGAGCTGATAGTTCAGTTGCAGGTCAATGCGATAGACTTTCCTGACTTAGTTTTTCTGGCTAAATCCTATCGGCATTCGGTGTACTGGGCTTCGGGATGTGCATTCCAGACTTAGTTTCTCCAGCTGAATCCTATCGACCTTCGGTGTGCGGGACTTCGGGATGCATGTTCAAGACTTAGTTTTTCTGGTTGAATCCTATCGGCCTTTCGGTGTGTCAGCCTTCAGTATGCGTGTTCCAGACTTAGTTTTTCTAGCTGAATCCTATCGCCTTCGGTGTGCCGGTCTTCGGGATGCGCATTCCAGACTTAGTTTTTCCAACTGAATCCTATCAGCCTTCGGTGTGCTAGTCTTCGGGATGTGCGTTCCAGACTTAGTTTTTTCGACTGAATCCTATCGGCCTTCAGTGTACTGGGCTTCAGGATGCGTGTTCCAGACTTAGTTTCTCCAGTTGAATCCTATCGGCCTTCGGTGTGCCGGACTTTGAGATGCACGTTCCAGACTTAGTTTTTTCAACCGAATCCTATCAGCTTTCAGTGTACTAACCTTCAGGATGTGTGTTCCAGACTTATTTTTCTAGTTGAATCCTATCAGCCTTCGGTGTACCAGGCTTTGGGATGCGTGTTCCAGACTTAGTTTTTCTAGCTAAATCCTATTGGCCTTTATTGTGCCGAGCTTCGAGATACGTGTTCCAGACTTAGTTTTTCCAACCGAATCCTATCGGTCTTCGTTGTGCCGGGCTTTGGGATACGCGTTCCAAACTTAGTTTTTCCAGTTGAATCCTATTAGCCTTCGATGTGCCGGGCTTCAGGATGCACGTTCCAAACTTATGTGTGTTCCAGACTTAGTTTTTCTGGCTGAATCCTATCGGCCTTCGGTGTACCGAGCTTCGGGATGCGTGTTCCAGACTTAGCTTTTTTGACTGAATCCTATAGGCATTCGGTGTACAGGACTTCGAGATGCCCATTCCAGACTTAGCTTTTTCGGCTGAATCCTATTGGCCTTCGATGGGCTGGGCTTCGGGATATGCATTCCAGTCTTAGCTTTTCCGGCTGAATCCTATTGGTCTTCGGTGTACCAAGCTTCGAAATGCGCATTCCAGACTTAGTTTTTCTGGCCAAATCCTTTCAGGCTTCAGTGTGCTGAGCTTCAGGAAGCGTGGTCTAGTCGTCGTCTCTATTTTAGCACGTCCGAAGTTAGGGTTTCCTCATTCTTTCATTCTGACAGTCGTCCCCTGCAGGTACGCTTCCTTCCTCCCTCTCCTTTCTTGAATTTTCTCTGTCGTCGTCAGGGTAACATTGGGGGGGAGGTTGGGCCATCTGACGCCTCGTCGTCATGGAACATCGGGTGAGAGAGCACGCAGGGGGGAGGATCGGGCCATTCGACCCTCCCCGTTGTCGAGGGTTGCCGCCGCCAAGAGAAAGAGGAGCAAGGGGGGAGTAGTGATCAACCCCCTCATGCCTTTGTCATCGCCGTAGAAGGAGGAGCAAGGGGGGAGTATTGCTCGACCCCCTCACGCCGTTGTCATGGCAGTAAAAGGAGGAGCAAGGGAGGAGTAGTGCTAGACCCCCTCACGTCGTTGTCGTCGTTGCCCGTTGGAGGAGGGAACAGGTGAGGGGTGAGTGGTGCTCGACCCCCTCACGCCGTCGCCGCCCGTTGGAGAAGGGAACAGGTGAGGGACAGTGGTGCTCGACCATCTCACGTCGCCGCCCATTGGAGGAGGGAATAGGTGAGCGGTGAGTGGTGCTCGACCCTCTCACGTCGCCGCTCTAGCTACCTGTTGGAAGAGGAGGAGACCGAGAGCATGCGCAAGGGGAGAAAGTCGGACCCCCCCCCCCCCCCCCGGCTCGATGTTGTTTGTCCGTCACGAGGAAGTCACGCAGGGGGGGGGAGGCGGATCCTCCCCCGAGTTGTCCTCGTTGTTGGATGATGGAGTTGGAGTCGATGTTCGCAAGAAGATTGGTAGGTGCCGTCAGCTACGAGGAGAACACGCTTAGGGGGACACGGTTTGTCCGACCCGTTCGAGTCTGATCCGGATAGGTCGTTAGGGCTGAGGCAAAACTCCTCCCCCCTGGGAAAAGACAGTCATTTGGCCACTTAAGGGGTCGGGGCACGGATAGACTCTCCCGATCAGCCATCACGGCGTCTTAGTGGTGCCTGTGGTCGTCGGACGTGGTGTTGTAGGCAGAGAACTTGGGCTTGAGGGTGGAGTTCCCATGGTTCTTGATGGCATTGTCGGTCTGGTCAAAGAGAAGACCAGCGATGGTGAAGCGGATGCACAAAGGGTAGGATTTGGCCCCGGGTCATCATTGTCGCCGTCATCGCGTGGTGATGGGTATACGTGAGGATAACATGCAGGGGGAGGGGGGTTTCAGTTCATCCGAAACCCCATCATCGTTCCAGTTTGGTATCACCAGGAGCACATGCGCGCGGGGAGTAGCGAGAGTCCTTCTCACCCGGGCGACGTTTGGCCTACTGCAAGTTGGGCGCGTAACGAACCGGGTTGAGGGCGTGAACATAACCTTCGCTGTCGTGTAACTTTTAACGCTAGTCCTTAAAGACAAATGCTCAAAAGCTTCTGATAGTCCTAATTTTTCATATGTGTGTCGGATCGATGCATATAAGGTGCCCCTGTGTCGGTACTGAAAAACTGGTCAAAGTGGATGTGAAAAATCATACACCTTGATGTGTAACATTTTCAAGGCCTATCTTTGAAGAAAAAGACCGAGAAATCTTTCGACAGCCATAACTTTTCATACGTGAGTCAGATCAATCAGTATAAGGTGTCATTGCATTGATGCTGAAAAATCGATAAAAGTGGACGTGAAACATCGTACACCTTGATATGTGGCTTTTTCGATATTCATCGTAGGAAAAAAAGATCTCAAAAACTTCCGACTGCTGTAACTTTTCATACATGCGTCGGATCGATGCATATAAGGTACAATTGCGCTGGTGCCGAGAAATTGGTCAAAGTGGACGTGGCACATCGTGCGCCTTGACGTATAACACTTTCGATGCCTGCCTTTGAAGAAAAGGCTTCGAAAACTTTCGATGGTCGTAACTTTTCATACGTGCGCCGGATCAATACGTATAAGGTGCCGCTGCATCGGTTCTGAAAAATTAGTCAAAGTGGATGTGAAACATAGTGCGCCTTGACGAGTAACTTTTTTGGTGCTCATCTTCGTAGATAAGGCCCTCAAAAACTTGTAACTTTTCATAGGCACGTCGGATCAATGCGTATAAGGTGTTATTGGGTCGACGCCGAAAAACTGGTCAAAGTGGATGTCAAACATCATACACCTTGACGTGTAACATGTCTGATATTCATCTTCGTAAAAGAGCGGGCATGCCAGGTTTTCAGCTCGCGTCACTAAGATGCATCGACTTGTGATAATTCACCTGTCACTGTTCAGCACCCAACTGCACCTAATTACCGTGTTTACTAGGGCCTGCAGTCGAGCCCCAGTGATGACATGGCGGTCACCACGGATCCACCCCTAGATGAGGGAGGATATCCATGCTTGTGAAGTCTGTACAGCTACCTCAATAGATTTGGATAAGATGTTGTTCAACCAACCCAATGTAGATAGCTCTTCATCTTTGAATGATCCTTGTGTGCAGATGCCATTATCTCTATCTAGTTGGAGAGGTTTCATGTAAAGAAATTGTATGGACATGTCCCTTTTTTGCAAGTGTGATTTTCTGGTCGAGCTTCAGTGTGATTTGGCATATATGCATAGTCGCCTTTAATTAGTGAATATCGAAGTCTGTCGTTATTTATCAGGCATCGAGTGCGTGGGTGGACATGGGCAACCCCTAGCCAATGATCGATCAATCGGACATTACTAGTTGATGACGGTCCAGGGGATTGACTATTTTTGCGGCATCTCTAACAAAATATTAAACTTTGGTCGATCGGTCATTGCCGGAAGTTCGGTTACTGTTGGTCGATCGATTGTTTACCAATTGTCCATTGCTTAGAATGTCATGGCACAGAAGGTAGGGCGTGTCTTTGACCGGTTTGGAACCATCAGCCATTAAGAGAGGGTGATGATTGGTGACAAACTGATATTTGCACCCAAGTGACAAGACTAAACTTGGACTTTTAATCGAGTGCCAAGACGTCAGCGGTGGCATCTCTGATTTTATCTTCAAGTGCCAAGGAAGGATCCTTGGACTTGCTACATGCCGAGGTGGCGACGACTACCTCGAACTTTGTCTTCCAGTGCCAAGGCTGTCTCCTTGGACTTTGTGTATGCCGAGGCAGCGATACCTACCTCGGACTTTGTATTCAAATGCCAAGGGCATGGACTTGGGTTTATAGAGTACCGAGGCATTGGTCGCCTCGGACTTTGTCTTCGAGTACCAAGGGCAGGGCCTTGGGCTTGTAGAGTGCTGAGGCATTGGTCATCTCGGACTTTATCTTCGAGTGCCACGGATAGGGCCTTGCGCTTGTAGAGTGTCGAGGCGTTGGTCATCAAGGACTTTATCTTCGAGGGCCAAGGGCAGGGCCTTGGGCTTGTAGGGTGTCGAGGCATTGGCCGTCTTGGACTTTGTCTTCGAGCACCAAGGGCATGACCTTGCGCTTGTAGTGTGCCGAGGTGTTGGTCGTCTCGGACTTTGTCTTCGTGTGCCAAGGGAAAGGTCTTGGGCTTGTAGAGTACCAAGGCATTGGTCGCCTCGGACTTTCTTTTCGAGTGCCAAGGCTGTCTCCTTGGACTTTGTGCATGTCAAGGCGGTGACGCCTGCCTTAGACTTAGTCTCGTCACCTTGGATAAGTATAGTTGATAGCTTAGATTGACCTGGATTGCCAGGAGTCTTTTTATCGGACTTTAACCTTGAAAAGGCATAGCCGAATCGCCTTCGAGCTTCCAACTTGAGCAGACAAAATTCAAAGATCTTTGGTTGACCTGGGTTGCCAAGAGCCTTTTTATCGGTTTAGCCTCAAGAGGGCGTGATCAAATTGCCTTTGAGCGTCTAACTTGAACGGATGGAATCGAAGGTCTTTGGTTGACCTAGGTTGCCAGGAACCTTTTTATCGAACGTTAGTCTCGAGAGGGCGAAGCCGAATTGCCTTCGAGCTTCCGATTTGAATGGGTGGAATCGAAGGTCTTTGGTTGACCTGGGTTGCCAGGAGCCTTTTTATCAGATTTTAGCCTCTAGAGGGCGTAGCCAAATTGCCTTCGAGCTTCCGACTTGAACAGGAGGAATCAAAGGTCTTTGGTTGACCTGGGTTACCATGAGCCTTTTTATCAGACTTTAGCCTTGAGAGGGCATAGCCGAATTGCCTTCGAGCTTCTGACTTGAATGGGTGGAATCAAAGGTCTTTGGTTGACCTTGGTTACCAGGAGTCTTTTTATCGGACTTTAGCCTCGAGAGGGCGTAGCCGAATTGCCTTCGAGCTTCCGACTTGAACGGGCGGAATCGAAAATCTTTGGTTGACCTAGGTTGCTAGGAGCCTTTTTATCGGACTTTAGCCTCGAGAGGGCATAGCCGAATTACCTTTGAGCTTCAGAATTGAACAGGCAAAATCGAAGGTCTTTGGTTGACCTGGGTTGCTAGAAGTCTTTTATCAGACTTTAGCCTCGAGAGGGCATAATGGAATTGCCTTTGAACTTCTGATTTGAACGGGCGGAATCAAAGTCTTTGGTTGATCTGGGTTGCCAGGAGCTTTTTTATCGGACTTTAGCCTCGAGAGGGCGTAGCCGAATTTCCTTCAAGATTCTGACTTGAATGGGTGGAATTGAATGTCTTTGGTTGACCTGGGTTTCCAGGTGCCTTTTTATCGGACTTTAGCCTCGAGAGGGAGTAGCCGAATTGCCTTCGAGCTTCCGACTTGAATGAGTAGAATCGAAGGTATTTGGTTGACCTGGGTTGCCAAGAGCCTTTTTATCGAATATTAGCCTCGAGAGGGCGTAACCGAATTGCCTTCGAGATTTTGACTTGAATGGGCAGAATCGAAGGTCTTTGGTTGACCTGGGTTGTCAGGAGCCTTTTTATCGAACTTTAGCCTTAAGAGGGCAAGGCGAATTGCCTTCAAGCTTCCGACTTAAACAAGCAGAATCAAAGGTCTTTGGTTGACCTGGGTTGCTAGGAGCTTTTTTATCGGATTTTAGCCTCGAGAAGGCATAGCTGAATTACTTTTGAGCTTCTGACTTGAACGGGTGAAATCGAAGGTGTTTGGTTGACCTGGGTTTTTAGGAGCCTTTTTATCGGACTTTAGCCTCGAGAAGGCGTAGCCGAATTGCCTTCGAGCTTCGAACTTGAACAGGCGGAATCGAAGGCCTTTGGTTGACCTGGGTTGTCAAGAGCCATTTTATCAGACTTTAGCCTCGAGAGGGCATAACCGAATTACCTTCGAGCTTCCAACTTGAATGAGCGGAATCAAAGGTCTTTGGTTGACTTGGGTTGCTAGGGGCCTTTAGGTATCTAGAATGGGTTGAATTAAACTTCAAGAGATTTAAACTTTGACGATCAACCTCTAGGAATCTTCGTTGTCTCTGTAATCTATGACGTATGGCCCCTCCCAAGACGGAGCGAATTTGCCACTGGTGACTTCCTTTATGTTTGGGAAAACAGCTCTGGGTACCAGGTTTCTTTTGTTTAATTCTCTTCTTCTGTCCCTTCTGTCATATGCTATCTTTATTTTTGTTTGTAATTAGTCACATATGTTGTTGTCCTTGAAAGGGCATTAGCCGATTTTGCTTCGAACTTCCGACTTAAATGGATGGAATCAAAGTCTTTGGTTGACCTTGGTTTCCAGGAGCCTTTAGGTGCCTTGAATGGGAGGAATAGAATTTCAGGAGACTTTATCTTCAAGAAAAAGAGATATTTTATTGATATAGCAAAGTTGTGGTTACAATTTTCAAAGTTCGCCCGACGAACATTGTGAACTCGCATTTCCAAGTACTCCACCTCTTTATTGGTGGATGCTTGCCAATGTAGGTATCCGTGAATATCGTTTGCCTGGTGCATCCACGTATCATGTTGACTTTCTGCCTCTACCACTGTTGTTTTCTTTCTCTTGGCTAGTTCCTTGTTAGCGAGGTAGCCGTCGAGTCACCCTTCTTGGATCAGGTCTTTGATATGATGCTTTAGCTTTCGGCAGGTGGAGGTTGGGTGTCCATGACTGCAATAAAATTCGCAGTAGACAATTGTGTCTTTTGTTTGCTCTGAGTTCGGAGAGAGAGGCTGCGGCCATTTACAGAGGGCTCGTTCTGCAAGTAGGCGAAGATGTCTTCAATCGAGGTATTCAACTCAGTGAACATCCTTCGTTCTCTCGGAGTTCACCTCTTCCTTGCTGAGGGTCGGGCCTTTGAATCTTCATTGTGCCTTTTAGCCGGTACCTTCTGGTCGGACATGGCATTGGCAGACTTCTTGTAGTAAGGTTTATTTTAAGCTTCGTCAATCTTCTTGTGTCGGGAGTCGTGAGACTTACGTGGATCACGTAGTCTTCTGGCTTGTTGATTATCTTCTACCTCTATCTCCCACTGTATGCGCTTGAACATCACCTCTAAGGAGCTGGGAGGGTAGTGGATGAAGTCGGTGTAGATGTGGGGCTCCGGCCGGATAGCGTTTTGGAATGCTAGCATGATGACCTCTTCATTGTGGACTGGTCGGTGAGCTCAGAATGCTCGTTGCAGAACCTCGTTATAAAAGCATCTTAAGGACTCGTCAGAGCCCATCTTCAGCCGATAGATAGCGTCCAGCTTCTTTTCCGACTTCAGGTTCAGTCAGTAGTGGTCTATGAAGAGCTCCGCCAACTTTTTGAATGTGGCTATCGCACCAGTAGGTAGCGTGTGGTACCAGTCGAGGGCGGGCACTTCCAGGCTTCCTGCAAATATACGGCAAAAAATATTGTTCTCGTACTCGTATGGCATTATGGCCTACTTGAAGGTAGGGATGTGGAGAGCAAGGTCTCCCTTGATGCAGTTAAACATTGGAAGGGTGGGTGTTCACCAACCTATAGAAAATGGGGTTGCGATCACCTCAGGACACAAAGGCCCCACCGAGGTGATTAGCTGCCTACGATCTTGATAGAGGCGTCCCACATTAGCTATATGTCTTAGTCTGTTGAGTAGATCATGGGCATTTGTTACCCTCATGCATGAGCGAATGGGGTGTCTAGTGAACCCTGTTGACTCGAGTGACCTTTCTTGGTGATGGCTCGGTGCACCATCAAGTCAATGCAATCGCACACCGTTTGCCTTGGTACTTGCGATGTCTGATGGCTTTTGGTGCGATGCTCAATCGGTTCCTTGAGATGATGACTAGTGGCTGGGTGAGTCCTTGGTAATTCTTCATCGGTGGTGGGAATGTTATAGACCACAACCCCTGCTCTTTCAGCTATTTTCTTCAGGGAGTCCCTCTCTTGCTCGAGGGTTGCGTTCTTCTTGAGAAGGTTCAGCAGCTGGAAGTCAGTTGCCGAAATTTGATATGTAGCTGGAGCCTCACCCCCTTAGGTAACGTGCTCTTTGCCAAATCGACGCCTTGGGGACAGCGAATCTTGTCGATTACTACGGCCTTCCGGATGGCTACCTTGCGGCCCCATCCACTCATGTACATATTTTCGATTGGTTGCCATCGAGACTTCATGCTCATCTTCGACCAGTAAATTGTTTGTCTGATCAGTAACTGCCTTCAAAGGGTTGACACTAGCCTTCACTATCGAGTGCATTGATGTCAATGTGATGAAAATATTGAAATAGACTTGAAGGATGACTTGTGGCTCGTCACCACAAGTTGAATAAGAGTCGGTAGAGGTGTGGGTAAGACCTCTAACGATATCCCACAGACAGCACCAAAGATTATGGGGAAAATTTCCGTGCCGTCTTATTCAGAGACTTCGCCCCACAATTCTTGATTGAATTATATGGTTTATAGAAATAGAGATTAGAAAGTAGATATGACACGTGGAGTTATTGTCGAAGTTCGGTCTTATGACCTATGTCTCCGGACGAGAGGTGCCACCTGTTTTGCACTACAATGTAAGTGTAAATGATGGTGAGCATTCTCTCGACAAGCCGAGAGAAACTTTTTACAATGTGGTTGCACGGAGCAACTAGAAGAGTACAAGAAAAAGAGTAGAGAGCTCTGCCTGATATGGCAGTAATGACGTGGCGATGCTGAGGTGGCAGTGATGAGGTAACAGTGCTAAGATGGCGCTGCTCCTGGGCTTGCCTATTTGGGCCGTTGTGCGGGCCCGTGTGGTTTGGTACGGTACAATTTTTGCACCCACAATAGAATTATCCCAATCCCACTATATAGAGAAGATCTTCTATAAGTATTACCAATTTGATTGTGAACCACTTTCCACACCTTTTGATCCAATTGTGCATCTTAAGAAACACACAAGGCTTCCTGCCCTCCAAAAGAAATATGCACAGATCATAGGATCATTAGGTTTTCTAGCAAATTACACTAAACCCGACATAGCTCTTGTTGTGAATCGACTGAGTCTGCATACCAGAAATCCTAATCAGGATCTCTGAAATGCTCTTGAGAGAGTAATTAGGTACCTTAAAGGTACTATTGACCATGGGTTACACTTTAGTTGATACCCAACAGTCTTAGAAGGCTATTCCAATGCAAATTGGATTAGCAATTCTCAGGATGTCAAATCCACTACTGGATTCTAGTCCTACTAGGAGGGTTGTAGTGTCTTGGAAGTCAACCAAACAAACAGCTATGGCTAGAAGCACTATGGAGGCTGAGATAATAACTCCAGATACAACTAGCAGAGAAGCCGAGTGGCTTAGAGATCTTTTGGATGACATTCCTTTGGTTGAAAAACCGTTACCCCCTATATATCTATATTGTGATAGTAGATCAGCAATCTATAAGTGCAAACAAGAAAATGTCGACGTAAAAATGAACCGACACTTAAAGTGCGGCAAAAATCTTTGAGATATAGACTCAATAATCCTATAATTGCCATAAGTTATGTCAAATCTAAAAATAATCTAGCTGATCAATTGACCAATGGCTTATCTAGAAAAGCAGTTCTAGAATCATCGTGGGGGATGGGACTTAGCCCATAGAAAAAGATCATCATGGTGATAACCCAACCTCACAAAGGTTCAATGGGTAGAAACAAGCTTGATTAGTGACTATAAGGAGCATTGGTTTTCTCCTCCCTTCCCTATGGTGACAGTGCTCATAAAAGCAAGTGTTAGGTTGAGTTTCATAAAACTCTTAATAAATCCATACCCTTTGAGGATTCAACGACATATGTGGAGTCCGAAGGGCCGTGACAAATGGGAATAAGGCTACTCTCTTAAACACAAATGAGATATCTTGTGCATGGCCGTGTACGTGCAAACTCGACTAGAACTCCAAGCCAGCCATATTATGTGTGATCTTTGGAGAACTGACAAATGGGCCTGGTTCAAGGTTAGTCCACCATGAACCCACATATGGATTTCGTTATCACTAAGTGTAAGTTCAAACCGAAAAGGTACTTACACCCATTGTATAATATAAGGAACCAACAATATTCTTTATCCTTCTTGAACTTCGAAACTCTTTACCTTCAAAACTTTTATATAGGGTTGGGGGGGGGGTGTTGTTAGAACAAATATAAAAGTTTTACCAATTAATCCCATTGTAATTCTAAGAATCTTGCACTTAACTCACTATGTATTGCTTCGCATGCTATCCATCATACACATGCATGCACCATATGTTGGGATCACATGCATTAATGCATTGTATCACATGCAGCAAGGAGAGCATGCACTACAATACAAGTGCATGCATCACTTGTATGAGTGCTCTCTTATAGTCGTCCACCATACCCACGTGCACAGCTAGCATCCCACTCACACCGCAAGCTTGAGCAGCCTGTTACTCCCTTCCATTTTTTAATCCTTTTATTTAGATAATCATTGCACCGGGCCATTACACAAGGCAGAGTTGTCAGATGGCTGGGATTGCTCTCGTGTGATACGTTACCAAACGATCAGCAATCATCCATTAGTGTCTCCCATAATTACTCCCCTCTTTGTTCCAACGGCTAGTGGGGTTGGGCAATATAAATAGAGTCATACCTCTTGTTTGAGACAAAAAAAAAAACAATCATTCTCTCTCCCCCTCTGCAAAAGCCATGTTGCTCTCTAGATTCTACAGTAGCGAAGCTCTGCCTCTTTTCTCGGTCTTCCACCGAAGAGAGGATTTCTCCATCAAAGTTTTGTCTCTCTGTTCGGTTTGCTACTGAAGGGAGACTCTCTTGTTCCATTGCTAGGTTTCTGAAGGCTCGATTAGGTTCGCAAAGCCTCCTTCGAGCTGTGCCAACGAGGAGGAGTGCGCCTGCACGATAGCCGTTGTATCTCTACTAATCGGTGCCTAGAGTCCCACACATGGGGAGGCAATTCGGTTTTTAGTACAGTGCTTGTGTGCTTCCACCACACAGGCCACCATCCAACTCTACT
This sequence comes from Chamaelirium japonicum, assembly GCA_947650365.1. NCBI lineage: Eukaryota > Viridiplantae > Streptophyta > Magnoliopsida > Liliales > Melanthiaceae > Chamaelirium > Chamaelirium japonicum. Next base: position 122,401,393 of record OX393549.1, on the reverse strand, counting down.
CTTATTTATTTATATAAGTAGTAGACATCTCTTTCAAATTCAATAGATAAAATTACATTATAATCCACATATGATTTGTTAGCCCTGCTATAAAATATCCAAGAGCCACCACTAGCTCCTCAACACCAATACCTAACATCATCGCCCGGCGCAGAGCAACATCAACAACGTCGCCACCCACCCACCAGGGGATTGGAGAGTTGGCAAAGCAACTGATGCTTTGGTGATGAGGTTGTGGGTTCAACTCTTCCTCCCCTCGATTTACCCAGGAGTGAAGTGGGAATTGCCGAGTGGGTCGGGCTTCACTCCCGGAGGGATTAGTCCGAGCCTGAAGTGGGCCATTGCCCGAAAGGTTTCGGGACACCCGCCGATGTCAAAAAAAAAAAAAAAAAAAAAACAACGTCGCCACCCCTGCGGAAGACAAAGAGCACAAGCTCAAAATAAACAACAAACAAAAAAAAACACAAACAATCACAACCAAAAAGGAGCACACATACTCGACAGCAGCTAGGGCTGGCAATTTCGGACCCGACACGACCCGACACAAAGTTAGCGGGTCTGGGTCAGGGCTAAACGGGTTCGGGTCGTAAACGGTTCGACATGATAGTCCCGTTTAATAAACGGGTCGGGTCTGGGTTTAGGGTCTGGACACAGTAGACCCGGGAAAACCCGTTTAAAATTTAACAGGTCAGGTCGGGTCTACCTGCAATCCGATATTTTGGACAAGACCCGAAACTAGACACGACACGAACCCGACCCATTGCCACCCCTAACAGCAGCAGTATCACCGGCAACACAGATGAACCGCACCAGAACCTTAATTTAACACCGCCTCACAAGCAACTGCCTCGAGCTATCGGGAGTCGACGGATGGCTAATGATATAAGGTTTGGCTAGCTCCCTTGCTTAGCTTTGGAGTATGGCATTGATTATGAGACAGATGATTGCCCCATTTGCTAAGATGACATCCACTAAAGAGTGATGTGGTTGGCGTGATTCATGGCTGGCCTCTTTATGTAATAGGTGGACATAACAGAATGTTTTTCTTTACGGTGATCTCTCAAAGAGGTCTACATGTAGGCTGATCTAGCCTTCCATCCTTTTTCGTGTCGTTACGGGCTCAAACAAACTCCCCATGCTTCCAACTCCTAGGGCTGGCAATTTCGGACCCGACATGACAGACCCGACACGAAGTTAGCGGGTCTGGGTCAGGGCTAAACAGGTTCGGGTCGGCACAATAGACCCGTTTAATAAACGGGTCGGGTCCGGATTTAGGGTTTGGACACGGTAGACCCGGGAAGACCCGTTTAAAATTCAACGGGTCGTGTCGGGTTGGGTCTGATCGGGTCAAATTAATAGACCCGTGTGGTAAGCGGGTCTTACCAGTTTATTAGCGGGTTGGGTACGGGTTTAGGATTTAGACACGATTAGTTAAACAGGTCGGGTCCAGGTCTAGGGGTTTTGGACACGACCCGAGACCCGACACCCGACACGACCCGTTGACACCCCTACCAACTCCTCTACTCAGTAAAGACTTATTCACAAAGAGATCATAATTTTCTCTCTACTCGACGCTTCCGACAATGGATTGTCATGTTACATGTTACTGCTTTATTGTTGGCAATGATGCCTCAATGATTGCCCACCTATAGTATAATCTTTTGAGATGAAGAGAGACAGCCTCTTTCTTTTTCTTTTTTTTGATCGGTGTGTGTCTCGAAAACTTTCAGGCAATGGCCCACTTCGGGCTCGAACTAATCACTCCAGGAGTCAAAGCCCGACCCACTCGGCAATTCCCACTTCACTCCTGAGTAAATTGAGTGGAGGAAGAGTTGAACTTACAACCTCCTCACCAAAGCATCTTTGTTGGTTATGTGAGAGAATGAACTATTCATGAATCTAACAGAAAACTAGAAGAAAATGCAACACAATTGGATGTGATGATGAACAATCCCTAGGCCTCATCCAACAAAACTTGGGTTAACAATGAGCCAGATCCACACAGACCCAATTGGGCGCGAACTAAATCGGGTTGGGTCCGAGCCTGAGATGTGAGCCCTTTCCGAAATGCAATTTGTTCCAAAATATTCTCATAAATTCCTTATGGAGAACATACCAAGCTCTTAGCAAAATGGGCTTTTTAACTCCATTTCATACTTAGTAAGTAAATTACATAACCTTCCAGTCCATCAGCACAACCAAAACTGTACAATGATTGAGAGCTACCAGACCAATCTACAACCTCAGTGGATATACACAACAGCAGCAGCAACCAGACTTTCTACAAACTGTACCATAACCATAACCATCAAGCCATGTCCCATCAAAAATGCTGGAGTAAAGATTCGAGTATCTGACCTCCTGACCAGCCTTAGAGTCGAGCCTCTTAACCACCCGGTTCACGTCCCTGCGGTTACAGAGCATATATCTTCTCGTGATCGGATAGATCATCAGCAGGATCTGAGAACGCCGAGTAATGCGACCAGGAGAAGGACTTGCTGCCGCTTCCCCTCCTGATGCGCCTTTGGGAGTCATCACCAAACTGGAAGCGCCGCCGGAGCACCAAGTAGCTCATGATCAGAAGAGTGCCGACCGTCATCGGAACCCCGACGACCGTTATCGTGACCGCCATCCACGAGGCCTGGTGCCCCACGACCACGAATGCTAATGACAAGAAAGCCCCACAGGTGCTGAGACAGGCCGCCCACATGAGCTTGTTCACGACAGACACCACCAGTTTCTGAGCTCCGGTTTCCCAAGCAACCAGTGTTATCTGAACCACGACGACCGCCAAGGATATAAAGAGGGCGGTAGCATTCAAGAGGAAGAACACGTGGAACCTGGGGTCACCCCCGATGCTAGCTTTGCCGGTATCTGAGCCACCCTGGATGTACTGACCCGGGAGATTGAAGATCGCCACGAACGCGATGGACGCGATCAGGACAGCGACCATCGTCACCGAATTAATGGTGTTCTGGACAGCTTCTCGGTGCAATTTCCTCAGCTCTTTGGCGATCCCCGTCACCCTTTTGTTGGTCTTAGCGTTCTGGATGAGCTGTGAGTGGACGCCGTGTTTTATATCGCTCACGGTTCTCCTCAGCTCTGAAGTTTCATCTTGCTGACCAAGGTTCTTGGCATTCTTGGCACCGGCGTCCGTCAGACACTCCATGATGTCCATTGCATCTTCACCATAGGGGATTTTTTCTGCTATGTCCATCGCCGTCTCATTCTGGCTATTCACAGCATTGACTTCGATGGATTTGTAGCTCAGTAGAAGGCCCACCATCTGAGAGAGAGGGAGAAAATAAAGAATTTTACAATCCCCTCAGTGTGCATGGATACAACTTTAGTGTGACACAAAAAATTTTATTCAAGCACATCATTTGAACACAACAGAACTAGAGATGAAATCCCTTTATATTCATTCAGATTAAGGGAATAATACACCGCAGCATGAAACCAATGAATGAACCAAAAACCATTCAAGTTACAGAAAAATCGAAGCTAAAAAAAATAGCATCGTCTCAGTTAAGTCATGATACAACAACAGAACTAGTTACTACAAATATCGACTAGTCATAATATCGACTAGTTACTACAAATACCTTATTCATCATAAGAAAATCGCAATGAGGCAATTAAAATTAACGAGCAATGAGGAATAAAAACATGAGGAAGAAAGATGTAGCGATCACTTTAAAAATTAGGGTAAATTACAAAAACTCCCCTGAACTATACACCTCATTTCATATTGGTCACTCAACTTTTTTTTTTGGTACAATTTGAACCCTGAACTACGCTCCATCTGCAGTTAGTCCCCCTCAGTCAACTTTTTATCCCGAAAATACCCTTTTCAATTTTCAATAAGACTGGAATGATTTTTGCATTATTTAACTTATGCGTAATAGGACAAGGGTATTGTCGGAAATCAGAATACAAGTTGGCGAAGAGGGCTAAATGCAGGCAGAGCATAGCTCAGGGTTCAAATTGTTCAAAAAAAAAATTCAGATACCATATGAAATGCGGTGCATAGTTCAGGAGAGGTTTTTGTAATTTGCCCTAAAAATCTATATAACATGTTAGGACACATTTGTGCTGACTAGACAACTTTTGGAGACAAGTTGTCCATCCGATCTATCTGTACGTATCAACCACACCTCAATCCTTGTATCCTCAAACCGTTTGATCAAATCGAACGAATTAAAAAACACTCCTCAAATCTCTCAAAGAAGTCCAACCGTCTCCCCTAAAATCTCTCCCATCGCACACCCCTCTCTCTCTACACCGTTTCTCTCTCTTTCTAAACCGACACCTCTCTCTCTCCCCCATCTCTCTCTCTCTCTCTCTCTCTCTCTCTCTCTCTCTCTCTCTCTCTCTCTCTCTTCGTGGGGGCTAACCGCACACCCCTCTCTCTCTCTACACCGTCTCTCTCTCTCTTTCTTAACCGACACCTCTCTCTCTCCCCGTCTCTCTCTCTCTCTCTCTCTCTCTCTCTCTCTCTCTCTCTCTCTTCGTGGGGGCTAACCGCACACCCCTCTCTCTCTCCCAGTCTCTCTCTCTACACCGTCTCTCTCTCTCTTTCTTAACCGACACCTCTCTCTCCCCGTCTCTCTCCCTATCTCTCTCTCTCTTCGTGGGGGCTAACCGCACACTCCTCTCTCCCCGTCTCTCTTCCCATCTCCCCATCACTCTCTCTCTCTCTCTCTCTCTCTCTCTCTCTCTCTCTCTTCGTGGGGGCTAACCGCACACCCCTCTCGCTCCCCGTCTCCCCTAAAATCTCTCCCATCGCACACCCCTCTCTCTCTCCCCGTCTCTCTCTCTCTCTCTCTCTCTCTCTCTCTCTCTCTCTCTCTCTCTCTCTACACCGTCTCTCTCTTTCTAAACCGACACCTCTCTCTCTCTCCCCGTCTCTCTCTTTCTCTCTCTCTCGATTTTTTTATTTTTTGCAGGTTGTCCCCTACTACACCGATCACACCCGGCAGGTTCCACCGGTCGGGGCTGACTGTGATTCATCGGATGGCTGTGAGCAAGGGTGCAGACGTGGTTCCCAAACACTCCCATGCACACTGCATGCAAGAGACGCAATAACCCCCTCGAGACAGCTACGACCTTGACATGTGTCATCGTTCCGCCGAGTTCGAATCTCCTCCAATCGGTCGGCCCCGGTTGGTGAGCCGGGCGCTCATCACATCCGCATGCAGTCGGCGGGAGTATGATTCACTTTCGGATTGTCGTGCGACCCATGAACGTACCGGGGCCGACCCTCTCTCTCTCTCTTCCCCCGTTGTATGAATTGTGTGTGTGTGTCTTTGGGGGGGTGGGGGGGTGGGGAGGGTTGTGCCCAAGGTGCCCATGCCAATCGTGGTTACCAAACAGACCATCGTAGTGCATCGACCAGGTTCTCATCACACGTGTAAAGAAAGCATCCAACCGCTCAAAAATTATTTTGGGGTGCATCAAACGGCTCAAAGAGTGAGGTAATGTTCACCCTGCTTTTCGATGGGTACTCATACGACGACAAACACCTCCATGCATACTGCATGCAAGAGACGTAAATACGTAGAACCCCTCGAGACCGCTACGACCTTGACATGTGTCATCGTTCTGCCGAGTTCGGATCTCCTCCAGTCGGTTGGTGGGCCGGCCGCGCATCACATCCGCATGCAGTCGACAAAAGTATGATTTACTTTCGGGTTGTCTCCTATTGTGCGGCTGTGATGCATGCGGCCCATGCACGGACCGGGGCCAGCCCTCTCTCTCTCTCTCTCTCTCCCCATTGGGTGGGTTGTGTGTGTGTGTGTGTGTGTGGTGGGGGGAGGGGGGAGGTGCACCGAAGGTGCCCATACCAATCGTGGTTTCCAAACAGACCATCGTAGTTCCGTAGTACATCGACAAGTTCTCACCAAACGTGTAAAGAAATCATCCAACCGCTAAAAAAATATTTTGGGGTGCATCAAACGGCTCAGAGAGTGAGGTAACGTTCACCCGCTTTTTGATGGGTACTCATACGACGACAAACACCCGCATGCGCGCTGCGTGCAAGAGACGCAAATCTGTAGACCCACTCAAGACCGCTATGCCCTTGACATGTGTCATCGTTCCGTCGAGTTTTGGATCTCCTCCAGTCTGTCGGCGACTGTTGGTGGGTCGGGCGCGCATCACATCCGCATACAGTCGGCGGGAGTACGATTCACTTTCGGGTTGTCTGCCATTTGTGCAGCCGTGATACATGCAGCCCACCGCCCATGTATCGACCGGAGCCAACCCCCCCTCCTCTCTCTCTCTCTCTCTCTCTCTCTCTCTCTCTCTCTCTCTCTCTCTCTCTCTTCCACCATTGGGTGGGTTGTGTGTGTGTGTGTGTGTGGGTTGGGGGGGGGGGGTTGCGCCGAAGGCGCTCGTGCCAATCGGCACGGGCATTCACTAGTTAAGAACATGCAGTGAGGTAATTATAATGTATACTTACAAAACAACAGATTGTTGGTAATAATGGAGTGTAAATGCAGTTGGAGTAGCAACGTAAACAATAGATAACTCAACTGAAACATAATCGCATCCAGTATGAGAAGTGATGTAAACCAACTAAAACATACAGCTAAAAATATGGAAACAGAAAGAAAAAAAAAGTGCTATAAACCACTGCAACGACGTAAACTTTGGTATGATTAGAATGCAGCCATAGCTACAGCTACTAATACTGCTATAACAATATACCTGCGGCCGCCATTTTCGAGTGGCTATATGCAAAGCAGTGTTTCCCTTCTTGTCGCGAATATTGAGTATAGAAGGATCAGTCAGCAACATCTCTTCCACAACAATAGGATTCCGGCCTTTCACAGCCATGTGAAGTGCAGTCTGGCCCTTCTTATCTATGATGCCAACTATTCCGGGATCCCTTTCTATAAGTGCCTTGACAATTCGATGATAACCACTCCTAGCAGCTGTGTGCAGAGAAGTTTTCCCATTCTTCCTCACAATCCTCGTTGTGCTCGAGTCCACATCCAATATTGCATTCACCACATCCAGGTGATCCTTAACAGCAGCTGAATAAAGTGGACTTGTGTTCGATGCATCACATATCTTGCAAAGAGCAGGCCACGATACCAAAAGTTCTCTCACAATCCCTGCATAAAGGTGTCATCCAATAGTTCATCATCTCTTACACCAACAATGGTACATCAGTCATAGCTTCTAAAACAATATGAACTACACCCATGAAATCAAATGTCGACAAATTTCCTAAGAAATGACCGTTTTTGTCTTTTCTTTGATGTTTCGACATATAAATGGTTGGTAATTTCTTTAATACCAGATCTCTGTTCCACAGCACGAAATGCCTTCCAAAATAAACGACATCTGACATAAATCCAACATTCTGTCTTTTATCAAACAATTTCGCACAGAAATTCTATCTTTTTCAGTAAAAATTCAGGAAAAAATTCCATCACTTTCAATGAAATAATCCATCTTTTTTCATAACATGCCGATGTGGACAGATTTGACCAAAATCGATCAAAATTTGACAAAATCCGATAAATTCCCACCGAAATCTTTCCTTAAAACTACAAAATTTCCACCAACATTTAACCGAAATCTAACAAATTTTCTTTTCTTAACCGACCGAAATCGAAATTGAAATCGACATTTCAAACCTTGTCTACACCTACTTCCCTTCCTTCAATTTACAGACTATTGAGTTTTTCACTTGACAATTTTCACCAGGATATGACTGGAAATTAATTGCATACTCTTGGTTTTTGCTCAATTTAAATCTTCAGCTAGTTTGTGACCCAGAGATGAACGCAAATTCGCACATTAAACCTTTCCCCATATGTTGATTCATAAACTATCCCATATAGTTGAGGCAATGCTTGCAGGCTAAGATTAATGTTAAGATGTTTGGAAGTTCGAAGAAGATCATGGACTTGGGAAATCCCACCGAAGTAGAAAATCTCAATTTCCTATCTTTAGGGATTTCCGATTTCCGGTATTTTGGGAACATACCCGAAGATCAATTCTCATTAAAGCATAATAACCCTTTTCATAACAGTAAAAAATACCAAACAATTGAAACACGAGAAGAAGAAGAAAAAAATTGACAGTGCCACTGCGGCAAGCAACACCAGAAGTACTCACAAATGCTCGGCACCAAGAACAAACCCTTTCTTTTTTCTTCGATTCAACCGAAAAATACTGAAGAATGGAGCTCAATACACCATCCCCCATCGATGAATGGCAGCACGCCTGCTCACTACTACATCGCTACAACCATCGAACCGCTCGATTGATAGCAAAGCCGGATCAATATCAAGAATTTCATTCCAAAATCTCTACTTAAAACCCTAGTTTTCATTTCCTTTCTATATATTTATCGAAAAAAATCGTATTTTGATATTTAACAATCTCAGTCTCACTCCATTGACTTCCCTTCCGCCCAAATTTTCTGGTCAAGAAGGAAGTAAAGTAGGTTTCTTAAGGTACCAGGGTGAAGAGAGAGTGGGAGAGAGCTCACCGGCGTGGCCTTGCTTGGCGGCAACGTGGAAGGCGTCCATATCGAGGCGGGATCGGATGGCCACCGTGTCGAAGTCGCAGAGGGTGAGGAGGTAGCGGAAGACCTCCTCGAGGTTGTTCTCGGCGGCGATGTAGAGCGCCGTCTCCTCCGCCTCCGTCTTGGCCGATAGCATGGCGGCGACGACGGCCGCGTCCCAGCCGCCGCCGGGGCCGTCGATCAGGCGCCGTACGGAGTCGAGCTCCCCCGACCGGACGGCGGAGAGGAAGGCCTGGTGGTGGGATCGGAGGCGAAGATCCATCAAGAGAGAGAGAGAGAGAGAGAGCAAAGGAGAGAAAGTGCTCCCCCTCTGTCCACCACCTCTTTGATAAGCACGGCTCTTTCGCTGTCTTCCATTTTTAATATTTATTAATTAACTAAATACATTTTAAACTTTGGTTGAAATCATTTTTTTTATTTTTAGAAGCAACAACAAATCAACCTTATTATCCTATTAAAGATGGGGTCCACTCACTATGAAGCCACTCTAGTTCTACTAAAATGAGATCAATTAGGTGGTCCTAAAGAGTAATTATGAGTACTTTAATGGGGAGCTATCACTGCAAATAGGACTGTTAATTGGATTGGGCTAGCCTAATACCTGCCTGTTTGACTCAAAAAATATGGGATGAGTTTTATTCACACTTGGGATGGACTGAGCTTGAACATAGTATTAGATCTGAACTTGAGTATGCACTGAACTTAAGTCATGTTAAGATCGATCTGATTTAGGGCCGAACCCGGATTAGTGAGCGTATTTTAGACATTCCATTTATGTATAAGTAAGATTGTAAGACTAAAGCACATGGCATGTTTTATATCGGCATGTGCTTGGATAGCTAAATATGTGTGAATACAGTAAAGAAGTGTTATGAAGGTAATTTATTATAATGAAGAGATAGTTGTGTCGGCATGCATTAAATTTACTCAGTTGTTAGAGGAGTGTTTTATTGGAGTATTAAGAATAAACTAGTACTAATCCCGTGCAATGCACGGACAATTAGGATGAAGCTCGGGCGAATTGCACATCCAACACCGCACCCCATTATGCCATTATGAAGAGAGAGAGAGAGAGAGAGAGAGAGAGAGAGAGAGAGAGAGAGAAATATGGGAAGAGCATGGAAATGGGGAAGCACCCCGTGGCACCAAAGGCCTCATCTTTATAAGAATAGTATAGATCTTCAAAAAAACAAAAAATATTATGGCACTTATTTGGGCTAGCGCGAACTTGGACTGAAGCCCGAAGAAGGAAAATGAGTCGAGTTTGGTCTAGGCATGGTGGCAAAGTTTTGTGGTCGAACTAGGGCTTGGGAGAGCCACCTAGAGTTTGGGTCGAGTATAGGCATTCCATGACCGACCCAGCCCGACCCAATTAACAAGTCTAACCGCAAATCGATATGGGGATGCCTAACACTACGGAAGAAACTTGGTGGGGAAGCCCACCACAGAATCATGTGGGGATACCTAGCACCGTGTTATTGGAATTAAATCCTATTATCAGAGTCACAGCTGAAGTAAAAAATAGATCCGAGGATCTCATGGTGTATTTTCATTACAATTAATTCTACAAAACAATCTACATGCAAATCTATGATCCCAGCATATGTGCGGACACCCTAGAGACATACGACAATCTACGAAAGACATGTATGCATCTAGTTAGATGTTTAAAATCATTATACCTTATGGATCTTAGATCCGAAGAAAACGGAACGATAATGAACCGCACGTGAATCGAGAAAAAATTTATCGGATAGAACCTTATCCTTTGCGAAGGGAGGAATCCTTATCACACCCTAAATTTTGGACTGAGAAGAGAGGGTCCAAAACTTGAAGGTGAGGGAAGGTGAACAGAAACAACAGAGTATAACAACTAATAAACAATTTAGTAACTAGCAAACTTCGCTAAAACAATAATCCACAATCTCAAAGTCTAATTATATTAATTGCCTTCCACATCCCACTACATCCAAGACGAAAGCAATTACAACTGAAGGTAAAGAAGGAAGGTAACCTCCAACTAACAATTCAACCCTCACTAACTCCTGAGCTCACTACTGCACCTGCTAGTATTGGAACTGCAACTGCACTCCTAATAATCCACCAGCAGGAGAGACCTGGGGGAGCAAAAAATAAACAAGCAAACTCCCCCTGAGTTTAAAAATTCAGTGGTCTTAACAAAATCGAGTCGAAGTAGAAGAATATATATATATATATATATATATATATATATATATATATATATATATATATATATATATATATATATATATATATATATATATATATATATATATATATATATATATATATATATATATATATATATATATATATATAGAGAGAGAGAGAGAGAGAGAAATGCTAAAATGCGGCGTGCGGTGCGTGCGGCGTCGCACCGCAGACGTCTGATGCACCGTTGCGTGCATCGCACGCATCGCAGCGGTGCATCAGACGGCTGCGGTGCGGCGCCGCACGCACCGCACGCCGCACTTTAGCATCCCTATATATATATATATATATATATATATATATATATATATATATATATATATATATATATATATATATATATATATATATATATATATATATTGTTAGGATTGATGTGTTATAAGCTTGTAAAACTTTATGTTTTGGTCTAATAAAGATTGATAGTTATTAATATATGAGATGCATATAGGTGCGTAACATAGTTACGTGTTCTTTTAAGAACAGAGAGCCATGGTTATATGGTAGTCCACTGAGTTGAAGACTGAGTGGATTGGTCCCATATAATCTAAATAAGTTCGCAGCTATGATCAGGTTGGTCGCCTCATCATGATAAGCTGTTGGCGATGACAGTTCATGGGATGTCTTCACCATGGTCATCACCAGGCACAGTGTCTGTGGCTGAACGGAACTAACACGGTGTACAGATCAGTGAGCAGACACTGGTACACTAAGCCGTGTTTCTGCTTAGGGTAAAATGGTCCTAAACCCTGAGGAACCACGTCTGATGGACTAACTAGTTGCGTGGTGCTTTGGCGCACCAACGTGTGAGGATCCATATGCAGTGATCCAAAACCACGGTGTACTGGGTTACCCGGCTGGCGTTGCATTAGCGTGTCACTCCTGCAGGCCATCCACACCCCTGAAGGGAGGTGTGTTCCTTGGTGTGACTTACACTGTACCAAACCCAGGCCTGGTGGTCACTAGTTTGACTGTTGACCGGGTTCGATTACTCGACGGGGTAATCAGAGGTACGATGTATAGGACAACCTGGAAGGAACCAAGTCATATGATCATTCGAGTCTGACGGTAGTCTTCACCGCTCGAAGTGAATCATGGCATCAAGTGGAGGGACAGCGGGTTTACCACTACTAAGCGGAGAGCAGGGGTATGATGGAGAACATAGTAAGTCTGGGTGAATTGGAGTGCAGCCTGCGTCGCACTCTGGGTGGCTACGCAGGTTAACTCGAGCTCAGAGAATTGATGGTACACTCGGGTAGTGTGTCGATCGAGCTTGAGTTGGAAGCCATGAACCCCAGTCCCTGATGGTTCCACCTTATCAACATTATGTACGGTTCTTGAACCGTCTCCTCGGAACACCATAAGCATAAGAAAGAAAGAAGTATACGCTCCGTGTGTGCTTGGCACTAGAGCACGGTAGATGCGTAACTACATACGAGTACTAAGGGTTGAGCCCGAGACTAGTGCAGAGTCGCATGTAGTAATCCCTAGCCATAAGTGAACTTCGCTGCATAGGTGCGATGCACCGGGGTATGTTGCGAGTTGACTAGTTGACTTTGCTAGAGGCACCCTCCGGTGGCCTTAGTTAATAGTAGGTAACTAGTAAAGATCACTTAAGAAGTGGCCGCTAGGTATCGCACGCTAGAAATGGTCAAAATGAGGCGTCGGGGCGTTTTGGTAAAAACCTCACTCTGCCGGACCTCACTGTTGGCCGACCCTAGTGATGGGACACCTTGCTAGGGCCGGCCCTATGATGTAGGGATGAGAATCCCTCATCTATAGGGCCAGCCATATGGATAGGGATAGGGCGATAAAACGGTTAAGATCGAGCCCTAAAAAGTGGAAAAACGGATAAATACAACGAGAGATAAAAAGGAGATAATGGAGAGATAATGAGGGGGGGTCATTATCCCCTTGGATCCATATCCAAGGGGGTTGGCCGCCCTATAAAAGGACCTATGGGCGCCGGCCCCATGTGCCAGAAAAACCGAACCCCCTCCTCTCTCATCTCTCTAGTTCTCTCCCTAATCTCTCTCTGTTTTCCGCTTGCTACTTCGTCTTCCTCGCGTGGAGTTTTGAAGAAGGAGAAGGGTCATTCTTTGGAGGCACTCAGAGATCCGAGAGCGACGTTCCGTGCATCGTGTGAGATCGGGTGAACAAGAAAGGTAACATCTCCATTCGTACCATCGGCATCTTCGCGAACGATCTTTCGTCTCCATCGACAAAGAAGATAATTCTCCACGGTTAAAAGATCCGTACGAAAGGTATGTGTAATATAACATATAGATCTAGCGAGCATTATGATTTACATCCATGCTAGTTAATCATTACGCTAGATTGCCGTTAGGGGTTTTCGATTCTCGTGCATACACATGCACACATATGTAGATTAGTTTCTATGAAAAAGTAAAATAGTGTAACGTGCACCATGAACGGTCTTTCGACCGCCAAATCGCTTCCGCTGTGAGCCTCTGACCCGGATTAACTTCCAACAATTGGTATCAGAGCCGCATTAGTGGTGTGCGTTTCACATTTTTTTCATGAAACCAACATGTGTGCGCATGATGAATGCGTGAGATCATCGGGGTTCTTACGCTTAGATCATGCATATGTATAGATTGTGCTTGTTCTATTAGTTATTCTTGCAGGGCGCCGCTATAAATCTATGCTTTGTGCTTGCTACCGGGGGTCGGACCCCGAGTTATCAAATGTTTGGATTTGCTTTCTATGTGTGGATTTGTAATTAAGCCATAGATTGGGCGAGTGATGGGGGTTGACCATCCTCGGTTTCCCATGGCTTTTTCCTAGGTGTGTTTTCTTTTCTTTCTAGGAAATTGTGTACGAGCGAGCACTTGCTCGAAGCGTACTAGACTTTTTCGGTTACAGATCGAGAAGAAAGATGTGCCAAAGAAATCCACCATCGGGAGCGGAAGCGGAACCCTGGAGGAAGAAGACGATCTGGCAAAGTGTTCGCGAGCGCGACGAAGGAGCCGGACCGAGGAACCTTGCGAAGAAAGCTAGAGGCCTGCGCTGTGCTAATTAGGTTCAGAGGTCGGACCCTGAACTTAATTCAGTTTTAATGGTTGCTTTCTTTAATTAGTTCTTTATGCTTCATATCGAACCCCGATGAGATAATGTGATTATCAGTTTTCAGAGGGATGCCTTTCCCCTCCGGTCCAAGCGACTGTTTGAGGTTAGAATCCTGCTAGATGACGCCTATTATTTAGTTGACTTTTGATGTTAGTGGGATCCCATCACATATGGTTATGCCACCATTAGGTTAGCACCCGATTAGTCGGGTGTGCCTATTTGGCCAGCATCGAAATCAAAGATGAGATGGAGATCCATTGAACATCAATTGTCAAATCTATAAGCGAGGCGCCATGACTAGTGGGAGTCCTTTCCAGTGAGTCTGACTCTAGGATTAGCTCCAGAGCATTAGTGTGATAACCAATTTTGCAAAACATCAATATTCTCGGAATATGTAATGTGACCCTTGAATGGAGAAATCCACTTGAGGCAGGGACTATGATATTCCGAAAATGATTAATGCTAGGCGAAGGGCTTGAACGCTAGTGGGAGCATGGTGTGACCAGGGTCTAGTATTTAGGAGGTCGCTACCTTTGCATTTGCATAAAATCATACTCGCAAAATAACCCTCAGAATAATAAGGGATGCAAGAGAGGACTTTTATAAGATCCTTTGGCCTCCACGGCCAGTCGTTTTGTGTTTGGGTGGGGATTCATAACTTCACACCCCCCAGGGTGGGAGCTGTGTGTTTCCATGCCAAATTACTCATGACCTCCCTGAGGATATGGCGATTACGAGGCCAGGAGAGAAGGGCTTTTCATCCCACCCTAGTGGGGGCCGCATGAACTCCCGTGTCGTAATTGCTTAGGCTCGTGGGTTAGCATCCTAAGTACACGTGAGGTATTCGTTGCGAAGACAACGGTGATCACGTGGTACTGTCCGAAAGATAACCATGGTCCATCACAGCCCTTAGTTGGCAAATTTGGATAGGGTCAAGGAAAAGGCCCGTGTAAGCGGATTGACGCTGTATGATGCCCCCTAGGGCAGGTACAGTCGATTCCGAGATCTTACATACATGGTTAATTAATCCATGGTAATGACTTCGCTTGAGGGTAGCGTTGACATATCGATATAATTAGCTTGTTTTAAAAATCCATAAAATAAGTTTTTCCATGCATACTCATTATTCAATCTTTATTTTCAGATGACTAAGTTAGACCCCCTATCCGCTATCCTTAATGACCACAAACTTACCGGTCCCAACTATGAGGACTGGAAGCGCAACCTATACCTGGTCCTAAGGATTGGTAAACATATGACAGCCCTTAATGACCCTGAGCCTGATTTGCCAGGACCCAATGCCACAGAGGCACAGTTAAAGGCATTCACTGACTGGAAGGAATCTAATGAAATATGTAAATGCTATATTATAGCATCCTTGCAAATAACTCTGCAGAAGCAAGTCGAGGAGATGCCCGACGCTTCTGACATGATGTTGTATTTGAAGGAGATGTTTGAAGGTTACAATCGCGTTACGCGATACCTTACCATCAAGAAACTCGTCGGCACTAAGATGTCCAATGGGACGCTGGTTCGGGAACACATGATGAAAATGTTTGGGTTCCAGAACGAACTAGCTACCATGGACATTGTGCTAGAAGGCGAGGTGATGACAGACATCTTCCTCTCGTCACTGTATGGAGCCTTTGAAGGCTTTGTCACCAACTTTAATTTGAACAAGTTGGCTATGACAAATGCAGAGCTTCTGGGAGCTCTCCAGGCAGCTGAGGATGGCTTCAAGCAGAAGGGCGAAGCACTTCACGTGCAACGCAGATCCTTCAAGAAGCCTGGTAAACCTCAAGGCAAGAGACATAAGAAGAAACCTAAGTCAGCGCCTGTGCAGGACTCTGCTGGGGCCTCTGGGTCTGGAGAATCAAAGAAACCGAGCACGAAGTGCTTCCGGTGTGGCTAGAAGGGTCATTGGAAGAAGGACTGCAAGAAGCCTCAGAATGCTGGTGAAGGTAATCTACAACTCTTAGTTGTTGAATCATTTCTTTCAAGTAATAGTTCTTTTGCTAGTTGGATTGTGGATTCAGGATCCACTAACCATGCCTGTAACTCTCTTCAGGGGTTTCAGGAAAGCAGAAGGTTGCTTGATGGAGAGGTGACCTTGAGCATGGGAACTGAGGCCGTGGCTGCTGCTGAAGCTATTGGAGACGTTAATCTTAGTTTTTCGAATAATAAGACTTTGACTCTTAGAGATGTCTTTTATGTACCGTCCTTGCGACGTAACTTAATTTCTGTTTCTTCTTTAGTTAATGAAGGTTATTCAGTTTATTTTGATGCTTCTGGTGTGTCATTTAAACTGAATGGAACTTTTATAATAAGATGAATGGTTCAAAATCATCTCTATGTTGTAAGTCCTAAATTTGAAAAAGATAACATAGTAACTTCAGCATTTAATGTTAATTCATCTAAGCGTAAGAATCCTTCGGAAAATTTAACCCACCTATGGCACTTACGACTTGGGCATATTGCCTTAGACAGGATCCATAGAATGGTGAAGGCCGGGCTTCTGGAAACAGATCCTACGGAGATCCTTCCCACCTGTGAATCCTGCCTGGAAGGCAAGATGACCAAGAGGTCATTTAAAGGCAAAGGAGTAAGAGCTACTGAGGTATTAGAGTTAATCCATTCAGATGTGTGTGGACCCATGAACGTCAAGGCGATAGGAGGCCATGAGTACTTCATCACTTTCATTGATGATTACTCAAGATATGGTTACATTTACCTGATGCATCGGAAGTCGAAATCCTTTGACATGTTCAAAGAGTTCAGGGCTGAAGTAGAAAAGCAGACAGGTAAATATATAAAAAAAACCTTTGATCTGATCGAGGAGGTGAATACCTATCTGATGAGTTCCTAGGGTATTTGGTGGAGCATGGGATAAAATCCCAGTTAACTGCTCCAGGTACCCCACAACAGAATGGAGTTTCCGAGAGAAGGAATCGAACCTTGTTGGACATGGTTCGTAGCATGATGAGTTACGTCAGTTTACCAATGACCTTTTGGGGATATGCCCTACAAACAGCAGTTTATATTCTGAATCACGTTCCGTCTAAGTCAGTGCCTCAGACCCCTAGAGAACTGTGGTCAAAGCGAAAGTCATTGCTACAGCATTTCAGAATATGGGGATGCCCTGCACATGTGCGAAGGGATAAGAGGGAAAAGATGGAATCTAAAACCAGAGTATGCTTATTTGTAGGGTATTCTAAGGAGACCAAAGGTGGTCTATTTTATGATCCTGAGGAAAAGAAGGTGATCGTTTCTATGAACGCCTATTTCCTAGAACAGGATTATATTGTGGACCACAAGCCTACTAGTAAAGTAGTTCTGGATGAACTACTGGGTACTAGTACAGATAGCGCATCCGAAAGCATAGTGGGAGCTGACATGACAGATAATAATATACCAGATACTGTAGAACCTATTAATCCTGTAACACCACCACCACCTCGTCGCAGTGGGAGAAACATCAGAGCTCCTGACAGATACTATGGAGAAACCTTATTGGTTGATCTAGAGGGTCAGGAGGATGACCCACTGAGATACAATAAGGCAGTGGGAGCTTCTGACAGCTCTGACTGGCAAAAGGCTATGGAGGCAGAAATTGCATCAATGTCCCATAACGCTGTCTGGACTCTTGTTACACCATCATCCAATATTAAACCTATTGGGTGTAAGTGGGTGTATAAAAGGAAGAGAGGATCTGATGGAACAATAGAGACTTATAAAGCTAGATTAGTTGCCAAGGGTTATACCCAGAGAGAAGGAATCGACTTTGACGAAACCTTCTCACCGGTAGCTATGATAAAAGTCTATTCGGATCCTCCTATCCATTGCAGCCCATTATGACTGGGAGATCTGGCAAATGGATGTCAAGACAGCATTCCTTAATGGGAATTTGGAAGAAGACATTTATATGATGCAGCCACCAGGTTTTGAGTCAGAGGGTCAGGAACATCTAGTTTGCAGGTTGCAGAAGTCCATTTATGGACTAAAGCAAGCATCTAGAAGTTGGAACATCCGTTTTGATCAGGCAATCCAGTCATATGGATTTGCTCAAAACGAGGATGAACCATGTGTATACAAGAGGAGTGATAAGACTACAGTGATATATTTGATACTTTACGTAGATGATATTCTACTCATTGGGAATGATGTAGGAACATTGTCAACGGTAAAGGTCTGGTTGTCAACACAGTTCGATATGAAAGACCTAGGTAAAGCGAGTTATGTTTTGGGGATCAAGGTAACACGTGATCGCCAAAATAGGATTCTCTCGCTATCACAGGCTGCGTATATAGATAAGGTTATGGCTAGATTTGACATGCAAAACTTCAAGAAGGGTTTTGTGCCATTTAGACATGGCATAAAACTGTCTAACGATCAATGTCCTAAGACACCTGAGGAGAGAGCAGAAATGCAGAAGATACCTTATGCTTCGGCATTAGGTAGTCTAATGTATGCTATGCATTGTACAAGGCCTGATATCTGTTTCGCAGTAGGAATGATGGGTCGGTTTCAGTCGAATCCGGGTCCAGATCACTGGACAGCTGTGAAGTGTATACTCAAGTACCTTCGTAGAACAAGGGACTTGAGTTGGTTTACACTGGACAAGAACTGACGCCGATTGGATATACAGATTCTGACTTTATGTCAGATTTGGAATCCAGGAAGTCGACATCAGATTTTGTGTTTATGCTAGGAGGAGCAGCGGTTAGTTGGCAGAGTGTGAAGCAGAAATGCATCGCGAACTCTACCACAGAGGCTGAGTACGTTGCAGCGTGCGAGGCAGCCAAAGAGGCGGTATGGCTCAAGAAATTCCTTACGGATTTGGGGTGCGTACCAGAGGCCCAATTACCTATTGTGCTTTACTGCGATAATAGTGGGGCGGTAGCACAAGCAAAGGAGCCAAGACATCACCAAAAGGGGAAGCACATCGAGCGCAAGTTCCACTTGATTCGGTAGTTTCAAAAGCAAGGGCGAGTAGCGGTGACACAGATTGCATCTACAGATAATGTTGTTGATCCTTTCACAAAGGCAATACCTACCAAGGCATTCGAGAACATGTGGACGCGATGGGAGTCAAAACCGTTTTGCTTCGCTAGACCAAGTGGGAGATTGTTAGGATTGATGTGTTCTAAGCTTGTAAAATTTTATGTTTTGGTCTAATAAAGATTGATAGTTATTAATATATGAGATGCATATAGGTGCGTAACATAGTTACGTGTTCTTTTAAGAACAGAGAGCCATGGTTATATGGTAGTCCACTGAGTTGAAGACTGAGTGGATTGATCCCATATAATCTAAATAAGTTCGCAGGTATGATCAGGTTGGTCGCCTTATCATGATAAGCTATTGGCGATGACAGTTCATGGGATGTCTTCACCATGGTCATCACCAGGCACAGTGTCTGTGGCTGAACGGAACTAACACGGTGTACAGATCAGTGAGCAGACACTGGTACACTAAGCCGTGTTTCTGCTTAGGGTAAAACGGTCCTAAACCCTGAGGAACCACGTCTGATGGACTAACCAGTTGCGTGGTGCTTTGGCGCACCAACGTGTGAGGATCCATATGCAGTGATCCAAAACCACGGTGTACTAGATTACCCGGCTGGCGTTGCATTAGCGTGTCACTCCTGCAGGCCATCCACACCCCTGAAGGGAGGTGCGTTCCTTGGTGTGACTTACACTGTACCAAACCCAGGCCTGGTGGTCACCAGTTTGACTGTTGACCGGATTCGATTACTCGACGGGGTAATCAGAGGTACGATGTATAGGTCAACCTGGAAGGAACCAAGTCATATGATCATTCGAGTCTGATGGTAGTCTTCACCGCTCGAAGTGAATCATGGCATCAAGTGGAGGGACAGCGGGTTTACCACTACTAAGCGGAGAGCAGGGGTATGATGGAGAACATAGTAAGTCTGGGTGAATTGGAGTACAGCCTGCGTCGCACTCTAGGTGGCTACGCAGGTTAACTCGAGCTCAGAGGATCGATGGTACAATCGGGTAGTGTGTCGATCGAGCTTGAGTTTGAAGCCATGAACCCCGGTCCCTGATGGTTCTACCTTATCAACATTATGTACGATTCTTGAACCGTCTCCTCGGAACACCATAAGCATAAGGAAGAAAGAAGTATACGCTCCGTGTGTGCTTGGCACTAGAGCACGGTAGATGCGTAACTACATACGAGTACTAAGGGTTGAGCCCGAGACTAGTGCAGAGTCGCATGTAGTAATCCCTAGCCATAAGTGAACTTCGCTGCATAGGTACGATGCACCGGGGTATGTTGCGAGTTGACTAGTTGACTTTGCTAGAGGCACCCTCCGGTGGCCTTAGTTAATAGTAGGTAACTAGTAAAGATCACTTAAGAAGTGGCCGCTAGGTATCGCACGCTATAAATGGTCAAAATGAGGCATCGGGGCGTTTTGGTAAAAACCTCACTCTGCCGGACCTCACTGTTGGCCGACCCTAGTGATGGGACACCTTGCTAGGGCCGGCCCTATGATGTAGGGATGAGAATCCCTCATCTATAGGGCCGGCCATATGGATAGGGATAGGGCGATAAAACGGTTAAGATCGAGCCCTAAAAAGTGGAAAAACGGATAAATACAACGAGAGATAAAAAGGAGATAATGGAGAGATAATGAGGGGGGTCATTATCCCCTTGTATCCTTATCCAAGGGGGTTGGCCGGCCCTATAAAAGGACCTATGGGCGCCGGCCCCATGTGCCAGAAAAACCGAACCCCCTCCTCTCTCATCTCTCTAGTTCTCTCCCTAATCTCTCTCCATTTTCCGCTTGCTACGTCGTCTTCCTCGCGTGGAGTTCTGAAGAAGGAGAAGGGTCGTTCTTTGGAGGCACTCAGAGATCCGAGAGCGACGTTTCGTGCATCGTGTGAGATCGGGTGAACAAGAAAGGTAACATCTCCATTCGTACCATCGGCATCTTCGCGAACGATCTTCCGTCTCCATCGACAAAGAAGACAATTCTCCACGGTTAAAAGATCCGTACGAAAGGTATGTGTAATCTAACATGTAGATCTAGCGAGCATTATGATTTGCATCCATGTTAGTTAATCATTACGCTAGATTACCGTTAGGGGTTTTCGATTCTCGTGCATACACATGCACACATATGTAGATTAGTTTCTATGTAACGTGCACCATGAACGGTCTTTCGACCGCCAAATCGCTTCCGCTGCGAGCCTCTGACCCGGATTAACTTCCAACATATATATATATATATATATATATATATATATATATATATATATATATATATATATATATATATATATATATATATATATATATATATATATATATATATATATATATATATATATATTGAAATATGATTCTACAAAAGTAAAATAGTAAAGAAGATAAAAAACATCTTTAAAGTAAACAAATAAAAGAACAATAATTATCACAACTCTACCTTAAGTAATCTATTCTATTGTGTCCAGTAACCATTGTTTGTATGTCCCATGTTCTAACCGATAATTCCCTCATGAGGTGTCATATTCCACTTCATGAGAGAATCCATTTCCTAAGTTATGTAGTGTAACAAAACTCAATTCAACTAATGAGAGAAATTGGAAAAATGAGGAAGAAACAAGTGTGAACCCCAAGTTTGAGCCAGGCTCCCGACTTGGTGGCATTACTATTGGGTTCTTTTTTCGCAACAGGAAAACCACTTCATTCCTTATGCTCGGGATACAGCCTTGAGACATACTACCCTAGTGGCCAAAAAGAGGGCTTGGTCTTTCACCATGGGGCACTCTCACCGAACTTGCTTTCTATGGGGTCTAAACCCCAGGATTAGGCCACTCTATCTTAGTTTTTCTGCGGAAAATAACCTGTGACCTAACCTTGTGATCCTCCCTACTCGTTTCGGTCTGTGCACAGCTAGGGATTCACTTACCTACGATGTGCACGCGGATCTATACCAAGAACCAGTCGGGCACTGGGTTGCCACAACACCAGGACATTACAGAAGAGGAAGAAAAATAAGGTTTTCGATAATCAAACAAAAACATAGCACTCATAGTGCTCTATGACCTCTTCTTGCATCCAGGGTAATATAAAATCATCCCTGACCATGCAAATAAGGATGATGATAAAAACTTCATAAAATCTCGTAACCCAGATATTCTCCTAATTGATCAGTCTCTAGTTATAGTATAAAACACAAAAGTGGTATCTCGGGGTGTGATCCTGACTAAAGAGAACGACCCTCGGCCCAAACGGTGCCGAGAACCTCTTGACATCGCCAAAAACATAACGACCACAACTGACATTAAAATAATACAACAAAAAGCTATCTACTAGTATGGCAAATCAAAAAGGTGCATATACATGATCCCTAACTAAGCATGCAACATTTTAAATATATAATTAATTTTTAATTAAAATAGCTACATGCAGTACGACTAACCTATTGGAGCGTGGATATCGACCGTGAGTCGCTCTGTTCCCAGTCCGGGTATAGTCTGAAATTTCATACAAGGGACTAAATAAGTAAAATTATTACAACAGCTCACGTTGGGTTCAACCATAGCAGTGATTCAGGCCCTCAAGGCCCTAGAGGTTAGGGTCAACAAGTAGGATCAGCATAGCCAATCAGCTTGAATTCCACTCCCCTAAAAATAAAGGAAGATCTAATCGTTGCCATCATGGTGGCTAGGAAGGCCTCGAAAAATGCAAACCATTATTGCCGATTTTGCACAAATCGGAGCATGGAGGTGCCCAATAACGTAAAAACATGTTTTTCAGAGCGAGATGCCTAAAGTGGCATGGTCTGAAGAATTTGGATCGGGTCCAATACATGTTGGGTTGGTCTCATGGGTCAGGTTCAGGTTTTGGGTTTAACCATATCTGATCCGAGTTGGATCAGACCTAACCTAGGGGTTGATCTAATTTGTAAGGTGGTGGGGTGCTTAAATAATAAACCATGGTGTAAGTATAGTATAGGGGTTTTATTCATTATAAGGGTGTATAAGAATTTATTGGGGAGGGGTCGGGGTTCTCATATAAAAAACCGAAAGGTGCAGTTATATGGAGAAAGGGGTGTATGATATCAGGAAGAGTGCAATTAAAGAAGAAGGTGTTGATCTAGTTGGGGTAACAATTTAGAAGGCAAAGGGTCTTCGTTGCTGCAGTGATCAGGTATCGGTTTTGGGGATTTTTAGAAATCCTTGCCGGCGAAGTGGGAGGCGCTCCACTCGGCCGTCGGTCGGGGTGGTCGGTAGGAGGGCAAGGGTCGCCGGAGCCGACGACAAGGTGCAGTGGGTCATTGACGATAGGTGGGTTCGATGAGTCTCTCTCTCTCTCTCTCTCTCTCTCTCTCTCTCTCTCTCTCTCTCTCTCTCTCTCTCTCTCTCTCTCTCTCTCCCCTAAACCTACACATGGTTTGTACTGTTGCGGTGGTGGTCTACCGGCATGGTTGCTGGTTCAATGGGTTCAGGGGCTATAGTGCGATGGGTTGGTGAGTTCAAGGTGGTGGTGCATGTGATGACCAAACACAAGATCAGGCCAACGTAGGCCTCTCACACAAATTACAAAGTCCAACAAAACTACATGTGCAAATAGGCCCAATTCGAACAAGGTTTGAAACCGAACTTTGCACCAATCGATAAAGAGAGATTACCTATGATTAGTAAGGGTCAAAATAAATATGAATTCCACCTGCCATGCAACTCACATAAAATAAAAATTAAATAGAAGCCAAGGGCGCTACAATCCTCGTAGTTCTATCTTTGAGTGCAAGAACTATGAGCCAACGGAGGATCATGTTGCGAAGACGATGACGCTCCAAAGCCTTCTCTTCTCTTTCTCTCTTCTCTTTCTCTCTTCTTCTTCCTCCTTCCTTTCCTCCTTTCTTCCTCTTTCTTCTTCGCCGAAACCACAACAGGAGAGAGAGGTAGGGGGACCGGATTTTCAAGGAGAGGGAGAGGGAAACTTGCACACACCTAGGGTCGGCCCGTTCTCCCCTATTTCCTCTTATAGGCCGGCCCCCTACTCACTTACGCAAGCTAGGGCCAGCCCCTTAGAGATAGGTATGAGGGGGGGTCGGATTTGCCATGGTTAATGCTTCCCTTTATCTCCTAGATACTTTGGACAAAAACGCCCTTATATCGGGAAATCACTGATAAAATCGTTATGGGGATGCCTAGCACTACGGAAGAAACTTGGTGGGGAAGCCCTACCAATGAATTACGTGGGGATACCTAGCATCGTGTGTCATTCTGCATGGCCTTGATATTTGCCTTTTGGGGGTCACTGTTGAAATTCCTCTAACTACAAAACCCAAGTCAAGGGCTAAGGTCTCAACACTTCTTTATAAGGATCTCACCGCCCTCCTAATCAGACGATGTGGGACAATTCTCTCAACACTCCCCCTCACGTGCAGGTTGGATTTATTTTTTCAGTCCCTGTCACGTGGGTATAGTAACGTGGAGTTCCTACTTAACATATGTGACGGCTTGTGTAACATCTGCCCAACACGTACATGATATTGTATGTTTACAAGCTTGCATGAGGACTTCCTAGGAGGTTACCCATCCTAGTACTTTCCTTGCCCAAGCACATGTAACTACGGAGTTCTTATGGGATACGCAGTGGCTCAAGGATTTAAAACATGGCATATCTATTTGGGAGTAAAAATTATATATATAGCTCAGAATCTTATTCTCTCCAAGCGATGTCGGATTAATTCGTGGCTTTTGACATCTTATCTTACCTCACCACACCTCACATCATCTATCTTGGCTTTCCCCACCTCAGGAGTCTTGGCTATTGATTATTGAATCTTTGTCATCACAATCTATCCCTTTTAAGGACCACACATCCTCGTGTGGGATTAGACCCCCCCTCCCATCACAAGGATATCTGGCTCTGATACCATTTTGTAACATCCACCTCACACAGACATGATATTGTCCGCTTTGCCCTTGTTTGCATGAGGACTTCGTAGGAGGTCACGCATCCTAATACTTTCCTCGCCCAAGAACGCTTAACTAAGAAGGTCTTGTGGGATCCGCAGTGGCTCACGACTTTAATGTGCGTCATATCTGTTTGAAAAAAAAAATTATATATATATATATATATATATATATATATAGGGGCATGCTATACTGCGGCATGCGGTACGTGCGGCACCACACCGCAGTCGTCTGATGCACGCGCTGCGTGCATCGCATGCACACAGCGGTGCATCAGACGGCATGCGGTAGGTGCCGCACTTACCGCATGCCGCATTATAGCATTTATATATATATATATATATATATATATATATATATATATATATATATATATATATATATATATATATATATATATATATATATATATATATATATATATATATATATATATATATATATATATAGGGTAGTGATACATTGCGGCCGGTAACGTGCGGCCTTAACGTGCGGCACCCCCTTCCGGGGTATTTTTGGAATTTTTTTTTTGGGATTAATCACCTACCCTTGGATTTGACACACAAAAAATTTCAGCCCGATCCAAGACCTGTAGGCCTTCCAAATGTGTTGATCAAAATGGCAAAAAAATGAACGACCGATAAAAGATCAACACATTTGGATGGCCTACAAGTCTTGGATCGGGCTGAAATTTTTTGTATGTCCAATCCAAGGGTGGGTGATCAATCCCCAAAAAAAAAAATTTCGAAAATACCCCCGAAGGGGGTGGCCGCACGTTAAGCCGCACGTTAGCCGGCTTCAATGTATAACTAAGAAGTTCTTGTGGGATCCGCAGTGGCTCACGACTTTAATGTGCGTCATATCTGTTTGACAAAGAAAATTATATATATATATATATATATATATATATATATATATATATATATATATATATATATATATATATATATATAATATTTCAGGGTTTTGTGGGGGGTATAAACATTTAATGCAGTCGAGAGACAAACCTAAGAGACAAACACAGCCGTTCATTGCTATTAGGTGAGTGCCATTCACTTAGAAGAGAGAAATTAACGACTATGATTGATTCGACCAGCCTTCAAAAAAGGGAACGTGATCAATACCCGTCCGGGTTAAAAACGGAAGGTGAGCAATACCGACAACTGTGCTCTCATTACTCTGCTCTCTCTCCCTCTATTCTAATCCCCAACCCGTTCTCTACCCCCAGCCTCACCTCTCTCTCTCTCTCTCTTTCTCATCACCACTCCCGCGGATCTGGTCGCCGGGCTGGGACTCGGTGGTCGCCGGCAGCAACTCGGTGGTCGCCGGGCCGCGGATCTGCGGATCGGTGGTCGCCGGCAGCAGCTCGGTGGTCGCCGGCAGCAACTCGGTGGTCACCGGCAGCAACTCGATGGTCGGAGGGCCGCAGATCTGGTCGCCGGGCCGCGGATCTGGTCGCCGGGCTGGGATGGCCGCGGATCTGGTCGCCGGGCCCTGTTCTCTACCCCCAGCCTCACCTCTCTCTCTCTCTCTCTCTTTCTCATCACCTCTCTCTCTCATCGCTCGGGATTTCGACCTCTAGGGGAGGGGGCTGATCGACTCCCCTCCCCATTTCTTCTCCAATGGAAGGGCAGCGACGAGGAGGGGATTGATTAGCTCTGATCTCGCCGACCGACTGCTGATCCGACCAGATCCAGATCCAGATCCGATCTTGCCGATCGACTGCTGATCCGACCTCGCCGACCGACTACTGCTCCGTTGGAGGGGATTAATCAGCTCCGATCTCGCCCACTGATTGCTTATCCTATCTTGTCGATCCAGATCCGATCTCGCCGATCCAGATCAAGATCCAGATCCGATCTCGCCGATCCAGATTCGATCTCACCGATCGTCTACTGATCCGACCTCGCCGACTGACTACACCTCCTTCGACTCCACCCCCCCATCTCTCTCTCTCTCTCTCTCTCTCTCTCTCTCTCTCTCTCTCTCTCTCTCTCTCTCTCTCTCTCTCTATTGGCCTAGCATTCAGGCGATGTGGCTGCGACCAACACCCACACCCCCTCAGGCTCTTTTTTTTTCTCTCTCTCTCTGATATATTTTTTTTAAGTTTTTCTGCAGTGCATTGTTCACCGCCTTGGTTGGGCTGTTAGCAACTTAGCATTGCTTATTGGTATCTTGGGTTTATGCCATAATCTGTTATGGTCAATTGCTATGAAGAGTGGCGCGAGGCTGGGGAGCTATTTTATGGGACTATTTTCTCAACACTCCTCCTCAAATGCAAGTCACAAAAAGAGAACGTTGTAGCGAGAACATATTGTAGAGGAAATATTTTAGAAAAAGAAGATATTTTAAAGGGCACCGTAGAAAGTGAAAATGTCATAGCGAGAGAAAATTATAGTGTCATTGAGAGATAATGTAGTAAAGGGAGAATATTGAGAGAAAATATTATAAAGAAATAGTGTAAGGAAACTATGGCATAGAGCTAAACTACTCCTCGATCGAGAAAGTATGTTTGGCACTCATCTTCGCTACAAAGAAATTGTGGCACTACATGCAAGCACCTGTCATCAGGCTCATCTCAAAAGTCGACCCCCTCAAGTACATCATGTCAAGGCCAATGCCCTCCGGACGTTTGTCAAATGAGGGTTCTTCTCCTCGAGTTCGACATCGTCTTTATCCCACAAAAGGCAATCAAAGGATAAGCTCTCGCTGACTTCTTGGCAGAATACCCTCTCCCGGTAGAATGAAAGCTATCAGAAGATCTCTCCAATGAAGAAGTATTCTCGCTCAACATCGTTCCTTCATGGAAGATGTTCTTCGATGGCACATCAAAACAAGACGTGGCAGGTGCAGGAGCCATCTTCATTACTCCAAATGACAAGATCCTCCCATTCTCATTCTTGTTGTCGGAACCATGCTCTAACAACAAGGCGGAGTATCAAGCCTTGATCATCAGTCTCGAACTCGCTAATGACATAAAGCTTCAAGGGCTCGAGATCTTTGGTGATTCTTAACTTGTCATCTAGCAGATCTTAGGGGCATACAAAGTCAACAAAAACGACCTTGTGTCGTTGCACATCCGAGCCATGTAACTCCTGATAGACCTGTCAAAGGGCAGGGCCAGGGCAGGATTGGGTTCAAATCGGGCCTGACCCTTTGCTTTAAGAGGTAGGCCCTAGCCCTTCAAGGCTAAAAAATGATGGGCCCTAGCTCGACCCTTCAAGGGCCAAGTTGATATCACTAAGATAAGGATTATCAACATATTTATTTATTCAGTAAGGTCATTAACGAAGGGTTAAAACTTTTTTTCTCCCTAAACTACTCTTATGCCAGTGCCTTTAGGCTTTTTGCATTAATTTAAAACTCCACTCATTTATTCGTTCTTGAGACTGATAATACATCTTAAAAATAATTATAAATCTTATGAGTGTTATATAATACTTCTAATACTAATATATCCAAACTTGATAACTCCAATTCCTATAGGGTTACAGTGAGTGATCGATTAATTACTTATTAGTCCCACATGGCTGTTGATTTAGTCTCTTAATAAGTATTATATATATTATATAATTTATGTATATGGAGGGCAGGGCCTAGCAGGGCCAGACCATAGGTTTCTTTGGCTCGGCCCTCATCTTGGAAGACTTATGAAAACTGGGCCCGGCCCAGCCCTTACGCCCTTCACAGGCAAGGCTTTAGAGAGCTTTGGAGGGTCGGGCCAGATTGGGTACCCTCTCCAAAGGGCTAGGTTGACAGGCGTAACTCCTGAATGCTCTTGAAGCTGCTTCCATCTAGCATGTTCCTAGAAATCTTAACCAGCATACCGATGTGCTCACAAACCTGACAGCCACACTCTCATTTCTAGAAAAGAGCCACCTCATCATCCCTATTTGTAAGAGAATGGTGGTAACCCTGTTGGGATCCCAGTCCAAGTAGACATCGTGCATATCCTCATGATCGACGAGCAAGATTGAAGACAATCCTTAGTGGATTATCTCATCCATGGAAGGCTCCCCGACGATCTAAAGCGCAAAGTCGATGTCCACCGACAATCTTTGAAGCTCTGCCACTTCAACAACGAGCTCTACCGTAGAATCTATAACGGCACACTCCTAGGGTGTCTCGCGAAAGAAGCGAAAGTGCTGCAAGAAGTCCACACTGGGATTTGTGTGCGGTATATATTAGTTCGATCCAAAGATATACTTCCGAATCAAAATTATGGGTTGGTACTATCCCATCATGATCAAAGACTATCTAGAGTTCACTAAAAGATGCATGCCACGCTTGCTAGTTTCACAGCAACTACACTCGACAGCCACCAGAATTGTTGTATCCGATGATTGCGTCTTGGCCATTCGATATTTGGGGACTCAACATCGTCGGTCCTTTACCCAAGTCATCCAAACACTATCACTACATCTTGGCGGCGACGGACTACTTCTCCAAATGGACTAAAGAAATACCGTTACAAGAAGTCACCTGGAACCCCGTTATCAACTTCAACAAAATGACATCATCTTCTGGTACGGTGTCCCCAGCTACATCGTCACCGACAATGGGAAGCAATTCAACAATGCTACTGTTAGTTAGTTTTGTGCCAAGTTCAACATCAAGCAAAGGTGTTTGACGATATACAACACTCCAGCCAATGGCCTAGCGGAGGCATTCAACAAAACTCTCTGCAAGCTCTTGGAAAAGGTCATCTCCAAGTCAAAGACAGATTGGCACAAGCACATGGGTGAAGCATTGTGGGCATACCACACCTCCGTCTACACTCCGATGCAAGAAACGTCATACTCCCTTGTGTACATAGTAGAAGTCTTTCTCCTGCTGAAGCTCTAGATTCCTCCACTCATGATATCTATTCAAGAAAGCCTCGCCAGTAGTGATAGTGTCCAACTTCGACTAGTAGAATTTAAAGCACTAGATAAAAAGCATCTCCAAGCCCAGCAATGCCTGGTGTGCTATCAAGCCAAATTAACTCGTGCCTTCAACAAAAGGATTCACCTGCAATCTTTCGAAGTAGGAGAATTGGTCCTAGTAGTCAAACGCCCTATCATTCTCTAGCATCGAGGAGGAAAGAAGTTTAATGCCAAGTTGGATGAGCCAAACGTCTTCAAAAAATTCGAGGTCCTGACAACGCCAGAAGGGTCTCAGTTGGGCCCTATCAACGACAACTTCCTCAAAATGTACTATGCCTAAAGCAAGGTCACACCCCTTGTAGCTAAAAAAAAGGGAATGCATGAACTACGTGCAACTTGATTCCTCCAAGCAGAGTATGTAGGCAGCTTGAGAAGTCACTTCAGGTTCAGTCCAAACAAAAAAACCATCATCTACGAAGACAAGTCCAAAAAAGAGATGAATATCATAAAGTCATCATCAAGTAAAATAAATGCAAAATCACAAGTCCGTGATGCATATCATAGAGTCATCATCAAGCAAGAGAAGTGCAAAACTACAAGTCCATGGTGCATATCATAAAGTCATCAAAGAAAGAAAGTAACACAACTAATAGACCGAATCAAAGTCCATGAGACGTTGTAACAGTTCACCTCTCGCAGCCTCCACGTGCTATAACTCCAAGGGTCAGGAACCTGTCAACTCCTGACACGTCACTAGCTCCGCCCGCTACTTCGCAAGGTCCGCTCTATAAGCCTTCTCAGTCACTTTGGCTTTCTCCAAGCAGGACTTCACTCTCTAAATCCACGCACGAGCAGCCTCTAGCTTCTTCTACACCCGAACCAAATCTGCAGTAGCAAGTGTGTGCTACTCTTCCAGCCAACGCTCCTCTTCCTCGGCTTCTACCAATGCCAAGGAAGCATCACCCTCCAGCAAAGCTCGTCGTGATCGATAAGCCTCGCTATCCTCCAGAAAGGTGCGCATCCGCTCCACAAATAAGGAACCATCCACCTTAAAGTCTATCAGACTCTCTCAAAATTCATGTTCCTCAGAAGACCACCAGCTACTCAAAGCATCAAAACCCTCCTCCTGAAAGGGTGCAAGTGTCGCTTGGATATACTTCCGACAGCCCTTCAGAAGAATCTTCGAAACAAGGCCCCTCGATCTACTCTTTTGCTTGCAAGCCTCTAGGTATATTGGCAAGGAGCAATCCTACCCTGAAAACTCGAGCATGGGAGCCGCCTCCTAAATCATTGCCGAGACAACCATCAAAGGCGTCACTGGAGTTGGCAAAGAAATCTTGGCCAAAGCATCCACTAGAACAGCACCAGTAGCATTCTCTGTTAGACCAGCAAGAGCAACTGGAGGAGTCCGCTCCCTAAAAGCGCTAGAGACCTCGACCTCCTCTCGAAAAATCTCATCATCCATGAGGATGGTATCCTAGTTCACTATATCACCGGGAAAATTTCCGCCGGAAATCCCTACCATCTCCAAGTCATATTAAGGGACATCGAGCCTCACTCCCATAGTCAACCCTTGTGCAACCTCGACACCAGAAACCTCCTGTCGAGCGCCTCCAAGAGGGCGAGCCTAGGCTTCACTATGGCCGAACCTGTCACAGAAGCTATAACCATGTTACTTGATAGGTCAAGAATCGAAACAAGCCTACTACAATCAAGTCGAGGGAACATATCAGCAGCATCTGATAGTGCCACACTGAAATGAGGAATCACATCATCTCCAAAGAGGCATGGCTCCCCGTCAAGAACTCCCTCCACCACCCAAGTAGCACATGAACCTATCTCGCACAGAAGATCAAGCTTCCTCTGTTTGGGCAACACACCTCTGTCCACTACATCAAAGGAGCCGCTGCCTGTCACTAAAAGATGGAGGCCGATAGGAAACATTCGTAGTTTTAATGAGGATGGGATTACTCCAAATGGGGCATTTTCTCCCACATTGCAAGTGTGATCGGACTCTAATCAGTGAACTAATGTGGCCACAAAGAATAAAGGAAATGCCCCCTTCTACCCAGGTGTCCCATGTCGAGGGAGCGGCTCTCGCTTTGAAGTTTTGGGGACCCACAAGGCTAGAGCTTTTGACGCAGAGAGTGGTGCTGAAGTTGGTGTTAGCGCCACACATTAATTGTGCAGAAGTTGATGCTGTTGTTCGTACAACGGCTACAGAAGTAATTGCTGATGTTGCGCAGGTTATGGGTGGTGCAATTGAATGTGGGGAAATTGAAGGAGATGTCACAACTGATGTTGGTGATGTTCACACAGTTATTGTCGTTGCACATTCTGATGTTACGGGAGCTGGTGGTGAAGGTGATAGTGAAGGTGTTGCTGCAATTGTAGTGGATGTTGGTAAAGTTGATGTTGTTGTTGCTGAATCTGTTACCACAGCAGATGATGCATTGTGCTGGTATGACTGGTGTTACGCATCCTGAAGTTGGTGCAGGCACAACAGATGATGCAGCTATTGCTGCTGTCACACTTGTTGTTGATGCTGGTATGGCTGATGTTACGCATGCTGTCCACGATGCTTCTGCTGATGTCTCAAGCGCTGTTGCTGGAGGTGCTGGTGCTGAATCTATGGGTCATGTTGAAGCTGTGGAGCGAGGTGAGGGTAGTGATCGTGTGACGATCAAGATCCAATAGTCCAAGAGCCAAGACTCCTGAGACTGGGATACCAAGATGGATGAGGTGAGGTGAGGTGAGGTGAGGTGAGGTGTACAAGGCCATGAGTTAGCCCCACATCGCTTGGAGAGAAGGAGATCATGAGCTACTTACATAATTTCCCCTCCCAAACATAAAAGACGCGTTTTAAAGCCGTGCGCCGCTACAGAATTCGTAAAAACTCCGTAGTTAAGCATGCTCGGACGAGAGTAGTACCAGGATGGGTGACCCCTGAGAAGTTCTCGTGCGGGCACGGGCAAAGCGGACAATATCTTGTGTGTTTGGGGCGGATGTTACAAAATGGTATCAGAGCCAGTTCTCCTCGTTATGGAGGGGTCTAACCCTACACGAGGACGTGTAGCCCTAAGGGGGATGGATTGTGACGACCAAGATCTAATAGGCCAAGAGCCAAGACTCCTGAGGCTGGGATGCCAAGATGGATGAGGTGAGGTGAGGTCAGGTGTACAAGGCAATAAGTTAGCCCCACATCGCCTAGAGAGAAGGAGATCATGAGCTACTTATATAATTTCCCCTCCCAAACATAGAAGATGCGTTTTAAAGCCGTGTGCCGCTACGGAATTCATAAAAACTCCATAGTTAAGCGTGCTCGGACTAGAGTAGTACCAGGATGGGTGACCCCCTGAGAAGTTCTCGTGCGGGCACGGGCAAAGCGAACAATATCTTGTGTGCTTGGGGTGGATGTTACAGATCGGGTCCGGCTGTAGATGCCCTATTAGTTGGGAGTAGGCTCTTGTGCCTAAATCCCCTAGTGAAGCCCTCAGTTCAATAGAAAAAGGGTAAGGGCTTTAGGGGTTGTTTGGTTGCTGTGCAAATGATGCGCGTATATATGTTTGCACATGTGACATGTGCAATTAAAGTTTCATGTAATTAGATGAAACTTCATTTGTACAGTTTTATGTGCAAAAGCTATACAAATTTAGCAAGTGTGTATCTATTTACACACATCACACCCTAGTAACCAAACAACCCTAAACTGTTTGCACATGTGTTTTCAAAATCACATGCTGAAAACACAGCAACCAAACAAGCCCTAGATCTCATGTTAGTATTCCAGCCCTCCATCGCGCCTCCTTTTCACCTATGGAATCTTTGGAATAATTTGACCTTCCAAGCTCGGGATTTGAAGGAGATGTTGAGGTGGGGGGATATTCCTATGATCCTTTTTCCGAATTCAGGGGGGGCAAGTTGCCTGTCCATCTTACTAATTGCCCCTCCTTACGCTCTATTCTAAATCCTACTTATGCGGCATCTATTAGCGCAGTGGGGACACCAACTGTTGGATCTTCACGTGCTATGGAATCTTGGCATAAGGCTGCTTCAGATCAAGTCACTAGGAGCAAGGGTGCTAGGTGATTCTGGCTCCTTGTCTCTTGGTGATTGTGTTTGGCGTGGGAGTAGACCTATGCACAATTTTTTTGGGATTAATTTGAGTCTTTGGCCGCTTGGAGACAATGATAGTTTTATGCATAGCGGAGATAGGGTTTTCTTGGAGATGGCTTGACTTGCATGGTTCCACATTTGTTGTATATGTGTGCTTCGGTTTGTGTTGCTCATTGTTGAGTGTGTGTGATGCTTCGGTGTGTGTTGCTCACCTGTTGGAACCTTCTTGTTTTTGCTTCTGCTTGCTCATCTAGAGTATAGCCGTGTTCTATAATTCCTCGTTCTGCTTATTAATTTATTTATTTGCCACTCAAAAAAAAAAAGAGGACCTTGCCCTTCCAACTATAATCAGCTCTATTACAAACACCATAGAAGGTGCACGGGAGCAACTAGAATGATAATTGTGAGGCCTCTCTAATTTCTGAGCATCAGACTATTGACGGTGATCATCGAATCCAGCTATCGGGTCAAAACCGAAATCAACATGCATGCTCACTACTCGCAAGAAGGTCTGGCGGAAGGCTCTCAAGCAAAGGAATTACCTACTCATTGACCCAATGGCAATACTCCAGAGTTACAGCGTCCTTCGAACTAGATTTTGTCTCTGGCAAGAAGCTGCAACCAATAAGTCTATCGAAGAGAGCCCCCTAGAGCCAGTACGCACCCTGGGCAGTGTCACACAATGGCATCCGCTGAGGCGTCCCGAACATCTCCTAATGGAACCCCTACTGACGAGCAAACCGATGGGGAGAATATCGCTTCACCTCCACAACGTCCCCTCAGCATCAAACTAAATATCCAGGATGACAACTCACCATGTACCAGTAAAGGTGATCAGGCTCGGTCGTACACAGTCGACCTCATCAAAGGCACAATTGCGTTTTTAGACAAGAAGTCAAAATCGGAGGGTCTCATTCGTTGTAACACCATGCGAGCATCCTCCATAGAACGCTCCCATGGGAGATAGGTGTTCAAAATCCCTCTGATGGCCGGCATAAACGGCATCACGGTTGGATGTCCTCGCTTGGCGAAAATCCCCTTCAGAAAATAAAGAGCGATCCAGCCATAAAAGTAATATAGGGGACAAAAGAAAGCAGCCTTACCCACTTCTCCCCTCTCATTGTCCATACCGCCAAGACTCCAGTAGATCCGGCTCAATCCCTGGTACAAAGAGCAGAGGTTAGTAAGCGCCAAATTGAATATCTCGCTACCAGTCATCCGTGCGGCAGCCAGAAAGGTAGACGGACGAATGACATCCCCGTTCCATGGCAGCACGAAACGACAAAAATCGTCAACCCCGCCGAACAATAGACAATATTTTACTCCTTGCCATCCATCTCCAGACCAAGCAGCTCCCACGAGTTTTGCCTTCCCGTCATCAAATGCTTCTACTTCGCCAACAGCTCGATCAGCCACCTAAAGAGCTTTGACATGCAACCTTTGGATTGTGCCGCTTTCCACATTAGGTGATCATGCAAAGGAGCCGATCGATGCTCACCTCGAAACCAAAAATCAATCCAGGAAGAAAATCTATAATCGCATACGCCTAGAACAAAAGGAGACAGGAGCTCGAAACAAATCTAGAAACTGTCAAGTTCACCAACGATGAGACTTCTTCCTGATAGTAGTTGCGAATTTTAGGATATCCAATGCAAAGATATGGTGAATGTCTCGAAGATTGATCCCGATCTCGCCCACGCTAGTAAGGAAAGTATTTGTGTCCGAGCACCACATCTCAGAAGGAGCGCAATATATTCCTTCCGGGCGACTATACTCCCGGCTTGCTAGCGCCACAAATAAAGCTAAGGATCTCATCTCCAGTTCAACCTCTAAGGCCGGCCTCAGAAAGCTCCCTCATCTAGTCTCGGAAGCCACAAAGAAACTGAACATCGCCGCATGGCCGGATGTCGACTCCTCAACGCGCGAGACGAGAACATATCTTCAAAGCGACTACTGGGCAAGGCACCGACATTTCGCCGCTAAGATGGAAGGGTAAACCCAGGCTTGGCCGCAATTACTTCGTCGAGATCTCCTCGTTAGTGTAAATCCTTTCGCCGAGCTTCATCGGCCGATAAAACCGACAGTGACCCCATCCTCCAGAATCCATTCATGAATGAAGACCCTGAGAGCCGACAAAACATCATCCTTTCGAAAATTATGGTGGTGGAAGATCCAAGTCAGCAGAAACCAAGTATCTACTCCCATGATGGACCTCCTCAATGATCCAATGGACATCCGGAAGACTCTCGTAAAGCCAAATCATGAAAGGATACAAAAAAAACAATGCAAGTCAAATCAGAAAAAAAGCCAAGACGAGACTTTAAAATATAAAAAAAAAATGGAAAATAGGGTTGCAGCCCCAAAAGGAGGCCACAGCACCTTTCAAGTTTGAAATCACAAAACCGGAGAGGGGGCCACAGTCCCCAAAAGGAGCTGCAGCACCCCCTCCCTCTCCCTTCAAAACGAGCAGCCCCCTTTAGCCCAACCAGCGCCTGCACTGCAGCCCAGCCCGCTCCCACGGTTCGCGCCAACCATGCCCTATCGCCACCATGCCAACCCACGCCGACCGCCTTCGCCACCTCGTCCGTGTGCCCGATCCACGAGGAAGAAGAAGAAAAAAAAAAATAAAGAAGGATAAAGAAGAAGAAGAAGAAGATAGAGGAGCCATACCACGACCGCGACGACTCCGCTTCCTCGTCTCGCCATGACACCGTCACCATCCTTGGCCACAATGACCTGCCTTCATCGTGTCATTCCCTCATCGTGGAAGTTACAACTCTGTGCCGCGGCAAGTCATCATCACCTTCGCGCTACCATCGAATTCACCGTCTTCGATGCACGCACCATCTTCGAACAGAGGGAGCCCGCGATAAGAAGACAATCGAAACCCTAAGGGGCTTCTTTGCTCACGACCCACCAAAGATCCTTCGTCTCCAAGAGCCAAGGGCTCCCCAAGACACCGAAGCTCTCACTGTAGCAAACGATGAAGGAAACGAAGAGGGTGGGTGTCTTTAAAGTGACCTCAATACCATTCAAACAAGGAATCAAGACCAAGTGCTATGCGTTTCCCACGGGTGCACTCATTCTTGAGGGGGCATTGTGGTCATCAAATTAACCCGCGAATAAAATTTGGTCCACACACAACGGCCCACACATAAAACCCAGCTCGTGAACAATAGTTTGCAAAAGAAAATGATCGAAACCGACTCGGATGGACCCGAGAGGGCCCACCCATGTAAGTGGAACCCACCAAACCCACTACCCGAGGCTAAAAAGAGGACCGGGTGGGCCCACCCTAAAGTGGGATCCACTGGTCCCCTCTTGCAAACCGCGGCTCCCTCTCCTCATGGGGAGGTGCAACCGAAGAAAAAAAAAATAAAAAAAAATAAAAGAAAAACCACCTTACGCTGGGGAGGTAACTCGGATGTCTACGCAACCGTGGATCCGCATCGATCCCTCGATCCGATGAACAATATGGAAAGTTTTGTCACCATCGATCAAATATACAAAGATAGCTCATATCTTAAATGATTGAGCTCAATCTAGTCCATAACTGCTCACTACAAAAAAAGAAAGGGATAAAGATCATCTTTCCTCAAAAAAGGGAGATAAATCCCAACGGTTATGGAGAGAGATATTCAAGGGATTAAAAAATCGTAGCTATATCTCTCTCATCTTCGCCCTTTCGCCTATAAATAGAGGGGCAAGGGAATGCATGGCTCAAGGGTCAGAAACTAGAAATGTGAATGCTCTATAAAGAAGGAGGCTCACTCTCGATAATCGAAGGATTCACGAGGCATGAGCAAGCGCGTCCCAAGGGAACGTCTTAGTCAACGAAAGTCCTTATCAAAACGTGAAGACCTTGCCTAAGAGATCAAAGTGTCGACTTCGTACATGAAGAAGAAGAAGAAAGCTCAGAGAAGAAGGTCCAGAGTCGGCATTATCTCGTCGTCTTCAATTATCTTCAACTCCGACAAACACCAAAAAAGCTCGGAAAAGAAGATCGAAGTCGACATCATTCCATCGTCTTCAACAAAGCTGACGCTGCAACCATCACACAGAGTTAGCGCTACAACCGTCATTTTTAACATCAAAATCGATGCTACAATCATCGCATGAAGATCGGTGCTACATCTGTCATCTCAAGAGAAGTCTTCGACTCCGATCACGCCAAAGAAGCCCGGAGAAGAAGATAAGCAAATCCGACACTACAACCATCGCCGCCAAGACTCCATCCCTAAAAGAATGAGACCAGAAAAATAAAAAAGACTCGGAGAAGTCACCATCATCACTTGAGGTGAAGATCAAGCCAAAGCACAAGCAAAAGCTGACACAAAAACCAAAGCAAAGTAAAAGTAACACCTGCGCCAAAGCAACGTACGTGCCAAAGTCGATGAGTTACGATGATTATGAGCAAAAAGCAACGCACATTCTAGTTGATACAACACGAAGTCAGTAAGAACTAAAGCACCACAAGTCTCTCCATCTACGTTCAAGCACAAGTGCCCAAGCAAATCAAAAGCCAGAGCCGTGCCAAAGTAAAACCAAAGTCTAAGCCGATACCAAAAGCAAGATCAACGCTCCAAACCGATGGTCAAGGACGCCGAGGTCTAGCAAGAGCTAAGGAAGATACGAAGATCGAGAAATAATGCCAAAGACTCTAGTCGAGAAAGCGTGAAGCATGAAAGGGACAAAAGCAAAGGCTAAAACCTCTTGACCTCTCGAGAAACCCAAAACTATGTAAAGACCTCTGTCTTGGGCAACCCCTCTAGAGCTCTCGCACAAAGTAACATAGAGATGCGGATCAAAACGACCCTCCAGAGGATCTTTCCTATAATCTCCTAATCAAAACCTTCATCGCACCCGGCTCACCACCCCTAGCACGGAGAACCTGACTTATAATCTCGTGTTGTGCAATAAAACGACCCAAATTTTTTTCCACATCTACAAGAGCATTAGACTGTCTCAAGTGAATTCTACATACTCCCATAGTCAGCAACCTAGAATCATCACCGATCGTCATACCTCCACCCTTATACTTTGCATTGTTGTTGAACGACGCCCTACGTAATCACACGTGAAGTGTAGCATTGTTGTCAAGTACCCAATCTTGGCTTTTGCACTTAGTGGACGCGAATACTACTACTTCTTCGGCTTCAACAATTGACACTTGATTTGTGCTTTCCTCGACCTCGGCTGACTTGGAGCTATTTCTGGAACCCGTTCCACCTTTCCACTTGCACTCGTTTCTCAAGTTCCCCTACTTTCCACACTTCTAATACTGAAACTTCTTCTTATTCCTTGAATCCTCACCCACCGCTATTGCACCTTCCACGGACTTTTCGCTACTAGCATTTACCCCGTTCATTCACAACTCGTTTGAAAGGAGATCACCGGCAATATCCTGTGACTTGATGGTTTCCTTCTTATAGAGTAACTTGATTCTCAAATGCGCAAAACACAAGGGACGCGAACCCAGAAGAAGTAATGTCTTATCTTCATCTTTCATGTCTTCACCAACATTAGCCAGTTCTTACTTGATTAAAGGCGCTGAGATGCTCGCAAACATTTGTACCTTCCTTCATCCAAAGTGTAAACAACTTCTGCTTGACGTATAGATGATTAATGAGCGACTTCGTCATATAAACTTCCTTCAACTTTGCCCATAATTTTACCACAAAGTCTTTCCCTTGCACTTTTTTCGGGACACGATACATAGCCAAATTCCGCTAGCCGCCTTTAGATCATATTCTACCCAATACTCATCCTTCATATTTGTCAGCTTCACGCCCTTCGGTGCCTTGTGCAACCCAGCTTGAATCAATGTATCGCTGACTTGCACTTGCCACAACCCAAAGTTGATCTTCCCATCAAACTTCTCTATGTCGAACTTCATGGATGATCCGTTTGACGTCATCTCCGCTCCACCTATTTCGAAACCTTGCACCGAACTCGAGGCTTTGATACCACTTGTTGGGAACGGAAGTCTCTAGCGATCTAGATCCAACCACTAAGTCTTCTGCAGAAGCAATGCCGCAAGGGATCGAGGTCAAGATTCTGGAGATCACACACCAAAGAAGATATACACAAGCACAACAAAGAAATATATAAGCAATCAAGTATTAGGATATCACTTTCAAGAAATTACAATCACAGGCGGTGGGTTGTAGTTTGTTGAACCCCTGTACAGTGTATCTCTACAGTTGCTGATCTATGGACCCGATTGTCTCTCTAACTTGTGCAGTATTGAGGTACCTATACCTATACTGACAATTAATCAGGTTGAGTTCCTATACCCATACCCTACCCAAACCTTGTACAACCCATGCCCATAAGTCCATAACATTGTACAACCTTGGAAAACCCTTGTACAACCCATATATCTGAAAGTACATTTATATCCGTAACCCATACCAGCACCGGATGTTTTAGGTTCCTTGTACAACCCATATCTGAAAGTACATTTGTATTCGTAACCCATATCCATACCGGATGTTTTAGATCGGGGTCGGGTCACAAGTTAAAGGAGCAATTGGGTTTCGAGTATGGGTATTAGGGTATTTATACCCATACCCGAAAGTTAATTAGGTAGAGTTCCAATGCCCATACCCTATCCAAATATTTCTCTTGATGTTGTTTTAAA
Organism: Chamaelirium japonicum; assembly: GCA_947650365.1. Lineage (NCBI taxonomy): Eukaryota > Viridiplantae > Streptophyta > Magnoliopsida > Liliales > Melanthiaceae > Chamaelirium > Chamaelirium japonicum. The sequence goes on along the minus strand of OX393549.1, from coordinate 122,360,947 downwards.
ACATAGGATTGAGAAGGGTAAAATGGGAAATAAAATATAGGATCGAAGGAAGAATAGGTTAGTGGATTAGTGGGTTGCCCTTCCCATTATAGCCCTTGTTTTTTTAATGGATAAGAGAAGAGAAGAGAAGGGATGGAAGGGTAAAATGGGAAGAAGAAAAAAAGTATGATGGAAGTAAGAATGTGTTAGTGGAATTTATTCCTATAATAGCCCTTGGTTTTTTAAATGGATAAATAAGACTCAATTGATTAGTGGCAAAAGGGTAATATTCTTGGATGGTATTTGTGATTTGTGTAGGGACAGAACAGGAAGGGCAAAAATGGCATATTACGGTCCTAGCCCTTTTGTTTGTTTTCATGACATAGGATTCAAAATATTGGGTATGAATTAATATATATGGTAACGGGTAAAATGGGAACATATGTAAAAGGATGAAAAGAAATAAGGACCCAAAACTACGGATTTATATCAGGGGTATGGTCGAGATCCAGAAACTCGCAACTTTGCCACAGAGTTAGACACACATCATCCAAATCGTTAGATAGAGGTTTCAGAATTTATTTGATTTTTTATAAGGATGATCAACTTTTCTTAGATAGCATATCTATAAAAAAATTAGCACATTCTAAACCCTTTAGGTGCATCAAATCTAAAAAGCTTTATCGATCGTTCATTTTTACTCTTAAATTAAAGAGAATATTTGATTAGTCTATAGGTTTTAGAATGCGTTGATTTTTTGCTGATGTGCTATCGAAGGCAAGGTTATCATCCTCACAAAAAATCAACAAATTCGGAAACCTCTATCTAGGGTTTGGAGATGCGTGTCTAACTCTGTAGCAAAGTATATATATATATATATATATATATATATATATATATATATATATATATATATATATATATATATATATATATATATATATATATATATATATATATATATATATAGGGGACAGGGAGCCTGAACCTTAGGTGCAGCATTCACGCTGCACCCGTACCCTGCATGCATGCCACATGGCCTTCCTCTCCCGAAATCCGATCAGAAACAGCACCTCCGAGACCGCATCCGTTCGGGACGAACCTCAGCCGTCCGATCGACTGAATCGAACGGATGGCATTCCACCCGGCTTCGCTGTTACTGTGGCGACCACAGTAACAGCGAGAATTCGGTCCGGGGGAATCCCATCCGTTCAATTCAGTCGATCGGGCGGTTGAAAAAAAATTCATGATTATTGTAGCGACTACAGTAATCGCGAGAATGCTTTCAGTCGTCTGATCGACTGAATCAGGCGGTTGAAAAAATATTCATGATTACAGTAGTGGCTACAGGAATCGCGAGAATACTTTCAGCCGTCCGATCGACTGAATCGAACGGATGGGATTCCCCCAAACTGGATTCTCGTTGTTACCGTGGCTGCCACAGTAACAGCGAGGCTGGGTGGAATGTCATCCGTTCGATTCAGTCGATCGAACGGCTGAGGTTCGTCCCGAACAGATGCGGTCTCGGAGGTGCTGTTTTCGATCGGATTTCGAGAGAGGAAGGCCACGTGGCATGCATGCAGGGCACGGGTGCAACATGAATGCTGCACCTGAGGTCCAAACTCCCCGTACCCATATATATATATATATATATATATATATATATATATATATATATATATATATATATATATATATATATATATATATATATATATATATATATATATATATATATATATATATATATATATATATATATATATATATATATATATATATATATATGGGGACGGGGAGCCTGCACCCGAGGTGCAGCAAGAACGTTGCACCTCAAGCATTGTTTACCTACCTAGAAGTTTTGGAATTTGATGAAATTTGGTGAGGATGTTGTCTAGGGTAAGATGATCATCCTCACAAATTTTCATCAAATTCCAAAACTTCTAGGGGGGCCAAATGGTCGAAGCAAAATCTGCAGATTTTAACGGTGACTGCGGACGGCTGATTTTGCTTCGACCATTTGACCTCCCTAGAAGTTTCGGAATTTGATGAAAATTTGTGAGGATGATCATGTTACCCTAGAAAACACCCTCACAAAATTTCATCAAATTCCAAAACTTCTAGGTAGGTAAACAATGCTTGAGGTGCAGCGTTCTTGCTGCACCTCGGGTGCAGGCTCCACGTTCCCTATATATATATATATATATATATATATATATATATATATATATATATATATATATATATATATATATATATATATATATATATATATATATATATATATATATATATATATATATATATATATATATATATATATATATATATATATATATATATATATATATATATAGAAAGAGAGAGAGAGGAATGGGATGTTGCCTATCAAAACAGCATTTTTGCTGCTTTGAGACATTGTTTGACCATCCTAGAAGTTTTGGAATTTGATGAAATTTGGTGAGGGTGTTGTCTAGGGTAAGATGATCATCCTCACAAATTTTCATCAAATTCCAAAACTTATAAGAGGGTCAAATGGTCGAAGCAAAATGCTGCAGATTTTAAATGTGACTGCAGACGACTGATTTTGCTTCGACAATTTGAACCCCCTAGAAGTTTTGGAATTTGATGAAAATTTGTGAGGATGATCATCTTACCCTAGACAACACCCTCACCAAATTTCATCAAATTCCAAAACTTCTAGGATGGTCAAACAATGTCTCAAAGCAGCAAAAAATGCTGTTTTGATAGGCAGCATCCCATTCCTCATATATATATATATATATATATATATATATATATATATATATATATATATATATATATATATATATATAGAGAGAGAGAGAGAGAGAGAGAGAGAGAAGTGCTAGAATGCGGCATGCGGTGCGTGCGGCATCGCACCGCAGCCGTCTGATGCACTGCTGCGTGCATCGCATGCACGCAGCGCGTGCATCAGACGGCTGTGATGCGATGTCGCACGCACCGCATGCCGCATTCTAGCATACCCCTATATATATATATATATATATATATATATATATATATATATATATATATATATATATATATATATATATATATATATATATATATATATATATATATATATATATATATATATATATATATATATATATATATATATATATATATATATATATATATATATATATATATATATATATATATATATATATATATATATATATATATATATATATATATATATATACAGAGAGAGAGAGTGAGAGTGAGAGAGAGAGAAATGCTATAATGCGGCATGCGGTAAGTGCGGCACTGCACCGCAGCCGTCTGATGCACTGCTACGTGCATGCAATGCACACAGCAGTGCATCAGACGGCTGCGGTGCAGTGCCGCACTTACCGCATGCCGCAGCATAGCATGCCCCTATATATATATATATATATATATATATATATATATATATATATATATATATATATATATATATATATATATATATATATAGGGGCATGCGGTGCGTGCGGCACTGCACCGCAGTCGTCTGATGCAAGCGCTGCGTGCATCACATACACACAGCAGTGCATCAGACGGTGCGGTACAGTACCGCACGCACCGCATGCCGCATTATAGCATTTCTCTCTCTCTCTCTCTCTCTCTCTCTCTCTCTCTCTCCCTCTCTCTCTCCCTCCCTCCCTCTCTCTCTCTCTCTCTCTCTCTCTCTCTCTCTCTATATATATATATATATATATATATATATATATATATATATATATATATATATATATATATATATATGCGTGTTAGGCTGTGGCGTGCGGTGCGTGCGGCGTCGCACCGCAGCCGTCTAATGCACCGCTGCGGTGGGTGCGATGCACGCAGCGGTGTATCAGATAGCTACGGTGCGACACCGCACGCACCGCACACCGCATTTTATCATTTCTCTCTCTCTCTCTCTCTCTCTCTCTCTCTCTCTCTCTCTCTCTCTCTAGCATTTTATCAATTCCAAAACTTCTAGGGGTGTCAAATGGTCGAAGCAATTTTAACGGCGACTGCGGACAGCAGAAATTGCTTCGACCATTTAACCCCCTTAGAAGTTTTGGAATTTGATGAAAATTGGTGAGGATGATCATCTTATCCTAGGCAACAACCTCACCAAATTTCATTAAATTCCATAACTTCTTGGGGGGGTCAAAATACCCGCAGCTCACTTTTCCCCCGGCAGCCCACAGCTCACTGTAACAACCCTCTCTCTCTCTCTCTCTCTCTCTCTCTCTCTCTCTCTCTCTCTCTCTATCTATCTATATATATATATATATATATATATATATATATATATATAATAGTGATACATTGCGGTTGGGGTTAGTGTGCGGCTTCTGTGTGGCCGGCCGGGAGGCGTACGGGCCGTCCGATCAACCGATCCAACGATCGGGATTCAACCCCCCACTGACCGCAGCTGTTACTGTGGTGGGCACAGTAACAGCGATTTCGGTGGGGGGGTTGAACCTCGGCCGTCCGATCGACTTGAATCGAACTGTCCAAATCCTATCCGTCCAATCCCGTGTGAAACAATCGAATAGGACAAAAAGAAATGATTACTATCATTACTTTTTTTCCTATTCGATTGTTTCCCACGGGATCTCATCCGTTCGATCATTCGATCGAACGACTACAATTTTTAACCGGGCGGATAGTATTTGGGCCGTTCGATTCAAGCCGATCGGACGATCGGGATTCATCCGGACCACCAAACACGGGGCGGAAAGAATTTCGGCCGTTCAATTCACGCCGATCGGACAGTCGGTGTTCAACCCCCCCACCGAAATCGTTGTTGCTATGCCCGCCACAGTAACAGCTGCGGTCAGTGGGGGGTGAATCTCGATCGCTGGATCGGTTGATCGGATGGCTACTACTCTCTCTCTCTCTCTCTCTCTCTCTCTCTCTCTCCCTCTCTCTCTCTTTATATATATATATATATATATATATATATATATATATATATATATATATATATATATATATATATATATATATATATATATATATATATATATATATATATATATATATATATATATATATATATATATATATATATAGAGAGAGAGAGAGAGAGAGAGAGAGAGAAAGAGAGAGTAGTGATACATTGCGGCCTTAACGAACTGCCACTCCCTTCGGGGGTATTTTCGGTATTTTTTTGGGGGGGGATTTATCACCCACCCTTGGATTGGACACACAAAAAATTTCAGCCCGATCCAAGACCTGTAGGCCATCCAAATGTGTTGATCTTTTATCGGTCGTTCATTTTTATCGCCATTTTGATCAACACATTTGAACGGCCTACAGGTCTTGGATTGGGTTGAAATTTTTTGTGTGTCCAATCCAAGGGTGGGTGATGAATCCCCAAAAAAAAATACCGAAAATACCCTCGAAGGGGGTGCCGCATGTTAAGGCCGCACGTTACCGGCCGCAATGTATCACTACTCTCTCTCTCTCTCTCTCTCTCTCTCTCTCTCTCTCTCTCTCTCTCTCTCTCTCTCTCTCTATATATATATATATATATATATATATATATATATATATATATATATATATATATATATATATATATATATATATATATATATATATATATATATATATATATATATATATGGGCATGTTATAATGCGGCATGTGGTACGTGCGGCACTGCAGCATTCGTCTGATGCGCGCGTCATGTGAATCGCATGCACGCAGCAGTGTACCAGACGGCTGCGGTGCGGTGCCACACTTACCGCATGCCGCATTATAGTCTCTCTCTCTCTCTCTCTCTCTCTCTCTCTCTCTCTCTCTCTCTCTCTCTCTCTCTCTCACACACACACACACACACACACACACATAGACATAGACACAGACACAGACTCTCTCTCTTTCTCTCTCTCTCTCACACACACACACACAGACACGAGTACACCAACTACATGATGAGCTTCGTTCCTTTTTCGTTTTTTTGTTAGGATCGTTCGTTCAATAATCCGATGTGTAACCACAAACAAGATGCAAAATTTGTTGCCAAATACAGGGGCTTTAATTTAACTAGTAAGAAACCCGGGCAATGCCCGAATGTGCTTGATGCACGCCATTTGGCAAAGACGACATCACAACTGTTCGAAGAAATGTGAAATCTGAAGTGAGTGTGATTCACTTGTTAGAGAGAGAGAGAGAGAGAGAGAGAGAGAGAGAGATTAACATCAAATGACCATTAAATGCCATTAAATGAAAATTTATCATCTTTATGGTAGGTTTTTAAATGGATTTAAAAGAGAGCCGCGTTCACATATGGAAGAAGAATTCTAACTCTTTAAATGACGTCCACATGTCACAACACGGGAGAGAGGCTTCCATTTTAGTATATAGTACTAGTAAGAAACCCGGGCAATGCCCGAATGTGCTTGATGCACGCCATTTGGCAAAGACGACATCACAACTGTTCGAAGAAATGTGAAATCTGAAGTGAGTGTGATTCACTTGTTAGAGAGAGAGAGAGAGAGAGAGAGAGAGAGAGAGAGAGAGAGAGATTAACATCAAATGACCATTAAATGCCATTAAATGAAAATTTATCATCTTTATGGTAGGTTTTTAAATGGATTTAAAAGAGAGCCGCGTTCACATATGGAAGAAGAATTCTAACTCTTTAAATGACGTCCACGTGTCACAACACGGGAGAGAGGCTTCCATTTTAGTATATAGTATAGATAGATGGTCCAATCAAGGGGTGGCAATGAGTTGGATTCACGTCGGACCCTACTTATATACCACTGCCCAAACAAGCTAAGCTAGGTACATAATTTGTTGCCAGAGACTAATCAATACGAAGACAATACATTAAAGAAAAAATTATTCACACCTTAAAAATAATAAATATATCCTGCTTTCAATAGAAAATCAATTTTTTTATGGCAATAATATCTCGACTATCTCATACTTTATTCTCCATTCCCAGCACATCCCATCATATTCTCCTTCTTTTTTTTTTTTTTTGGGGGGGGAGGGGGGGGGTGGGGGGGGGGGGGGAGAGAGGGAGGTCATCATCTTCCTCCTTTCATGCCCCGTCCCTTTTTTGAACCTTCATAACCCATCACCTCTATGTCGGCATGTCTGTCACGACATACCCCCACCGCCCATTTCTGACGCTGGTGCCGGACTTCAGCACCCATCTTCGACATTGGCCCTACCCCTTCTCCCTCCCCTCCACTCCCCTCCCCCCTCCTCTTTTTCATTCACCGGAGCCGATGTTGCCTCCCCTTCCCTCCTCCCCCTCGCCCAACATGCTCAGTAGTCCAGTATTGAGCATGTTCAACACTGAACTACCGAACATGCCAAATATCGCTAGGCGATGAGAAGGGGAAGGGGGAAAGGAGGGGCAATGGCACTAGAAGTGGGCAATTAAGGCAACAGGTGACGGAGGTATGCCATGACAGACGTTCCAGCATAAAGGTGAAGGGATATGAAAGTTCAAAATGGATGGGGTATGGAAGGAGAAAATGATTGGATGTGTTGGAACGACAAAAAAAACAAGTATGGGGCATGAAAGGTGAAGGATTGGGTGCACTGGAGAGAGTGGATGGTTTACTGATCATACCCCACACAAAAATGAAAAAGCAAAGGCGAAGCAGGGTATGTTCATCATTTTTGGGGAATTTGCCTTAAAAAATGATGCGCAAGCCATTTTTACACGGCTCTGCCGACAATCTATGTCCACGGTACCAAGTCCAGATGCAATGCATGATGAGATCTAACGAACTACACTACAAAGCTCAAAAGATTCCATGGATGCTCCAATCCAATCTCGGCCATGTACATCAAGAATTGTACAAAAGCAACAGCACCAGATTGATCCAACTCTAAGCCAATAGATCGAGCCATAGATCGATCCAATCTGCGGTATGATCGATCCCTCGGCTCAACACAACTGATGCTTCATAGCCCATGAGGGCCCCACGATGGGGGCATGCATACCCAAGATCAGTGAGCATGCCAAATCGATCATCGATCTGATGCACCACAAATCCGACTACCGCATCTTATAATGTCAACAATATATACATTTCCTGACTTTCATTGGATTTTTAAATTTGATGATTTATACATAGGCAGAAAATTAAAAAAAAAAAAAAAGGAGCCACGTGTGCGGTACCGGGACCTCGTCTAAACAATGAAGAAAGCTTAATGCTATTCATCTGAATCCCCGCCATCCCAGCCTCGAGATGAAGCAGCTAAAGAATAACCAGCATTGCCGATGTTGCAACTGCTCTGGGTTTATTATATTATGGATTTTATCGATGAGGATCAAGACGAGGACAACCGGCGTCTAGAAGTGGCGAAGGCCGGCGGGATTCTTCAGATCTTTGCATCTCCTGCACATCCAAAGAGGGCAATTTGGACTTCAGTGTCTGCAAATCATGAAATTAAACAAACCGAAAGAAAAAGATACGGGGATATATAGTATGTTTGGACGACTAAATTGGACAATAAGGAACATTTACACAAAAAAGAAATTGATCCTTCAGAATATATGCTGGTAGTGCAACTTGGTCCAGGTCAGAGCAAGATTTGAACCAACCCGGCCTCAATGGGCTGGTTTGGATTGGATTTGTACCATATTCGGTCCGGTTCTGTTCTGGACTTCACAAAACCGATCAGAGCCGAATCAAAGTCCGGTTTAGGGTCACTGTGGAACCGAACCAGCCCGATAACCAACCCCTTATCCCTTAATATTTTAGTACTAGGTTTATTACTTAAGTTTCGTTCGTAGTTATATGCTATAACTAGTATTAATCTCGTGCAATGCGCGCGCGCGCGAGAGAGAGAGAGAGGTCAGCAATGAACAAACATTCCAAACCTGAGATAACATGGAGGATGTTGAATTGCGGGACTGCAGCTTGGCATACACCCGGTGTTGGTGCTGCATGTGCTCAAATTGTTGTAACCTAGATGGAAAATTGATCGCATTCTGCATGTTGCTCACATCTTCTTCGTTACTGCTGCTGTCGTTGGTGATCTGTAGAATCCGTGAGGATGTGAGCTGCTCGCTACTGGAAGTGGATGATGGTACAGTCTTTAATCGAGCCCGTAATATTTTGAAAGCCGCACTTTGCTGCACAAATAAATGAAGTTCAAAGATTCGAAGGGGAAGATAAGTAATAACCGGCTGATGTTTGGGGAATTTAAGATGGATACCTTCAAAATGTGGACTAATACTAGTGTATTCAGTGAATTTCAACTGATACAAATAACCTTTTGTTTCATTTTATAGGTTTAAAAAAATCTGGATTAGATCCCACGCGGGCAAAATCAAAAGTCTTCCACAACTGAAGGTGAACACCCAATACCAAGTGGTCTAAGGCCCACAACATTTCTCACGAAAAAGAGGTCCACAAGAGAACATTATGAATTTCTTTTGCGCCATGACCTTAAATCAAGAAGCTTAAGGTATCATTATCACTGATTCACTGCATATGACATATATTTATCAAAGTCATATACTACGCCAACGATTATTAGAATTTTAACCATGTCCTACTCTTTTTTTTTTAAGAAATTATACCATACTCGGTACAAATTTTAAGATTTCTAGAAAGAATGAGCCTAGATCTCATCTTTGCCCCTTGAAAGGAGTTACTAAAGAAGGGAGGGCAAACCTATAGCAGCTGGTCGAATCCATGTATATTCATGAATAGAACAGAGAAGAAAAAAAAGAGAGAATGTAAAAGAGAAAATAGAAGCACTAGAGAAAATAGGATGAACCCACGGATTGAATGAATAGTCTATGTGACCCTTTCGATTGTGATTTAAATGAAATAAAATAAAGCATTATGGTTAAATAGGACCTAAATCTACCTAAACCCCCCGAGTTGACCTAATCCAATGGATAATGCCATTGGACCAAGGTTCTAAAAGGCGATAGACAGTAATCAGGCAGTGGAGAGACGCCTAGGTGTTTTGACTATTTTTAATTATTTTAATTATTTTTTTGATATTATATATAATATATGTTTTAAAATTACTATAAATTTAAGATTATCCCAACTATTATTTTAAAGAACAAGTATCATTTACATAACCATAAATTCAAGATTAACAAGAACAAAAACAAGCATGATATTATGAGATAATATGCATAATTTTAGTAAAATCCAAACAATAAATTCAAGATTACCAACAACAAAAGGAGCATGATGATAAAGTATCCAAAATTCTAGAACAATCCAAAACAAAAAAGTCACAAAATACATCATTTCTCCTATAGGCTACAGTATTAGACTCCCAATATTATTTTTCTCCATATCCCTTCAAGACTCTATCCTCATTAGACTTACACTCCACCTCCTCATTACACTCTTCGTTTGTCTTCTCATCCGATACAAAATCTTCTTCATGAAATTCTCTAACTTCACGGGATGAAGAGCTATCAACAACGTTTTTGGAACTTCTCCTAGGCACTAGAACACTATCCGCTCCCATCGTTTATCCAACTATTCATCAAGTCCCGAACCGGGGTCGACCTCTTCATCATCACCACCATCAACAATCCATCCTTATGCCTTAACAGTTTGTCGCTAGTAATACAACTACTCTCCACTCCTTTACCCTTTTCTTCTTATTGATGATCTAGGCAATGAATTGGACATAGACTAGGTTAAAGAAAAGGAAAGCCTAGCCCGCCTAGTCTGCCTGAGCGGCCGCCTAGCCCCGCCTAGGGGCCTAGGCTGCTTTTCTTTACCGCCTAGAGGCTAGGCTAGGCGGTGGGGGACCTTCTAGCGCCTAGGTGGCCGCCTGGGCCACTTTTTAGAACATTGCATTGGGCCAAGCCAATTGAACACAGTCTTCATGTCCAAAATCAGTCTCGTATGCTAGCTTGAATCGCACCCTTGATTTCACTAGTTTGTTATGGAATCTCATTCCATCTAGTATGAGGATCATCATCTCTATGCTCCTCTTAGTACCATGAGCATCTACAAGTAAGTGATGTGGATCTATTTTATTTTCATTTTGACCCAACAATGGTACCACCAATCAATCGATCCAAAAAGGTTAACTAAAGGATCTCTAACAAGTAACAAGTAATCATAAAATTATTGGGTGCAACACCCAATAAAGACCCAAAAAGGGAAGTAAATGGATCCTGACATGTAATCTTCAGATCTTTTTTAAATTGAAATTCAAATATGTAATCTTCAACACTCTTTGCAGACATATCTACCCCATAACAATTTGAAAATCATTAACCAACATCTGTCACCAAAGCAAAGAAGTCATCCAACTAGTCGTACAGTGTTATTCTCTTTAACCCAACTACATCTCAAACAAACTAGCATCGACTACAATCCTTTCATGAAAGAATGGATAATGAAGCCTGCAGCTTTATAATAAGAAAACATACTCGCAACAGTATTGATTGCAAACTCATTTCTTGGATAACAGTCTTCACGTGAATCAAATGATAATGTACTAGAACAGTAGAACTTGCCGAAATATTTTGCCATTTGTCCATAAAACAATCTCACCTCCAACTTCCAATTTGTACCTCCAATATGAATGCTGTTTCTTATATCAAGCACTCTCCTCTTCTTTGAGAATCTTCCCAAGACTAGAAGAGGTTTCTCCATAATTACATGCATGGTTCGAGATTTTGGGTTGGGCTTCTGGTGCGTACTATGCCCAAAGAGAACCATTTGATCAATTTCAGGTTCGGGTTCTAATGTTTTGGACAGAACAGTTGAAAAACCAGTAAAATACTAAAACAATAAAAAAATAAAAGTATTAGCATTAAATAAAGTAATTAAGTAATAATATGTTACAAGCAAGCATTGATTACACAATTTTAGCCTTCATGAAAGTAAAAATGATGGAAATATAAAATAGAACTATCAACTACCAAGTTAATGCAATATATCGCAGTGCTTCGAACAATATGCAATAGCAACTACAAAGCCATAAAAGAAGTGGTATATCTAGCATCATGTGCTACTATAAGCTAGGTCAAACAATGAGTTTTCATTGTACTTTGAACGTACTTTGATCATGGAGGATGTGATATACCACCCATGGTGGGCAAAGCTCAAAACCAAACTATCAAGTTGTGATGGTACAGTGTTTTATGTGGTCGGACAAGTTGGGTTCAATTGACTGAAATTTGTTGTACTATCTCGATTAAGAAGCGGCTCAGGTCATGGTTTAGTTCAGCCAAAACCTAGAATGATTCGGTTATTTTGGTCAAGGTTGAGCAAATCCTCAACCATGATTGATGAGTTGAACTGCGGAAATAATATCACAACTTTTCCTTCAACTAGGTCATGAATTGGTATTTAAATTTCTGGGAAGACTCGTGCTGTCACGAAGTTAAGTTGGCTGGAAATCCAGCCAACTTACAAAGGTTGATGATAGGTCAGGAACCAATTAAAAAGAATTCTCTAACTTTGATGGATAAAATGGTAATCCTTGTAATCAAGCCCACACTGATGGGACAATATGCAGTGGAGCTGATGGGTCTTTAATTATGATTGCACCTTCCACCTCACATATTAAAACCAAAGGTAAATTTCATGAATTACGTTTGGTGCAAGAAACTAGACTTTTTATTGCCCACCTACAGGTTACTAAACTGTGTAGCACCATTTTTCAATACAAATAAAGCCAAGGTCGAGCTCCTCGTATGGGTGCATCAAATAACAAAGAGGTCCTTGAATATTTTTTAAGTTTTCTAATTAGTATGCCAGGTAAAGAGGGTTCAAGCATACAAAGGCTAACATCACAGAAATGAGAATGTTGAGGTAGATGCATGTTGAAACTAGGAAAGAAAGGGATTGGTATGTTTGAGGTAACGTATGTGGCATCAGTTAGTGGCAATTGGAAAACTAAATGATATGGTATAGACATGTTTTAAGTAAAGGGAAAGCAGAGTCTCAGAAATGTGTCAACGGGTTAAAAAAGAGAAGCACAAGAACTAGCATATGATGCAAAGAATGAAAGAAGTTGCAGAGAGAATATAGAAAAACTTGATGCGACAGCATAAGGGGAACAATTGTCAAAGACAATTAATATTGTTTTACACCCATTCCAATCCAAAGTGTATCCAATCTATCATCATTTTCTCATGCGATTGGGCTTACCTTTGGTATTGGGAGTGCGTAGATTCTGCTTTGAGTCAGCTTAAAAGTTAAAAATAGTATGTTGCCAACTTTTCTTAAAAGTATCATACTACATGTCTCAATCAAAATTGTTAGCTTGCAAATCTAACAAGTGCCAAAAAATAGGCCATGGGTAGATGCATGACCCAAATATAGTTAATAATATACATACTATATAAAACTTACTAACTTATCCTGATTTTCATTTATTGCATTACTCATTTTTTGACTTTAGTGAATTGATTTCATTAACAAAAAAAGGTTTGTGCAATACCTATTTGTCTTTATTGGCGTAATAGCTTGCAAATCTATTTAGCAATAAATATCGGCAGAATTGAAAGGAATCTGACCATGATGTAAATAAATGGCCCAAACTATTGTATTAATTCATTCTGATTTTTTTTCCGTTTACCCTTTTTTTTTAATGTCATAAGATTTACTTTAGTTATAAGTTTGGAAACACTATACCAACATCCATATGTCTCAATCTTGACCAGTGCCCTAGTTCTTATTTGAAGTAGAAAACCTTGGAGCTTGTTAGAAAGAGGTCATAGACATTTAAATGTGTCAGCCAATGCATTTGCTTTTCCACACTAGTGAAATAACTACATCTCGCAGCCTAGGCACCTTTATGATATAATATTCAACTGTCTTGACTCATTATTCTTGTTCCGGTTTCCATACCATGACAGCTATGGGTTTGATATTTAGTAACTTAGACAACAAAATCATTAACATATACAACTACAAAGTAATGGCTTCACCTGGGGCAGCAACATCAAAAGGCCATTCAATGTGTTCAACAACCATGTATACTTTCCAGGTTCAAGAAGCTGCAAAATTAACAAGCGCTTAGTACTTACTAAGAGACATCCTAAAAGCAATTTTATAACGTGATATTTAGATTAATAATGATAGTGATAAGATATGGACATCATTCGGTGCAGGAATCATGTGAACTCTCTCACCAAACATGCTTTGGAAACGGTAACCTGGTATCCAAAACAGATTCAGGTAGGGAGTGTAATTCCAGAATCACTCCTAAAATCTTACGTGTTTTGGAGAGTCAGCTAGCATGTAGCTCTGCACTTGTGTTGTTAGACTATAGTGATAATCATATCTATATTAATATAACAAATAAAAGCAGAGTCCAAAGGCATACACGTTATGCGTTTTGGAAAGTCAGCTACCATGTGGCTCTGCAGGAAAAATGAAAGATTTCGTAACGATAAAAAAAAAAAGATGGATCGGTACGAAGGGCCATTCTCTCTTTCTTCAATCATAACCCCCTATGATTGAGGGAGGGAGGGAGGGCTATATATATATATATATATATATATATATATATATATATATATATATATATATATATATATATATATATATGGGCATGCTATAATGCGGCATGCGGTACGTGCGGCACTACACCGCAGCCGTCTGATGCACGCATTGCGTGCATGCGATGCATGCAGCAGTGCATCAGACCGCTACTATGCGATGCCGCACTTACCGCATGCCGCATTATAGCATGCCTCGATATATATATATATATATATATATATATATATATATATATATATATATATATATATATATATATATTCAATCCTAACCCCCTATACCCCAACAAAACCCGGTCTTTACCTGTCTCTAAATAATTTCAAATCATCCCCATCTCTTACCCAAAAAACCTGGGATAGTGGAGGCCGGTAGATGGAGAGAGAGAAAGAGAGAGAGAGAGGAGGCCAGTGGCAATGGTAACAGAGGTTAATTTATTAATTCCTTGTGCTTTCGTTTTTAGATCTTGAGCCTTTCTCTTTTCTTTTTTTTTTGGTCAAAGGTAGTTTAGGTTGTATTCGTGGAAATGATGAGCTTTTATATAGTTTAATGTTCTCATTTAGAAAATACAATCCTTAAAGATGAATTCTCTTTTGCAAACGATTGAGATTTTCTTTAATATCTCATCCTACTATAGGAGTCCAAATTAACCTCGGTTACCCACTTTTAAATATTTGTACATTCGAGACTTTTTGTACAATGTTTTCCAATGTCCAAGAATCGATTAAGCCCATCAATAGTGGTTATCATATATTCTTACTTGCTGAGAATTTGTGATATTAAGCATTTCTATCAATTAAATTTCCACATATATCAACTCGTAGGAAAAGTTGTTATTATGGCATATTAATTTTTAGCGCTCTAGTCTATGGAATAAAGGATTGAATGTTTTTTTAAATATAGATTAAAAATTTTATCCATACACCAATATTCATCTAATGCATATTCGAGAAGAGCCATCATCTTGAGGGAGAGAGACCTCAGTCCTTAAGCCCATAGTCACAAAGTTCGGCGTTTTTTTGAAAAAAATTGAAAAAAACGCGTTTAAAATGCGACTTAATGGGCAGTCGATTTGTTACCCTTTTTTTTATATGTTATCAAATTCCCTGTTTTTTTGCCTTTTTATTGAAAAAAATGGTTAAAAAACGTGTTTTTTTACCGAACTTTGTGACTGTATCGATGATGAGTCCGATGATATTGAAATTCAACTTTCTTCTGATGATGCCTTTGAACTATCTGCACCCGAAACAACTCTTTATGTATCAAATGTCCCCAATACGAACAAAGAGTAAATAATCACAATTCACTCTAACAAAGATTATGATGATCTTCCTAATATGAATAGGTTAGCTTACAAAAACTATTTCTCACTCACCCATAAGGGTGGCCAGCTGCATCGCCAGTTCCAATAAGAATCAAAGAAAATTCTCAGGTCCTTTTTATTCCCAAAAAACCCCTCCAGTCATTGATTAGAAATCAGTCTTCCCCCAACTAGAATACTGGAAGTTCACTCTTAAACTACTAAAGATAACAATTTGAGGTTCGGTAAATCAAACTACTCTCACAAAGGAAGAGAAAACTTGTACTTCTCCATAGCAGCTGCCTAAATATGAAGCTCAAAGCACAATCTACTCCATTGGACCATTCTACTATAATTAACAATACTGGAACAAAATAACCTCTAAATAATAACTAAGTTTAACTTTAATCATCCCTCCCAAAACTGTCTAGTAATAAAAATAGGAACAAATGAATTTAATATCAGGCAATAATGGATCCAGCAGATTTTCAGCCATTGGATTGACACCATCCATTGTTACACAATAAGTGATTATGCTCCCACATCCTAATAGCATTTATTCCTTAGCTGTGATGTAAAAAGCAAAATTAAGCTTGACTTGAAACATAATTGATTTCAACAAGTAATTGAAGGAGGATAAAAGCAGCTCTTCCATAAATAATTTGAGGCTCTGCCATCAAATTTTTTGCATCGATGATGCAAAGAGAAAAGCCCATCGTTCCTCAAGGAAGCAGCATTAAGTAAGCAACGCTATGAAGACGTGTCTAAATCTGAGAGGGGTAGATAGTATTGAATTGGACTTTGACAACATGAAATGGATCAAACATTAAGATAATGACTAATGAGGTTCAACCAATCAAACTAAAAAACTGCTTATGCTGGTGTCACGGAAAAAACAGAAGGCATATTTAAAAGATCCAACTTTAATGTCCCTATAGGAAAATAGTTCATATGACTTTAAAGAACAAGGTAATAAGAATAACTTTTTACAGAATTTGGAATGCCAATGAGCACAGTCCAAATATAAGTTACATAGAATAAAAAAAAATATTCGCTTTTTAAAGTTGTCGTGAGAGATTATATAAAAGTGTGCATGTTTTCAAAAGAGAAGATCCATTCTCAAACAATTAGCAGTTTGATACTTAAGTAACACATTCAAAAAAATCTCAATTCTAGAGGGCACACATAACATGTATGCCCGCTCCAGATTCAAACTCACATGCAATGTTAACACATCTAAAATAGGATCCCTTGATCTTTCTGAATCATGCTTAAAAAGGATAGAGCTGCCTCGTATAGAAGGTGTATTTGAACAACCTGGAGACTTCATACCTGCAATCTTAAGTAGGCAAATATTGGAGTCTCTAGCAGGCGGATTAGCTTGTCAAGTTGAACTAAGAACTTCACGCTTATGTCTTCTTCCCCCAGTGACTGAATTGCAGCACTGGCATGATGGTATGCCTTTCATGGAAAACTAGTAGTGATTATTTATGAAAAAGTGTTCATTGCAAGATGTACAAGTATCCAAGAGAAATTATGCTTACCTGAGCTAGTAGACACAAACTAATTGTTGTCATTGGGGAATGGCACCAAGAAGGATACAAAGATAAGAATAAGTCTTTGCCCGCATCATTTACTAATGATTGCTTTAGGAGAGCCCGTAGCTCGGATAGCTCGGATGAAGTGAGTAAAATCAAATTCAGAGACTGAAACATAAAAGAGATGGTAACTTGATGGTACTTTGAAGAAGATGATACATCTTAGCAATGAGAAAAACCTGAACCATAGTGGATGCAAAATCCAAGTCATCTTCACCCTCAAGCATTGTAGAAAACTCCCGGTAAACCCGTTTCGCACCCAATAGAACACAAAGTCGGCGCACTATCAAAGCACCACGCCTGAAGAATTGGAAAATAAAATTTTCCATCCATAAAAGTTACAAGACTTTACTTTTCTTTTGATAGGTAACAGTTGTATAACTTATTCTAAACCAGAAAAAATAGAAAAAAAAAAAAAGAAATACTACTGCAGTTGCAGATATAGAAGAGGCTAAAAAACACACTTTTCAAGAAGCAATTGATCCAACTGGAAGTTATGAATTAGATAGACAATAAGGCGGTGGAAATGTTGAGCATCTTTTGCTATGCATGCATGTACTTCTATCACCAGCAGAACTACCTGCAAACAAGTTTAAGTAACAATGTTATAATAGATCAGCAGTGGAACAACAGAGTTCAGGAAAAACTTCTTGGTCTTATCTCAGCAAAAATTCCTATAGGTATACAAGAAAGAAAATCTAAAAGGTTAGGCATGCAAATAATCAGGAGGGGCAGCACACAAACACCAGTATTTGCAAACACATGGGGTCAAGCATGTATCACCATATTAGATAATTAAGTTCTAGAAAGCATAGAGGGACTCAGGGATCTCAAATACAGAATACTCTTGGAAGTGGTGATAGCAATAACTTAGTATTGCGCACTTTGGATGCAGAAAGCTTATGATCGCTTGTTAGCGGTTATGATGGTGACCTTGCCTAGGAACGAACAAGAGTATTGATTGACGGTTTCCATAACATGTGCAATGGACGTAAAATTTTGATTGATGGATAAATGATAATGATCTTATAAAACAGCAAAGAGGGTTTTTGTTGATGGTAATGACGACACGAGCAATGAACTGAATGATTTGTTATAACTTATATCCAAATGGAAGATGGTGATCATTCGTGAGAGCGCAAGGTCAATTTTGTTTGGTGGTAGTGATCTCACATGCAGACGCACGCAAAAAATTGTGATCCCTAATTAGCCGATGGACAGATGTGGATCTATGGCGGCACGTGAGGCCGATGGAGAAGATTATTAAGTGTTGAAGGTGCACAAGCAAGAATTGTTTTTCCTTTTACATCACATGAGGCAAACTCCAATTATTCGGCTCATGCCCAAGCCAAAGAGTTAGTATTATATATAGTATTGATTGCTGGCAGTGTGATGCATGTGGAGGATTGTTCTTGAACGGTTGTGTTTGAAGGAATAAAGAAAGGATTTTAATGGACAGTTGTGATCTACCTACAAAAGTGAGAGGAAGCAATTGGGTAATGACATTTGTTAGAGCATGTATATACTTGGCCTCTTTGTATAGGTTAGTCCGCCCTTCTTGGGGTATGTTCACCTTGGGTGACTCCAGCTTTCGTACAGCTCTCTCTCTCTCTCTCTCTCTCTCTCTCTCTCTCTCTCTCTCTCTCTCTCTCTCTCTCTCTCTCTCTCTCTCTCTCTCCCCAATATGGTATCAGAACCATAGCTCCTCTCCCACCCCATTCTCTCTCCCCCAATATGGTATCAGAACCATAGCTCCTCTCCCACCCCATCGAACTTCCTTCAATACAACATCGGAGGATTATCTTCACATCTTCGAGATCTACAGTGTTCAGGCTTCACCCTCATCTCATTCGCATCGAGATCTACACAGCATTGAGGCCTATTCGTCCCAGCATCAACAATTTTCATCTTCGTCCCCACCTCCGATAGTGAGATCTGGTGGCAAAGCTCTTCTGGTGGCGAAGAAGAAAAGGTGTGTCAGGAGAACAAGATACCTCCGTCTGATTCTTTGTTCTGCCACGATCTGAGATCGGATCTGACGAAGTGGCTTCAAACCTCATCTTTCTCGGTCTGAGATCAGATCAACAAATCTGATCGTTCCAACCCCAACTATGATAGTCGTCCACCAAGCAGATCTGTGTCAGCTGTGAAGGAGCCAACTACGGTCGACCGCCGCTTGATCATTGGCACCTCTTGGAGGGCTAGGGATAGCCCTTCTCCTTCTCTCTGTTTATTATCAGTCGAAGAAGATGTGAAGTTGGGTTGGATCAATTCTTTGATCAAGTGAAGTCGGGTCAAATCAGGGATTAATTCACCGGTTCATCCCCCTTCCAATACACGGTTCACATATCGCAGTTCAGTATGTGCTGGTTCAAGCCCTTTTATTATGGTTCAATCCAGATTGGTTCATGCTCTGTTCTTCACTGAAAACAAAGAGCAAGTGTTGGTTCAAAACAGAGAACAAGCTTCTCGGTTCTTCATTGAAAACAGAGAGCAAGTCACCTAAAGTGCAGAGCTATGGGTCAGCTATTTTGCCACTGGTTTAAACCAGTTTTTTTGTTGTTGTCGTTCACCAATTCTATCACTGGTTAAAACCAGCTCTTTAATTGCGGTTTTGTTACTGTCTTGAGTAGTAGTTTAGCATTTATAGCACAGCTTTTGTCTCTATTTGAGCACTTAAGTCATTTGTTTTCCTCTGTTTTTGAGAATCTGAAGAGCAAATTGTGTGACATTACTCTTGGCATCTTGATCGTGCAATTCAATTCAATTGATCGTCTCTTCCGGTCCTCTTCTTCGGTGGTACGATCGTGATCTCCTATGAGGTGTCGAGCGCTTGCTTCGGTTGAGTGTTTGCCTACTTTGGAATCTGAGCCGTCCGACTAGAGAAGGTTTCTGACAATGCGAGTTGTTGTACACACTCGACCCTCTTGAGTATGATTTTGCTGGACATTGGAGCAATTGCTACTGTACCTCAGTCTAATGTCCTTCTGCTATGGTGACCAAGGCGACCTTGGGGAGATATTGTGCCAACTCGTCTTCCCCTGCTCAATGTCATATAAGTCCCTTTAGTACCTCTTGGATCATTAAATCTGGAGCAACTCCGTGACATACCCTTTTTCTCAGTGGTCTCTTCTTCTTCGGACTTCTTCTTCCTCCGAACTCCTGGTTGCTCTTCGAGTCTTCTTCCTACCCCAGTGACTACAGACGCTCCTATTGTCCCTACTTCAGTCCTTGAGTCCCCGCATCCACCTATCATTTACACCTACACTCGTCGCCAACTAACACCAATTCTACATGCACTACCAGCTCCATCCGCTTCGTCTGCAGAAATTTCAGGCTTACCATCTTTACTACTAGTTTCACCCAGCCGTACAGCTAGGTCTTCTGCTCATGCTTCTTAGAGTTGCCCTGAGTGTAAGAGGAACCAACCTGATCGCTATAGTTTTTCTCAAGTGACTTTCTACTCCTTGCAGTTTCAGACTTTTCTTGCAGCTATTCAAGAGCCACAAATCTATCGTGGGCCACAAATTTATCACGTGGCAGTTCAGGCACCCCATTGGCAAATGGCTGAAACTGAGAAGTTGTAGGCACTTTAGCTGACTGGTATTTGGGAGCTTCTTACTCTTCTTCCAATGAAGGATCCCATTATATGTTGCTGGGTCTACCGAATTAAGACTCGTTCAAACGGGTCTGTTGAGCGATACAAAGCTCTTCTAGTTTCTTGTGGCTTCAAGCAGGAGTACGGCGTTGACTAAGAGGAGACCTTCACCCCTCTTGCAACGATGACCAGTGTACGAACTTTATTAGTTGTTACTTCAGCTTACGATGTTCACTCTTCTAGATAGATGTGAAGAATGTATTTCTTCACGGAGACCTATCTGAGGAGGTTTATAACTTTATATGCAGTCACCTCCTGGTCTTTCGACCCCTCCCCAGCATGTTTGTCGTCTTCGCAAGGCTATCTATGAGCTCAAGCAAGCACCACTGGTTTGGTCTGAGCGCTTTTGGTCCTCGGCGCTTGCAGCTACCTTTACCGAGAGTCTGATCGATTATGCTATGTTCACTCATACATCTGCTTATAGTCGTGTGATCTTGCTTCTCTACGTCGAGCAATTCGAGATGAAAGACCTTGGCAACCTACGCTATTTTCTTGGCCTTGAGGTCGCTTCTGCCCCCAGAGAATACTTGGTATCTCAACAGAAGTTTGTTTCTGATGTACTGAGTCGTGCGAGATTTATTGACTTTCAGAACATGGACATACAGATTGATGCAGACAGCTATCGCGTCAACACCATTTTTCAACAAAACTGAGATTATTATTGTTGTGCGCAAAAATCGAGGCAGCTGATCATGAATTTTATTTGCAAGAAACATTGTATGTTTCTTTAGCTTTAATTAGGATTCAGTTTTACGTCAATCACATGACTGGATCAAAAGTTATTAGTCTTTATAGTTTGTGCTAGCCTAGGTGCGAGGATGTCACACCCGGTTTAATGACTTGGGCTAGCATAGTTCATTAAGTCGTGACGAATTTATAGACATTGAAATATTGCCTAAAGCCAGAAAATCGGAAATTTGGCTAAGTCTGGGAAACTTTATTTCCCTGATGACCAGGGAAATTTTTTCTTCCTTACATATTTGGCTAAGTCTGGGAAACTTTATTTCCCTGATGACCAGGGAAATTTTTCTTCCTTACATATTTGGCTAAGTCTGGGAAACTTTATTTCCCTGATGACCAGGGAAATTTTCCTCTACACTCAGAAATTGGCTAAGTCTGGGAAGCTTTATTTCCCTGATAACCAGGGAAATTTTTCTCTACACTCAGAAATTGACTAAGTCTGGAAAACTTTATTTCCCTGATGACCAGGGAAATTTTTCTTCCTTACATATTTGGCTAAGTCTGGGAAACTTTATTTCCCTGATGACCAGGGAAATTTTCCTCAACACTCAGAAATTGACTAAATCTGGAAAACTTTATTTCCCTGATGACCAGGGAAATTTTTCTTCCTTACATATTTGGCTAAGTCTGGGAAACTTTATTTCCCTGATGACCAGGGAAATTTTCCTCTACACTCAGAAATTGGCTAAGTCTGGGAAGCTTTATTTCCCTGATGACCAGGGAAATTTTTCTCTGCACTCAGAAATTGACTAAGTCTGGAAAACTTTATTTCCCTGATGACCAGGGAAATTTTTCTTCCTTACATATTTGGCTAAGTCTGGGAAACTTTATTTCCCTGATGACCAGGGAAAATTTCCTCTACACTCAGAAATTGGCTAAGTCTGGGAAGCTTTATTTCCCTGATGACCAGGGAAATTTTTCTCCACACTCAGAAATTAACTAAGTCTGGAAAACTTTATTTCCTTGATGACCAGGGAAATTTTGCTTCCTTACACTCTGAAATTTGACCAAGTCTGAGAGTAAGGAAAGTACTATATCCCTATCGTCCAAAGCTATATCTAAGTCAATAGAATAATACTTAGAGATGAGCATCCTTCGACAAGCCGATATACAAGGCCGAAGAATAATCAAGCTTAAGCTTTTACAAGTAAGCTTACGCTAGATTCGACAAACTCGTTGAATCCATCAAGTCAAAAAGGACCGGATCAAGAGTTAACTTTGTTAAAATCTGAGTCGCAGAAAGTCGACTCGGATTTAAGACCTGAACCACAAGTCGTTTTAATCAGACCGGTTCACTCAAACTCAAAAGGATTAAACTATCAGTGGAAGCACTGTTCTAAAAAGCGGTCCGGGCGGCCGCCTAGGCGTTTTAGGGGGTTGGCCGCTCCGCTTTAGCAAAAAGCGGCACTGCAGGCGGGTTGAACAAAGGCGGGCGCCTAAGCGGGGCACTGCAGGCGGGTTGAACAAAGGCGGGCGCCTAGGCGGGATCCGACCCGCCTAGGCGCCCGCCTAGGCGGGTAAAAGGCGGGCGCCTAGGCGGTCTCACTGTATGCAATTGCTTGAGGAATTTTTTTTTTCAATGGATTGTAATGAAATGTTTAAGAAGCTCTTACGATTTTTTACTATATTGGTTCTTGTATGGTATGAGTTTGGATAGAATTTGGATAACAATATATGATTGGTTGGAATTTGGGTACATCACAATAAAGTTGGAGTACAACTGTATTATCTGGTATACTCAAGTTAGAGGGGCAATCGGGTATAGGTATTGAGGTAACCATACCGAAATACCCCTACCCACCCAATCCCCTCCTCCCTTTTCATAAAACTTTTATATTCATATCGGTAGTTTTGATGTTTGCATATGTAAAACTTTCTAATATTATTTTTTTATATAGAATTATGAATTTATATATATACATACATATAGAATATATATAATATATTTTATATAGGTGGGCACCCGCCTTTTTCTCCGGGCGCCCGCCTAGTCGTCCGCCTTCCGCCTTCCGCCTTGAAACCACTTGACCGCCCGTCTTCCGCCTTCCGTTTTTTAAAACATTGAGTGGAAGTTACAAAACCACTTGAGTATGATCCTAATCATCAAGGAGTTATATAAACCACCTGGAAGTTTCTTTAACCATCCAAGGGAGTTATAGAAACCACCAGGAGGTTGCTTCAACCACCCGAAGTAGTTATTCGCTACAATAACTACTTCGACCCTTATAAAAGGAGGGACAGAAAAAGAAAGGATCTTTGGCCATAGCAAGAAGAACCCACAAAGCTCCCGACTGAAGATACTTCAAAGCTCCAAGAAATCCCGGAGAAGAAGGATCGAAGATCGAAGCAAACTAAAAAAAATCGAAGACCGAAGATCGAAGAAGATGGAAAATTGAAGATTCAAGTCCAAAACAAGTCGAAGAACGAGCGAAGAACAAGTGAAGATTCTAGGAGAAAAAGAGTAAAGCAAAGCCCCTAGCCGATCACGCGCAAAGCCCGGAAGGATCAAGCATCGCAACGCTCTCCTCTTTTCATTTTCTCACTTGTTATAATCTTTGTACTTCGAAATCAAGTATCTAAGGATCTTAGACGGATTTCCCCGCAATCTCCTGATATATATTTTGTACTTCGCCCCCTCGAAGCGAGTCTTTTGAAATTTGTACTTGAGTAAAAATCAAATATTTGCTCATACAGAATCGTTTTTATTAATAGTCTTAGGATCACATGCATAAACCGAAGGATGAGATGAAAAGGGCCAAAAGAGGCTTCCCAACCCCCAGTCGTCATCACCAGTGCCCTCGCCACATGGCACGCAAAACGAGGCAGGCGTACAGCTCCCCAAAGGTGGCCACACAGACCCCTTTTTCACAAGAAGATGTTGCATCCTCCCCTCTCTCCTGTTCTTTTCTTTCTTTTTTCTCTTTTTCCCCTTCTATTTATGAGCCTATCTCGTGGCTTCTTCGCTTCGATCTGACGGCCTCCGCGCATTCCTTCGTAACCCTAATCTTATGAAAAGAGATGAAAATCTGATGCGACTTATATCAGATTTTGAAGAAGAAAACCCTAGAAAGAGAGCCTTCTCTTTGTCTACTCCCCTTCATTGATCATCCAGCTTCTACCTTAGATTCTTCTAGATCACCTTCTACCTCCACCGCCATTTCCCTCTTGTTTCTCCCATTCAAGTGCAGATTTTGCATTTGAATCGACCCCCATTCAATATTATCTTACTTCTTATCTCACTCCTTCACACGAAACTTCTGCCCCATCCGCTAGTTTATCCCGGCTACGATTTGGCGAGGATTCCGGCACCGCGGGCATTGACCAAGGCATGAGACGATCACAAATCATATCACGACAGTCAATGTTCACTTTATCGGGACCTCTTTTATTGGAACTCTTAATCTCATTATCGGTTTGCCTTTATTTGTCATTTTATTTTCTTGCAACACTACTTATTCTTGTTGGATGTTTAGTTTAAAAAAAAATATGTGATTAATCATATTCAATGCAAGATTGGTCTCATGAGAATCTACTTTTTAGTTCTTGCTTGCGTCTATGATTAGATACTTGTTTGGGTGGTAAACGGATTCGGTAGTAGTGCTAAGATTAAATTTAAACAAACTACAAACATCTCTTTTGTTCTAAATTTTAGCAAGCACTTATTTAATTTAATCATGTATCATTTCTATAGTAATCACTATTGTTTGGCATACATTACTAGCACACATGAGGTTGCATCAGGTTAGTATTAGAGCGCACTTATTGTTGTGTTCCTATACGACGACCGGTCCTCTAATTTTCTATCATATTGTGTGCTTGCTGAATTGTAATTTCGTGTCATCTTTGCATGCTCGGGGCATTCAAAAGGCACCCCACTCACTTTTTTACATAACCAGACACCTAGTACTTCTTGCATTCAGACATTCATCCTCGTCCATTGCATGCATAGGCTTCCAAATCAGAGCCCATATTAAGTCCCCAAAGTAAATTTCAGCGTACCGGAAATTTAGAGTCCACCCTAGAGCCATCAATGATCTCCAAGGACACCAACCCCCTCCTCAAAATGAGCTGCAAGCCAAAGTAGCACAACATGGTCAAACCATCAATCGAATCCAAGAAGACGTTGCCAATCTGACACGTCTTATGACCCGCCTTGCTGCAAGATTCAAAAAAAACCCTGATGAAAACCAAAGAGCCCAAGGAAACCAAGCCCATAGGAACAACGTCGGAGGTAGGATAACTAGAATAGAAATTGAGAAAGGAACCATGATACATGATTATTATGAGATTGATGATGAATTTGGTGGCGTAATGAACAATGATCGGAGGTACAATGATAAATGGTGGGATCGAGGGATAAAGCTAGAGTTGAGCGACTTTGAAGAAAGACTACAACTCGATGTCTGCTTGGAGTGGATTGATCGTTTAGAGCAATATTTTACTTGGCAGGAGATACCTGAGGACGAACAGGTCAAGTTTGCGAGCTTGAAATTGAGAAACCATGTCCTGGTGTGGTGGAATCAAGTCCAGGCACGTAGACAAACGAAGGGTAAAGAGAAAGTTCGCACGTGGGCAAAGATGAAAGAAAATATGGATGAAAAATTCCTTCCCATGGGGCTACAAACGTAAGCTTTTTCAACAACTTCACAATCTTAGATGGATCGAGATCAGTGCAGTAATACACTGAGAAATTTTATCAATTGTTGGCTAGGAATGACTTGAACAAGAACCCTGAACAAACTGTTGCACGCTATGTAGCAAGATTGAAACCTCAGATTCATGATGATCTCTCCCTACAAGAGCTTACTTGGGTTGAAGATGCTACAACAAGGCCATCAAGAGTGACGATAAGAGTAGGCGAGCGAGTTTCCAGAGAACAAAGCCTGAAAAAACCCGATGGGTAATTCTAGTACACAGTCGATAGGAGGCAAGGCCCCAATGAAAGAACAAGCAACTGTTGTCGCCCCTTCAACTTCGACTCAGAGTAAAGACAACATATGGGACAAGACTAAAGGAATCTTAGAAAATGGACCAAAGTGTTTTAAGTGTAACCAACCAGGACACAAGCCTGCTGAGTGCCCCGTAGGCAATTTAATCATCAAACTAACTACATTGAGAAGATCATAAGCATGATGAGGATAGTGAGACGGAAGATATAGGTGAGGGTGATAAACAAAACTTCACAAGCATAAAAGTCACTGGTGATACATGTGACCTCCCTCTCCTGGTCATCCATGGTTATGAGCGTCTAATCGAACCACTTTCCGTGAAACATTCCTTCCCCACTGCCCCACATGAATGTTTCAATAGAAATCCAATAGTGGAATAGGTTCCAAAGTGGTACAGGATGAGGGACCAAAGAGAACACTTACTAACAATAGATAATTGTGAGGTTGGACTCGATTTTTTATTTATAAGTGTCTTTACATAAAGGGTTAACTTAGAAAACTCAAATTTTATTGGGGCTCAAAAGAAACCTCTTTTATTTTAATATAATTGTTTTTTGGAATATTAAAGGAGGGGTTTACAATCTGAAGTTTAAGGTGCCAAAAGTCGAATTTAAATTATTTTTATCTGTTAGAGGTTAGAGCTATTTGATGGGGTGGTTTATGCACTAACCACCTAGTGTGCAGCAAATAAATGGCTCAGTATATGAACACCTGGATATTAGCTTTACAACTATTTCTCCATCCATTTCTAGTTTCTACAGCATTTCTAAAGCAAATGAACAAGTACTAAACAATGATTTAGACGAAAGAAGAGCTCGAAGATGAAAGAATTTCACGATTCAAAACAAAATTTCCACATTAGCAAGAAAAGCAAATCAAGTAATAAATTTGCTGGATTTGGTAGTGGATGAACATGGAGAGGTACTTGAGGCTAGTTTTATATAACTGTATAGAAGGGGCCCAAAATGCTGTAATAATATTAACTAATTATTAATCACACGTGATAAATATAGAAATAGGTTATCGGCAAGAAAGAAGACTGCTATGGAACTAGTGTAGAGCTCTAAAATTTTTTTACTATGTAGCAGGCTTGCAGCTACATTGTTAAGTAGGCTTCGTTGGTAGAAAGCAGAAATCTAGCATATGAGATAGGAAATAATGCATAAACAGCACAACATGATAAAGACAAAAAAAAAATGGATAAACAGCACAGGCTTTCAAATAACTCAAACAAATCATCTATGTCAAAATTATGTCAGATAGCCCCAATAATTTGTCTTGCACCAATGCTTATCAATGCAGTAAATAAGCCTCTAAAACTCACTCATGCAGGCTGATACAGTAGGAAATCTGACAGGATACTTCTTATAGTCAATAGTAGAAAAATAAGTGCACATGAAGACATTGACAAGGTAAATATTTTTTTATGAGGCTACTGGGGAGCCCTATTTTATTTTAATAGTAGTCTAAAATCCTTGAATACTTTAATAGAGTACAGTTCCTTCTTTGGGATTTAAGAGTCAGGAGATACAAAGAGGCTGGGAAACTATGTTAATGTAACTAAAAGAAGAAATTTACCCCATCCGAAGGATCTGATAGTGCCATCAAAAGGGTATCAAAGATGTCATTCATGTATGAAATTACCTGTTCCAGATATAGGATTAAATTTAATCAACGCATAATTCAAAATAAAAGAAAAAAAACAAACAATAAATACTATACTACGAGGATTACAAAACAATAATCAAAGAAGTCTTTTGGCATGCCAATACAGTAAGATTATCAACTTGTCAATACAAATACAATATTGAAAAACAAAATCAAGAAAGATCTATATAATTGTATTGCACATAAGATGAGTATACAGTTACTAAAGTGTTCATTTAACTTTCTTGTGGACTCCAAATCCATGTAAAACTGGCCAATTCCAGATGCAGTAGGAGTTGCTATTTGAATTGGAACTTGAGTTGGCTCTCTCTCTCTCTCTCTCTCTCTCTCTCTCTCTCTCTCTCTCTCTCTCTCTCTCTCTTTCTCTCTCTCTCTCTCTCTCTCTATATATATATATAGCCCTCTTGTGTGGTACACTGGTATGCTTACCATGAAGGTGACCATACACACCCCCTTGTATATATAGTCTCTCTTTCTTTATATATATATATAGCCCTCTTGTGTGGTATGCTACCATAAAGGTGACCATACACGCCCCCTTGTATATATAGTGGCTCTTGACCTCATGCCCAATCAGTAAGGTTTTTACTTGCTACCATTAACTCTTGGTTGCATCGTACTAGAGCTCCTCGTTCCCCCATCGTTTCCCTATATTCTCGAACTGCCTCCAATCCAAGTGGCTCATCGACAACATCATCGATTGTAGGTCACTGCTCATCGATCGAAGATCATCGGATGTAGAAGCTTTGGTGATCTTCATATCTCACTAGTAGTGAGTCAATTTGATCATCAGATCTACTGGTGGATTGCTATCCTCTGCTTTGTCAGTAGAGATCCACGGTTATTTGTCGTTGAAGACAATCATTGGAGTCTCTTGTTTGTTGTTGGAGAGCAGCGTCTGATTGACATCAGTTGTTTGACGCCGGAAGATCTTCGGTTGTTCGACGGTGATAGATCATTGGTTGTTCAACTTCGAAACAGTTCTGATTGAAACCCTCCCACTGCATCCTGCACGTTGAAGCAGAGGAGAAGATAGTGGTGGGATCTCCTGTGAACCCTAGCCTCTCTGCACTCTAGCCAAAAGAGAGAAGATCATCCTCGTTGTCAATTCAATCAATATGGTCAGATCTTACTATAAGATAAGTCATGCTCGATCCAACAGATTGAACCACTGGTTCAGTTCTTGGGTCCAGTTATCATCTGCATTTACCAACATGAGTAGGTTGTGCTGACGATGGATTGAAGGCAGCTCATTAGGAAGAAGAACCATGGGCCAATGGCTATGATACCATGATAACGGGTGGAGGACTGTGTGTGTGTGTGTGTGTGTGTGTGTGTGTGAGAGAGAGAGAGAGAGAGAAACAATTGGAGTGAAAGGAATATCTTCCTCAATGAGGCAATGGCCCTTTATAGAATGTACATGAGATGGGTCACCCAAGGCGAACATACCCCAAAAAAGAGACTAACCTATACAAGGGGATAAGTATATCCACTCTAACAGTTGGATCTTCTTTCTCCTGCAATAATTGGTACCGAGCGTACCAATCCCCTTCATTACTTTAGCACAGAACACCACCATCCTTTCCCTTTAGCAAAGGTTTTTTTTAAACAATTGACAAAACATCAAGCCTCAATGGCCTAAATAGTTAAACTAAGAAGTTTTCATTCCTGAGAAGGGTATTTGCAAACTATAGAAAGAGAAAAAAATGAAAATCCACCCAGGAACTAGTCCTGAATAATGCCTCCCAAAAAAGTTGACATACCTATGCTTCCAAAACAGGGGCAAATATGGTTTTAATTAATAAAATCTATAACACTATTCCATCATACACAAAATTTGGCACATTCAAAAAAACAAAAACAGACGCAAAAAAGTCAAACTTAATAAATTACAACTGCAAGTACTACATATATAAATAATCTTTTGGAACCATTACCTCAGCTCGATGATGGGCAAAAAGAGTTGCAATCCAATGCAGCGCCTCGATTCGGGTAGCTTCCCATTTGCTAGTCAATTCTCTAATAAAAAAACATGACATTTTCACAGTTAAATCATTTTGTGGTTGATAAACCAAAGATGACCAATTGTCCCACAAATTATCACAAAGGACAAAAATTAAGCCCTTTTGTGCAGCTCTCTTGTTGCTCATTTAGAGGCACAAGAGGTGCATAAACACGTGCGAATTATAGAGGCAAAAGTAACATTTAGACCTAGCTGTTTTCCCTGGTGACAGAAAATGCACCTCCTTGCAATAGAGAGGATTGCTTCTAAATCAAATCTGTCATCTGGATCAGCACAAATGGCACGAAGCTCTTCATTGGTTTCACGAGCAATCTGAGCATGAAAAGAATAAGAAATTGATAACATATTCTTGCACCCAAAGACTGCTGACTTAGACCAGGGAGGGGAAAAGGGAACTACATTTACTGAATTACCATTCCTATATTCTCTTCTTTGTCTGATATGCAGGGTAATATAGTTCCTAAAATATCTGCATAGTACGAAACAAGCTCGTCTCCACCAAGTTTTACAAATTCATTTATCTGCACAATTGAGTACACAGCGAGATAATTGACTAGATGCAGCGGAAAGAATCAATTTTTCACCTAACAATTATTAATAAGATGGGTTTTTTTTTTTTTTTTTTTTTGGGGGGGGGGGGGGGGGGAGGAGGAGAGGGTGTCATCGTTTGATAAAAAAAAATGCTACCAGACCTTTCCAGAGAGCATATGATCATCTGATAAAAATTATTAGCTATAAAACATAGCATGATCACTACAGAACTAAAACATGCATTTATACCCATGTGATCGACGTCAGCCGGGTAAATTCATCAGGAAAGCCTGCTCTTTGTATCAATATTTCAGCCATACGACCATAATCTACATTCTTCAGAATAGCACTTGAAGGGTCAGAAAATTTAGAAGTAATTGTAATCAAATCCATTTATATCAGCAATTGATCAAACAAGTGCCGGTAACTTCCAATGATGATGTGAACTAAAATTCAACAAGTGCACACAGATTTCAAAATAAACTAAACAAAATGGGGCATTGTCTGATACTGGCTGATGATGAAAAGCAACAACCATCTGAAGCTTCCTTCTATTTTCAAGAAAAATCTTAACAAACTATCTTCAGTAGAGAACAGAAGCCTTACTGGAGAGTTCTTTATTTCTTGGAGAAATTCTGAAAGTGCAGAATCCGCCTGTTGTCGTATTTCATGGCTGGGATCACCCAACATGTTGAACAGACCTGCCATATTAGAATCATTTGGTCAAGATATTTCAATTAATAACGATCAAGTCCGACTAAATTGATGGAATGTAGGACTTCAGGAATATTACCACCAAGAAAATCTGGAAGGAAACCAAGCATATCAATATCTGGAACACTGTCCAACACAGTGATCCATCTCACCAGAAATTGCCGCACATAAGGGTTGAGCACATTCATGCGCTCCCTTAAAAGTGGTACAAATTCTTCTATGCTTTAAACAGACATAAAAGAAATAAAAGAAGTCATGCAACCAT
Source organism: Chamaelirium japonicum (assembly GCA_947650365.1). Taxonomy (NCBI): domain Eukaryota; kingdom Viridiplantae; phylum Streptophyta; class Magnoliopsida; order Liliales; family Melanthiaceae; genus Chamaelirium; species Chamaelirium japonicum. Next base: position 122,329,023 of record OX393549.1, on the reverse strand, counting down.
AATTTCCCTACTTTAGACAGTGAACTTAACAATCCACACTAAAAGAAGTCATGCACCTGAATTGATCACTCTCGGTAACTATATCCTGGGTAATATATCAAAATTATAAGAAGAATAAGCTATTAGTTAAATAAGATTTTGTGTAACCATGAATTCCAATATATATCTTACTTTTATAAGCAGGTCTAGAAGATGAGCAGCACTCTGCACATTGGCATCTGAATCCGCTGAAAGCTTACACAGAGCATCGAATATCTGATTAAAGTATATAATAAAATCTCCTCTTACAACCTACACAAGATAGAGAGAATGATTTAGTCCAAAATAACACTATATTAGACAAAAATTCAAGGAAGGAGAACCATTAGTAGACCACATTCACCTTTGCTATGTTATACAATGCTTCACAAGCATAAAATCGAACTCTGCTGTCTTGGTCCTGAAAGGAATTGAGTACGGGTGGTACTATTTGCTGACATTTGAATGCAAAAAAAGATATATTATTAAATAGTATAAGAACTGCATGAAGAATTAATCTAGTACGTACATATCTACTTAAGATGAAGACCAGAATTATATGAAATCAGGAAAGAGAGCCAGGATACAACTAAACTATTTTGATATCGAAACATAGAGACCACAATTTTTAAAATGCCCACATCAGTATGAATCAAAGTTTTTAGGATTGTTTTCTGATATGCACATTTTATTTTTTGTGGGGTTGGGGTTTCTCTCAAGCTCTTCATCCTTAGCTAGCAGATCAGGAACTAATTACTAGAGAATCTTCTCACATGAACATAAGTAATCCTCCCTTCTGAACTATCTTCCAATCAATGTGTAGTGCTTGATAATTCAACCCTAACAGTGTCCTTTTGCATAGAAAAATCACACGTCCTTTTGGACATGTCCATCCACAGCCTGCGTGTTTTGATTTCACCGTGATCATATCTAAGGGCACTATACTACAATGGAACCTCTAAGCCTGCACTCCATTTTCGTGCCACGTGGCACATGTAATAATTTTTGCATATAGGCCCTTCAATTAATTTTTTATTCTCAGTGTCATACTCAGAGATAGGTTCAAGTATTAGTGCGGGTACACAAGGTTGTTGAGGACATTGTGGACATGCAAAAATGGTGGTAGTGGCGGTGTCTATGTTGCCGAACAGTTGTACCAGAGGCAGGAGGTGGTTATGGCGGGGCAGGCAGTTATGGCGGTGGCGCTAGCAGAGATGGTTTTGGCGACGGTGACTGGAACAAACGGTGGTGGTAGTGGTGACGATGGCCGTCCGAGCATCAGCCGGCTTTTCACGTTAGTTGTCATCTATTTAACTTCCACCAAAGAGTATAATACAGATCCCCAAATTTCATAGAAATCTTATTTCAATGACTTAGTTACTGAATATAATTTAATACCATGTATAGGCCTATTCAGAAAGGCCAAAGTTATAGCTTAGAAAATTAAGAAAATGTTGTTGCTCCTGCAAGTGTTTTTTTTTCCTTTTAGTTGCGGCAATATCTGATATATTACACATCAAGTCCATCTGATGGATGAACAAAGACACTTCTGAATATGGAGCTCTAACCATCCAAACAATAACATCAGCCCATTAAACAAAATGCTCATATTTTAAACCCAAAAAGAAGTAAGAGAGAAGAGGCAGGACTAATATTAACAAAAATACCTCGATCCATAAGTAGTACTTGATTTAAACTTTTTTCATTGAGTTTTCTTCACCTCTAGTGCCCTTCTTTTCTTCTTGTTGAGGAAGCTTATCAATAAGACAACACCATCCACTAACTTAATAAGATATTGCCAAGTAACAGTGATTCTCCTAAGAATTCTAGCATTGCGTGCAGTGTGCACACCATATCACCCATCTGACCACCACACAAATGATAAGCCATAACGATTAGAAAAGTCTCTAAAATTTTTCCATGCTCCAGCGATGAAAAGGCATAAGAGAATAAGATTGGCAAAGAGTTTCCAGTCTCATATCAGAGAGAGTGCAGTTATTGAAGACTCAAACTCATCTTTAGCATCTTTTCTCCAATAAGCAACCACAAGAACGTCCTGATTCTACTAGGAAGACCACTAGAACATAACCCTAAATTATAGCATCTCTATAGTGACAGTGATTCTCCTTAGAATTTTATTACTGCGTGGACACTATACCGCCGATGTGACCGCCACACAAATGATGAGCCATAACAATTAGATAAGTCTCGAAATCCTCTTATATAAACCATCATCTAATTCAAAATAGCATCCGGAAATTTTTCCATGCTCCAACAATGGCCAATGGGTTCCAGTCTCATATTAGAGAGAGAGAGAGAAACAGAGAGAGAAGGAGAGAGCAGTTATTAAAGACCTAAGCTCTTGTTTTCACCAGTTTGTATGTTGTTTAGTAGCTTTTCTCCAATAAGCAACCACGAGAACATCCTGATTCTCCTAGGAAGACCACTAGAACATAACTCTAAATTATAGCATCTCTTACAACCCAAAAGATTCTCCTATGCAGATTTCAAGCTATAAAAACATGTCATCTCAAATTGCCATGTTTTTGCTCGCAAAAAAAAAAAAATTACCATGTTCATCATATATCTTCTCTATTAGGTTAATAAAATGGTCCATTTGTGATTTTGTGAAATTTCTTTTAATTTTGGAACTAGAGCTAGGAGTCCCTAAAAATTCTTTATTGAAAAAAGCAATAGAGGACTCTTCCATTGCTATGGGCATCAACGAAACAGGGCATAGCCATCAATCCACTCATCTTTCCAAAAAATAATGGTGTTTCCTTTACCTAAGAAGGATTCACACTTCCCTTGGACAAGTTTAGACACTTGAATTCCTTTCCAGATTGGTGAAACTTCAGCAAACTTTAGATTAACCATCCAACAATCGGTGACGAATGACAATTATTGGATGGTTATCAAATAAATTGGGTAAGAAAGAGAGGACAGCATTCCTTGAAACCAATCCTCCACTAGACAAAACTCGTACTCTTCATGCTTCCAGGTTCTTCTCTAACCTATCCAACACCATAATCCAACTCGACATATTCAAATTCTTGAGTTTAATGTGAGGATCGTGACTGAGAAGCGCTCAGTTTTGCATCCCAAGACTTCTGCTAAAGTGAATCCAAAGGTACGTAAGTAGCTAATATAAACAAGTGACGAATTGTTAGTTTATTTTCAGGCATGTTAGACTTCAAAAAACAAAGCAGGAACATCTTAAAAACTCTGATAATGGTCACAAATGTGTCACCAAAAAACATAAAGCCATCAATATAATTCCAAGTTTAGTAAATATCAGTTTATTTCTCCTAGTCAATAGCCCTTTAAAGAATCCTTGCAAGTAAGTAACTATCAATTTATTTCTCCTACACGATGTCACGAAAGCCGTTTATAGAATCCTTGCAACGTAGTTCAGATTTAGATGAGCATGTATATTAGAACAGTCCCATTTTCTCCTCTTCAATTGAGTCTAATTGGGGTATTTTCCTCTTTTATTTGAGTTCCTAGGTTAGATCTAAATGTTCCAAGTCAATGGCTAAGATTTGAAGTCAAAAAAAAATCTCATTCTATGGATGGCTATAATAAAGCAACATGGTAAAATCTTAATCCACAACTTAAAATGAAGTTGCCGCATAAGCGAGGCCAATCTAGGAATAAACAAAATTACAATAAACATTTGCCGACACTAACTTTGCTGGGGAAAGACAGCGAGTCCTCCACTAGAATAGGACTTATGGACCCCTCTTCAAACCATGGAATTAAAACTCACCAAAAGAGCCTAAGAGGGTTGCGTGGATCCCATCCACATCAGAAAGGGAAAACACGGGAATTCCTTCCACCCATGCTCTCTCTCTCTCTCTCTCTCTCTCTCTCTCTCTCTCTCTCTCTCTCTCTCTCTTCCTTCTAGGAATGTAAGTATTTACTTTCCTCGTAATTCAAGTTACGGTTTTATGAACTATAAACATAGAGCTTATACATTGAAAAAAATTGTTTAATGAATATGAATGAAAGTTGAGTCTTGGTGGATTCCACCAAGTTTCTTTCGTCTTATTCTCTCATTCCTTCCTATTTTCTTTTCAGCTTCATCACCCTGAATTGTGTTGTTGTATATTGATAATCAGATTTGACGTAAATTACAATTAGTCTCATTTTTATGTCGGTATGTATATCCCGGGTACAACTATATCCATTAAAAACTCCGGATGCACGTGATATCATTAGATTTTAATACATGTTGTCTTTAATTGTTAAGATATTTGTTCTGATTCTTATTAACAACATATTTATAATCCAATTCCAGAATTAGTGTCATATTGATCTGTTGCAATTGAATATCGCTGTGTTATTATGAATTCCACTAATGTTTGGTTGATTTAAGTTCAGTCCATGCTTTCCCTTTTATACTAGTATCTTATCAATTGCTTTCTAACTGAAAGAAGACCAAAATTCTGCTTAGGCAGATTTTAAGGACAACAAGGACCTAACTGTTTGGTCATATATTTTTGGTCATTCAATTTGGGATATTTAACTCTTCCGCAATTGTAACTATAGATCAAGGGATATATCACTTTCCTACTGTAGACTTGTTGAGGAATTCTTATGAGAAGACAAAAAGTACGGGGAATATTGGATCCCCCTGTCTCGATCCTCTGGAACTTTTGAAGTGCAGTGCACACGTTGTAGCCCATTTATAAAAACCAAAAAAGATGCGGATGTGATACAACTTCTAAACCATCTACTACTAAACCTTATGGTATTCATACCCTCAAATAAATATCACTATCCAAACAATCCAAGGATCTCCGGTAATCAACCTTAATAATCACTCTTATTCCCATATGGATGCCCAAAATTATCCTTTAAGCAACATGTATGTGACTTCCTTTAGGAAAGACCATTATTGAGAGCAACAATGTACCCTAAGAGTCTATCATGTGGCAAAAGTAAGAAATAATCATCAAGCAGCTATATGCAATATTTGAGGTTTAAAGTGATTCCATTTACAAGTTATGCATTATTTGATCCTGCTAAGTGGTGTCTTACCTTTAGGGGGTGTAAGTCAATTGGGATTTGTTGACAAGCTCCTTGTATTTAGGATTACATAGGTAATGGTTCCAAACTTCATGACAGTATTGTACAGCTACGCGTTAGTGATTGCAGAGTCCACGACACAAACTCCCAATCCAAGTATTAGTCAATATTCCAAATGAGCATGAACTCCTAAACTGGGCGTTAGTGAACAATTGTGAGATGAGTCCCTGACTTCATGGCAATAGGGATTCGATAACCCTAGTATATATATTTTTGGCCCATCACAAGCTCCACCTCAAAAATGGAATTTGAAATCCCCATTGACGCAAGGCATTTTTGCACCCTCGGCATGAAGCATCTCAAGTAAGGGTGAAAGACGGGTCGGGTCAGGCCGAAAATAGTGTCGGGCCTGGCAGACTTGGGACTGGCCCACCTGGGCATGGCACCATGCTCGGGACAGTTTAGAATAGATGGCCTGCACTTCATACTCAATGCCCCAAATCATTGCACCACCTTATAATTTATGATACACAATAGAAAATTATATATATATATATATTAAAATCCTTATGATTTTGGACCGGATCTTTGGGCCAGCCCATCAGGCCTCACTTCGAACCAGGCTGCAGGCTGGGGTTGGCGGCACAAGCCTAGCCCACGGTGTTCTCGAGAAGAGCCAGGTCGCTGACCTGGTCGGGTTGGGCTTCGCTCGTTGTAAATTAGGGGTAAATTTTGGAAAACTAGAAAAGATAGGGTAAATTGTGGTGATTTTTTGGTTTTGGATGATTTTCAAAATTTGTGAAAATTTTAGAAATTTCAAAAACTCAATGCAAAATCCCTTTCAAATATTTTATTTTCGTGGATTTTATTTTGGGGGTTTTCTAAATATTTCACAAAAATTGTCAAAATTTAGTACCTTGCTCGTAACCAACCAATAACCTGAGTGACTTAACAACACATAACTCGTTATTCCACTCATTGCCGCATTTGTTCATCCTCATAAACATTAAACCAAATATATCTATATAACGCGGCACGACGGTATTGTGCTGACTAGGGCAAAAAAAAATCCTTAGCCATCAAATTTTATGTAAATATCACAGACGTCTATTGACCCAAATCGGGTGGCTACCTAATAAATTGCCCTAAATCCCCAACCATAGCTACCCAAAATCATGTAGGTAATAAATGTCGAAATCCTCTTCTCCACCCAAATCAATTATTCCAATTTCAAGCCGAGCCGCCCCTCTATCTCTCTCTTAAATCCTATTAAAAACCTACTATAAAGATATTAAAACCTGCTATAAAGATGATAAGTACCTATCTACAAAGATGATAATACGGCTCTCTCATAAATCCTATTAAAAACCTACTATAAAGATATTAAAAACCTACTATAAAGATAATAAATACATATTCAATGATATTTAATGGTCATTAGATGTTAATTAGTACTTTTTTTGGAAGATTAATTAGTGCTCCCTCTCTCTCTAACAATTGAATCGCACCCCAAAGGCGGCTATCCGAGTGCCGACAGGCATGGGCATTTATTCAATGGCATCTAATGACCGTTTGATGTTAATTGGTACTTTTTTTGGAAGGTTAATTAGTGCTCTCTCTCTCTCTCTCTCTCTCTCTCTCTCTCTCTCTCTCTCTCTCTCTCTCTCTCTCTCTCTCTCTCAAGTGAATCACACCCCGAGGCAGCTGCGGTCGCCGAAGGCGGCCGTCCAAGTGCCAACGGGCACGGGCATTTACTAGTTTAACTAAAAGGCTGAACAAATTCATATGATTTGTGCATTTCTGTAAGTTTTTCAATGTTTCTAACCTCGAGATGCTGAGCTGCTTCTGTTGTCAAACCAACTGTAGCTGCAGCTAGCCCAATTAATCCACCCTGCAAAAAAAAATATATGAATCAGCAGGCGTGACCAAAGATTAATCTTTTATAGAAATGGCCGCTCTAGTTCCACCAATCCACCATCAACTCACCTTCCTATGGTTCGCATGAGGGGAGTACGTGAATTCCATGGTCAAAAGACTAATCACAGCAGATATCTTGCCGTGCTCCCGAGCAAGAGCAAGCTGCTTCACGACACCTTCGATCTGTGGTTATTGTTTTTTTGGTTCGAATCTCAAGTTCAAGTTGACAATCAAACTCCAAATAAGAAAGAGAGAGAGAGAGAGAGAGAGAGAGAGAGAAAGGAAAGATAATGATACTTCGAGGGCAGCATTCTTGCGCTTCTCATAGAGCTTGTCGGCGAGGTTCCGTACCACGCCCGCCGGAATTATGGACAGGGCGTCCGCCATTCTTATGGGAGGGATCCCGCCCGGAGGCCCCTATCTGACGAGATGGAAGACCGGGAGGCGCCGCCGTAGCTTCTCAAGTTCAAACCGGGACATCGCCGGAGCGAAACACAACGGATGGAGAACCGGGAAATGATCGATCCAGCAAGATCCCGGCGAGGAAGAAGATCGCGGGAAGGGGAATTGAATGAGGACCCGCAGGGAAACTAAAGGCCAAAAGCCTCTCAGATTCGTCGGAGACGATGCGAGCACCACTCCCAGAGACGGAGGAAACTGCGCGAGCTCTTGCCACAAAATTTCCTATTTTGGGGGGTGTTTTACATATAACACCCTAACGAGTTTTGATATTACAAAGAGCACCCTCACTTTTTAAAGATATTTTGGTGCTCTTTGGCTAGGCTTCTACTGCCCAGAATCCAATTCTAGATTCTACCGGGAATCAGATTCTGGGGTAATTACCATTTGGGTAATACTTCAGAGCCGATTTACAGCAGAATCCAGAAATGGATTTTGCCTGATTTGCAGTCCGCACCCAGCTTTTCTCGAAAGCTTTCTTCGGGAATCGAGGGTTTCGACGAGATTGCCCTTAAAAAAAAAACATCGAGATCTCTCCTCTTCACTTCGACGAAAACACAGATCCTATCGCCCTCGAGCTAGTGTCGGCCGATCCCTCTCGCCTTCGAACCAGTGCCGGCCGATCCCTCTCGTTGGCAAAGTAGAGCGCTCCCTCTCACCCTCAAACCAATGTCGATCTCTCTCACCTCAAACTAGTGGGTTTACAGATCCTCTCGCCCTCGAACTAGTGCCAGCCGATCTCTCTCGCCTTCGAATCAGTGCCGGGCGATCCCTCTCAATGGTGAAGTAGAGCGCTCCCTCTCGCCCTCGAACTAGTGCCGGCAAGATTGATAATCCCTACCCACCAGGGGATTGGAGAGTTGGCAAAGCAACTGATGCTTTGGTGATGAGGTTGTGGGTTCAACTCTTCCTCCCCTCGATTTACCCAGGAGTGAAGTGGGAATTGCCGAGTGGGTCGGGCTTCACTCCCGGAGGGATTAGTCCGAGCCTGAAGTGGGTCATTGCCCGAAAGGTTTCGGGACACCCGCCGATGTCAAAAAAAAAAAGATTGATAATCCCTCCCACTTGTGAGTCTCTCTCTCTCTCTCTCTCTCTCTCTCTCTCTCTCTCTCTCTCTCTCTCTCTCTCTCTCTCTCTCTCTCTCTCTCTCTCTCTCTCTCTCAAGTTGGATGCATCCATGCATTCAATTTTTCCAAACAGTCTAGAGAATTTGGGGATTTTGTTTTCAAAATACCCAATTAGTTTAGGGTTTGTAAAAATGAGGGATTTGTTGAAATCAAATTTTTTTTATGAGATACTTTGAAATCAAATTTGATATGGTTTAAATCAAAATCCCCAATTAGGGTTTGTATGTTGAAGTCTGAAACCCTAATTAATATGTTGAAGTTTGATGTGTTGAACGTTGTATGTTAAAATTTGATATGTTGAAATCACAAAATTGATAATGCGTGTTATATGTTGAAGTAAAAAATCAGAAATATGTTGAAGTCAAAAACCTTTGTGTTGAAATCAAAAATCCGAAATGTGTGTTATATGTTGAAGTCAGAAATATGATAGATGTTGAAATTTAATATATATGTTGATGCTCCATTAAAATTATTCATTCTTGTTTAGATGGATTCTCAAATCTTCAATGTTGAAAGTGGTAATGCCAAGTGACCGGCCAAACATCACATGGTGTGGGTTGAAATTTGTTTAGACTTGATGCAGAAGGGTAAACGACCCGGATCAACTCTTGACAAATTTGGTTATGAGATCTTAATAAAAGAGTTCAACCAAAAAACAGTTTTAAATTACAGCATGCAACAATTGAAGAACCATTGGGATAGAACAAAAGGTGAGTGGGCTAAGTGGACAAAGTTGCTTAGTAACACCGATTTAGGTTAGGATACAACTAAAGAAACTGTTGTAACAAATGATGAGTGGTGGGACAGCTGGCTAAAGATAACATACTCTAGTCATAATTTTCAATTTATCAATGTTTTAAGAGTAGATTGTAGAAACTCATTGCTATAAATGATTTTCAGAAATACTCAAAAGATGATAAATGGCGTGTGAAATGGCTTGAATTCGCTAATGAGTTGGATGTCATATTTGGGGGGACAATAGCTACAGGTGATCTAGCATATGCACCTTCTCAGGATTCATATCCTTTTCCCTCTGCTACGGAGCATATGGTACTTCACCAGATTATCGACGTATGACTGACTAACAGGGCCCTGATAGTGTACCTAAAACTCAGGTAAATAAACCTAATGATGATGGTCATATAGAGGTAACACCACTACCTGCCAAAAGGAGAATAAGTATACCGGAACCATCATCTTCACAACATCAAAAACTATCTTGCCCTACAAAATTAGGTAAACAAATTGATCGTCTTTGTAATGTAGTAGAGTCCAGGAGTACTGCCACAAGTGTACGGATGCATGGGGACGGCATAACTGTTGCAGATTGTATTAAGTTATTGGATGCAATGGAAAATGTGACTAAAGGAACTGAGGTCTACCTCTTTTGCAGTGACAAGCTTTATGAAGAAGGAAGCTAGGTAGGTATTTATTGCTTTGGATGGTTGTATGTGATTTTGATATGCGGTTCGCATTTGTCTATGCTGGGTGGGAAAGGACAGGGAACGATTCTCGTGTCCTCATTGAGGCGGTTAATAACCCACAATTGAAATTTCCTTATGCGCCTAATGGTACATGTTATCATGTATTATTTGTTCTAGTTTGACTTTAATTATAATAATTTACTTCTTTAATTGATAATATATTATCATTTTGATCTTAGGAAATAATTATGTTGTTGACTCAGGGTACCCAAATATGAAAGGTTTTCTATCCCCAAGCCGTAATACTCGGTACCATCTACAAGATTATCGAGGTGGGAACAGGGCCAGATCACATAAGGAAATGTTCAATGAAAGACATTCTTCATTGAGGAAAATCATTGAGCGTTGCTTTGGTGTGTTGAAGTCTCGTTGGACTATGTTGGATGCAATGTCAAGCTTCTCATTACGAACTCAAACATTGATTGCAGTGACGTGTCTAGCTCTATATAACTTTATTAGGCAAGAATGTATTGCCAATGCAGAGTTCGATAAAGAATTCAATGAAGATAGCGTTGATCAAAGTGGAGGGTCAAATGATGTTTCTGACCCTAATCGAGTTGTCTTATCTCGAGATCGGAGGGAAATGGATCATATTAGGGATACAATTGTTGAGGCTATTTATAGTGTTCAACCTGTTCGTGTGAATCATAATTAGTTATATGTTTTATTGCAATATTTAGATTTAATTCAATATATATCAATTCTATTTATAGTGCTTAACTTTTTATATAATTATTTTTATATAGGATATGGCACGTTTCTATGTTGTTTTTGTTGGACAGGCGCTTGGGATCTACCGTACTTGGGCAGAGACGCACCCCTTAGTTGTTGGGTACTCGAGATGTTTGCACTGTTCGTACAAGACATTTGAAGAAGCAAATGCAGTATTTTTTAACTTTTAGAATCAACAAGCATAAATCCGACGATCTTCCCCAGAGCCACAAATGCAAGTCAATCTCCATAATGGAGCCTATCTTAGAAAGACACGGATTGTAATTGTTATTATTCTTGTTTTAGTTGTCAAATGATTGTATTTGTAGTCTCATGTGCTAGACACATGTAACCTGGCTATGTAATAATTATTTCGTACTTCTAAACATATTTTCTATCTTGTTATGAAATATGGATGTGGATTCTCTTGTCAAATAGGCATGGTCAAAGCGTTCTAGTTAGTTGATCATAGTCATGGTTAATAGTCTAGGCTAGTAATCCGACTAAAATAGTCAAGCTTAGACCATTATGGTTAATGCAATATGTAATGACATTATGGTAATTGATACAAAATCTGAGAAGCTAGTTGTTTTAACCAAATAGGATTCTAGCTTCTAGACATGCCAAAATCAATTCCTGAAAACTCAATCCAAACAATAATTTATTCCAGGCAAAATCTAAGAATTGATTCCTGGCAGGATCAATTCTCAGATTCTGCCATGAATCAATTTTTTCAGAGTCAGAAGCTAATCCAAACAGGGCACAGTTGATTTCTAACTTCTACAAAATACTCAGTGCACCTACTACATATTTTACTTTTTAACAGATTGTTTGGTTTCGTGTAATTGGAACCACACACATTCAACACTGCGCGTTCCCGCCCGTTTGATTCTGTGTAGTTGACCAAAACAGACATAGTTGCATCTTCCGTCAAGTCGATTTCCTATAGAAAATGATGTAGTTGGAACATGCAGCTTTTTGTTGCGTGTTCCAACTACAGCATTTGTGGCACACATGTTCCAACTACAGTAAACTAAGCATGCTATAAGTTGTGCATGATAGCCCCCGCCATTAACGTTCATTTGAGTTTCCTAGGTTAGCTAAGTTTTCTTGGGTTAGGAGGGTTGGTTAAGTCATTAAATGGCTAACTTGCCCTCTTAGAGGTGTATATACCGCCAATTGAAAAACTTAACAGTTAAACCCATCCCCCCTCCCCCCCCCCCCCCCCCCCCGGGTTTTGAGCATCCCTATGATCCAGGTTTGAAGATAATCTCTACTTGAGTGTCCCCATACACTAGGGTTTGCTTCTCATCACAATCTAGACGAATCAGCCCTCTCCTCATCCACACGATTGAGACAAAGCACCTCTCTCCTCCTTAACACGAAGCAACCCTCTCCTCCTTCGCTATAAACAAGTGTATTTTGTGTAGGGTTTCGGATGATTCCATTCATATACACTGCTTTGGGGGTTCCTGGTAGGCGTTTAGCACATAGAGCTCGAAATTGTGGGTTTCTGTATAAAGGACTATTTCATGCATTCAAAATTGGGGCCTTTGCACATAGGGCTCTTCCTTTTTTTTTTTTTTTTTTTTGGGGGGGGGGGGGGGGGGGGGGGGGGGGTTGGGTTGTTCACTGTGTTTGATTTTTGGGTTCTAATTAATTATTAGGATTATGTATTTTGGGCTTGCTATTGTTGTTGTCAAATGGTTTTGTTGTATATATCTATATATATATATATATATATATATATATATATATATATATATATATATATATATATATATATATATATATATATATATAACACTAATGGTGTATAATTTTGGTTTTCTAGGGTTACAAAATTGGGTTTTTTTTACACTTTATTGTTGTATAATATTGATGTACTAGTATTTTTTGTGCCTATCGGCACTGCACCAATGGCAAATTTTCTACGGCAAACCACGGTTGCAATCGAAGGTGGCAAACATGTTTTGCCCCCTAAAGCGGCCGCCGTGGTATCGACAATCAGGCCCCTAGTAATTTTGTGGGTACAAATGGCAACACCTTTGTTGAAAGAATGCACATAAGAGATCTCGCCGTCACCGTTGGATCTCTAAGTATGTATGCCTCAATCCATTTGTAATATATTAGTGCATGTCCGTGCTTGTCGGTACTTGGTGGCAACACACCTCCGGCCCCCTTCGGCATTGTAGAGACTCCCTTCGGCATCAAAACATTTTATGCATGGGCATCATAGTGGCGGCCACATTCGGCGGGGGCGGCAAAATTAGTTCGGTGGCACCCACGTTGATTAGTGCTCTCCCCCCCCTTCAGCTGTGGCGCTCATTTTCGACAGTAGTGCCCACGCCGTCAATCATCGAACGTCCATGTGTACTATGTTTAGTGGCTTAATTGCCTCTCTAATATATATATAAATGGATGGACCTTAATTGTTTTTTACTTGAAAGAGAACCGTATTAATGACCCTAAATTTATGTTTAGTGGCAAATAGAAACAGTTGGTACCTGCAATTATGTGCATGGTTCCAATCCTCTTGGTTCACTCGATTGGAGCTGTGGTAGGAACTACATCTGTCCGATGGAACCACAATTGGTGCTAGCCATTGCAAGACTAATGCGCGCGCTAGGAAAAGATGAACCGTAGAGGAGTGGAACTCTAGTCGAAATGTATGGTTCTCGATCGACTCATGACCATCAGAGCCAGAAAACCCTCCACCGCCTGACTCTTTCCCCTTTGATCGCCAGCTTGGTCGATGTCAACCGGCCTCAAGTCGCAAGCACCAGTGTCATCCCCAGCGGACCACCGGTTACCATCCCGCGCGCGGCCATTAGCCATGCTCAAAGACCTGGGAGAGTGATTCGATCATGATTTGAGAGAGTGAGAGAGGGACGGAGAGAAACATATGTGGTTTTAGAGAGAAGTTGAGAGAGATCATGGATTTTAGATAAAATTAAGGGTACTAACTACTGGATTCCGGGTTTTAGGATTCCCCAAAAGGCAAGTAATCAAATTTTTAATGATTTTCAAATTACTCATTCTTCTCGTTCTCTTTATGTTGCCGGATCTATCGCGAATTGCGATCAAGGGCTTCCAGATTCGTCACGAGCCATTGAATGGGGCGGCGATAACATCGCGGGACATTTAGAGAAATATCACACTCTCATCCATTAGCGGATGGTTGACACCGTCCCCTTTGCCAACCATTTTTGGTTTAGTACAATGCAGGTAGGCGACGATCAAAATCGTTGCGCTCTTTATTGGCAGTCGGATTTGCCCCATACCTTTTTGTCTCCGTTTCTTTTTGTGGTAAAGTTTTAATTAACATGAACTGCCTTATCATGTTATATAGAAGTCAAAACCTTGTGTCCGAGGACACGTAAAAAGATTTTGAGTGCGGAAACAATATTTTGAGAAAGCGGCGACAGTATTACGAGGGAGGTGGCAATATGTTAATGTTTTGTATTACACATCTTTCAAAGCTCATGTTCAACTATTAGTAAGGAACACCTGTAAACTATATACATGGCTTATATGTATTTATATTTTATGGTCCATTGAATATTCAAAAAAAGTTTCATTCATAATTAATCATAATGACAATGAAAACAAAATGTGATGAGAAGATCCATTGAATATTCAAAAAAAGTTTCATTCAAAATTAATCATAATGACAATGATAATGCTAGTGTCTGAAAAGTATATAAGAGCGCAGAACACCTTTCCACTTTCACACCATCCATGAGTTACTACAATCAAACCAAGGCCTGCAATATATCATTGAAAGATTAGAAAAAATACATATATTATTAATCACATTATAGTGAAATCCAAGATACTAATATATAGTTCTCTATCTATATAACATGACACATCGGTTTTGTGCTGACTAGACAAAACAGAAGCTGATTAGACAAAACGGAAGCTGACTAGGACAAGCTGATTGGACAAAAAATGAACCGAATAGATCTAACCATTCGTTCAAAAATCTATGCACGATCTCTATTTCCCCGTCAACCAACTCCCTCCCCTTGGTTTCAAATCCCAACCCATTTAAATTGCACTAAACCCCTAAAATTCCGGTCCATTTAAACTACACTAAACATGACCGTTCATCCCGTCAACCAACGGCTATAAGCCCGCTTGCTGAAATTTCGGCCGCCCCAAACCATCGGGTCGATCTCGAGGAATCCATTCGAATAAAGACAGCTATGATTGGTCAATTATAGGGGGAGGGGGAGTTGATCGCGCCGAAGGCGCCCGCTTCGTCCCAATCGCCACGGGCGAGGACATGGGTGTCCCTATGAATGTTGGTGTTGTCGTCGAAAGTGTTTTGTTGCCGAAAACGTTCAGGTGTGTTGCCGCCGAAGGCGGCCCGCTACAGTGCCTGTGGGGGAAAATCTTCGTGCCGACCCGAAGACTCTCGCAGCACCAGTCAATTGAAGGTTCGAGTTGAAGATCGTTGATCGATCTGTCAATTGGAGTTGAAGTTACCTCTTTCGATATGTAAACAGAGAGGCAATCAGAGAGAGTTTGACACAAGAGATGTGATCTCGGAGTTCAGCCGAAGCCTACGTCTCTGTGCTATAGGGAGCAACCCGAATTCACTAACACTTATGTTGGAGTGATCTCGACAGGCCGAGTATCACTGAAAATTCTGATCTCTTCGAGAGAAAAGAGAAGATCAAAGAGAGGTGGAAGATGGGAAGTTGGAAATCTCAGAGCTCTGGTTTTAGAACTGAGAATTCGATTTGAGATTCCATCCTTTTACATTCGAAGGCTCTGCTATTTATAGGCTTCTCTGGGAGGAATTCCGGGGTAAATGGCGGTTTCTGCTGTCGTATTTGGGGATTCTTCAGGTAAAGCTGGCGGGCCCCGCTATCGTTTTCTGGGGGATTCTACATGCTCGTGGGCCCACCAGGCAGGGCCGGCGGGTCCCGTGGTAGTCTTCATGGGCCCACCAGGCAGGGCCGGTGGGTCCCGTGGTAGTCTTCGTGGGCCCACCAGGCAGGGCCGGTGGGTCCTATGGTAGTCTTCGTGGGCCCACCAGGCAGGGCCGGTGGGTCCCATGGTAGTCTTCGTGGGCCCACCAGGCAGGGCCGGTGGGTCCTGTGGTAGTTGGTAAACTTCTGCCAAAATTTGCACCCACAGTTACCCCCTCCAAGTTAGCTAGAGATCATCTGGCTGGCTTGGATTTGGTGCAAAAAACAGCAACCCCCTGTCTAAAAAAGGTACAAAGAGGCTTGTCGAGTGTTAGCACAAAACAGGAATGACCGGTCAATTTTGATTGAACGGTCAATTTTGACCGATCGGTCAAATTTGACTGATCGGTCAAATTTTGACCGATCGGTCAAA
This sequence comes from Chamaelirium japonicum, assembly GCA_947650365.1. NCBI lineage: Eukaryota > Viridiplantae > Streptophyta > Magnoliopsida > Liliales > Melanthiaceae > Chamaelirium > Chamaelirium japonicum. Next base: position 122,312,921 of record OX393549.1, on the reverse strand, counting down.
ATTCAACCGGTCAAGAATCGGGTGATCGGTCAAAAAACATGGTTTTTTGACCGATCCAGTAGGAAATTTGACCGATCGGCTGAAATTTGACCGATCGGTTAATTTTTGACCGATCGGTCATATTTAACCGATCGGTCAAATTTTGACCGATCGGTCAAAATTCAACCGGTCAAGAATAGGGTGATCGGTCAAAAAACATGGTTTTTTGACCGATCCAGTAGGAATTTTGACCGATCGAATGATTTTTACCGATCGGACAAGTTTGTCCGATAGGTAAAAAATTATCCGATCAAGGTTCGAGTGATCGGCAAAAAACCTTGGTTTTTTGCCAGATCCAGTAGAAATTTGACCGATCTAATGATTTTTGCCGATCGGACAAGTTTGTCCGATCGGTAAAAAATTATCCGGTCAAGGTTCGAGTGATCGGCAAAAAAACCTTGGTTTTTTGCCAGATCCAGTAGAAATTTGACCGATCTAATAATTTTGGCTGATCGGACAAGTTTGTCCGATCGGTAAAAAATTATCCGGTCAAGGTTCGAGTGATCGACAAAAAACCTTGGTTTTTTGCCAGATCTAGTAGAAATTTGACCGATCTAATAATTTTGGCCGATCGGACAAGTTTGTCCGATCGGTAAAAAATTATCCGGTCAAGGTTCGAGTGATCGGCAAAAAACCTTGGTTTTTTGCCAGATCTAGTAGAAATTTGACCGATCTAATGATTTTTGCCGATCGGACAAGTTTGTCCGATCGGTAAAAAATTATCCGGTCGAGGTTCGAGTGATCGGCAAAAACCCTTGGTTTTTTGCCAGATCTAGTAGAAATTTGACCGATCTAATGATTTTTGCCGATCGGACAAGTTTGTCCGATCGATAAAAAATTATCCGGTCAAGGTTCGAGTGATCGGCAAAAACCTTTGGTTTTTTGCCAGATCTAGTAGAAATTTGACCGATCGAATGATTTTTGCCGATCGGACAAGTTTGTCCGATCGGTAAAAAATTATCCGGTCAAGGTTCGAGTGATCGGTAAAAACCCTTGGTTTTTTGCCAGATCTAGTAGAAATTTGACCGATCGAATGATTTTTGCCGATCGGACAAGTTTGTCCGATCGGTAAAAAATTATCCGGTCAAGGTTCGAGTGATCGGCAAAAACCCTTGGTTTTTTGCCAGATCTAGTAGAAATTTGACCGATCGAATGATTTTTGCCGATCGTACAAGTTTGTCCGATTGGTAAAAAATTATCCGGTCAAGGTTCGAGTGATCGGCAAAAAACCTTGGTTTTTTGCCAGATTCAGTAGAAATTTGACCGATCTAATGATTTTTGCCGATCGGACAAGTTTGTCCGATCGGTAAAAAATTATCCGGTCAAGGTTCGAGTGATCGGTAAAAAACCTTGGTTTTTTGCCAGATTCAGTAGAAATTTGACCGATCTAATGATTTTTGCCGATCGGACAAGTTTGTCCGATCGGTAAAAAATTAGCCGATCAAGGTTCGAGTGATCGGCAAAAAACCTTGGTTTTTTGCCAGATCTAGTAGAAATTTGACCGATCTAATGATTTTTGCCGATCGGACAAGTTTGTCCGATCGGTAAAAAATTATCCGGTCAAGGTTCGAGTGATCGGCAAAAAACCTTGGTTTTTTGCCAGATCTAGTAGAAATTTGACAGGTTAGTTGAAAGTTTTGAACCTGCCCTTAGAGAGGGTTTCACAGCTGTTCTGTTCTGATCTTCTGGCAGAGTTTTGAACATCGATGGAGCTTGATCCTTCCTGTTTTGAGTCTTTGGTTGGTTTGAATGAGGCTTTTGACCGGCGGTCCGGTTTACTCAGACCGGTGGCTCGCTTGGACCGTTTGGTTCACGTGGACCGGTGGTCCGACGTTTCGTCTGGTCAGACGGTTCGCCTGATTTTGCTCCTGCTACGGATGGATGCCACGTATTCCTACAAAAACACGCGATTTGATATGGTGAAGACACGTGTCTTCTCGATTTGCGTACCTGTTTTACCCTGGGTATATGAGTTTCACTGGCTGTCATTTTTGCCTCACGCTTCCAAAATTTTTTGAAGTCCAGACTTTTTGCTCCCGATTTCTGCTTTTGCTTGATCGATCAGATAGCGTCTTCTGGAAGTTCGAAGAAGTCAGGCGGTGTCCCTTCGAAGAGGAAAGGGAAGGAGATTGTTGAGGTTCCATCCCCTCCGAAGGGTCGAGGCAAGGGCAAGGCCGTGCTTGCCGAACTTGGGCAGCTGGGAAAAAGGCATCAAGGGGTTGGGTTTGCTTCAGCGCCATCGAGGCCAGAGCATATCCCTAAAGTAAAGTTTGCTCTAGGCCCACTCATGTCTCTGTCAGAGGAAACTGAGTACGTGTACAATACTGGTGGCGAGTTCACAGATTCAAAAAGGAAGAAGTGGCAGACATTGCTCTCTTTCTTCACCGAAGGGAGGGTGCAACCTTCGCTCCCCAGCATTCAGACTGCATTCGGCATCGACAAGAAGACCGTCTTCACCAGCTCTGCTAGTAACGAAAAGGTTATGGGAACCATTGTGACTATCGGCCAACTCAACTGCGGCCTGCGTCTTCCGTTGCCACCCTTTGCGGCAAGATTACTGAACACTTCTGGCCTCTGCCCGGGGCAGGTCACGGGGAACGCCTGGCGAATTATCTACGCATTCTGCCGCGTGGAGTCGGATTTCCAGGAAGACTTGAAGGCGTGCTACTCCAGCATCCCAGAAGGTGAAGATGCTCGGATCGAGCTTGGATATTTTTTCTTCCACTATCGATGGGCTTACAGAAGGGACAACCCGTTCTACAACTTGACCGGTGTATCTCCGCTGCGCCCATTAACTGATACAGTCCCTTCGGACAAATTATACACTGATTGGCCCATCTCTGTTACCGGCGCATGGACACCCGTCTCAGTGCCTGATACCCCCCGAGGCGAAGTGCATGACGCAGTGAAGATGTACTGCGAGGGGGGCATCTTCGCCTGGACCTCCGAGAGGGCTGGAGCTATTGATAATTTATTTCTCGAGTTGACCTGCGGAACTAGGTCATGGAAACAGTTCTCCAACTGTCCCGTGAGATATGGTAAGGCCAATCTCCTCCACCGATCAAAAGATAGATACGAGGACAATGAAGTCCTATATTCTGACTATAAGGAGGACCCCCATTCGGGTAAGATTATCCGGAAGGTTCGGGCCGAGAAGAAAATCTATACTGCAAGGCGCCGATTGCCTACCGTGGATGAGAAGCTGGTGATCCAAAGAGGTCCAGCGAAGAAGAAGAGAAAAACCCTCATCAAGCAAAAGGAAGATGAAGACCAAGGGAAAAAGAATGAAGATGAAGAAGAAGAAAAGAAGGGAAGCGTCGAGGAAGACGAAGAAACAGAGAATGTCAGCCACGACAACAGTGGTAATGACGAAGACGAGGATGGGAACGGCGAGAATGATCTGTCTTCCACCCCCTCTGGTGGAGATGGTGAGAACGGGGGTGGTGAGGAAGAAATTCCTCCCACCCCCACTGGTGGTGCAACAGGGGAAGACTCAATTCCTATTCCCATTGACGAGGTTAAAGCCCGTCAAATGGAGGAAATTCTCGACATAGAAGGTGATGGCCCAAAGGCGGTTCCCACCTACAAGTTTGATGAATTGAAGAAGTCGCTGCGCTTCAAAATAAAATTGTCGAGGAGTGGTGGGGTTGGAAGCAACCCCACACCCCTCGATCAAATTCCACCTGAAGTACCCCGACTCGAAGGAGCGACAACGAGCGGGGGTATAGAGGTTGAGCAACCCCCACCCCCCTCTCGGTCTCTGGCTGAGGAGGTGGCTGCTATGGTGGCGGGACTCGTCCAGCCAGGCGGGCCACAGGAAGAAAGAGTCTCACCTCCCCGGGATGCTCCCTCCCCTATCCATTTGGAGAGGGAAAGTCGCGTGGGTGATGGAGCTACTCAACCTCAGCCAACGCCGGCCCCTATTCAGGAGAAATCGACCCCTCAGGGTGGTTCCGATCGCCGAAAGGGTAAGGAGCCAAGGGTTGAAGCCTCAGGTAATTGTACTAACTTGCCTTGATTTTCTTGCCTCTGAAGATTGGAAATAATCTAACACTTTGACCTTTCGTGTTGATTGCAGGTGCGCCTGTTGGCTCGACTCCGAAGATGAAGAGTTTGGGTGATGTTGACATCAACCACCCCACATCCGTGATCCGGAAACTCTGCAATCTTCCAGGGGCTACTCTGGATGAAGCTTTCGACAGGCTCGAACTGGTGGTAAGTGCATCTTGCTCGACCGATCATCTGAATTGCATCTTCAGAATAATTCTAACTCTTTTGTTCTTTTTGCAGAATTCAGCAGTTTTGAATGTCGCGACCAAGCTCTCTATGAAGGCGGGAGCAAAAGAAGCTTCAACTGAAGTCTCCTGTTTAGCTGCCGCACTGGAGGTCGTAAGCGAGGAGAGGGATAAGCTGAGGGAGGCTCTATCCTCAAAGAAGGAGGCATTGAAGGCCAAGACCGAGGCCCTTCGCAAGGAAAAGTTGGAGAGCAAGGGCTGGCAGAATGGATACGAGGCCCGGGGTCACGAGCTTGAAGATTTGAAGAAGCGATTCTTCAGGATCGAGAACTTGGGCTTCGATCGTGCTGCTCGAATAAAGGAGCTGGAGGCTCAACTTGCTGCTTCAGCAGAGACTCATAAGAAGGAGCTGGAGCATATACGGAGTGAGTGCCAGAGCTACAGGGAAACAGCTGAAAAGGCAGCAGAAGCACTCAGGGTCCATGTTGCCAGTGTTCGATCCTCCAAGGCATCAGCGGTGAGCAAAGCTCGTGCTGGATCTGAGGGGGAGAAGTCGCGTGCGCAGAGTGTGGCCAAGCCTTGAGACTTTTTCTTCCTTTTAGTTGTTGTGCTTGTAAACTCTTGATATGTAGTAGCTCGCTCCTGTACTTGTCACATTTTTGATAATAATAGAAATCTCTTTGGTGTTTAAAAATTGGATGTCTCTTGAGTTGAATGTCTTTGAATCTTATGTTCTGGATAGCATTAGCATAGATACAATCTTTTGAATGTAAGGGATCGAGTCGCAACTTGATTACCCAAACTTGTTTAACTTGAAATTTGAATTTGAATCCATGCAACACTTGTATGTAAGGGGTTGAGTCGCAACTCAAGCACCCAAACTTATTGCAACTTGAAAATTGAAACTTGAATTCGTGTAACACTTGAATGTGAGGGGTTGAGTCGCAACTCAAGCACCCAAACTTGTTAGACGATATCGAAATTGATTGAAATTGAACATTGAAACTTGAAGGTCAGTTTAACATTTCCTAGTAAGGGGTTGAGTCGCAACTCTAACACCCAAACTTGTTAAAAGACTTGGTAACTTGAATATGGTCAGTTTTTAACATTTGCTAGTAAGGGGTTGAGTCACAACTCTAACACCGAAACTTGTTAAAAGACCTGGTAACTTGAATTTGAAGCTGCTTTAGAACTTGAATTGAAAAGCTGAACACTTGCACATTTGAACATCTGAAAGAGAATTTTATTCATCACAGAATTTACATCATGGGTAGAACATCTTGAGGTGTCTGGAATTCCAAGCTCGAGGCAATCTATCTCCTTCTGGTGTGACCAGTCTGTAAGAACCTTTGCCTCCTACTGATTCAACGATATATGGACCTTCCCAGTTGGGAGCAAGCTTCCCACTGCTGTGTTCTTTGGTGTTGTAGAAAACTGCTCTGAGAACTAGGCTGCCCACTGGGAACTGTCTCTTGTAGATTTTCTTGTCGTAGGCTCTTTTGATATTCTGTTGGTACTTGGCCACACGAAGTGATGCTTGATCTCGTAATTCTTCGGAGAAGTCTAGATCATTGATCCGAAGTTCTTCATTGATTCTTTCTTCAACTGCTTTGGTCTTCAAAGTACTTGATATATTTTCTGTTGGGAGTACTGCTTCCGATCCATATGTTAGACGAAAGGGTGAGAACCCTGTTGATCTTCTCGGAGTTGTGCGATACCCCCAAAGGACTTCAGGTAGGACTTGCTCCCACAATCCTTTCTTGTCGTTGAGTTTCTTCTTGAGTATACCAAGTATGGCTCTATTTGAGGCTTCAGCTTGGCCATTGCATTGAGGATATCTTGGAGTTGAATAGAATAGCTTGATACCGTTGTTGAGACAGAACTCTCGAAACTTGTCGGAGTCAAACTGAGCTCCATTGTCAGCAACAAGAATTTGAGGTGTACCAAATCTTGAGAAGATGTTGCGCCGAATGAATTTGATCACTTCGTCGTCAGTCTCTCGGAAGAGGGGCACAGCTTCAACCCATTTGGTGAAATAATCAGTGGCCAGCAATAGATACTTCTTCTTGCTCGGAGTTGGAGGGAAAGGACCCAGGAAATCTAACCCCCATTGATGGAAAGGCCAGGGGCTTGATAATTGATGAAGTTCATCTGCAGGGAGATGGATAGCCCGAGCGTGTCGTTGGCAAGGTTCGCACCTTTGAACAACTTGTTGAGCATCCCTTGCCATTGTTGGCCAGTAGTACCCTTGTAGCTTCGTCTTGGCTTCAAGAGATCTTCCTCCCGAATGATTTCCACAAGCTCCAGAGTGGATATCAATCAGGATTGCCCGTGCTTGCTCGGGACCAAGGCACTTGAGCAACATCCCGTTGTGAGATTTGAAATATAGATCTTCTCCTTGTAGAATGTAGCATGGGAGCTTCCTTTGAACTCTTCGGGCTTGATTTGGATCTTCCGGCATTTTGCCATGCTTGAAGAAGTCGAAAATTGATCGTCTCCAGTCTTCAAGCTGATCTCCACCCCCAGATTCTTTTGTAGTAGTAAGGATCTGTTGATCGGGGGTGGTCTTGGATACTTCTTGATAATCGATCTGTATTTGCCTTCCTCCGAGTGAGTCTCCAAGAACTGAGGCAGCATTAGCTAAGGCATCTGCTTCTCGGTTCTCTGCTCTGGGGATTTGAATGAATTCAGCGGCAATAAAACGTTGTTGAAGATATCGTACTAAGGCCAAGTAGAGTTGCATTCTTTCTTCGCGAGCTGTGTACTCTCCATTGATTTGCCTTATAATCAATTGGGAGTCGCTGTAGACGATGATTCGATCTACCCCCAGAGATTTCGCCATCTCGAGTCCGGAAATGAGTGCTTCGTACTCGGCTTCGTTGTTGGTGGCAGTGAATCCGAGGAGAGTGGCCTTCTGGAGATGATCAAGTTCGGGGGATATCAATACTATCCCAGTTCCCGAACCGATCGAACTTGAAACTCCATCAGTATATAGCTTCCATGGAGGAGTTGCAGCAATAGCTTCGAGACTTGGATCAATTCTTGTTGCAAGATTGATTGGAGTATTGTCCTCATCTTCTAAGCGCATGTCGACATCTTCTTCCCAAATGATGGGGTCTTCAACTGGGAAGTCAGCTAGAAAATCAGCAATAGCTTGGCCTTTGATAGAAGTACGAGATTCAAACTGAATTCCCAAAGCACTCATTTCGATCACCCATTTGGTCATTCGACCAGCTCGACCAACTTTGTCAATAATATCTTTGAGCGAGTGCTCTGAAATGACTGTGATCTGGTGGGAGACGAAGTATGGTTGGAGACGACGCGATGCAGTGAGCAAGGCCAGGATGACCTTCTCAGTTTTTGAGTAGCGAGTTTCAGCTGGAAGGAGAGTATGGCTGATGTAGTAGACTGAATGTTCGACGCCTTCTCTTCTACTGACTAAGACCGTGCTGATTGCTTGATCGGTCACGGCCAGGTAGAGCCACAAGTCTTCTTTTGACAATGGAGCAGTCAGGATAGGAGTTTGCACCAGATATTTCTTGATGCTTTGAAATGCTTCTTCACAAGTTGGACTCCACCCTGAAGTATCCGCCTTTCGTAGTTTGTCGAAGAGGGGTTTGCATTTGTCGGAAGATTTTGAGATGAACCGATTGAGGGCAGCAAGTCTTCCAGTAAGTCGTTGTACCTCCTTTCGATTGGTAGGTGATGGCATGTCGAGGATAGCTCGAATTTGATCGGGATTGGCTTCAATACCCCTCCTGGTCACAAGATGACCCAGGAATTTACCAGATTGAACACCGAAGGCGCACTTGGCTGGATTGAGCTTCATACGATATTTTCGAAGAATTTGAAAGGTTTCCGCCAGATCAGAAAGATGCTTGCTTCGCACGGAGCTCTTGGTGAGGAGATCATCGACGTAGACTTCGACGTTGCGACCGATCTGGTTTTCGAACATCTTGGTGACTAGCCTTTGATAGGTGGAACCAGCATTTTTGAGGCCGAATGGCATTACATTATAGCAGTAGAGACCCCTGCTAGTCACGAAGCAAGTCTTCTCTTGATCGTCGGGATGAAGTGGAATTTGATTGTATCCAGAATACCCATCCATGAAAGACAATAGCTCGTGGCCAGCAGTGGCATCGACGAGTCTATCGATCCTTGGCATGGGAAATGGGTCTTTGGGGCAAGCCTTGTTGAGGTTGGTGAAGTCGATGCAGACTCGGACTTTTCCATTCTTCTTCGGAACAGCAACAATATTAGAGATCCAAGTAGGATACTCTACTTCACGTATGAAGCCTGCTGCGAGTAGCTTGGTGATTTCTTCTTGAATAGCAACTTGCAGCTCTGGTCGGATGGTGCGTGGCTTTTGCTTGACAGGCTTCACCTCTTCTTTGATCGCAAGTCGATGGCAAGCGTCATCTGGATTAATACCAGGCATGTCTTCGAAACACCAAGCGAAGACGTCGATATTGGACTGGAGGAAGGATACCATGTCTTGCGCTTCTGCGTCGCTAAGACCGGTACTAATGAAAGTTTGTCGAGGGAGATCTCCGCTACCTATGTTGATCGGGATGATTTCTTCTATTGAAGGTGATGCTTCCCATTCGATTGGTGGAGGTTCGGTCAGCGGAATCTCCTTTGATTGCTATTTGGAAGAGGGACCAGCTTCTTCTTGTGGCCGCTTTGGAGGAGCAATGTTGATTTTTCGATCTGTCTTAGCCGCAGCAGCCTCACAAGACCTTCCAGCTTGCTGATCTCCTCGAATGCAGACAATGCCTTCCCCAGTTGCAAACTTGAGTAGTTGATGATAAGAAGAGGAGATGGCATTGATCTGGTGGAGGAATGGTCGCCCGAGGATAGCGTTGTAGCTGGATACTCCTTCGACAATTGCAAACCTCACCGAGACTCGAGTCTCTCGGCTGAGGTCGATGGTAAATCTGGACTCGCCCACCGTGATGCTTTGTTCGCCGTTGAAGCCAGTGATCACGGTCGGGACGACGTCGAGGCTTTGATACTTATGTCCCAGACGTTTGAAGCAGTCTGAGAACATAATGTCGATGGAGCTTCCGGTGTCGATAAGGATCATGTTGACAGTGCTTCCGTCGATGAGGAGTTTCAAGACAAGGGGGTCTCGATGGGGAGTGTGAACTCCTTAAAGATCTGCGTCATTGAAGACGATAGAGGGCCAAGCCAAACCCTCGATGGGCTTCTCGATCCAAGTGTCTTCCTTGTTTGCTGCAGCGCGAACATGGAAGATGCGTCGAACTTGTCGATCCACTTCTTTTCCGGTTATTGATTGATTATGCAATGATCCGTGAATGCCAAAGACATTGGCTTTCACAGAGATTGGTTGCCGGTTGGAGGAGATTTGATGTACCCAACACACTTCTTTCCCCTTTGCAGAGGCTCGGAGTTGATTGTGTCCGCCTTTGACGAACTCTTGAAGATGGCCTTCTCGCAATAGGTCTTCAAGATGGAACTTCAGCCAAAAACACCGATCGGTGGAGTGGCCGTGACTTCGGTGGAAGTCGCAATACACTGTTTTATCAGCTGTAAATTTCGAGTTCGGCTGAAGAGGATTGGGCCTCCGAACGAACTCTTCATGTTGAATGCGGTCGAGTATCTGTTCGACCGGCATATTCCATTCGGTGAAAGTGGTCTTCGTTGGAGATCGACGCCCATCATTTTTTGATCGTTTGTTGGCTGGATGAGTTGCTGCCTCAGTGTTATGAGCCTTGGCGGCATACTTGGGAGCTTCTCTCTCCGCAGGCCTTCGTTTTGTTTCTCGCCCTTTACGAGCGACTTGATCGTCTTCGACCTCGATCTCTCTCTGGATTCGATCGAACATAGCACCCAGAGAAGGAGGGGGATTGCGGATGAAGTCGTTGTAGATGTGCAGATCGAAACGGAGAGCGTTCTGGAAAGCCAACATAATGGCTTCATCATCCAGATGTCTTCCAGAAAGGGCAGCATGCTCGTTGCGAAACCTCCTAGTGAAACTTCGGAGAGTCTCGTCAGCACCCATCCTTAGCCGATATAGAGAGTCGAGCTTCTTCTCGGGCTTTAGATTGAGCTGATAATGCTGCACGAAGAGTTTAGCTAAAACATCGAACTGGGTAATGGACCCAGCTCGGAGATTGTGATACCAGTCGAGCGACGGCTTATCGAGACTTCCTGCGAAGGTGCGGCAGAGCACATTGTTTTCTTCTTCATGCGGCGTTAAAGCTTGCTTGAATGCGAGAATGTGAAGAGTAGGATCTCCTCGGACGTAGTTGAATTTGGGGAGGACAGGAGTTCTCCATCCCCTTGGAAATGTTGTCTCAAAGAGACTTCGATGTAGAGGCCCGGTAGAAGAATAGCCATCCCTGCGACCATGTCCTCGACCTAGAGGTGGGTCAAGAGGCAAGATCGCAAGGTCTTGCTCAGGCATTGAAGTATTTGCCGGTTGAAGTCGATGTCGGAGGTCCGATCCAAGCCCACGCTGAAGAGGGATGGAAGGGGAAACTCGACTTTTTGAAGGAGCGCCTTTCATCTGATGCCTCCTTGGTATGTTGAGCTTCGAAGGTATTCTCTTGTCGCAGTTGCGGCCAGAAGAAGATTGGGATGACTCATCTTCGAGGCGATCCCAAACACTCTGCTTCCAGGGGGCAGCAGAGGGGGTTGGGTCGCGTCGTATTCTTTCGAGGGCAGCAGTGCCCATTGATCTCCATTGCTCGGAGTGAATTGAATATCGTGGAAGATCGACCCTCTCGCTTGCAGAGGGAATAGGTAGAGCGATCCCAGCCTCGGAAGCTGCTTTTTTCAGAGCATCCCTCTCAGCAGTGAGGGTGGCGTTCTGCTTCGCCAATTGGAGCAATTGGAAGTCGACTGCAGAAATTTGGTAGGTCGACGGAGGGTCTTCAGTAGGAGCGGGTGTTGTTTGCCCAATTGATTGTCGCACGGGGTGGGCGATAGGTCGATCGACAGATCTCCCACTCCCTGAGCGAACCCCCATCTCAGGAACAGCAAGGGGCTGTCCGAAGTTTAGCCTTTGACTCATTGAACGAGTCTCAGGACGAGCTTGTTGTTGAGTGTTACTTCCTTCTGGTTGACCTTGATGTTTCGTCCTCGCCATTCAGAGAGCGAAAGGTGCAACGAGATTGCCGTTCAGTTGTCTGATCAACCGAGAGGGCGAGGAAGTTTGACTATCAAGATCGGTTGTAGGTTCAACCGATCAAGTAGTAGCGGAGAGTTGGTCTTTTTGATCGGATCCCACAGACGGCGCCAAACTGTGGGGGAAAATCTTCGTGCCGACCCGAAGACTCTCGCAGCACCAGTCAATTGAAGGTTCGAGTTGAAGATCGTTGATCGATCTGTCAATTGGAGTTGAAGTTACCTCTTTCGATATGTAAACAGAGAGGCAATCAGAGAGAGTTTGACACAAGAGATGTGATCTCGGAGTTCAGCCGAAGCCTACGTCTCCATGCTATAGGGAGCAACCCGAATTCACTAACACTTATGTTGGAGTGATCTCGACAGGCCGAGTATCACTGAAAATTCTGATCTCTTCGAGAGAAAAGAGAAGATCAAAGAGAGGTGGAAGATGGGAAGTTGGAAATCTCAGAGCTCTGGTTTTAGAACTGAGAATTCGATTTGAGATTCCATCCTTTTACATTCGAAGGCTCTGCTATTTATAGGCTTCTCTGGAAGGAATTCCGGGGTAAATGGCGGTTTCTGCTGTCGTATTTGGGGATTCTTCAGGTAAAGCTGGCGGGCCCCGCTATCGTTTTCTGGGGGATTCTACAGGCTCGTGGGCCCACCAGGCAGGGCCGGCGGGTCCCGTGGTAGTCTTCATGGGCCCACCAGGCAGGGCCGGTGGGTCCCGTGGTAGTTTTCGTGGGCCCACCAGGCAGGGCCGGTGGGTCCTATGGTAGTCTTCGTGGGCCCACCAGGCAGGGCCGGTGGGTCCCATGGTAGTCTTCGTGGGCCCACCAGGCAGGGCCGGTGGGTCCTGTGGTAGTTGGTAAACTTCTGCCAAAATTTGCACCCACAGTGCCGATAGGCACGGGCATACACTAGTTGTTTTACATGTTAGTGGTCAGTAGGCAATCCCTATATCTGGTGCATTGATGGTCGACTTTAGCCCTATGTCTGCAGGAAAAAAAACCAATTTGAGTACTTATGGCGAAAAACTTATTAGATGGAGAAGATAATTTTTCTTACCCGAAAAGAAAATATGCATGTTGTGTAAGTGTCGGAAATATCAATAGAAAATAGATGACGAACGGTTAAATACTTCAGAAAAAAAAAGACTTCAAAAATATGTTTTCCAATATCAAACAATTAATTTATGATTCACTCTGACGTTCTACATGATAAAATTAGGCATCAAGTTGATAATCACAATATTTGAGAATAAAATGAAAAATATTAGATACTAAGTACTTGAGTAAGTACATGTGTCATCATCGTCTTTGGACGGCAATCAATCGCATATCATACTTTCCCCCATTGCAAACAGTACATGTGTCATCATCCCCTTCCGCAACCTCGCGAGTGGAGGCATGTATTCCATATGGGAGCCCAATGGCGTTGTGATCACCGTTAGTGATGAGCCCATAGCGTGTCGGACCAGGTTAGACCTCAGATCTGATTGACAATACAGATTCATTCCACTATTTGGTTTTTGGTCCACCATAACAATACAGATTACAACACGTGATTAAAATGCATCATAATCAAAAAAATTCTACAAAAGTTATTAACAATAAAAATTCTTGAAAGCCAAAAAACCCATAACAATAAGAATTGCCTCGAATTCAGATGTTGGATAAAATAATCATCACCTCATTACTATAACTAAAAAAATTCAACCTGAATTGGAAAACAAATAATCATCACCACATCACTATAACTAAAAAATTACTCATGTCAATAGAAGAAAGCCATAAATCAACATAACCTTTTGAATTAAACATACCTCTATACTAATATTTTCTTATATGAACATCAATAACCTTGCAATAGTTTTCAAAATTTTCTATGCAATTTTCCAAAATTGGATTGTGTTTGTGTGACTTGTCTTTTAATGAATGATACGAGAGACGTGAGTAAAGTTGGCTTAGTTGTCTCAGTATCAAAGTCTCTCCAAAAAGATTGAAATGGTGAAAGGGAGGAGTTGCCTGGATGAATGGTGAAGAAAATCACAATTGTTAAGTGAGAGAGGAGGAAGTTAGTGTAGATCCGTCCTTTATCGATCCTGAGCGATTATTTGAAATATGATTAAGTGTGTGTGTGTGTGTGTGTGTGTGAGAGAGAGAGAGAGAGAGAGAGAGAGAGAGAGAGAGAGAGAGAGAGAGAGAGATTTGGGGTGAATGCCATTGAATGGAGAGGAATTGGGGCCATTGAAAAGTTTCCATGTCGAGAGAGGAGTCCATATTTGGGGTAATTTCGATTTGGGATCATAGGCATGCCAGATTTGGGGTGAATGCTGGAAGAGGATTTAAGGGAGATGATCGCGGGAGTGTTTAAGGCTTTTGGGGTGATGTCGATTACCTTGATTTTGAGGGATTTAAGGCAGGTGATTGGGGGTTATTTTCGAAAGATTTAGTTTGGAATATTTTGCAAGATGGATTAAGGGATGAAATAAATCGAAGGGAGGGGAAACAATGGATTACGGAATCGCACACTCCCTCTCACCCCGATCCATCACGGTCATCCTCTTCGAGATGTTTATCGTGACAAACTCTTAATGGAAGGTTTCCTCTCATTCTCTCTCTGTCTCTCTCTTTGATTATAGCAAAAAAAAAAAAAAAGAGAATCGACCTGATTTTTAAACGAATGGTCATTTCTAGTTCGTTCATTTTTGTCTAGTCAGCTTGTTTATTTTTACCTAGTCACCTTGTCGTAGTCATTTTGTCTAAGTCATCAAAAACAGCCATAGCATGTTATATAGTAGTAATGCCCGTGCCTGTCGGCACGCAAAAGATTTCGAGGGCGGGGACAATATTTTGAGGAAGTGACAATATTTCAAAGGTGGCAATAAAATATTTTGAGAGCTGCGACAATATTTCGAGGGAGATAATAATATTTAGAGGGTGATAACAATATTTAAAGGGTTATGCTTGGGTGAAACAAACGGGTGTAATGGATGCTTGATTCTTGCTGCACTTGGACGACCACCTTCTCGGCAACCAGATCACAATATATCACAATCTGTTACCTATTTGGCTATTTGTTATATTAGATCGCACCCGCCATATTCAGCAGTGGCACCCACATCATCGAACACCGAACTCGTCAACCGCCGAACATGCAAGACCCGACTCCAATGACTCGAAGAAAGTATGTGGCTTATCCAACGTTTGACTCCAAAGAATCAAGAAAGTACGGAACCGAGAGGAGCAGATCATGTTGGCATTACAGCAACCTCCTTCCAAATAAGTTAAAGAATCCAACAACCAAGCACACACAAACTCTCTCTCTTACACACATAAATTAATCCTTGGCTCCAATAGCGGTTGAAGCAATAGGCTTCAACCATTGATGAATCAAGCCGATCTTAAACTCCAACTCATCAATCATGATACCCACCCTCGACTTCATCACATCACTACCAATATAAGATTTTTCACTATTAATATACGATTTTAGAGATTCTGAACCTAAAAAAAATTGCACATTTTCTATGCAGTTACCATTATGGAGCACCAACTCATGGGAAAGATTGGGTACGTATTTATACGGGCTCTATAGCATTATCCTTGTCTTTAGACCACCATGACCAATTTGATCTGAATAGCTTGAGAAGTAAAACTCAACAACAAACCAAACATCCCCCCCCTCTCTCTCTCTTTCTCTCTCTCTTTCTCTCTCTCTCTCTCTCTCTCTCTCTCTCTATCTCACACACACACACACATATATACACAGACAAACACATATTATTATTGTAGTAGCAAAGGCCTCCAAGCAGACATATTAAGCACATTCTCCAGGATTGGCGAGGAAGTATCCTTCAACGGCCTTGAAATACCTCAACATAGAGACAACCTTGTACGTCGCCAGTACCTTGATGAGAACCCTCCTCTGCTCGTCGGCTCTAGCTTGAAGTTGATAGACGCCTGACTCCAGGTGGCCCCCTCCGTCTATGGTCACCTTGCACTTTAACTTCTAGTGGTCCACAAAGCCCAGGTGTTCCTTTACGTAACCAAACAGCAACACTGCATGAACACATATTTACTACTTCATTAGGTAGAAGAAGCTCTATTTAGGTCTCAAAGAAAGAGGATTGATCGCATTGTGGGTGAACTTAACCTGAAGTGAAATTGATCTGCCTAAAGCTCCCGACATACCTGAATCATATGGATATGAGTAAAAAGAATGTTCATATTGCACATGTGCATGAAGATAGTCAAAGGCACTACAGGAAGAAAAAAACATACATTAATGCTAATTATTGATTACAGAATAATCAAACAACAATACAGATCTTTCAGATTTATCACTACATGGTAGACCAAAGAACGGAATTCAATTGGCTCAAAACAATTGAGGTTAAGTAGGTAAACATATACTGCCTCTTTTGATATGATTGTCAACTTGCCAGCGTTGAGTCATAGCTTCACCAACTCTCTAGTTGCATATCCCTACAAAATAAAATAGTAACATCAGATAAGCTAGTAAATTAAAAAAGAAAAAAAATAAATACAAAGACAAACAGCTCCATCGAAAGGCCATTTAATTGTCTCCTATTAATCAATGGCATGTTAAATTTTGATAAAGCATCAAAGCAACCATTGTAACTTTCTCTGTTGCAAAATTATATCTTTGGAAGAGACTCATTAATAAGTTCCAACTGAGGTGGTTTATTGATGCAAAACAAAACCAATGCTTGACTTCATTTAGAACCGAGTAAAGTCATATGAAAATATTAAGCAAACTCTCAATCCACTTAAAATCTTTTGCAGGGCATTCTGTTTTCTCCTACAACGTTGGTAGTCAATGGGGACTTTTAATAATACCAATGCAGAAATACAATACTGTAACACCTGAGGTGTTAAATTTGAGAATAATAAAAAAATCCTCCGGGGCTCTTTTCGTCTTTTTACCGTCAGACTTTCTTGTTGGGCTTTTTCCAGAATAATGGGTCGTAAACCCATGAGATGTTTTACGTTCACTTTTTCTATATTTTAAAGCACGTCATATTGGTGCGTCCCGTGCAAGGATCGGGTGTATGCGCAGCCTGTTTCGGCAGCCCGGTAGTTAAAACCCTAGAATTTCGATGATCAGCCCACTGTCGGTATTGTTTGGTTTACCACAAGAGATTGGGTGATTGGATCGTAGCAAGGCGGGATACGTTGGGTGAGGCTCTGAAAGAGCTTTCCAACGAGCCTGAGCGGGGGTCGATCCGACACCCGGACAATGAGTTATTGCTATTTTAAAATTCAGAGTATTTCCTTTATTGTGGGAGATCTACAAGTCAGAAAAAATATGTACCAAGCGTCGACGTGTTCGTGTCGACGAGACCTTTCCAACGGATCCTTCCTTGTCTATTTCTGACCTACGGTTTGTAACTCACGGCCGGTTATTCTTTTCAGCCAGGTAAGTAGACGGATCGCACCCAGGTTCCAACCGAACCCAGTTCAGGGCTCGGGACCGAGCCCGATCAGCCCTATGACCTTTCTCCCAACCTTTTAGCTGGGTTTAGACCCCCTCGATCACCCATACCGGTATTTAAAATTCAAAATTCGGATTGGGGAGATCGGGAATATTTAATACGATATAGCCAAATATTCTGCTCCATAATTCCCTCCTCTTTGTTAGGAAGCTCTAACAACCCGATCTTCCGAGCGTACTTGCCATAACCGCAACCCCCCTCCCTTTTTACGTGAACCGGGAGAGAGAGGCTGGGAGAGAACGAAAGAGGAAACAGAGAAAGAGAGAGAGAGAACTAGAGAGAGAGAGGAGGGAGAGAAGAAGAAAGAGACCAAGGGAGAAGAGAGAGGAGCGCCCGCAGCCCCTCCGAGCACCTCCCCGACTCCAGCGTGCCATCACAGGTTAGATTTCTCCCATCTTCTCCTCCACCGCGACCCAAACACCGACCACCACCATGGCTGCAACCCAAGCCCCCTCCACGCGCAGCCGAACCTCCAACCCGACCTCACCCTCTTCTCCTTTGCCCGCGGCCCACTCGAGTGGAGAACGCCACCGGAGATCCCACGATCGTCACCCCAGCCACCGCCGGCATCACCCCAAGCCACCGCCGGCACCACCCCAAGCCACCGAAGCCGTACCCTCCACCACAAACCCCTCCGGCCAGGGTCTTTCCGGGATCCGACGGCACACCGGCCACCTCCTCCCGCGCCTCCCCTATGAGGGTGATGCGGCGGAGACCGGCCGGGCACCGCCGGCGCACTCAAACCGATCACCCCGCCGCCGCGTCATCGGGCAAAAACCAGAGCCCTGTTTCTCGTTGAGAAGAAAGACAGCAGGGACCAATCTGTAATTAAAGATCTATCCCAGATCTTTTAGAAAATATTAATACTGCAGACCCGACCCGACTGCACAGCAACCCGACCTGCCTAAGTACACAGCAGACCTGCAGAACCGGCCCAACAGTGAACCGGTCTGGTTCACCTGAACCAGACCCGTAAACCGTCTAGAATTGGTTCAGCCGCCATTTCTCCATCCGATCTCGGAATCGAACGAAACCAGCGGCGTTTCGACCGGATCGAAGAGACCCACTTGTTGAACTAGAATTGGTACAGTAATTTTACTATCTAGGATCCCTTTTTATCCATGGGCCTGATCTAGTCGGTGCACCGTGGTTTGACCGCCAATTCTCCGTCCGATCTCGGAATTGGACGAAACTAGTGGCATCGTGCTCAGATCATCGATGCCGATGTATGAAACCTATTTTAGGACCCTAGAGACCCATTTGCCCTATTGAACCGATCGTAGACCGGTTTTCACCGGTTCGACCCTAAAACCTCCGACCGAAGTCGGATTCGAGCGAGACCGGATCCCATGGGTCCCTCATCCCTAAACCAACCTTTTTAGAACCCTAGTTTAAGTAATTTATGAATGTAACAACTTATACATTTTAAACCATGATGGTCAGTTTCTCCTTCGATGGTACACCGGACCGATAGGCGTGAGGAACGTGGACTACCGAGCTATTCTCCAGGTGAACATGATTAATTCTATTCTAGTTAGAGTAGATTGTAGTTGTATCTATAAAATAATAAATAAAACCGTATGTGGCATAATATGTCCAATACATGCAGGCGGGAAACCGGTACTGCATGTGGGAGGTGGGCATACTATCCCTTGCCTCTGAATAATCATGTATGTAATATTTTGATAGCTGTAACGGTGATTGACTCAACCTAGATTCACACTAGGATGCATGCAAACAAGTAGATACTTGTGCTGATTATTTATTAATATTCTGTTGAATGAGTGTGTTTGGTGACCATGGGTCGCATGGTGCAGTCCAATTGCTATTGAGCAACGAAGACTGGTGGTCTCAGTGGAGAGACCGGTGGTCTCAGTAGAGAGACCGGTTGTTGTACTTCCTCAGTCGAGGTTTTCTTCCCAGAGGGAAGACTCACTACTCACGGGCATGGGTAGGGGACCCGAGTGCACAGGATGGGAGGTGAACCACCGTCTGTGCATAATCCGAATCAAGTAGGTAGGGTCACAGGGTTGGGCAGGCGGTAAAGCCCCTAGTGGCCTAGTAGTCCACCCCTGGGTAATGACCCCTAAAAGCAAGGTGGGCGGGAGTGCCCCGTGGTGAAAGACCAAGCCCCCTTATGGCCATATGGGTATTTCTGACTCTCCATGTACACTTGGACCCAGGTTCTGTTGGCATACTCAGTTAGAAAACTACCGGTTCACTTTAGGAGTAGGTAGAACTAACCTTCGATGATTAGTTGCATACTTTTAATCTGGATGATTATTTGTCTTACATTTACTAGTTGTAGTTGTACCATAGTAGAACTGCCATATTAGCTAGCTGAACTATCTTATTTGCAATATATGTATGTATATGTTGTCGCCCTCGTAGCCTTCTAGAAGGGCAGGGTATGACTATGGTTTATCCTAGCTAGTTTAGGGTTAACGGTTCACTGAGTTTACCTAGTAAACTCACCCCGTTGTTGCACACTCTTTTCAGGTACTATAGATCCTTCTCAGGCGCTTCCTAGAGGAACTTGATTAGCTATCGAGGGAGGACATTAGAGGTGTTAACTAGTTTTATTATTTTCAGTTGATTATGTAATAACTGTAGAACCATGTTCTAGATGCTCTGAATAATGCCAGAACCAGTAATATTTCTTTGGTAAGCTTCTCCTCAAAGCTTCATGCCTGGTAGGCCTTTCCTCAAGGCCAAGTTATTGGTAGGCTTCTCCTCAAAGCCGTCCCTTATCAGCTAGTAAGTAGTTAATGATAAATTAGAAATAAATAACTAAATAATACAATCAACCTCGCAACCTTATAACATTGACTTACCCTTAAAACCCCATCACCCTCGGGTTTGACTGGTTTACCCTTGTAGTCAGATCCAGGGCGTGACAAATACAATATAAGAATATGAAATAGATGAGAGTAGGCTCCCATGCCTGAAGCTACTCGACGCCAAACGCGGAGCAGCTCTCAACGCTGCAAATGTGAGACCATCGTCGAAGGAGCCACTTGTTGTCGAGGTAGACGGACTCAAGATTGGGGTGGAGGCACTCGAGCTTCCTAAATATTAAAATAAAATAAAATAATGAGATAATGTGAGGGAGTTTCAAATGCAATGTGGTTGATAGCGAGAGGAACAAAGGAAACCCAACAAAAAAAGGGATGAAAACAAACCAAAAAAATGCTAAAACTGATCCCAACTTAGCACACCTAATCATATGGCCTCAGGTAGAATTGGTAGGTCATTATCTAAAGGTTTTTCAGAGCTAACCTGTCATTGGCTTCACTTCTCTGCTACTGCTCTATCATGGAATGCTTCATGGACAGGGAGGGGCTATCGAAGCTGATCGGCTACTCTTTCCATTTTGTTCATGGGCTGGGAAAAAAAATAATGAAGCTCAAAATTTAAAGAATCAAAATCTCATAGAGAAATAGAAACTCTTTTTCTTTTCTTTTCTGGAAGCTAAAGAGACAGAAAATTCTATGCTCCATTGTTGAATGCCTTGTGGACGGAGGAGCTGCGGGAGCTGATCAAGCCATGTGCCAGAAAGTAAAGCTACTGGCTCGATCAAAGAAAGAGAGAGAGAGAGAGAGAGAGAGAGAGAGAGGGAGATGGGATTTCAATGCAAAAAATGGATCTTGGATCATTTTCCACCAAGACTTCTCATAAATCGCATGGAATATTTGCGTTCATCAGAAAAGGCACGAATGGATTAATATGAAAGAAGATTCAGAAGGTATGAATCTAAGAACATTCTTCAAATTTTGAAATCAAAGAACAGGAAAGAATAAAATGACATGCACCGAATTGCTTCAAACTATGATTTGAAGAGGGAAAGGTGTGGAAGAAAGTGGATTCAAAGAACAGAATCAAGAAAAGTACATGAATGCTTACCTGGAAAGACGATCAAAGTTTTTGGGGACGACCTTTAGGAAAACTCCCAAACCCATTTCTAGAAGAACGAAGCTGTTCCCTCCTCAAAGGATTGTTGAGCTGCGGCCGGGATTTGCTGCTTTGGGCCGGGATTCGCAATGGACTTCCCATCGAGGGGTTTCGCGATGGGGGTTTCCATCAGGGGAGAGGGAGCGGGATTTAGGGTTTCCATCAGGGGATAGGGAGTGGGATTTAGTGATTTCCATTTGGGGAGAGAGAGAGAGAGAGAGAGAGAGATCTAGGGCAACGAACGACAGATCTAGGGCAACGGACGACTGTGAATGGGTGCGATGACCCGATTGAGAGAGGGAGAGGCCTGAGAGAGAGAGAGAAGAATGAGAGAGGAGGGGCGGGATTAGGGGGGATTGGAAGATGGAGCTTATCTCTTTCTCTTTTTCTCTCTGAGATCGGGCTCTGCATTTGGGAAGCGGAGCGGGATTTGGGGAGGGGATGGTGAAGACGGCTGTGATAAGGGAGAGAGATAGAGAGATGGAGAGAGAGCTGGGGAGAGAGAGAGAGAGAGAGAGAGAGAGAGAGAGAGAGAGAGAAATATGGGGAGGGAGAGAGATATCCGGGAAGAGAGAGAGATGGGTGCGATCTCTCTCTCTTTCTTTCCCTCTGATCACGGAGAGAGAGAGATAGGGGGAAGAGAGAGAGACAGCTGTGATTGAGGAGAGAGAAATCTGGAAATAGAGAAAGAGAGATCGAGGAAGAAAGAGACGGTTGTGATCGGAGAGAGAGATCCGGGAAGAGAGAGAGAGAGAGAGATAGGGGAAGAAGGGGGAGAGATCTGAAAAGAGAGAGATCGATGGCTGTGATCACTATTCTTTTTTGTCTAGTCAGCATTTGGTCCATTTTGTCTAGTCAGCACAAAACCGATGTCCCTTGTTATATAGATATAATTTTTCTTGTTCTATCAAACAAAGTCATAAATGTTGCAAAATTATATATGAAAATGTCCACCAAAGAGGCCCCAAACCAAAAACTTGCTCATGATTTTCATAATTAAGCCAAAGAAGGAACCAATCTCGGACTGAGTTAGGGGAGTTTCAAGAATCAAGGGAGAAAGGTGAGCCAAACCAGACCGCTGAAGCATATGGGCATTTTATAAACAAGAAGCTAGTAAACTCTAAGTGCCAAACATCATGATAGAAGATGCCATATAAATAGAGTAATGGGGGTAAGGAATGGTTTTAATCTTGGGAAATTTTATTCATACCCCATAAATCTGTAATTAGCCCCCATTTCCAACAAACTTGAACACACCCCAATTTTTTTTTTCATACCCCATTCCTATCCCAAAAATACCCTTCCCCCTTACACCCCACCTTCAATACACCCCAGTTAAATGGCCCGCCCCAACTTGATTATACCCCAATCAAACACATACCCCCTTAAATATACCTCAATTATATGCATTCTTGAATACACCCCACTCTTAAATAAACCCCATGCAGTTGGCTGATACTTGAAGGCACAAGTAGAGCTGCAACTTGGGCGGGCCAACCTGAACCCAACCCGAGTCCAACCCGGACCCGACACGAAATTAGCGGGTTTGGGACAAGGCTAAACGGGTTCGGGTCGTAAACGGGTCGACACGATAGACCCGTTTAATAAACGGGTCGGGTCCGGGTTTACGGTCTGGACACGGTAGACCCGGGAAGACCCGTTTAGTATTTAACGGGTCGAGTCGGGTCTGGTCGGGTCTACCAGCAATCCAATACTATAATATATAATACCAGTGGGTCTTTCGGGTCAGGTCGGGTCAAGTCGGATTGGGTCGGATCGGGTCAACTGAATAGATCCGGGTGGTAAACGGGTCTTACCGGGTCTTATCGTGTCTACCTATTTATTAGCGAGTCAGGTACGGGTTTAGGATCTAGACACGATTAGTTAAACGGGTCGGGTCCGGGTCTAGGGGTTTTGGACACTACACAAAACTTGACATGACACGACTCATTGCCACCCCTAGCTGCAACTTGGGCGGGCCAACCCGAACCCACCCCGCGCAACCCGGCCAACCCGACGGGTTGGGCTTGGGCTAAGTTTAAACAAACATTGGGTTGGGTTGGGGGTACAAAAGACGCTGAGCAGGGGCTTTGGGGTTTGGGGTACAAAAAAAAGGGCATTGTTGGTATTAAAGATTGTTGAGTAAGTTATTGAGAAACGCTAGGGATTAGGGGGCTAATTACAGATTTTTGGGGTATGAATAAAATTTCCCTTAATCTTCCATAATTTACACGAAACAGTATCTTACCGAATATCTATCGATGATGAGGGAGCATTAACAATGGGCAGAGGAATAATAATGTAGGGAGAATGCCCTTCCAAATACCATAAGCAATAGATTTTGGAGTTGTATTCCATGCACCTCACCGACACGCCGCCTCCTCCTCCTCCTCCTCCTCCTCCCTACACTGATTGCCCTGCCAGAGTTGCCGATTGCATGTTCCATGCACCCCCCTCTCCTCCTTATTCCTGTAGACATGTCGATCACTCCTGATCGATATGGTTGTCAGGTGCTTCTGACTGACATGGTGTGGTCCATGTCAGTCAATCCTGATCGACATGGACCACACCATGACAGATAGGAGCAATCGACGACATGTTGGTCAGGTGCAACCGATGTGATGTGCATACTAATATGTCTGTGAGCGTCTCCAACGGCCTCCCTTAGCCTTCGCCCAGCTAAGTGAGTCATATTTGCCACGTCAGCCCACTAAGGGAGTGGGTTTTGTCCCCCACTCCAACGGTCTCCCTTACCACTCCCAACATGATGTATGTTGAAATTATTATTTTATTATGTCTAAATTATTACGACACCCAAAGCCATATTATCCATTCACTTTACACCCTAAAAAGCATGAACTATACAATTAAATAAATACTTACGATGCATTTAAAAAAAAATAAAAATTCTATAAATATTAAAAAAAATACCAAGGGTTGGTTTTTTTTTTTTCATTCATGGGATTTTACCAATTGTCATATCGATGTTCTTTGTCTTTTTTTAACGATTAGATTTTTGTCTATTGAGCAAACATATTGATATTTTGTCTTTTTTCCAATAGCTAGATT
This sequence comes from Chamaelirium japonicum, assembly GCA_947650365.1. Lineage (NCBI taxonomy): Eukaryota > Viridiplantae > Streptophyta > Magnoliopsida > Liliales > Melanthiaceae > Chamaelirium > Chamaelirium japonicum. The sequence goes on along the minus strand of OX393549.1, from coordinate 122,288,972 downwards.
TCAGTCCGTTGAACACATTTGTCGATATTCTGTTTTTTCCCAATTGTCAAATTTTTGTCCGTTGGGCACATATCGGTGTTCTTTGTCTCTTCTCAACGATCATATTTTTATCCATTCAAAGAAGAGCTTCCTCCTCCTACAAATATAGGGGTGGCTCAACAAGAGCTTCCTCATTCAACAAATTAATCCCTCAACACTTCTCACTCTTCTTGTTTTTGCTCTCATCTATCATCATCGTGTCGCACAGCTGTTTGAAGATGTTGCTCCTTGAAGACTCTAGCTCCTACGATGAAAAGATGATGGTGGCAAATGCCTCATTCGAGGAAGAGCAACAAGTTAGTCGCTCAAAGAAGCAAAGGAGAGGATCCATTGAAGGTCGCACAAACCATTTGGCGTGACCGATTTCAAGGACATGAGAGGCTCTTCAAAGATTACTTTGCTGAATATCCGGTGTATTCGGCCAATACGTTCTGACGAAGATTCTATATGCACTGATCATTATTCCTTCGAGTTCAAGCTGCAATGGAGCAGTACGACCCGTTCTTCAACCAAAAAAGAGACGCTAGTGCAAGAATGGGGCTATCGAGTCTTCAGAAGATCACTGCGGTGATGAGGATGCTAACTTATGGAGTGCCAACAGACGATCTCTAGATGACTACGTTTGTATTGGTGAAAGCACTGCGATTGAGAGCCATACAAAGTTTGCAAAAGCTGTGATCGTATGCTTCTCTAAGGAATATTTACGTGCACCAACTGCTGAGGATGTCACGGTTTCTATCGTATGCAGAAAGACAAGGTTTTCTGGACATGCTAGGAAGCATCGACTGCATGCACTGGAAGTCGAAGAATTGTCCGACAACTTGGAAATGTATGTTCACCGAACACGTGCATGAGCGTACTATAATTCTTAAAGCTGTTGCTAACTACGATTTGTGGATATGGCATGTTTTTTTCGGTCTTCTGGGATCACACAATGATATAAATGTATTGGATCGATCTTCTGTGTTTTTGGATATTGCTGAAGGATGACCTGTGCCTTGCAATTTCTCCATCAACGGTCACAATTACACGATGGGGTACTACCACGCCGATGGTATTTATCCCCCATGGGCAACTCTGATCAAGACAATACCATCTTCTCATGCTAATAGGTAGAGATATTTCACTACAGTTTAAGAGGCGTCACAAAAGGACGTGGAGAGAGCGTTTGGAGTTTTGTAGTCACATTTTGCAATAGTTTGAGGACCGACACTCTTTTTGAATCGTGAGACATTGAAAGAGATCATAACAGCTTGCATCATAATACATAACATGATCATCGAGGATGAGCGGGGATGAATCTCGTTTGGACCATTTCTATGACATGGACAATGAGAGTCAATGTGAACCCGCTTCACTCGAGCGCACTCTAGAACTAATGGAATTTATCAATCATCACCCACAGATTAGGAGTAGGGAAACTCATTCCTGACTACAAAATGACCTAATGGAGTATCAGTGGGAGCGTTTCAGAGGAATAGACTAATTGAGCATCAATGGGAGTGTTTCGGAGGAAAGGCCTAATGAAGCATCAATGGGGGCATTTAGTAGGAATGACCTAATGGAGCATCAATGGACGTCAATATATTTTGCGTTTCGGAGGAATGGTCTGATGGAGCATCAATGGACGTCAATGTATTTTTAAGTTGTCATCTTGTTTTACTTCTTTTTTAAGTTATCATCAATGCGCTAAAATTGAAATTAAAATTGATGAAGCATCTTGTAGTACTTTGAAATAGAAAGTTACATATATTGAAATTGAAAAATACATGTGAAATACTAGCACAAATCTAGAACTGCGCTCCTCGAGCGAGTATCTCTCTCCGACGACGCATAAAGTACTCTGCTTGGTGGTGGGGGGGTGGGGATATCCGTAGTGTTGAGCAGCATGATCCTTTCCTCCTCAACCATTCTTTCCTTCTCTTCTTGTATTAGGAATTTCCTCTCTTCAAATGCAATCTTGGCCATCTTTACCGCATTCATCTCTCTCTCTCTCTCTCTCTCTCTCTCTCGTGTTTCTTCTGATGCAATCCGATCATTCTCCATTTGATTTCTTTCTTGATCGATTGCAATCCTCACCTGGTCTTGATCATACATCTTCGATAGAAAGGTCATGCAATCTTCAAATTATGATGTTGCTTTGACTCTTGACTCATCCCTTCAAAGAGCTCATACACCGGCCTTAGGTTGCTATGATTATCCACTGAAGTTTTTCCCTTGCGCTTCAGCCGCTCCTTTTCGGCCTTCCTTCCTAGTGGTCTATCTAATGCGATTGGAGAAGTATCATCTCCAATGCTTATTGAATCCGGGGTAGGAGACGACGATACTGGAGATGTAATATTTTTACCCTTTTTTGCAACCGTCATTTTCTCTTTGCACTGCTCCGCCCACTTGGCTTGAAAACGAAGTTCATTCCAACAATGTTCGAATTGGAATGAACTTTGTTTGTATAATCTTATGTACAACTCTTTTGCAGCTTCGATCTGCATGAGTACACAAAGTTTAGAAAATAAGTCGGTGTTGAAAACTAGTTGTAAAATAGATAGAAGGATATTAAAAAATTACCTTATCTTGTTCACTTGTTCCAGATTGGTTGCACCCTTCAATTTGCGCGTAGGCCGCACAAAACTTGTTGACAGCAAGCTGGATAGTGGACCACCGATGCATCAACGAATTTTGAGTCCAGGGCGAGTCAAAACTCTTGAATTCATGGTAGTAGTTGTAAATTCAGGCCCAAAATTGCTTGTGGCCTTGCTCATTGCCACACACTGTGTTGATACTAGTGTTGAGCCAAGCCGAGATGAGGACCTTATCCTCGTGCACGGTAAACTTGCCAACACGGGTTACCTTTCGCTTGCTTGAAGCAGTAAGGGGTTGGGCAGATATCGGCAAAAACTCAATCGTCGGTTGCGTCTCCGATTTCGACACGATATCTTTGTACATGTCGAATCCCGATCCGCTCGCCGTATAGCCCAAAAAATCAAACTCATTCAAATCCATTGGTTTAGGGGTTTGGACAAAGAGGAAGAGATTATAATGATGTGTAGGAATGGTAGGTAGAAATGAGTTGTGTATGTCTTTATTTATAAAAGAATCATCTGATATTTTATTTTTATTTTTTTTGGGATTTTTTGGGCTTTATTTCATAGCCAACAACAAAATTTTATTTTATTTTTGTCTTGTAGAGGCTTTGTGGACACTTTTGGAATTCAACAGGACCTATAGTCGTTGAGGCTCAACGAGCACTTGGTGTGAAAATGGGCGGTCTGGATTGATCAAAATAACGGTTAGGATTCGTTTTGCAAAGTTCTACAAGTGCACATGGCTGATGATGATATGTGGGACCCAGCTAAGGGAGCCGATGAAGACTCGCTCAAGCGGGTAAGCAAAATTCGGTTAGCTGGGCGAAGCGAGACTTTAAGGAAAGCCATTGGAGCTCAATTTCGAAGGATGCACTTGCTCAAATGGGCGAAGCAAGACAGTGGGGGCGAGATCGCTGGTGATGCTCTGAGAAGGACACATTCGATGTTTCTTTATTTGTTAAGTTGGGGGTGCTATTAATATGTGGGGGTGCAAATAGCAAACCAAAAAAATTTCATCTGTTCCAACTATCATGTGTGTGGAAACTGCGGCAAAAGCAGGCTGAAAAGAACTCTCGGCAACTCGGTAAACCTCTATGCACCACCCTCGACTCTCCAGCTGTATGCGCGCGCTCCAAAGCCTGTCCCGCTCATCCGCGTCGATATCATGGACGAAGGTACATCCCCTCCCGCCCCCTTTCTTTTCAAAATCTCCAAACGCTCACCGGCTCCTCCTCACTCGATGGCAGACGGGGAAGCCACAGCAAACCCTAGCGGCCGCGACGGCCATGTCGGGGACGGGGCTCCACTCCGGCGCCTCGACGACCGTTCGCCTGCTCCCGGCGATGGCCGGGGAGGGGAGGTACTTCGTCCCCGAGGCCGGGGGGCCGAGGATCCCTGCCACTATCGATCATGTCGTGGAATCGCCGCTCTGCACGATGCTCGGACGGGGCGGGGCCAGGGTCCGGACCGTGGAGCATCTGCTGTCTGCTCTGGAGGCCGCCGGAGTCGATAACTGCCGGATTGAGATCGACGGCGGTGATGAGGTAGTGTCTGTACTTGGATCATTTTTGGTGCTATGGCAACTCAAGAATCTGACTTGCTCCTCTCTGAATCGCACAATGTTTAGTCTTATGAGTCGCATGTTTTAGTAGTAAGTATAGTTGTTCTCACTGGCCGGCCATTCTGGCTCTTCTTCTTGGTTTACATACGTCAATCCAAGGAATGCTAGCCCTAAACACCCATGTAGATTGAGTATTTCATCAATCATGATCCAAATTTAGCCTACCCTAACAATTGAGGTAATTGGGACATGCAATTGCTCCTACGATGCACAAGAAAGCAGGAAAGAACAACAATTTACTATTTGACATCAAGAAAACATATAATTCGGAAGTTGGTGCTTTAAGGAAATATAGCCCAAGTTTGCCCTTTTAAGGTAATTTAAGTGATTAGCTTCATTATAATCATATTAGTTTTAATTTTAAAGGTTTGTTTATGTTTGAATTAAGTGTTATTTTTATGTTAGTACTTAGTAGTGCCGGTGTTGGTCCCAAGCCTGGATGAAAGGTGAAGGTTGATGTTTGGTTTGAAACCAATTACTGAAAAGCAGTTTAAACTATGAAAGAAGTCTTAGTTCCCTGTTTCTATGTGATACGATGTTATATATTCTAGCCTTAGTGGACATGCCAAAAGTTATCCTGATTGTTGTGAGAAATGGTTAAGGGTTTGTGATATAGACTAGATAATCCATCCCATGATTTTTATTTTAGCACCTTGGACGACTCGTTCTTTTTTTTTTTCTTATCGATTTGTTCAAGAAATAATATCTATAATTGGTTATCTACAACTAAAATGGTTATGTTTGATTGTTGCCATTGTTAGGGTGGGTTTTTGAATTTGACCTGCAGTTTAGGGTTTTTAAGTTATTTTGAATTTTAACTGCAGTTTGTTAGGTTTAATAGTCATTTTTGACTTCGAATGTGGATTGGGGATTAATTAATGGAGTCATCTGCAAGTCTCTCCCTACTCAGCATAGTGTGAAACCCCCCATTTCGACTCAGCACAAAGTAACCCCTGTTGGTGCCCAAAAAATGGTCACCAGCTCGTTGCCTGCGCGGCTGAACACGAGGTCGCCACGTGGCGAGATGGGAAGGACCCAAAGTCTGACTGAGTTACGTTAGTGTGATGTCACTAGGTAGCCCGTAAAGGCGGCCCCGAGCCTGCCTAGGTGATGTCAGCATGTTGTCACCATATGGCCCATGCAAGTGGCGTAAAGGCCACCTGGTGACATCAACATGACGTCACAGCCCGAGGTATGTTAGCATAACGTCACCAGGTAGCTTGCAAAGGCGGCCATGATCCCGCCCGAGTGATGTCAGCCTCTCGTCACCTAGTAGCCCATCCAAGTGGTTTGTGAGAATGAGTCTTGTATTTATGCAGCCTTGAGCCTGATTGGTAAGTGGTAACCCTTTCAAGAAGTTTTCTCCCATTTTATATTAAGCATTAAAAACCATTGTTATGGCTATCACTGTTAATGGATCACCAAAATCTTGGCTAGTTTTTTTCTAGGCCCAAACACTTCATCTTTGTTGCCTATTAGGTTGGTTCAATTGCAAGCCTCTATTTGTTCAACTCACCTACTTCACATTCGATGTTGAGTTGTTGACTATTGTTTTGAGAATTCAGAAGTCCCATATACTTGAAACTAGAGAAGTGAAGGCCAATACTGGTCAGGATATGTATCTGCAGCTTTGTAACACTGTGGTTGATGAAATAAATAAATCAGAACAATATTGTTATGTGGGATATAGGTAGAGAGATGGACAAGGAAGAAAACTATGCGATGTCATGTTGATTTTGAGACCTGGTGGATCTTTGCTTCATCGAAGCCATGTATCCCTACTTGGAATTGCCCCTACTGGGGGTGTGGACACTAAGTGCTGTGGGTTCCAAAACATGTTTCAAGGGTTCATCCGAACCTGAACCGGACTGCCAAACAGGTTCAGATTTTAGCTGATTCGAACATAAATGCCCCCTACCCAAAATATGGCCCAATTTGACCCAATTCACAGGCTGGGCTTGTTTCGGATCCAATTCGACTGAATCAAATTTGAACAAGGCTGAATCAGACTTGATTCAACCGAGTCAAGCCCTGATTGAATCAGAATTGAATTTCCGATTTTTTTTCCTTTTAATATTTTTGTGGCCAAAATGGCTGATCAATCGATTTGAAAATACGTACGACACTAAGACCCAATAAGCTTACTAACATCCATAACAATCAAGTCAAGACCAGTGTTGTCAAGGCGCAGTAAGGCGTGTGCCTCAGGCGTGTCTCGAGGCGAGGCGCAGTTATGCGCCTCAGACGCAGTCTGGCGAGGCGCGTGCAGCAAAGCGCGCACCTTAGGTGCCTTTGGCGCAAGGCGCACACTTTGATGCATTTTGGGTTTTGGTATTCAAGTTTTGGTTTTTTTTTTTATGATTTTTGTTTATTTTGGTTTTTTTCCGGTTTATTTTTAGTTTTTTTTTTTTGGGTTTGGTTTTTTTATTTCGATTCTTTTTGGTTTGAATAAAAGAGCCCAACTCTCTTTAGAGCCCGACTCTTTCGATTTGTTACTCAACATTGTTTGAGTTCTCATTTATCAGTTATCACTTATGAGTATTGTATGCATTTAACTTATGAATATGATGTTGGCATGTTACATAATAACTTGTGAATTATTATTCTCACTCAAATTGTTCATTTGATGGCCACTAGTTATGAGTTATAAGTATTGTATGCCTTTATTGTGATGATTTAATTGAATAGTGGTTATATTTCTCTTTTTTTATGAAATATATTTTTTTATGATATTTAGATTTTTGTACAATTATTATTAATTTTTTAAAGAAAAAAAATATTTTTGCGCCTTACACACTAAGGTGTGCGCCTTATTTGCGCCTTGCGCCTCAGGCTCCAGTGGCACCTTGCGCCTCAAGGACGCCTCGTCGCCTTGACAACACTGTTCAAGACAAGAATCTTGTCTTTTGGGATCATCTCTATGGAGTTAATCAGCATGCTACAAATCTGAATGTTTACATGGCAAAAGTGGAGGCTGGAGACTGATTAAATGACTTTTCAACTAATTATGGTAAAAGATTGGTCAAGTTCCCCTCTTCCAAAATTGGTAAGCAGAATGAAGTTCCCTTGGTGATTGATTTCCTAGATATGACCCCATTTTACCTGAAACTTCTGTTCCTTTTTGTAATCTAGGCAGAACTAGGAACATAGAGTTTATGTTTAGTGCTCATGACTACCTAATCTTCAGGTTCCTTTGTTAGATGGATCTGCAAGAGAATGGATGGAGTCTATAAAACAAGTCGGTTTATGTGCTGCACAGGACTGCAGTGGCAAGAACTTCGATAAATTGGCTCCTGTTGTCCATGAACCAATATGTGTATGGAGGAATGGTTCTTTCATAATTGCCTTCCCTTCTTCAAAAATTCACATCACTTGCGGAATTGATTTTCCCCAGGTACGTTGCCTTTTCGCTGAATTGTGAAATTTGGTTCTTGTACATGCTGCATATTGGTTCTTGAAAGTAAACTCAGTTTTTATTACTCGCATCGCTTGTGTAAATTGTAATTAAGTTTAGGCCAATTATGCAACTATGCGTAGGTACATGCTTAATTTTGTAGCTGTCCATGGGTGCTGTACTTGCTTTATGTAAACCATTGTCTTGCCAGACATCATAAGTTACAAAGAGCAATATAAGGGAGGAGTTTAATCAGCACTTTTTTCTCTTCCTTAATGATACTCTCTTTTGTATATTCTGGCACATTATTTTTGTCATGTTATACAACATAAAGATATTGATTTAATGTTAATGCTTGGTGAAGTCCCACTATGACTAGAAACCTACTTATCTCACAACAAACACCCATTTGTCTCATAACCACTCAGAAAATCCTAATTGTGCCACACAATATTCTCGTGAACCTGAACATATCACCAAGAAGGAGATGTTATTTTCCATGGGTGCTATAACTCTGTAATTGTCCACTACTCAAAAAATCCTACATGCATATTTCTGTAATCGATAATGGGTGCTATTATCTTGCTTTATGTAAACCCACAGTTCTATAACCTTGTTTTAGTATGGGTGCTATAATCTTGATTCTTGTTAACCCATTTTCTTCTTTAACTGAGGTCCCAATGACTAGAAACCTATTATAGAGCTACCATTTTTTTTGAGAGCCATTGATTGTCACCAAAAACCTTCCCCGAGTGGTTTTTCTGCAATGGCCTAGACATGTCACCAAGAAGGAGATGTGAATATACGGGGAATATGGGATTGTGCTAGATAATATTGAAATTGAGTTAGAAGAGAAAAAGCGACGACATATTAAAGCAAACCTTGTCGATCACATTACAAAGATACAAGAAATTAAGCTTAAAGGTAAAGTACATGTTTCTTCCAAGTTCCAACCCAACTGAATGTTAGGGAAAAGTTATCCAAGAACATCAACAGGAAGATGTGAAGGATCTTGAATCTTCCAACTCTTCGGGGGGAACCCTCACCACTGGCAGAGAGTCCATAGGACTATCAATTAGAGGAAGTTGATTGCTGTCGGGGGGATTTACCTGAGTGATCCCACAATGGATACTCATGAGTCATGGCCTCGAGAGTTTCCTATAGTTCAGCCAAGGAATTGATATTCCTATGGCCTGGAAATTTTGGGTTTTTGTATAGTTCAGCCAAGGAATTGGACTCTTTCAATCTTGGGAGGAGTCCAATGCATCTGGAAATTAGGTGAACCCCTCCACGATTAGGAAAGGGAGTCCTTTTTTCATGTGGTGGAACCTGTAGGACCCCGATAGTCCACTTGTATGACCTGCTTATAGAAAAATAAAAAATTAAGAGAAGAAAGGAAGAGGAAAGTGCAAAAGAAAAGGAGAAAAAGAAATGGAAGAGACGAAGAAAGGTGGGCGTCCTTTCCCTTTGGGGTTTGGAAGGTGTTTCTTTTGTGCTTTTCTTTCCTTACGGAAGAAGGGAATGCATCAACATATTGACACTGTTTCCCCCTTTTGATTCATATCTTTGGTTTTCAACATATATTCTGAAATTTCCTGAATGTTAGCCTTTTCTTTTTTTTGCTTTAATTTGTTTTGTGAGCATTTGTTTTCGGGATCACTGAAGAACTACCTGATATCATACTTAATGCATCAAATGTAGATGATAAAGTAATGTGCAGCATTATTTGATCTTTGGGGCATTGGCAACAGTAAATATTGGGTCATGAAGCATCTAAATCTAGTTTTTCTCTAATTTCAGTTCTGCAGATATATTCGATAAAACTATAATTTGGGTCTTAAAGAGTCCTTTCACCATTTCCCATAACTCTTGCATTAAAAGTTACTATTTGTTATATTTTTCCATGGAGTATTTTTCTAGTTGTAGATTTCTTAATTGAGATTCAAGTGATTCTGCAGTATTTGGCACAACCATCTCTTAATGTCACATATGATATAGGCTCCTCAAACTCCACAAACACTTCATTGAGCAGAATCTTTGCTGTGAATGCCAAAAACGGTCGCATGTTTCCTAATTAATTTTTCTGGTACTTTTTTGGCCCTCATTTCTGGTTATGATTCAAGCTTGTCTTTTGGCTTTTTTTCCCCATTTGAATTGCTTAATATGTTACTTTAAGTCTCTTGATCTTTAAAAGCACGTTATTCTTCGAGACAGTCTATAAATATTAGTAAACCCTTTGTTACCTTCTTATTTAAATAAATTATTCTTGCAATTAGTCATCTCATGAAGTTTCCTAGTGATTGTCTGAGTATATATTTATTACCATAATTACTGTGTTGCAGGCACCAGTTATTGGTTGTCAGTGGTTCTCATGTTTCATGGATGCCTCTACATACTCGGAGGAAATTGTTTCTGCAAGAACTTTCTGCATTTTTGAAGAGGTTCATTTTTAAATTACAGTTAAATTGGGTATCTCCCTTTATTGCTGTTAAACTGTATGTTACCTGGATCTTTATGTTAGCAAGTGTTTGTATTCTATTTGTTCCTTTTGTTGTTTACTTGTTTATACTATGTATGTGTCATTGTGTTGCATGCATTTGACTAGAATATGCTCAATTTCATGTTCCTAAGGTGTTATATTGCTGCCTATTACATATATACCTGCAAGTATAGACTATACGTATATACCCGTGCCTGGAGGATGCTTATGCACATAAGGTCACGCCTAGGCTCCAAGGCTCCCTTCGGGCGCCTAGCCTTGCCTTGACAACTATGCTTGAGATCTTGGGAAGAGTTTGAAATGGATTGGAGTAGTTGGGAGATGTAGGTGGGATATGGGGTGTGAATAGGACTGGAATGGGTAGTGGGGATAGGGTTGGAAAAAATCCCAATGTTTAGATTTTTGTACTACTGGTACCATGTGGTTGCACAGTTATTATGCAGCTGCATATCTTCTACCACAGTATATATGCGACCACATAGTAACTTGATTGCATGTGCAATTCCATGTGTGACGTAGATTCTTGCAGCTACATATGCGGGCATGTATGAGTAGGAATACGTCCGAAAGGATTTAGCGATCATAATGGATCATATGAATGCAGTCCATAACTTTCTATAGCAGAAATTCTAAAAGCAGTGTGCTGTTGAAGGCTAAGATGAAGGGATGTAAGCTTGCAAACTAGGTTTTGATGGAATGAATACTAGAACAAGATGAGAATGGTGTAAAAGTGCTGGGAATAAAGATGACAAAGATCAAATAGAATAGATAGTTGAAATGTCTCACTTCGCACCGCATGAAAGTGTTGCACCAAAATAAACTCGGGCATATCGTCATGGAGGACCAATGCGTCACACCATGGAAATCGCAGCAGCAACAACATTTAAGAAGAATAAACTCATTCAATTTTTCAGTTCATTGACTGTGGAGCTTTGAGACCCTATTTATAGATTACGGGAGTCTTTAACTAGGGCTAGTATTCCATCCTTGAGGAATTTGAATTCCAAAGGAAATAAAATGAAAACTGAAAACCATTAGAAATTGACAGTGATCCTCATCTAGATAGGATGGGCCTGCTGTACATGTTCTCTTAAATTTGATAACCGTGACTGATCCAAACAAGGGACCGAATGCTGTGTTAGGCCAAACATGGGCACTGGCTGCTTTGTTTGCTCTAAATTGAGGTCTGTGACCCTGTTTTTCCCAAACAAGGGCCCCACCTGTTGATTGGGGCCATTGTGGCTCTGGTTAGCTGTAGGCAGGCTCTGCGCCCTATTTAACGTGTTTTGTAGGCCCATTTCTCTTAATAGGCTCAATTATTCTTCAGAACAGCAAACATTGGTGTTTGTTCTTCCCTTTAACTTGCTTTCTTATTCCTCCGATTGCGGACTGGACCACTTTTTATTTGCCAAGGTTCCTCTTTAAGTTTGAAGGCCTCGTTCTTTCTTCTAATCACTTACCACAATCAATTTCTCTTGCTACTCTATAATCACGTAGTCTCATTTTTTATAATCATAAAGTTATTGCAATTTTTTTTAGTTCTAATTTATCTTTCTTTTAAATACTATTAAATGCTTAGTTTAATTAATTAGATAGTATTCATTTAGTTTTAATTTTTTGCAGTACTCATTGAAAAGCAATCCTTGGGGATTCAAATTGTTTACAGGTTGAAAGAATGCACAGTGCTGGTCTCATTCAAGGAGGGTCTACAGAAAATGCCATCGTTTGCAGGTGAGAAGCCTCTATATTTGTATTGATGCTACCTACCCAATGAATAACTTTATAGATAAACCCAAACATCAACCTTGTTCCAAGTATTTGGGGGTTGGCCTTGAAAATCCTTCACTGATCCTTCGTGTTAAACTGTTACATCCATGGTTGCTGCAAGCATTCTGTCACAATTTCCACCTCTGTTATCTTGGGACTTCACCTTCTCTTTCCCTTGCACACAAATTCAATATCCGGACCATACCATCCCAATATGTTCTTTGTCCTCAATCGTCTCTTCTGGCCGCAATATGTTATATATGACTTTTGTCCTCAATTGTTTCAGCTTCTAAGAATCCTTTAATGTGCTCATTTCTCACCTTATCCTCTTACTTTTAACATACATTCATGTTAACATTCTCAACACTGCAATGCTCATATTGACTTTGTTCACTTTTTGCCGACATTATGACCAATGTGACACTGCAGGCACTATTGTTGTGTTATAAGATTTTCCTCCAGTCTCAGGGGCATGTGTTAAGCGCAACCACTACCTTAAGCACTGCACCACTTAATCCACCTGATTCTAATATTTTGGATATCTTCATCTATTTCTTCATCCTTTTCATGCGTATCCAATGGAATTAATAAGATCACATTGTGGTAAGTCTTGGGTATCAATTTTGCCCAGAGCTTTATCTTGATTCTTAATACCTATTTCCATGTAAGTTGCATCCATATGCATCATTTTATTTCTAATGAGTTTAGGTCCTTATACTCCAATTCCCTCTGTACTTTTGATTTCGTACTCGACCCTATCCAATTCTAAAACTGTATCCTCTTTTAATATGAAAGCCCACTCTGTCCAGAATTTCACTTGTCTGACAAGTAACTACTAATTCTTGTGCTTGCCTCGTCTAATATATCCTCCACAAATTTCAATGTACTCTTCATGCACATCTTTGGCCTCTATATTATCTCTTATAGTTCTTTATCGTAACTCGTGAGCTTTTTCCAAGTTGAAAAAACGATATACGCATCTTTATTACCTCTTACAGTTCTTTGTTGTAAATTCAGTCACTATTGTCGAATTCCACTTAATTTTCACAAGGTCTTATCAACTCCAAAAGAAAAACCTTTTACATCTCTCTCTTACCGACACACACACACACACACACACACACACACACACACACACACACACACACACACACACACACACACACGTAATGCCCGTGCCGAACCTGTGCCTTTGGCACTGCAGCAGATGCCTTCGGCAGCAAAAAACATTCGGCATTGATAGATATTGCCATATATAGTAATTACCTCATTCTCATATCTCCAACAAAAAAGTCCAAACTTTGAGTAAAGGAAAACCACCCCAAAAGACATGACAAAAACTGTGATTAACCAAGATGGGCAAATCATTTCTATATTGAAAGAGAAGGGCCTTATGACTCAAACCAAAGCAATACCCACTACTACCCCTACCTTAAGTCAGACACAATAATATATAAAAAGTAAAAACATGGGAGTTTTTTGGTCTTTTAAGGGCAATTCATTTCTAGTGCTAAAATAACAAGATTATCCCCGCAAACATAGGAAACAACATATTTTTTATTTGTTGTATTCCCTTATACACGAGGAAAGGTATCATGTCCCACCCATTCCAGCAACACCCCCCCCCCCCCCCCCCCCCCAAAAAAAAAAAAAAAAAAAAAACAAAAACAAAAACAAAAACAAAACGAAAAACAACAATTTTGTTGTCGTCGTCATCTCTCTCCCTCCCATACCTTCCATATCCTCATGCTTCTCTCTTCTCACACATGTATCACACATTCATAATCTAATACATATGATGGTATTGTATTCAAGTTAATTTATAAATCTTGTTATCATTCGAATTTTGTAAACCAGTTCTAGGATCGTTTGGTAGGTGCTAATTTTTCGATCATTACTAGTCTATGTGGTCATTTTAGATCAAATCAAATTATATAACAATAAGTGGAGTACATTGTATTGTAAACCTTCTCCCTTGCATAAGTTGCATATAAAATGCTAATCTTGTTAATTCTTATTTGATAGGAAAGATTATAGAGCAATGGAAAGGTTGGTCCTTGGTTGTCTGATTATTTGATTGATCTTCTTTTCCAGTGCTACTGCAGGTTGGCTAAATCCGCCACTACGTTTTGATAATGAACCATGTCGCCACAAGGTTTTAGATCTGGTAGGGGATTTTTCTCTTTTTGCTCAGAATGGTAACCAAGGGCTTCCACTTGCACATGTGATTGCCTACAAGGTTTGTTTACCTTCAATGCCTCCTGTATTTTGCACTTGATTATCATATGATAATTATGACTTAACTATGTGCATAGAATTTAATAATTATTAAAAAAAGGGCTTAATAATTATGACCTAATCTGAAGACTTCTCACATTTGAGGGGTATTTACAGGGTTTAGATAAAATATTAAGGAAGAAATAAAAAATTTAGGGTTGTTTTGACTTTGCCCCCCAAATTTTGCCTTGAATTAGACTTTACCCCCCATATTTTCATTAATTAGACTTTACCCCCCAAAACTAACTTTTCCGTCAACTCACCCCCAAAACTTTATTTCTTTTCGGTCAGCTCACCCTTTCTCTTAGATGGTGAGCTGACGGAACAGTTAGTTTTGGGGGGTAAAGCATGGATAAAAATACCGGTCGTGGACAAAATATCGACCGGCCGAAAAAATGGTTCGAACCGGGCAGTACGAACTGGTATCGGTCTGAAACGGTTCATACCGGTGTGAATTGATTTTTGGTTTCAAAAAAATTTGAAAAAATAACCAAAAAATCCAGACTAATCTAAAATACTGGTTTGTGATGTTTTTTTTCATTAGTAAACTAGTTATAGGTATGAACCGGTCTTTTTAAGTTATAAAGTCACTGTTTTCACTGTATGATTCTAAATTGTGGAATTTGATATAGTTATTAAATTGTATGTGTTAGATTAGCCTAGTATTAATATATTATGCTTAGGGATTAGAAAACACAATTTATAACCATTGCACAAACATGAATTACACAACTAATACGAGTACATGAGTCATATTTTACAATTTCACATAAGATGATAATAAATACAAATTCATAGTCCCAAGACTCCTAACATGTTTAGCAAATAAAATGCATATCCATAACTTACAAGAGTAGAGAATTAGATATTTTTACCTACTTAGACTGAGTAATTTAGTACCACATGGAACTTCGGGCAGGCTGCATTCATCATCATCATCATCATTACCTCGTGGATGACCGAATGGCGGCAATGTCGGATATTGGAAGAAATAATACACAAATGACTGATATTGAGGCTCCCCGTATGAACATTTTCACCACAATTATTTGCTTTATTTTTTAAAAAAATACAAAAAAAGAAAAGAAAATTGAAAACCCCTCAAATTTGCATGAGCCGATCATGCAAATTTGGAGATGATGCTTATAGATCTAAGCATTGATGGCATAGATCTAGCCCATTTCAATATTTTCACCACAATTATTTGATTTTTTTCAAAAAAAATGCAACAAAACAAAAGAAAAATGAAAAAAATTATGAAAACATACCTTCAAATGTGGTTTTGATCTTGCAAATCCGAGTTTTTGGCTTCAAATCTTGCAAATCCAGCTAGTATGGAGGGTCACCTCATGTGGGAATGAAAAAAGATGCTGAAAAAAATGAAATCGGAATGAAAAAACCACCCAAAACAACACTTCATACCCGGTACCGGTTCGAACCGGAACCGGCCGGTATTTTGGCGATTTAAGCCCCGTGACCGGTATCGGCTGGATACCGGTGCGGTTCGGTCCGGTTCCCTGTTTGAACCAGCCGGTACGGTTCGTACCGGCCGGTATTTTGATCCTTGGGATAAAGTCAGCTAACTGCAGGGTTCAATATGTTTTGTTTGAATGAATTGACAGGTTTATATCTCAATATCAATTTATAGGGGTTTATATGTAAATAGAGAAGATTGTAGGGGTTGATTTGTAAAAAACCCTTTTTTTTTGGAAAATATTATTCATACCCCATAAATCTGTAATTAGCCCCCATTTCCAAGAAACTTGAATACACCCCATTTTTTTTTTCATACCCCATTCTTTTCCCAAAAATACCCTTCCCCCTTACACCCCACCTTCAATACACCCCAGTTAAATGGCCCGCCCCAACTTGATTATACCCCAATCAAACACATACCCCCTTAAATATACCCCAATTATATGCACTCTTGAATACACCCCACTCTTAAATAAACCCCATGCAGTTGGCTGATACTTGAAAGCACAAGTAGAGCTGCAACTTGGGCGGGCCAACCTGAACCCAACCCGAGTCCAACCCGAAACCCAACCCGAATTTGGGTGGGCTAATCCGAGCCCAACCTGAATCATTTCTCCTCGACCCGACACGAAGTTAGTGGGTCTGGGTCAAGGCTAAACGGTTTCGGGTCGTAAACGGGTCGACACGATAGACCCGTTTATTAAACGGGTCGGGTCCGGGTTTAGGGTCTGGACACGGTAGACCCAGGAAGACCCGTTTAGTATTCAATAGGTCATGTCGGGTCGGGTCGGGTCTACCAACAATCCGATACTATAATATATAAAACCAGTGGGTCTTTCGGGTCAGGTCGGGTCAAGTCGGATTGGGTCGGATCGGGTCAACTGAATAGATCCGGGTGGTAAACGGGTCTTATCGGGTCTTATCGTGTCTACCTTTTTATTAGCTAGTCGGGTACGGGTTTAGGATCTAGACACGATTAGTTAAACGGGTCGGGTCCGGGTCTAGGGGTTTTGGACACGACACGAAACTAGACACAACACGAACCCGACATGACACGACTCATTGCCACCCCTAGCTGCAACTTGGGCGGGCCAACCCGAACCCAACCCGACTTTGGGCGGGTTAACCCGAACCCACCCCGCACGGCGCACAACCCGACGGGTTGGGCGGGGCTAAGTTTAAACGAGCATTGGGTTGGGTTGGGGTACAAAAGACGCTGAGCAGTGGCTTTGGGGTTTGGGGTATATAAAAAAGGGCATTGTTGGTATTAAAGGATTGTTGAGTAAGTTATTGAGAAACGTTAGGGATACGGGGGCTAATTACAGATTTTTGGGGTATGAATAAAATTTCCCTTTTTTTTTGGTATAAACTTTATGAATGTAAACTATGTGAGACTTGGGTTCAAATCTAGAAGCTTACTGGTGACTATTTGTCAATTGTTCATAGGCCGGTCATTCACTGCATGCCGAATTTGTACGCCGCTTGTCAAATTTCCGCTGAGGTAAAGCCTGGTGCGCTTATAGTGGTCCGGCGGGGCGAACTTCCTCTCCTTGAAGGGGAAGGAACGGTGCTGAGAGTTATGGTTGCATGTTTTACCCTCCAGGCTCCAGGGAGTCGATGGCAGCCAGTGAAGGCCCTGTGTTCAGCAGCTACCAGTGCTGCTGCCCCTGTTGTGCACCCTATTAGTAAAGCAAAGTCTGAAGTCAAAAAACTTGAAAACTTGAGAGGGTTGTAAGTTAGGTAATTGAGAAGCTGAGGATTGGAGTGCGCTTCAGCCTTGCCTTGACTGTAATATTTGTTCAATTTTTTATTTTTTTTTAATTTTGTCAATATCATTTCGGCTCAGTGTAATGCAACCACTTGCTACTAGGGGTGGCAATGGGTCGGGTCGGGTTGAGACATAGGTATAAGGGCAAAACACCCAACCCGAACCCGACCTGTTTAATAAACGGGTCAAAAACTTAAACCCAAACCTGACCTGCCTAATAAACGGGTTGACCCGACCCGACCTGTTAAACCCGTTTACTAAATAGGTCTGGTTGGGTTGGCTCGGGTTGGGTCAACATAACCCATGAAAACCTGTCGGGTTGGGTCGGGTCGGATCGGGTTGACATGACCCATTTGGTAAACAGGTCAAGTCGGGTCAATCAGGTTATAAGTACAAACATGAACCCGACCCATTAAATAAACGGGTCAATCGGGTCAACCTGTTTATGACCCAAATCCGTTTAGGCCAAACCCAAACCCGCTAACTTCAGGTCGGGTTTGGATTGGGTTGGGGGGTCGGGTCAAGGATTGCCACCCCTACTGGCTACTGCAGTTGCATCTCAGCAGTCGAGAACAATGCTTCGATCCCGGAGCTTTATCTCTCACCTTGGTGGCAAGTTTCTCTCACCTTGATGGCAGGTTCATCTGCCATCATGTTCAGCTAATTATCTTAAGGTAGGTTTTGAAGTTTGGTCTATCAGGTGCCCATGCACTTACTGGACCAGGTCCTTTCCAAAAGAAATGCTACTCAGCCCGAAGATTTTTCGATTTCGTCGGACCGATTGACATGGCAGCGAGCAACTGGTGCCTGAAACCCTTGACGGCATTTAAGTCTTTTACACCACTAGTTGCATGCTGCCATGTCACTCGGGCTGAGCAGAATCGGGAAAACCTTTGGACTGAATAGCATTGCTCTTTCCAAAATAATTAAATATATATATCAAACTTATATAGGCGTGTTCCGGTGCGGTGTATGTCCGTAGTAGCCCGATCAGGGATGAGTACGATACATTGGTCGGGGTGGGATGCATCGGATGGCTGCAGATGCACACCACATGTCACATTTTATTCTCTCTCTCTCTCTCTCTCCCCGGTGATCGGGGATGAGTGCGATACATTGGTCGGGGCGGGACGTATCAGACGGCTACAGATGCACACATCACATTTTATTCTCTCTCTCTCTCTCTCTCTCTCTCTCTCTCTCTCTCTATATATATATATATATATATATATATATATATATATATATATATATATATATATATATATATATATATATATATATATATATATATATATATATATATATATATATATATATATATATATATATATATATATATATATATATATATATATATATATATATATATATATATATGGGAAAAGGGACACTGGACTTAAGGTACAGTGTCGTTGCTATACCTCAGGCATTGTTTTACCATCGTAAAAGTTTTAGAATTTGATAAAATTTGGTGAGTGTTGTCTAAGATAAGATGATCATCGTCACCAATTTTCATCAAATTCCAAAACTTCTAGGGGGTCAAATGATCGAAGCAAAATCAACCGTTGGCAACCACCGTTAAAATCTGCAGACTAACCTTTACTACCATCTTTACATTCCAACGGGATTACATTAAAATGGAGCCAAACCATATTTTTACTTCACACACAACGGTGGTAGCCTACATATATACATATAACCCGTAAACTCAGCACTAAAATCCATGCATCGGTTCCGCGACCGTCTCGTTCCACAGAGCAACCCTTTAGAAAGGAACCGAGTGACCGATAACACGAGAGTCCACATCTCTTGGTTCGACTTCGCCTTCTACGATAAAGTAGGTATCCGGGAAAGCTGCCTATGCTCCATTCCTTCTGTATTCCTTACCTATGACTGCTGAATCTTAGCCTCTCACACTGCGTCGTTGCCCTTGAGGATGTTAAACTTGCAAAGAGGGCAGGTCGCGTTGATCCGAAGCCATTTGACGATGCATGCGGAGTGGAAATGATGATTGCAGGGTAGGGCATGGAGCTCCGCTCCATCCTCATATGGTGTGAGGCATATACAGCATTCCTAAACAAGCAACATACGAGCAGTCAGACATCACATGTATGTGAGAGAAGAAGGAAACAGACATCTCTGTTCTTGATCAGGCAATGACATCACACGGGCAGGATCAGTTTGATACTTGGTTTTCAAATCCCATTCAACCAACTTTGCATTGCAGGCTTAGCAGCTATAAATAACAAGTCTTTTGTAGGTAGCAGAATCTCTAAGAGCTTGAACAACAAGAAAAACAAATGATTCTCTGTTTGGGGGTGGGATGCTCGTCACCAAGGGTGTCTTAATACCTCTCTCTTTTTACTCGGCATGTCTACCTGTTTCGGCTACTTCAGAAGAATTGTTGTATATGTTACAAGGCTAGGTACATAATCTGTTATCATTACTTATTCGGTAAATATGTGCATAATTTCGTCCAAGGTATAGAATTCGGGCCCGGGAAACAAACAGGCTTGGTTGGAGTTG
The DNA here is from genome assembly GCA_947650365.1 of Chamaelirium japonicum. NCBI lineage: Eukaryota > Viridiplantae > Streptophyta > Magnoliopsida > Liliales > Melanthiaceae > Chamaelirium > Chamaelirium japonicum. The sequence goes on along the minus strand of OX393549.1, from coordinate 122,269,019 downwards.
GGGCTTGGTCGATAGCAGTAGCGATGAAACTTGGTTCGAGTCAGACCGAGAACCAAACCAATCCAACCTCAATGGGCTGGTTTGGTTCGGATTTTCAGCTATCTTGGGTCAAGTCTGGTTCTTGATTTTGCAGATCCGATGCATATCTATTCGGTTCCAGGTTTGGGTTTTGTAGAACCGAACCTACCCGAGAAACGATTGTATAGACTCTGAGTGTATATAAGTGGTTGGTATATTTTAGTTTTTCTAACATAATATTTGGTATATTTCAACTTGATATTTGATAACTTGATGTTTGGGAGCATGACTTGTAACCTTGCTAGCTTATGTAACATGATGTTTGGTATATGTTAATTTGTTATCAAGTTTTATTTGATTATCCCATTTATTGTTTAGTCGGTAGAATGTATACCAAAGAAACCTTCTAAACCCGAACCAAACAGAAATGTTCATGGTTGGGGTTGGTTCAGGTTGGGTTGGTTCTGATATGTGGCTAAACCAAACCAACTTAAACCGAGTTGCACCCCTAATTAGCCGTTCACCAAAAATATTAAACAAATCAGAAAAATAAAAAATTTGGGTATGATTCAATCGGTTTGGGTTTGATTCAGACGATTTGGGCATGATTTGGCTGAATCAAGTTTGATTCAGCTTGTTTGAATCTAATTCGGTCGAACCTGATCCGAACCAAGGTGAAATGGATCTGAACCCGGCTGGTCGAATCCGAAGAAGGCCGAACTGGCAAAGCGAATCCGAATCATAGCATATTTGGGTTTGGAAGAAGTTTCGGTTTGGTTCTGTTGACATCCAAACCGTCGAACTCTCAAACCACCAATGTTCTAAAAAGCCTAAGCGCTAGTCGAGCGGTGGCTTCTAGCGCCTAGGCAGTGCCTAGGCATTTTTGTATTTTTTAATTATTTTTATTATTATTTTGATATTATATATATATTATATATATATATATATATTTATATATATTTAACTTCCTATAGATTCAAGATTATCCCAACTATTATTTTTAAAAGCATGTATCATTTACATAACCATAAACTCAAGATTAATAAGAGCAAAAGCAAGCATGATATTATCTCATATAATATCATAATAATCATAATATTAGTATATCCCAAACCATAAATTTATAATTACCAATAATAGAATAGCATCTATACACGTTCTAATGCCTAGACGACCGCCCAGAGGCCTGGGCCGCTTTTTTTGCACCACCTAGGATTAGACTGGGCGGTGGGGGGCCTTCTAGCGCCTAAGCGCCGCCTAGGGCGCTTTTTAGAACACTGCAAACCACGTACACACACATGCACGCACTAAGTAGTTAATATTTAATAATATAGAAGCCTGTTATGATGTAGATCATGAGTAACATCATAACTAGTATCTTTTCATTTAGATTTTTCTAATCTTTAACTTGAGAGCTATCTAATCAGTTTTAGCCGGTTTTGGCTGGAACTTGTCTAAAAGAAGTGAACAGTTAGAAAATATAACCCTAAGGTTGAGGAGAACTTACATGAAAATGTGCTGGTTGATAAGAAAGAATGAGGAAAACTTGGGAGGTTATGGTTATAAATGATCCTGTAGAGTAAAGTTACGTATATGCATTCCAATGACACTATAAACCAAAGGCATGACTTAAAAGTAATGACTGATTTTTCTTTATCTTGTTGACAATATTAGTGGATTCAGGTCTGTGTAACAGATATGTACACCCTCTTGAGCTAACAAAATTATTCTCTCTCTCTCTCTCTCTCCACTTCACTAGGTTGAGTCCCTGTAAATCCTAATTGTATCGAGATACTTAGGTCTCTCTACATGGGTATCAAAGCATGAAAAGACTCTCATCCATTGGTTCCTCCTTTACGAACAGTGAACATTGAGAGGCCTCTAAGGTAATATTTCTCTATATTCTACTAGTTTTTCTCTTGTTTGTGCTGCACCAATGGCCTCCAATTCTTCGGCCTCAAGCGAACTTTTCGTCAACACCCCGAACAATGCTCTAATAGGGGATGGACAATAGCCGCTTAATATAACCACCAAGAAGCTAACCGATGGAGAAAATTACCTTTATTGGGCGACATCCGTAGGAATGTATGCTTGTGCTCGTGGAAAGATGGACTACTGATGCAATACGATGCAATGAAGAAAATGTTTATTAGTTGAGCAGGCAGGGCTTACTACAAGGTATGATGCCGCACGAGAAATCAAATCAAACAAGTAACACAGGCATATACGATGAGAACTAATGTACTAATACCAGTCACTTTCAGTATTAAACGATAAAGCAATCCCAATAGTCCTATTGCAATGCCTAGATCAATGGCACTACAGGCAGGTAAGCGCTCAATCTCACAGTGGGGAAAAGCAGCCGGCAACGATAATAAACTAGATAACCGATCTGGTGAAACACGAAAATACCTGGTCGAAGAGGGACTTCCTTAATCTGAGTTGCCGATGATGGCACCGGTGCGTATGCCTCCACGCTTCTTCTTCCGAATCGCGGGAGGGGAAGTGATGTCGAGGCCCCTTTGTAGATTCCTCCACGCTCTCTCCTTCCGGGTCGGGAGGGGAGAGTTGTTTGTCGAGGCACCCGTTGCCGTCTAAGATCACACCGTGATCCTCAGCAAATCCGGCCCTGCACGCAGGACGAGGGCGCCGGAGGTGCGATACCAAGTGGGCAGCAGTAGGAGGGGAGGAGAAGCCGATCGGGTAGGGTGGAGAGAGGGACTCGAGGGCAGCAGGGCTGGATGGGGAAAAGGGGCCGGCCGGGTATGGATGAAGGGAGGGATCGGGTAGGGGCTAGGGTCAGGTGGGGGGTGGGCAGCGGCGGTAGGAGGGAGGAGAGGGGAGGTCGGGTAGGGGTCTGGGGTCGGCGGCGGTAGCAGCAGGGAGAGGAAGGGGGCGGACGGGTGGAGGTTGGAAGGGGGTTCGGTGGGGATGGGGTCGGGTGTGCAGGGATCGGCGGCAGCAACAGCAGTCAATGGGAGGAGGGGTCGAACGGTTGGGGCAAGGGTGGGATGGCAGCAGCGACAAGGAAGAGAGGGGAAAGGAGGGCCGGCGGCTTGGTGAGGGAGAGGGAGAGAATGGAGAATTAGGGTTTCCGGTTAGGGTTTCACACGCCTAACACTGGACCTAGGGTTTCACACGCCTAGGGTTTGGGTTTGGGTTTCACACACCTCGCCCTGAATTCGCTCAACACAAGTGTAGAGGAAAACATAAAATTTTTATTATTCATCGATCCCATTACATGTCCAGGGCAGGCCTATATAAAGGCTGCGATAAACAGAAGAAAATCCCTAACAACTGAGGTGGGACTAAATAACATAAAGCAAAACAAATAAACGACTACACGATCATCATCAACGGTGCTGGCTGTCTGATCACAGCCACAAGCTCAGGTGGCGCCTCCTGCGCTGGTACACGCGCCAGGGACGCTGCTCGATGTCCTCATCATTCTCCCGGGGTGGGAGAGAGCTCGACTCCGTCGAGTAAGGCTCCGTGCGGCTTTCGTATAGCTCCAGCAAGTCCGGGTCAAGCCGTTGTAGTTCTTCTCGTTCCATCCACGTATCCTCAGATGGGGGTTTTCCGCTCCAGCGAATCAGATACCTCCGAGTTCCACCGTCTTTACCAGAGACGATCTCGTCATCTAGAATTTTATCGATGCCGTTTGCTGTGGGATATGGGATATTTTGGGGAAGTGGAGGTAATGGGCTGCTCTCAGAAACAGGATCTAGGGTAGGCTCTACCAGAGGATTACTAGGGTTGAAATTTGGGCCTTTGTAGGCCACTAGATCTTCAACATTGAAGGTCGGACTAATGCCAAAACCCTCAGGGAGGTCAATGACATAGGCGTTGTCATTTATCTTCTTTAATATCCGGAAGGGGCCGGCACTGCGTGCATGTAGTTTCTTAACGGTCCCTGGTGGGAACCGTTCCGGGCGGAGCCGGACCATCACATAATCCCCTATGTTAAAAGTTTGAGCTCGTTTTCGGGTGTCGGCTCGTAATTTGTAGTCAGCATTGCTCTGCTCAATTTTGTTACTAATTTCTTTGTGTAATTCATGCATATGTGATGCAAATGCAGATGCAGACTCAGAGACTCTATGATGACTAGCCATGGGAATGAGATCTATGGGTTGTCTAGGTTTGAAACCATGGACAATTTCATGTGGACTCATGCCAGTAGTTCTATTAACCGATGAATTATATGCAAACTCAGCTATTGACAGTTTCAGATCCCAACTCCCAACGTGTTCACCCACTAATGTTCGCAGAAGGTTCCCCAAGCTCCTATTGACTACCTCTGTTTGACCGTCGGTTTGGGGGTGGAAGGCCGTGGAAAATTGGAGCTTTGTTCCTAACTTATGCCAGAGAGTCTTCCAGAAAAAACTAGTAAACTTGACATCTCGATCTGAGACGATGGTTTTGGGCAACCCATGTAGCCTCACGATGCCCTCAAAGAAGATTTTTGCTACGTGGGATGCATCGGAAGTTTTTGAGCACGGAAGGAAATGAGCCATCTTGGAGAACCGGTCTACCACTACCAAGACCGAGTCATGTTTACGCAGGGTTTTCGGGAGGCCAAGTACGAAATCCATACTGATGTCCTGCCACGGACAGTTAGGAACTGGGAGAGGGGTGTACAAGCCAGTGCTCTGCTTTCGCTGTTTGGCCAGTTGGCAAATATGACATCTACCCACATGTCTGGCGACATCACGTTTCAGGCTCGGCCAATAAAATCGACATTCAATGGCTTCGATGGTCTTGTTAACGCCGAAATGGCCAGCAAGACCACCCGCATGCAGCTCCCAAATAAGGAATTCGCGAAGGGATGTTCGGGGAATGCACAGTCGACGACCACGGAAAAGGTACCCGTTTTGCAAGAGGTATCCATCTATTTCGTGAACTGGGTCGTCGATTAGTGCCACATAGACCTCGCCGAAATCGGGACAAGATGCGTATTCGGCCTTCACTCTTTCAAAGCCCTCGACCGAAGCGGTCAACCTAGACAGGACGAACATGCGACGACTAAGGGCGTCGGCCGCTTTGTTTTCTACTCCAGCTTTATGGCGCAGGGTGAAGGTGTAGTCCTGAAGGAACTCGACCCAGCGATCATGCCGTGCGTTAAGCTTTTTCTGGGAGTAGATGTACCGAAGGGCTTCATGATCAGAATAGATAACGAATTCTTGTGGTAGTAGGTAGTGTCGCCAGTGGCGAAGCGATTGAATCACCGCATAGAATTCTTTATCGTACGTGGAGTATCGCTGTCGCGCTTCGTTCAGCTTCTCGCTAAAATATGCGACAGGATGACCTTCTTGGGAGAGAACGCCCCCAATGCCGATTCCGGAGGCGTCGCAAGCGACTTCGAAGACTTTGGTGAAATCTGGGAGGCGCATCACAGGGGCCTCAACCATTCTTCTTTTGATTTCTAGAAAGGCCCTAGTGGCCGCACTCGTCCACTCGAACTCGCCTTTCTTCAGACAGTCAGTGATTGGTGCCGTGATGGTACTGAACCCCTTAATGAACCTCCTATAGAAGGTGGCAAGACCGTGAAAACTTCGGACATCCCGGATATTTTTGGGTTCAGGCCATTCTTCAATTGCACGGACCTTCTCGGGGTCGGCGGAGACCCCGTTGACCGACACGACAAAACCAAGGAAGTGGACTTCCGTGGTGAGGAAGGTGCACTTTTTGGGATTGGCGAACAGCTCCTCCTTTCTTAGTACAGTACAGACTTGCCGTAGGTGGTCTAAGTGCTGCGCTCGGGACTGGCTATAAATGAGTATGTCATCAAAGTACACCACCAGGAATTTTCCCATAAAAGGGCGGAGTACTTGTGTCATGACTCTCATGAATGTGCTCGGTGCATTGGTCAGTCCGAACGGCATAACCATCCATTCGTACAGTCCGTCTTTAGTCTTAAAAGCCGTCTTCCACTCATCTCCCGGGCGAATGCGAATTTGGTGGTAGCCACTTTTCAAGTCAACTTTGGAGAAGACTGTGGCTCCAGACATTAGGTCTAACAGGTCATCTAGACGAGGGATAGGAAAGCGGTATTTGACCGTGATTTTGTTGATAGCGCGGCTGTCTACGCACATGCGCCAAGTTCCATCCTTCTTTGGCGTAAGCAGAGCTGGAACCGCGCACGGACTCATACTTTCTTTGATGAAACCCCTTTTCAGTAAATCATCGACCTGCCGTTTTAACTCGGCATGTTCTGTAGGGTTCATTCGGTAGTGGGGCAAGTTGGGGAGGCTAGCTCCAGGGACCAAATCGATGGCGTGTTGTATGTCACGCATCGGAGGTAATTGGTCTGGGAGGTCATCAGGGAAGACATCGGCAAATTCTCTCAGAACTGGGGCAACCTCTAGGGGAACAACTTGGGTGGACTCTCTAGGAACTTCCCGGGCTGCAAGGATCATGATCGGGGCCCCTTTTTCCAGCTCGAGGCTCAATTCTTTGGCCCCGATAAGACTGACGTTGCTGACTTTCTTCTTGGAGGTGGGTTGTTGCGCAGGCTGACCACTCTTGGGTTGAGAGGGTAGCAACTTGATCTTCTTTCCTTCGTGTTCAAACATACACATGTTGGATCGGCCGTAGATGAGAACATCGTTGTCAAAGAGCCAGGGCCGTCCTAATATAACCTGACCCACATCCATGGTCAACACATCACACCAGATCTTTTCCTGGTAGGCATTGAAGTTTATGGGGACCAAACATCTCTGTTTGACCTCCATTGCCGTGGAATTGATCCAGGAGACTTGGTATGGGCGGGGATGGGGGACTGCCTTCAATCCAGTTTTGGAGATCACGGCAGACGAAACTGCGTTAACGCAACTTCCACTGTCGATGATCACTTTGCAGTTCTTTTCTCCGATCCGAGTAAAGGTGTGAAAGATGTTGGAACGCCTCCAATCATCTTGTTCTTTGGGTTGGGACAATGCGCATCGAACAACGGCCAGCTCAGTGGGGGCCGTGCGCCTAAGGCAACCTAGGGTAACGTCATCACCCTCTTCATCAAAGTCTCCTTCATCATCGTCAGCTTGGTAAACAAACCCATCTACGTCTGTCTCCAAAACTTCAACAGGTGTGCCGTCAATGATGTTGATCTTGACGGGGCTAGGGCAGTTCGCAGCCACGTGCCCATAACCCTGGCACTTGTAACATTTGGTGAGGGGGCTGATTTTGGAAAAGTCCCTCTCGGAGCCTTTACCACGACTGTCCCTTTCATTGTTCCGACTCGTGGAGTCTGTCCTGGGTTGGGATTGGTTGGGATTGGGCCGACTCGGAAAGTTGCTCGAGGAAGGACGTGGGGCGTGAATTCGGGAATCTTGGCCCCGATGAGACTGGGTGGGCCTAAAGCTATCGAGATCTTGCACTAACGCGTAGGCCCTTTCCAACTCTGTAACATCACGAGCGAGAAGCTCGTTTCTCAGGTCCTCTCTTAAGCCAGACCGAAAGCGGGACAAAATCTGGACAGGGGTCTCAGTCCCTAGGACGTTGCAGCGAGTCAAGAACTCGTCAAACTTGGCGACGTAGTCCCTTGCTGACTTGTTGCCTTGAGTGAACTGATGCCACTGATCTAAAAGACGTGCTTGGTAGGACGGTGGCACGTATTTCCCCTTCAGTTCGTTCTTCATGGCTACCCAGGTGTCAATGGGATCTTGGGTTCGGGCCACTCTCAGGGCTTCAACGTTCGTCCAGTACTGACTGGCGGGGCCACTGAGTTTCATTGCAGCAAAACGGACCTTTCGTGGCTCCGTTAATGGGTACCAGGCAAAATACCGGTCCATGGATTGGAGCCAGTCTAGGAAGAATTGGGGATCATGCCGACCATCAAAGGCGGGCACTTCTAGCCTAATACTCCGGAGATATTGCTCATCCGGATCTTGATGGTTCTGCCAAGGTGGCCGAAAATCTTGCGGGTCCACGGGTGGGGGAGTTCGAGGTGGGACTTGATCCAGACGGTCAAAGCGGGCATTGGTATCGCGCTGGTAAGCAGCGAAGTTTAGGTTCATGGTGGCAATACCCTGAGCTAACTCAGCGAGTGTCCTAGCTAGGGCGTCGGGATCCATAGTGCAACTGTCAGACTCGCTAGACTCTCCTAACAGATATGGCCTACCGTTACGGGTTGGCATGCACACACAATGATAACAAATGCAGAAGAACTAATGACAGATACGAAATGCAGGGTTTTATCTCCTAACCATGCTCTGATACCAAAATGATGCAATACGATGCAATGAAGAAAATGTTTATTAGTTGAGCAGGCAGGGCTTACTACAAGGTATGATGCCGCACGAGAAATCAAATCAAACAAGTAACACAGGCATATACGATGAGAACTAATGTACTAATACCAGTCACTTTCAGTATTAAACGATAAAGCAATCCCAATAGTCCTATTGCAATGCCTAGATCAATGGCACTACAGGCAGGTAAGCGCTCAATCTCACAGTGGGGAAAAGCAGCCGGCAACGATAATAAACTAGATAACCGATCTGGTGAAACACGAAAATACCTGGTCGAAGAGGGACTTCCTTAATCTGAGTTGCCGATGATGGCACCGGTGCGTATGCCTCCACGCTTCTTCTTCCGAATCGCGGGAGGGGAAGTGATGTCGAGGCCCCTTTGTAGATTCCTCCACGCTCTCTCCTTCCGGGTCGGGAGGGGAGAGTTGTTTGTCGAGGCACCCGTTGCCGTCTAAGATCACACCGTGATCCTCAGCAAATCCGGCCCTGCACGCAGGACGAGGGCGCCGGAGGTGCGATACCAAGTGGGCAGCAGTAGGAGGGGAGGAGAAGCCGATCGGGTAGGGTGGAGAGAGGGACTCGAGGGCAGCAGGGCTGGATGGGGAAAAGGGGCCGGCCGGGTATGGATGAAGGGAGGGATCGGGTAGGGGCTAGGGTCAGGTGGGGGGTGGGCAGCGGCGGTAGGAGGGAGGAGAGGGGAGGTCGGGTAGGGGTCTGGGGTCGGCGGCGGTAGCAGCAGGGAGAGGAAGGGGGCGGACGGGTGGAGGTTGGAAGGGGGTTCGGTGGGGATGGGGTCGGGTGTGCAGGGATCGGCGGCAGCAACAGCAGTCAATGGGAGGAGGGGTCGAACGGTTGGGGCAAGGGTGGGATGGCAGCAGCGACAAGGAAGAGAGGGGAAAGGAGGGCCGGCGGCTTGGTGAGGGAGAGGGAGAGAATGGAGAATTAGGGTTTCCGGTTAGGGTTTCACACGCCTAACACTGGACCTAGGGTTTCACACGCCTAGGGTTTGGGTTTGGGTTTCACACACCTCGCCCTGAATTCGCTCAACACAAGTGTAGAGGAAAACATAAAATTTTTATTATTCATCGATCCCATTACATGTCCAGGGCAGGCCTATATAAAGGCTGCGATAAACAGAAGAAAATCCCTAACAACTGAGGTGGGACTAAATAACATAAAGCAAAACAAATAAACGACTACACGATCATCATCAACGGTGCTGGCTGTCTGATCACAGCCACAAGCTCAGGTGGCGCCTCCTGCGCTGGTACACGCGCCAGGGACGCTGCTCGATGTCCTCATCAACTACATCCGCGGAATCAAGGTGCTTCCTTTGGAGATGGATCCAAGCTTCAAGAAGTATGAGGAAGAAAATTCCATGGTTATGGCGTGGATATAGAACTCCCTTAGTTCTCGCATTAGTCGCGGGCTCATGCTCTTGGAAACGACAAAGGACCTATGGGGCACTCTAGCTAGGATGTACACCAAGGTTTGAAGTTTTGCTTAATTTTTTTTTGAAAAGGGATGTTACTCAACTCCGTTAGAGGGAGCATTTCTTGGAGGCCCACTTTGCACAACTCAAGGAAAAATGTGAGGAGCTGAAATACTATCAAAGCGTCAAGCCCAAGTGTGCAGAGGGTGCGACAACATACATGCTAGAAGTGGAACAGTACCGAATCTTCGATTTTTTTGCTGGCCTGAATCTCGATTTCGAGAATGCCCGTGTGCACGTACTGAGTGACCCACCACCATCCTCGGTGATGAATGAAAATGTCTACGTTCAAAACAAGGCTAGTCGTGGAGAGGTGATAGGCATCCCAAGTAGCACTCCTCTTGACTGTTTGGCCTTGATGACCGTCCAACATGGCGATCGAGGTGTGGGCTGTGGAGATGGACCTGGACACAGTGCACAAGATGACAAGAACAAGCTCAAGTGCGATCATTGCAGTCGCACTGACATGCCAAAAAACAATGTTGGATATCCCGTGGCCGCACTGGTGGCGACCCATGACGATCCCTTTTGATGGTGCACGTTGTTGACTCGGTTGCCTCTATGGAGATGGGACAACGTCAAGGACACTGACACACTTTGGCTATAGAGGACAACCCTAATGACATTGACACACTCTGGCGTGAGATTGGGGCCATAAAATTGACTATGTCCCAAGGGGGCTCCACCCCACATGGTGCTCCTCCATGGCATCCTCATCCTACCTTGTCCAATCAGGTACTCCTAGCACTGTTCCCTCTCCATCGATCATTGACGCCAACACCTCCGATCATATGACAGTCAGTCCTCTTCCTTCTCAACTTATTCCACTTGCCATGGAGGTGAAAGGATTCGCGTTGCCGATGGCACCACCTCACCTATCCTTTGGAAGGGGACTGTCAAGCTTCCCTCTTTTCCACTTACTAATGTTCTCTATGTTCTCTATGTTCTCAATTTCCATACAAATCTACTTTCTGTAAGCCACACTACCCGCAATTTGAGTTGTAGCATCTCTTCTTTCCTTCTCACCTCACCTATCACTTTCTCTATCAATCAGGCTCCATTTTCTCCTGTTCATTCGGATATCTGGGGACCGACCCCTTGTGTATCATCTTCGAGATATAAGTATTTTGTGACTTTTGTGTATGACTATCGTAGTACTATATGGTTATCTTCTTCATTCTCGTGATGACTTGTTTGTATGTTTAAAAAATTTACACAAGATGTTCCAAACCCAATTTGCCATTGTGCTTCAAATGCTTCGCTCTGATATTGGAAGTATTCAGGCCATAACATGAGTTCTTATCTCTCCAGACATGGCATGGTACATCAAACATCTTGTTCCTACACGCCACAACAAAATGGAGTGTCGACGCGCAAAAACCACCATCTCCTTGAAGTCGCCCGCTCTCTATTGAGCACAGTGCATGTTCCTAATTCTTTTTGGTCAGATGTGGGGTCCTTGACTTCCACCGACCGATGAGTGTCTGTCCACAAACTCATGATGTCTTCCTTCTTCCACCGTGTGTCTTTGGGTGAGTTGCTTTATCCATGTACCCAAACCTTATCAATCCAAACTTGATCCTTCCGTGATGAAGTGCATCTTTGTTGTGTATTTCCCTACACAAAAGGGGTATACAAACTCATGACGTCTTCCTTCTTCCACCGCGTGTCTTTGGGTGTGTATGCTTTATCCATGAACCCAAATCTTATCGATCCAAACTTCATCCTTCCGTGATGAAGTGCATCTTTGTTGTGTATTTCCCTACACAAAAGGGGTATTAGTGTCATCATCCTCCCTCGAGGCGTACTCTTATTTGCCGAGACGTCTCATTCTTTGAGGAGATGCCCTATTTTTCTCCCCCCACTCCTCTTCAAGGGAAGAATGTGTAAACTCGTGGTGAAGAGTCATTGAGCTTTCCCCGCTTTCCCCTACCATTGCCGATGGAGAGTATCGACGAGAGTGAAACTTGTGGCGACATCAACGAAGGATATGTACTCCGAGTCCATAAAAGGCGTCCTAAGCATGGAATCAAATGTTAACAAATTTCATACGAAATCACCGAAATATATCTTTTTTATAAGGATCCGACATAGAAATTGACCGAATTTTTAATAGTACTAAATTTTCGTCCGACATAACGAATGTCGGCCAAAATGACCGACATTTGACATTCTGTATTTTTTCCAAACAATTTCATTAAAAATTTTATCTTTTTTAGTAAAACAAAACTCATCTTTATCAGTGAGAAACTACATTTTTCCTCAATTTTGATTTTTTTTCATAATAGACAATATTTTACTGACATTTGAACTTGAATTGATCGAAATTTTGACAAAAATCCGATGAATTTCCACCGAATTCTTTCCTTAAAAAATACAAAATTGCCACCGACATTTAACTGAAATCCAAAAATTTTCCACCACAAGTGTCCATACATCAGTGAAACCACCAGTGTCTTCTTCCAATGAGTAATGACATTGATCTTCCGATTGCGGTAAGGAAAGGGGTGAGATCTTGCATTAAACACCCTATCTCCAAGTTTGTCTCCTACAATGCCTTATCCCCTACATATCAAGCTTATGTTACTTCCTTGGCTTCTATAACCATTCCCGCAGCGTGTCTGCTTAGACACGTACTTACCACTGTAAGTAATTATTTCCATTTAGCAATGAAATGTGCTAGACACGACTTCTGGCCAATACTTCTGGATGTAAATTGTCAAGTAGAGACATGTCGGTTTTTGCTAGGCAGTGGACTAGCAGATTTCAATACACACTTAGGCACTAAAAGGTCATATGAAACATTAACTTCAAGCCATCTTGGAGTACATCTTTATGCTAGATCACTTCTCTAATAGTGTAAACGGTCCTCTTTAAGACACCTTGTGCCGTCAGAGAGAAAAGAAGGTTTGCAGCACAAAGATCTAATTAAAAATCCATGTAGATCCCATAAACGAACAAAGAGAAATATATAGGACAAGATTCAAAAGTACTTTTGTTTCTCTTTCAACGGGGACAAAAGAGATTATAAGAGAAAGGAAAGTGGCGAAGAAGCTAGTTAATCTCACAGATGCATTGCCATTTTCTTATTCCTGATCTCAGAATATGATATTAGATTTTAATATATTCACTCGAAGAGAGGGAACAACTCAAGAATCCTCGTCTTTAAAAAATCTGACCTGAACATCCCTTGAAAAGGGAACAGAGAATAAATGAATAATATGATGAGAAGAAAGAAGACAAAGATGGAAATTCTATAAATAATGTAAGAAAGGGAAAAGTAGATGGGAGATTCTTCCTTGTTCAAGCCATGAAGATCCAATAATATATTTAATTGTTAGGGCAGCCACCTTTGTGGTGGCCAAGAAAACATTAAGGCCAATCTATGAAGCATACAACTAAGAGGCCCACTTGTATCAAAATTATGATGTTCATGACAATTATACGAAAGATCCGCAGCATAATGTACATTTGACCCTCTAAATGAAAGAACATTAAATATGAACATTAAGGCCAATATCTGAACCATACAACTAAGAGGCCAACTAGTATCAAAATTATGATGTTCAAGACAATTATAAGAAAGATTTTCAGCATAATGTACAATTGTCCCTTTAAATGAAAGAAAACATTTTTTGAGGATTTGCTCCACTCTACCAACCAGGTCCGCTCTCCTCACAACCAACCATTTCCTTCTTTTTTCCTTCCTCTTGTTCTTCATGGTTTTCTGTGGCAGCTATCTCCAGTATCCTACTTACTCTTCCCCCACGTTTTGCTTTACCTATACTTTTTATCAGATCAGATCTTGTGAGTCAACAAGGTTGCATCGAATACTGTTAGACATTAGTATTACATGGTAGATTCTGGGTGAAACAGGTTTACATTACATTGTGGGCCTCAGAATTGAATTACACAATGAGCTTTTTGTTTTGATTTAACTTATTTAATCCTTAAACACTTAGGCATGACTATTTGTTTGGAGTAATGCTATTTGAACAATCACCATCGACAAAAATTTTGACAAACCAGACCCATGCCCTGGTGGCGGGGCCCGCTTGGTGCAATGCACTGAGCCCTGGGCCCTGCCACCAGGGAAGGGGGTCTGGTTTGTCAAAGTTTTTGTCGATGGAGATTGTTCAAATAGCATTACTCATTTGTTTAACTCTGTTTGACCATATTTAATCCTCTTTAAGAATCTTAGTCCTCAGCAATTAGGCATATATCAGAGACTTTACAGAGGTTGAACTGAGGTATGCCTTTAGGACTAAGACATATTTTTAATAAAACCTAATGAATTTCAATTTTGTAAATAGGTATTTTAATCTAAGTCTTAGGGGAAAAAAAACTTGTGACCTACATGAATTTCTCTCCCCCACGAAAAACTTAAGAACAAAATGGTAAGTTCCAGATATATTCTCCAACATCAAAATAAACATTCCATAAGTAACATGGTAAGCTACAAGGTCAGAACAATGACGGAGACAACCTTAATCAGGAGGACCACTCTTAACATTCAAAATAGTATACAAAAGAATAGATCATGACACAAATAAAAGCTTACTGCATCTTCATGTAGAAGGACACGCTCATTTGTAGAGCTACCACTGTTATTTACTATGGGAATCATTGATCCTGCCCCTGAATTTGTCTTTTGCCCATCAGTATGCTCAGCATATCTGTATCTGGTAAGGATGCTGATATCGGCATCTGATGCACCTTCCTAGTTATTCATGTAGATAACAATTGAAATGAGCAGTAAGTTAAAATCCTATAAGCAGTTAGATAGCATCCTATTCCTAGGCTCCTAGTTGACCAGCAAAACTTACAATTCGTACCTGGCCTGCCAGCGCATAAAGGATTGCAATAATACAAGGCAAGCAGCAGCAAAGTGCGATCCCGATTACACATGCCAAAGCCACACAAAAGATGGCAAAGAATACATCGAATGCTAGAAACATAACAGACAACCTGTGTAAAGTCATCACAAGAAAGAAACTCAGTGATTATTAGTACTTGTTTGCGCACAGAAAGTAATAAGCATTTAAAAGAGCAGAGTTTTCAAAGGACGCATGTAACAAGCAATTTCATCGACAATCAGAGAGTTAGGGGACCAAAGAATCAGAAAAAGTTGTACTTGTGATAGAATGGTGTTGCTTCATTCAACTTTTAGTTATGTAGATCAAGGATACCTGGACACTCATTTAAAGGAAATGGAAGCTTAGGTGCAATTAGAGTGGACTCATTGAATAAAGTAACAATTACTATGACCTTCTGAAAGTGGTAACAGTTAATTCCTAGATAAAGAAATATGTCATTTACACCCAGAACCTAGGAAAAAGTGGGAAGGAGGGCGGGCACCACGCTAGTTTTTGTTTAGTGAATGCAACACTTGCATTTTTTATGGAAAACATCATTAACTTTGTCACACAATAACAATTGGGTTCCAGTAGCAAAATAAGCAATGGTCTTTTGGTAATTATCATTTTGTAGTTTGAAACCACCTTAGTGATCATCTTGATTATAAACAAGAATCAATATCTAGAAGTTTGAGAATACATATTTGAGTTAAAGGATTGGGAAGGTGTAAAGCTCACAGCTAAATCCAGCATATAGAACTAATCACAGATTTATGGGTAGGTAATTCAATACTGTCAGATAGTGCTAACACCTGCAGTCACTGCATGTTAGGAGCTGAACTCTAGGTAGTCGTTGACCAGCAGCCAACAGCTATAATGTACTGCTTATGATTTATGAGGAATAATTTATTGGTGTGTGAAGGTCCAAACTCTGACTATAAAATTTCTCTTTGAAATGAGAATGTTGTATTCAAAATAGAATGATTGAAGATATTGTGGGAAAAATAAATCCTTGTCTTGAAGCAAGTCTTAAAGGGACAGTACGTGCATGATACTGTTTAATAATATATGCAAATTGAAATGCCTGTCGAAAGTAATGATGTTCATTCACACAAGAGGTAACCTGGGGCAGTATTTCTCAATAAAACTTACCAGTAGAGCCTAGGAGCTTTTTCGATGAGAATTTCACCACCAGAGACCACCAAATAAAATCCCACTATCCACCAGATAAAGGACGCCAATGTATTGAGAGATTCACATCGTTTGACAATACTGTAAGCCATAATCAGCACTTCTATCAGAAATCATAAACAAAACAAACCAGCAACCTAATTTAAATATTAAACTGGAACTAATCTGAGAAAAGTAAGTTCAGCCAAGGAAGAAAAATAAGTTCAATCACTCTCTCTATTTGAATTAAACTAGAAGTTAAGAGTTTTTTTTTTTACAAAGGTAAAATATATGCATGGCTCATGAGGATACTTGGCATGAACAAGTTATTCCATAAATCCTACAGTATAAATACAATCTGAACCAACATTAGATGATTCAGAGAAGGCAAGCAGCAGCATAACCACAATTCTACTAGAAACAAGCCACAAGAAACAACAAAGTCTATGCTCATAGGTGAGCCATCTGGGGTAGACATGCTGTAGTTTCCTATGAGATTCAAGACCCGCAACGACCTTGAGCTCTCGAGAAGATATGATATGTACCTTATTTTGTGTCCTTACGACTGTGACACGTTCTTTCTCTTTTTTCCGGACAAGGGCATATTTGTGCCGGTACGAGGTCAGTATTGCTAGGAACTCCAGGCTATCATACAATGATATCTTAAGGGATGTTGGCATATCTATACATACTATATGCCGGTTTTTTTTTTACTATAGCTGCAATAGGACCAAGGATCCTCTCTCTCTCTCTCTCTCTCTCTCTCTCACACACACACACACACACACAACAATCCCCAAGCGGGCCAAAACAATTGCCAACTATGCAATTTGATGGCGAGGAGTGGGGTTTGAGGTCCCTCCCGACGTTGCCGGGGGCCCGTACGAGTATAATATATGTCGGGGGTGTTTTACTGTACGGGCTATAGTAACAGGGTCCTCTCTCTCTCTCTCTCTCTCTCTCTCTCTCTCTCTCTCTCTTACACACACACACAAACACACACACAACCATTCCCAAGGGGGGCCAACCGCTTGAACGGCTAGGGGGTGTTGAAGCCCCTCTTGGGATTGCCGGGGGTTCGTACTAGTATCCCATATACAGGTAGAGAAGTGATATTTGCATTAGACGGTTCGAAAACATGACTATGGCGTTAAATGACTTACTAATCTTTAGATATTCAAAATAGATTGAGTACAGTGTGGCTTAGATGAATTAAAGATTGTTTGTATCCAAAGAATTATTGACTAAAGTCAACCGGTGGTTAAGCACCCTTCGTGTGTGCGCGTGCGCACGGGTTGTCTATAAAAGGTTCTTTGATTTGTTCTCTAGTGATTTGATCTTGCATAAAGTTGTTGCAAAAACATAAAAAACCATGGATCCCTGATAAGTTCAGTGTGAAGGTGCTGATAATGCTCGTTTTTGGGGAATGAATACATTTTATGTGGGAGGTCTATGAACAATCAAATGATCTCTTAGCTCTTGCATCATCAAAAACATCAACGAGTTAGGCCCAGATAGTGAGGATACATGACGCAATCCCTTGGCACGAAGCCTTATTAACAATTGATAAGCTGAGTGCTTTTGTTAAAAGGACTGCCTAAGACGATCCAATAAGGTGGTGTGGTAGCATGTGAAGGCAGTTTCCTATCTTTTTGTGGACTTATTTTGTCTCCAACTAAGTACTTATTGTTGTTACAATTACTGCCTTCTTGAAGTATGCCCATTGTTATAGAAAGTCTTGCATTGTTGTACATCATCTTCTACAGCATGTTTAGTGCCTCCTACTGACCACCTCTTATTATCCTTAAGAGGCTTGAAGAATAGTTTTGCCACTTAAACAGATAGTTGTACTATTGTTTACTATCTTTTAATGTGTTCATATTTTCTTTAATGTTTTTGGTGCGTTTATTATCTTTAACAGGATATGCTCTACAACGTGCATAGAATGATAGAAATACATACTACGTAGCATTCATAACTAGTAGACTGCGTAAGGATGTTAGTCAACGGTTCCAAAGTGTATCCGTTGTTGATTTGTGATTGTGTAGAGTTTCATCACAAAATTCCACCATTTTTATGTTTAAATGTTATGCATCTACTCAACAAGAATATAGAAATACATGCTATGTGGAACTCGACACCCTTAGATAGTGCGGAGATGTGATTTAAGAGTTCCAAAGTGTATGCCTAGCTTGATTATGATTGTCCAGAGTTTCATTAAAAAATTCCGTCAATTGAACAATATCTTCATTTCTAAAAAACTGCAATGACTCCACACTGTTGAAATATTTCGAAGCTATATTTGCATATCATGTAGTGTCGAAATATGGATCCAAATCGAAATTTCGAACCTTGGAAACAAGAGCAGACTCATCATCGACTACCTACATTCAGATATTCCATAAACAATATTCAAACTCGAAGATCAACAAGACAGAACCCTAAAGAAACATTAACCCACCATACCTGACGCGATGCCCCCTCGACCCTCCACCCTCATCGTCGTCCTCGCTGTCGTTGATGTCGGAATCCTGCGGCGCCCAGCGCTCGCCCCCTCCGCCCTCCGGCCCCCGCCCCGAGATGTTCCGCCGCTGGTACTCAACCCACACGAGGCCCACGTGGACCAGGCACTGGAGAGCGTACCCGGCGGCCCAGACACGGACGGGGGTGTTGGGGCGCTCGTGGAGGGTGGACGCTAGAACCACGGCGGCGGCCACGGCGAAGCCGAGGTTCCACAGGATGTCGAGGGCAACGACGGGGCGGGAGTAGCCCCAGTCGGCCCGCCGCTCCTCCAGCTGGCGCGCCGCCGTCTCCCGCACCAGCATGGAGGACCCCCTCTGGCCGGACGCCCGGCCCAGGATAACCGCCAGGCGGCTCGGCCGGACCGGAGCGGCGACGGTTGCGGCGGTGGGGCGGAGCAGAGGCGCCGCCTCCTCGTCCATTCCTCCCCTCCTCCTCTTCTTCTTTGAGGTTATTTGAGGTTTGGTGCTGCTGCCGCTACGCTTTGCTCGTCGCCGGTGGGAATGGTAGGCGCTCGGACGAGCTTCGGGGTGCTTCTCCTTTATACTAGACTGATCTGTTGACTAGTTGGTATTGATAGCTTTTTTTTTTCTTTCTTTCTTTTGGGATAATGTGACAGTTTTTTTTTTCAAATTAATATTTTAAAAATAAATAATTATCATAATAATCATCTATTATAAATAATTTTTAAAAATGATCAAACTAACAATCCCGTGACCAGTTGGCGCCGAAAAACGTCCCGCCACGTCGGCTGTCTTTTTTTCTTCTGGATGACCGTAGAAATCGGTATCCCACATACTGACTTTAAAGTCGGTATTTCAAATACCGACTTCTATGTTCTATGGGTTTTTATGGATCGGCCTTCCTTGTTTACAACTCAGTCTTAGGTTTTGTGTATACTTTAACTTCTGCTTATTTAAAGTCGGTACGTGGGATATCGATTTCTGCGGCCGCCTAGAAAAAAAAAAAAGGAACAGTCGATGTGGCGAGGCGCTTTGCGGCACCGCCTCGCCAAGTGACTGTCAGTTTGGTCACTTTTGAAATTATTTGTGACAGATGGTTATTATGATAAGTTTTTTTTAAATGCTAAATAGAAAAAAAAAACACCAATGTGTCTAAGGTCTCTAACATTATATCAGTGTGGTGAAAAGGACAGCCAGGATATTGGTTTCATCTAAGGCTCATGGACAATAGAGCGGTGCGGTGAAAGAGGCCTCATGGGGCTTTCGTTACTCTTTTGCTACAGTGAAGAGTAACATTTGTGAATTTAGTATTATGAGTAGTTTTGTCATTTAAAGCGGATAAAAGTAAATAGAGGAACTTGCTCTAAAAGTATTTTTTTTTGAAGGGACCAAGTGTCAAGCCATCTTATTGTTTGTCCTTTATATTAAACCGGTATATTGTCAGGGACCTATTACCAAGTCCCCCTTCTCTTTTTTCTTTTTTCATTTCCTGACCTAAAAACGTGTCACGAATGTAGTTGCTGAAATGGATGCCCGCTGAAAGATATAGCCTATCATAAACTTGGGTACATTACAAAAAACTCCCCTGGGTTATACACCTCATTTCACATTGGTCCCGCAAATATTTTTTGAACAACTTGACCCTTGAACTATGTTCCAATCACCCCCTCCGTCAACTTTTAGCCATCAAACCTATTGTTTAACCCAAAAATACCCTTCCCAATAAGAGAAAATATTTATTAAAAGCTACTTATGCTGACTATGATGATGGTATTTTTGGAATCAAGATTAAGCTCAACAATTGAAAGTTAATCGAGGGGATGAACATGTGACGAAGCATAGTTCAGAGGGGCAAGTTGTCCAAAAAAATATGTGAGGACCCAACGTGAAATTAGGCCTATAGTTCATAGGAGGTTTTTGTAAATTTTCCTAATTACTATTAGGGGATCAATAGGTTGGACCCAAGTGTAGCAAAGAATGATGCACCTCAATGGTGTTTGACCCCCTCAAGAGATTTTAGAATTTGCTAATTTTTGGAGGATATAGTATCTCTGATAAGGTGATCAACCTCACAAAAAATCAATAAATTCTAAAACTAAGTGATCATAAAAATTATAGAAACTTTGACCGTCTATTTTAAACATTAATTTAAATAGCATATTTGTTGCCCCTATAGGTTTTAGAATTTGTTATTTTTTTTCTAAGGATGATCACATTTTCATATATAGTACATCCTCAAAAAAGGTGCAAATTCTAAAACCTATAAGGGGCTCAAACACCATTTGGGTGTAGCAAAGACGCTCCATCCGAGTCTAGGAAATTTTTTTTACTGTTCTCATCTTTTTTATCTACCTACATGGTTATTAACGAAAAACTCCCAACTAGCCGACTTCGAAGCTAACAATGAAATGACCGAAATGCCCATGAAACAATGAAACTTCAGCGAAGTGGAGACCGATATCAGGGGACAACACGTGGCTTCATTGGCCCCCCACTTTTTGGGTTAAAATCTCGACGAAATGATCATGAAGCGACGAAACTTCGATGAAGTGGATGGCTACAGTAGATCACATAGATTTTAGGAAACCATGATGCTCCGTGATCGCGTGATTCCAAAGGATGGCGCTGTAGATCGCGACAAGGCAGTGGGAATGCATTTGACATCAAGCCTAGGTAGCACGCGATTAAGCCTCATGTCCCTGCGTGTGTTGGATTGTGGTACAACTGGAGATCCGAAGAGAGATGAACTGTTGGATCACAATCATGTGGGGATCTCTCGATGGATCACCAAGACTGATTGGAATCTCCTACGCTGCCATGGAACAGATGCCACACACCGCAAAGTTAACGATGAGACGAGATTGGGATCTCAACGGCACTGCGACTATTAGAGATAGGCAATGGTAGATTCCAATGGCTCAATGTGCGATATGGTGATAGCTCTAATACCATGTTAACATGGGGAGAAAAACAACAAGGGGTGTCGTCACCTATAGGCGGGAATACCGCACAATTAATAAAAGAAAAAAAAATACAAAAAGCAAATACAATAATAAGTATATCTCAATCTTATAAACATTCCATGTATTTAAATTTATTCATTAATTAACACTAAGATTCTATTATTCTTTGGTCTTGTTGCAATTTAAGCAATTACCTTGTCTGCATGATGGCATATTCAAAGGAGGTAATTTTCCTGGAGAGACCTAGTTAGAAGTGAACTGAAGAGCTTGTAGTCATACCTAGTACCGTGGGTGCCCAAAATAACTCATGCAAACCAAAACCATCCATGGTCTCAAGCTTTAGTTTTCTTGATACCCTTGTTGAGGTAGTCCACCGGTTAGTCCACACCGATAAAGGAGGCACCCATCGTTCGCTTTATATACCTTTTGTGAACCGCCCCTTACAACTCGGCCGGGTTTTGGGATGTGAGGGTATCTAACATGGTATCAGAGCTGGGTTCACCGTCTCCCTCCGGGTGCGGCCCCTTCCGATTATGTCTCACGTACTCCGCGTGCTCCGCTTGAGGGAGGGTGTTGAGGAAGTTCACCGGTTAGTCTCACATTGGTAAAGGGGGCACCCATCGTCCGCTTTATATACCCTCCGTGGACCTCCCCTTACAACCATGGTTTTGGGGCATGAGGGTATCTAACAATCCTTATAACTTGCTGTGAAATACATCCCTAGCCTGTGCGTAGAAATATGGCACGAAGTGGGGTGATGCGCAACCTTCGATGAGGAGTGTTGAGCGGATAGTCCCACATACTATCCCTCACAATCGGTTTAGAGGGGGCATGAGATTAGTGACATGGTATTAGAGCTAGGACCCATCCTGTGTCCCGTATCTGTGGTCCCGTGCCACCTGCTAATGCCTCTTTCTCCATGTATGGGTAAGTTTTCGTTGAAGCCCGCACTGTGTGCGGGTGGTGTTGAGGGATAGTCCCACATAATATATTTTTTTCTTTTCGTTTTTAATTAGATATTTATGTTCCAACTCCAGTACGAACGGCCATGCAATCATCGACTTTGATGAACCATAATCTTTAGGAAGTGTGTATGCACAGAAAAAGATTCGGGTCGTCTTTATTGCAAACACATGAAGATTACAGATGTTGGGACCCGGGGACTCGGGGGTGGTGAGCCGGGTGCGGCGAATATTTGATCAGGAAATTGTGGGAGAGATCCTCTGGAGGGTCCCTTTGATCCGCGTCTCCACGTGGTATTCGTGTGAGAGCTTTGAAGAGGTTGTTCATGACAGAGGTCTTTATAGGGTGAGGGTTTCTTGAGAGGCTAAGGAATATCCACCGTTGCTTTTGTCCCTTCCGTGCTTCGCGCTTTCTCGGCTAGGGGGTTTTTGCCTTCGTTCCTCGATCTTCGTATCTTCCTCTATCCTTGCTAGACCTCGGCATCCTTGATCGTCGGTTCGCGACATCGATCGTGCTTTTGGCGTTGGCTTTTGCTTCGGGCGTCTGGCTCTGGCTTTGCTTTGGTGTAGCTCTGGCGCCGGCATAGCTTTGGCGTTTAGCACTTGAACATAGAAGGGGCAGAGACTTACGGTGCTTTCATTCTTTCGGACTTCGCGTCGTATCAGCTAGAAGTGCGTTGCTGTGCTCGTGATCCTTCGTAGTTGCTTGGCTTCAGCACGTGCGTAACTTTAGCACGGGTGTAACTTTGGCTTTGCTCTGGCTTTAGCTTTTGGCTTATTGCGTCTGGTTCTGGCTTAGCTTTAGCTTCTTGCGTCTGGCTCCGGCGTTGCTTTGGCGTGCTCTGGCGTCGGCGTAGCTTTGGCATATAGCTCTTGAACATAGAAGGCGTAGAGGCCTGCGGTGCTTTCGTTCTTCTGGACTTCACGTTGTATTGGCTAGAAGTGTGTTGCTTTGCTCGTAATCCTTCGTAGTTGCTTGGCTTCAGCACGTGCGTGGCTTTAGCGCGAGCGTAGCTCTTGCTTTGCTTGGCTTTGGGCTTTTGCTTTTGCTTTTGGCTTTGGCTTGATCTTGATCTCGAACGGCGATGGCAATATCTTCGAATCTTCTTTATCCTTCTAGCTTTATTTTGGTGGAGACGGTTATGGCATCGGCTTTGACTTCTCTTCTTCTCCGGGCTATTTTGGCGTGATCGGAATTGAAAGCTTCTTTTGGAGATGGCGGGTGTAGCACCGATCTCTGTGCGACGGTTGTAGCGTCGGTTTTGCTTCTCTTCTTTCCCGGGCTTCTTTGGCGTGATTGGGTCGAAGGCTTCTTTGAAGACAGCAAGGGTAGCACCGATCTTCGTGAGACGATTGTAACGTCGGCTTGACTTCTCTTCTTCTCCGGGCTTCTTTGGCGTGATCGGAGTCGAAGGCTTCTTTTGAAGACGGCAGGGGTAGCACCGATCTTTGTGCGACGATTGTAGCATCGACTTGACTTCTCTTCTTCTCCGGGCTTCTTTGGCATGATCGGAGTCGAAGGCTTCTTTTTGAAGACGGCAGGGGTAGCACCGATCTTCGTATGATGGTTGTAGCGTCGGCTTGACTTCTCTTCTTCTCCGGGCTTCTTTGGCGTGATCGGAGTCGAAGGCTTCTATTGAAGACGGTGGGGGTAGCACCGATCTCCGTACGACGGTTGTAGCGTCGGCTTTTGTTGATGAAGATGGCGAGGGTAGCACCGGCTTCAGGCCTTCTTCTCCAAGCTTTCTTCTTCGTGCGAGGAGTCGATGCCTTTGTTGAAGACGACGGGGTGTTGTCGGCTTCGATCTTCTTCTCCGGCCTTTGCTTATGGCGTCTTTGGAGTTGATGAACATCGTTGGAGACGTCGGAATGATGACGACTCTGGGCCTTCTTCTCCAAGCTTTCTTCTTCGTGCGAGGAGTCGAAGCTTTGATCTTCGAGTGCAAGGTCTTCACGTTGATGAGGACTTAGATGGGCTAAGTGTTCCTGTAGGATGCGCTTGTCATGCCTCGTGAAACCTTCGGTCTTCAAGCGTTAGAGCTCCTTTTTGCAGAGCCTTTTTATCTTCAGCTTTCGACCCTTGATGCCTTCTCCCACCCCTTCTATTTATAGCAAAAGGAGGGAGGTTGGAGGAGATATGGTTGCGATTTTTTAGTTGTATCTAATATCTCCCCCATAAATATCAAGATATTGTTCCTCTATTTAGGGGGAAACAAACTTGATCCCTTTCTTTTTTTGTGGGGTTGGTTATGGGCAAGATTTGACTTGATCTTTGAAGATAAGTTGTCATCTTTGCACCTTCCGATTGCATGGCGACACGACATCATCTTGTCCGTCGGATCGAGGGATCGTTGCGGATCTACGGTTGTGTAGACGTCCACGCCACCTCCCCCCGCATCGAGGCGGTTAGGATTTTTCTTTTCTTTTCTTTTTCTTTTCTTCCCCTTATGACCGGCCACACCTCCCCATGGGAAGGGGGCACGGTTTTCAAGAAAGGGGGGCCGGTGGACCCCTTTTTGAGTTCGGGTTGCGGGTCCGATGGGGCCCGTTTGCTTTGAGTCAGGTCTGTTTCATATACGAGCCGTTGTGTGCGAGCCGAGTTCGCATGCGAGCCGTTGTGTGTGGGCCGAGTTCGCATGGGCCATTGTGTGCGGGCCGAGTTCGCATGTGGGCCATTGTGTGCGGGCCAAGTTTGCATGCGGCCCGTTGTGTGCGGGCCGAGTTCGCATGTGGGCCGTTGTGTGCAGGCCAAGTTTGCATGCTGGCCGTTGTGTGTGGGCCGTGTTCGCATGTGCAGGTCGGGTTCGACCCGTGGGCTAATTTCAATGCCCACAAAGTGATACTGAAGTTGGCTAACCTTAGGGAATATTTAGTTTTTTTTTTTTTGGGTACTGGAACTGATGACTACAACCTGTCATCAAGGTCGGAGTCATCAACGAACTCCGGAGGCGCCACATGCTGGTGCAACAAAGAACCACCACGGCAGGAACAAAGGGAACAAAGCCCCAAGGAGACGCAACCGCTAGGCGTAACTGACTGCAAAGCCACGATTGGATGAGACGCCACACAGACGAAGAGCAGATCCGCCGCACCGGCTGGAGCATACCTGTCCGTCGTTCCGATAGGAGATCGAAACACATGATTACACAACAAAACCCTAACAAAAAAAAACCCAAATACCTGGAGCCAAACAAACTTCTAGAGAAACAACCCCACCAACGGCACGGCTGAAAAGTAGAGGAGTTGCCATCACTCGCTCTGTTGCCGATTCCACAGTCGCCGCCACACTCCGCCGAGACCCGCACCGACGAGTTGAAGGAGGGGATCTAAAAAGATCCTTCGCCGGAACCTCCGCCATAGATAGGCCAGGGCCCAGTTCGGGACTTTGAAAAACTTGTAGGAATTTTGAAGTGCACAATAGTTATTTGGACTTTTAAAAGTACATTTTTAGTTGTGTTAGTTGTTCGCAATTCCGGATGAACTTTGCAACTGAGTTCTAAAACGGAGAAATTGATAGTCCTTAGTAAGAACTATACTTGCTCGGTATCCGTGCCCGTAGAGCCAGCACACGGCGAAGTTGCATGCTTGGATTGGTGAAGAGTAGGGTCAACTTATTTAGGCAATACCCAAACCGATCCAACCTTGATTGGTTTTGAGGATTTTCAATCCGATCCAAACCGAACTGAGATTAGAATCCAATCTAATTAAAATCGATTTGGATTGGATGGTCGGTTTGGGTTTTGGCCCATTTGTGTATTGGACTTTTTTTTCTTCGATAAGAACCTAACTTTAATTTAAAAATAATAATTATTTTCAAATAATTAGTGATTGGGCTTTTTAAAAACGAACACGATTGGATGGGTTGACAGATTTGTAATCTAAAACTGACCTACACCTCTATCCTTGCTACCAACAACTTTTACAATACTAAAATGTAAAAGTTGTTGGTAGCAAGGGTAAAGGTGTAGGTTAGCTTTAAATTACAAACCCGTCAACCCATTCAATCGTGTCGGTTTTTAAAAAACCCAATCCAATGAGTGTGTCGAAACCAATCAAAATCAACCGATTTGGTTTGGTTTGGATCCTGCACACCCCTAATGAAGACATGTGGACCCCACAATATTAAAAATAGGGTTATTTGGACTTACCCTTCTAAACATTTAGGTGCCAAGTAAAATACCTCTCAAAATTTTCAACCTTAGCTTCAGAGCCTTCACTCCTCTGAAATTAAATGAACCGTCTGAGCCTCATCTCATTTGTCGAGTCAGTGCTGACTCAGCATTGCTTGGGCAGCTGATTGACTATTTTGTCCCTTATTTAAATTAGACTCGTCTTTCTTTGTTTATTCATTAATTAGGAGTAACCCCTCAACTTAGAAGCCCTCGATTCAACAAGAAAAATGACCTAAGTTCCAACTTGGGGAGCTTCAATATGGGGTTACATGGCCAAAACTTAAGAAATCGAGGATTTTGAGAGATGTTTTATGGCATGGTTTTACATTTGAGCCGTGTTTGATCCTTCGTATCGACCCATTCTTCACTAGGGTTTGGAGCTTTCATCTAGGGTTTCAAGCTTTAATGGAGTTTAGAGTAGACTGATCGATACCTGATGCAGTAAAACCCTTACAAGATTTATTTTGTACTTTTTATATTGTGGGGGCCATACCTCTTCACGTGTGCTGAGCTGCTAAAGTAAAGTAATTCGATACCCGATGCAGATACCCCAAAACTACTTCACATACCCCGTTTCCTCTCAAAAATTTGTTCCCACCTTATACCCCCTACCGCTTTTTAACCGAAACCCCAAATTAGCCCCACCTACTTCCTTCCTCCCCTTCCACACTGCTGGAGATGACACTATTAGAGCCGCCACCCTTCCCCTCCTCCTCTTTCCCCTCCATCGCCGCAGGAGCTGCTGCCTGCACTCGTTAAGGTTGCCGTCGAAGCCACTTCCTCCCTCCTCCATCTTCCCCATAGCCACCAAATCCCTAACCAACCCTAGAGCTGCTAGAGGTGGAGCCTGGGGATGCTCACTGGTTCATGTGCCAGACGGGAGGATGCTTGTCGAAGACGGAGCCCACATCCCCACATCCTCTCTCCTCCTCCTCCTCCCTTCTCCATCCATCTTCCCCACCATCGCCGAAGCCTAATCCACCCCTAGAGCCATCGAAACCAGGGGATGCTCGCCGATCTGTGAACCAGACGAGAGGATGCTCATCGGAGATGCCCTCAGAGCTGGATGTGAGGATGCTGTGGGGTAAGGGGTTACGTCATGGGTATGTGATGGGGTAGATGCAGCAAGGTATGGGATTAGAGATGAGGTAGATGCAGCGGAGTAAGGGGTTACAAGGTGGGGTTAGCGATGGGGTATGAGGAGGGGTATACTATTCATCAGAATGAGTTTCAGTTGGTGAAGGAGGAGCGGAAGGGAATTAAAACGGTGTTACGAAGAGAGGGGGAGAGAGAATAGGTTTGGGGAGAAAAACTCCTTATATTATTTCATCAATCTCATTGTTGTTACATAAGACTACCTCTCTTTATATAGAGATAGAACGCACACCATTATATTACCACAACCGAGGTGGGACTAATAGAATACTAACACACTACATATAATACCCCCCATCAAACTGATGTAAGTTATAAACCGACATCAATTTGCTTAATAAAAGAAAGGAGAAAGAAAAAAAAAATACATCAAATAACCCATTCTTTTATGCTGTAAAGTAAAGATAGTGCCAGGGCGACCTACAAGCAAGTTGTCTTGGAAACCCGATTGACCTGCAAGCTGGACAACCGGGGGAACCCGGCCAACCTGCAAGCAGGTCAATGGGGAGAATTGACAATGATCACCAAGGATCGGAGCAGAGGAAATCGAAGGTGATGGAAGCCGGCAATAAAGGAGGCCAAAATGAGAGAGATCGGCTAAGAAAAGGTGTGAATGCGTGAGACCTCATAGGAGGCAAGCACCCGGCCGAAGGAAGTACTTGACACCTCTTAGAAGATCTCAATCATCACAGACAAAGAAGAAGGAGAGAATGAAGAGTCATAGCTCTAGTTTCGGTCACATGACCAAGGAAAGGAAGAGGATCCGAAAGCCGACGTAAGAGTGACCGGAACGAGAGAGGATCCAAAAGCCGGCACAAGATAAGTATGACCGGAACGAGAGAGAATTCAAAAGTCGGCACAAGACAAGTGTGACCGAAACTAGAGAGGATCCAAAAGTTGGCACAAGACAAGTGTGACCGGAACGAGAGAGGATCCAAAAGCCAGCACAAGACAAATATGATCGGAACGAGAGAGGATCCAAAAAGTCGGTACAAGACAAGTGTGACCGGAACTAGAGATGATCCAAAAGCCAGCACAAGACAAGTATGACTGGAACGAGAGAGGATCCAAAAGCCGGCACAAGATAAGTATGACCGGAACAAGAGAGAATCCAAAAGCCGGCACAAGACAAGTGTGACCGGAACTAGAGAGGATCCAAAAGCCGGCACAAGACAAGTATGACCGGAATGAGAGAGAATCCAAAAGCCGACACAAGAGTGACCGAAAAGAGAGAGGATCCGAAGGCCGGCACAAGAGTGACCGAAAAGAGAGAGGGGATCCGAAAGCCGGTACAAGACAAGTGTGACCGGAGAGAGAGAGAGGATCCAAAAGCCGGCATAAGACAAGTATGACCGAAAAAGAGAGAGGATCCGAAGGCCGACACAAGACAAGTGTGACCGAAAAGAGAGAGGATCTGAAAGTCGGCACAAGACAAGTGTGACAAGAAAGAGAGAGGATCCGAAAGCCGTCACAAGATAAGTATGACCGGAAAGAGAGAGGATCCGAAAGCTGGCACAAGACAAGTGTGACCGAAAAGAGAGAGTATCCAAAAGTTGGCACAAGACAAGTGTGACCGGAAAGAGAGAGGATCCGAAGAGTCAGCACAAATGTGACCGGGGAGAGAGAGGATCAAAGGGTGCAAGGTGGACCGGTAGGGCACAGAGCGCAAAAGTACCAAGGAAGCGCAAGGGCACAGAGCTTGAGGCGGGAGAGCAGGTGAATAGACAAAGTGCAAGGGCATAGGGTGCAAGGCGGGCTGACAAAGCGCAAGACACAGCAGACCGACAGAGTGCAAGGCATAGACGACTGAACTGGAAGAGCACATGTTGTGGGGGGAAAATCTTTGTGCCGATCTGAAGACTTCACCTCACCAGTCAATTGAAGTCGAATAGGAGATCGTTGCCCGATCTGTTGGTTGCAAGATATGTTCGAAGGCTGAGGCCTTATAGACTTTGAGTTGGTTCTTTAGATGTGCAAACAAAGAGAGATGCAATCAGAGAGATTTGACACGAGAAGTGATCTCGGAGTTCAGCCGAAGCTTACGTCTCCGTGCTATAGGGAGCAACCCGAATTCACTATCACTTTGCTCGAAGTGACCTCGACAGGTCGAGTGTCACTGAAGTCTCTCCTATCTCTTCAGAGACAAGAAGAAGATCGAGGAGAGTTGAAGGATGAGAGGGTTGGAACTTCCAGAGCTCTGATTTCTGAAATCAGATATCAGATGATGACACTGATCTTTCTCTCTGGATTTGGAACTGGATTTGAAATCGGATCTTTCTTACATCTGAAGGCTCTGCTATTTATAGGATTTCCTGAGATGAGATCTGGGGCAAATGGCGGTTCTTGCTACCGCTTCCGGGGGATTCCACAGGTAGGGCTGGTGGGTCCCGTCGTCTTCTCTGGGGATCCTCCAGGTGAGGCTGGTGGGTCCCGCGATAGCCTCTGTGGGCCCACCAGGCAGGGCTGGTGGGTCCCGCGGTAGTCTCTGCGGGCCCACCAGGCAGGGCCGGTGGGTCCCGCGGTAGTCTCTGTGGACCCATCAGGCAGGGCCGGTGGGTCCCGCGATAGCCTATGTGGGCCCACCAAACAGGGCCGGTGGGTCCCGCGGTGGCCTCTGTGGGCCCACCAGGCAGGGCCGGTGGGTCCCACGGTTGCCTCTGTGGGCCCACCAGGCAGGGCTGGTGACTTTTGCGGAAGTCTCTATGGGCCCACCAGGCAGGCCTGGTGGGTCCCGCGGTTTGTAGACCTCTCTGCCAAAATTTGCACCCACACATGTGGTGTTTGGCACGAGAAAGGTGGAGTCCAGCAGGCTGCAGGCGTAGAGGCGGTTGTGAAGAGCCGGCCAGGTACGGAAGGGTCGGGACTCGAGCAGCGAAATGCAATGAGCACAGGATCCGAGCGGCGCAAAGGGCCAGTGAAAGAGGCTCAGATCGGGTGCGAGGGCCGTGCCGGGTCGGATCGGGTGTAGGGCACAACACAGAGTCACGGGCTCAAACTCACGGGTTTTTAGGTTGTGATCGGATCGGGTGAAAGCACAGCCATCCGATGCAAATCAGATGAGTGTGATACTTTATATAGAGAAAGAAGGAAAAAAAAGAGGGATTGATTTAAAGAGAATCGGGGCATGGGAGACACAGGGCCAGGATCGAAGGACCGGATCCATCGGACGGCAAGGGACAGCTGTGATCAGCTAAAGAGAGAGAGAAAGGAAAGAAGAGAGATGTTTGGATGAGAGAGAGAGGAGATAAGGAAACAGAGAGAGAAAGGAGAGGGATCGGAGAGAAAGTCGGAGACGTGAGAGAGAAATTCGAGTGGTCGGCCAAGCCGGATCTCACAAGACCTGTCGGCGCAGGTGGTGGTCGGCCGGACGGTGCGCAAGGGCGAGGCCGGCGGGCGCTGGGGTGGTGATACCGTCGGGTGTGAGACAGAGGTGCAGGGCCGGGCGGGCGCAGGGAACGGCGGGCACCAGCGGGCTTGAGCTCGAGGAACGGCGGGCGCAGGCGCAGATCTGGTCGGGGTTCCTCATCCGCTGCTGTTCCTCGCTATCGGCCGGATGGGAGAAAGGGCGTGGTCGTCAGAGTTCCTCCTCCGTAGCGGCTCTGGGGATCGGGAAGAGAGGAGGTGGCATGTCTCGGGCTGGCACAGGTACAGGCTCGACGGTGACGAGGGGGATCCGACTCCCTCACCCATGGGCTTCTTCACGCACACGATGAGGGGAGGCCGAAGGTGAGGCATGGCTGGAGGTGCAGAGCCCGGCGCGGTGTAGGGCCGAGATCTGGCCCCCCATGCTTTTGTGCAGGAGACAAGGACTGCGTCGGATCGCACGCAGGGGAGGAGGTCGACCAGATCTGCCCCCCCCCCTGCCGCGGCGGCACCGGACCGCAAGGGCGGCGTCCGGATATGCGGTGGAGAGCCAGTAGAGGCGACGGCTGGTCAGCGCGGCAGGGCGTGCAATAGGGGAGGCCATCCGACGAGCAGAGGATCTGACGAACCTGCTTGAGCAGTACGACTCGCACAGGTGAGTACTGTGCTGCGGGCTCGCGAGATCAGAAAAAAGTTTTACTTCCCCGGCCTCCTCGATGTCGTCGACGACGACCGAGGAGGCCGAGGCCGGAGTGAAGAGCGTCAAAACCCTAGGCCAAGAGGATTGGCTCTGATATCATGTTACGAAGAGAGGGGGAGAGAGAATAGGTTTGGGGAGAAAAACTCCTTATATTATCTCATCAATCTCATTGTTGTTATATAAGACTACCTCTCTTTATATAGAGAGAGAACGCACACCATTACATTACAACAACTGAGGTGGGACTAATAGAATACTAACACACTACATCTAATAAACGGAAACAGTCATACACGGGGTAGCCGGCAAGTATTGTTCCTTAACTATTGCCCAACAACTTTGGAGCTAATCTTTTCCGGGTTGGATTCCGAAGCTTCAGCCGATCCCAACTCTTTCCTACCTCGTGTGCCACTATGAAAGTTCACATGAGTTGTTTGAAGTCCTTTCAAGTTCCACATAATATTTCAAAATTACTACCCCTAGTCGAAAAGAAGTGAAGAGAAGTCGAAAAGAAGTGAAGAGAAAACTTCTCTTTTTTCATATAACTAGTTACAGTGCATACGCTTCGCGTGTGGTACCAAACTATTGGATACTCATAGTCACCCACCCTTGCATGTCTAACTACACAACCAACACATATCCTTTATACCCCAGCACACATAGATAGCCCATTCATACCCCAAACCGCTCCCAATTGGACACTCACACTCACCCACCATTCTCTTATGTATAATACCAACATTTGTTAGGGGTGTATGCGAAAATGGGTGCATAAACAATCACTCTGGTATATGGAAACCCATCAGGAGCCCCTTTTATATGAGGAAAATCGAAGGGAACCGACAAGAGAAACCTGGTTATGTTTAATATCAACATTTGTTAGGGATGTATGTGTTGAAATTGGATCCGCTTATCAGAGTCGCAGCGGAAGCAAAAGAGAGATCCGAAGATCATACGGTGTATGTTTCATTACAATTAATTCTACAAAACAATCTACATGCAAATCTATGATCTTAGCATATGTGCGGACACCCTAGAGGCATACTATGATCTACGGAAGACATGCATGCATCTAGTTAGGTGTTTAGAATCATCATACCTTTTGGATCTATGATCCGGAGATGACGGAACGATGAAGAACCACACTTGAATCGCAAGAGAAACTGTCGGATAGCACCTTGTCCTTTGTGAATTGAAGAATCCTCGAAATCCCGTCTCTGAGTGCAAGGATTACGAGCCGACGGAGGGATCCGTTGCGAAGACGATGGCGAGCCGTGAGATTTTATCCTCTTCTTTCTCCTTTCTTCCTTCTCCTTTCTTCCTCTTTCTTCTCCTTCTTCGTCCTCTCTTTTCCTTGGCCGAAACCACAAAGGAGGAGGACTAGGGGGGTCAGATTTTCTGGAGGAGAGGAGACTATGAGGCCGGCCCCTCCCTCTCCCTATTCCTTTATAGGGCCGGTCTCCCATGGCTTCAAGGAAGCTAGGGCCGGCCCTAGTAGGATAAGGATAGAGGGGGGCGGTTTTTAGTGATTTCCAGTGTCTATCGTGAAGCCTGGACGAAAACACCCTTCACGAAAAGTGAAAAACTAAAAGAGAGACTGAGTGAGGTGCGCTACTCGGAATCGAGTTTCGTCAGCGCCTGTGAGCTCCTGGAATTATTCCGCTCAATATAAGATCCATATTCAATGTGTTCTGAGCCATATTATAGTATTTACCAAAATACCCCTACGGCCCGTAATACATATGAATTAGGTTCTTAGGCTCCGGGCTTGCGCTCCATCGCGCTACTTCGCATCCAACGTATCCAACTAGGTCGGAGAACAATTCCTATACGCAATGACAGGGTGGAACCTTCAGGGTTCGGGATCTCTAGCTTCAACCGGATCCCTGATTAACTATTCCGGTGACACATCGAAAGTTCCGTTAATCAGCCATAATCCGATTAACCCGCGTAGCCACCCAGAGTGCGACGCGAGTTAAACTCTAGTGATCCTAAACTTATGTTACTCCCTTATAACCCTGTTCTCTACTATGCTCCGATAATCCTTAGTCCCTCCTATTACTGGTGCCATGATACGACTCGGGCAGTGGGGAGCACCGTCAGATCCTGATCGATCATCTGACTAGGGTTTGATGACTTGTCATCTATAACACCATACACCTTCCGGTGCTATGCCTAGCATCCGGAACATCGTCTGTCATACTGACAACCACCAGGCCTGGATTAACTGTGTGGACAGATTGACTCATCAAAACGCACCCATCCAACACTAGACATCGGATAACCTGTAGGGATTACATGTCACTCAAGCGTCAGCCGGGTAACCCAACGTACCGTGGTATTGGACTATGGAAGGTCCGCACACGTTGGCATATCAAAGCACCACTCAACTGGTTGGCCCAGTGTACATGGTCCCTCAAGGTTAAGGACAGATTATCTATAGTAGTAAGACGATTTATGCACCAGTGTCTGAATCACTGAACTGTGCACCGCCTTGGTTCCTGTTCAACACGATCATCGTGCTTGGTCAGGTGAATAGGAATCCCACGTTCCCGTGGTGGAGACTTCACCACATCCTCTACCTGCCAACAACTTGTTCTCGGTGAAGCGACCGGTATCACCTGTGAACTAGTTCTAGGTCTACACAGAACTGGTCCACTGGGTCTCCCAAGCATGGATCGTCCATGCACCTCAGTGGCCTACTGTGTTCCCTAGGGTCCTTTTATTATATGAGTATTATCATACACCAGAGTTGTATTCTAATTAAAGCAATAACCAAAGTCATCTTTATTAATGTTAATACAGAAAATCCACGCTAAGGACACACGAGCTACAATAATCTCCCACTTGGCCTAGCGGGAAACAACAGTCTTAACTCCCATGGCATCCACGTGCTTCTCAAAAGCCTTGGTCGGTAACGCCTTTGTGAAAGGGTCCGCCATATTATCTGCAGACGCCACCTGAGTCACTGCAATCTACCCTCGCTTCTGCAAGTCCCGGATAATGTAGTATTTTCTCTCGATATGCTTGCTCTTCTGGTGATATCTTGGCTCCTTGGATTGTGCTACCGCTCCACTATTGTCACAGTAAAGGACAATAGGATCTTGAGCTCTCGTTACGCATCCTAAGTCCGTGAGGAACTTCTTGAGCCACACCGTCTCCTTAGCTGCTTCGCACGCCGCAACGTACTCAGCCTCTGTCGTCGAATCTGCGATGCATCCCTGCTTCACGCTACTCCAACTGACAGTTTCTCCTTCTAATGAAAACACAAACCCTAACGTCGATCTCCTGGATTCCGGATCTGATGCAAAGTCTGAATCCCATTACCCAATCGACGTCAGTTCCTGTGAAGAGTAAACTAACTCATAATCTCTCGTCCTATGGAGATACTTGTGTATACTTTTCATAACAGTCCAGTGCCTTGGACCTGGATTTGACTGATACATGCCCATCATGCCTACTGCATAGCATATATCTGGTTTCGTGCACTGCATAGCATACACCAGACTCCCTACAGCCGAAGCATAAGGTATCTTCTGCATCTCTGCCCTCTCCTCAGGAGTCTTAGGACCCTGATCCTTGGATAACTTCATTCCATATCTGAATAGAACCAGTCCCTTCTTGGAGCTGTGCATACTGAATCTGACCAAGATAGTATCTATGTAGGCTGACTGTGACAGCGAGAGAGTCTTGTTCTGGCGATCTCGAGTTACCTTGATCCCTAGAACATAATTCACTTCACCCAGGTCTTTCATGTCAAATTGAGAGGATAATCACACCTTCACTGTAGACAACGTTCCAACATCGTTTCCAATGAGCAGGATATCGTCTACGTAAAGCACTAGAAAAACTACTGCAGTCTTATCGCTCCTTTTATGAACATATGATTCATCCACGTTCTGCTCAAATCCATAAGACTGGATAGGCTGATCAAAACGCATGTTCCAACTTCTGGATGCTTGCTTCAGTCCATAAATGGACCTTTGCAACTTGCACACCAGACTTTCCTGACCTTTTGCAACAAAGCCTGGAGGCTGAGATATGTAGATATCTTCTTCCAAATCCCCGTTGAGGAATGCGGTCTTGATATCCATTTTCCAGATCTCCCAATCATAATGGGCTGCAATGGATAAGAGAATCCGGATAGACTTAAGCATAACCACTGGCGAAAAGGTTTTGTCATAGTCGATCCCTTCTCGCTGGGTATAACCCTTAGCGACTAGTCTAGCTTTGTAAGTCTCAACGGTACCATCCGGACCTCTTTTCCTTTTATACACCCATTTACATCCAACATATTTAATGTTGTGAGGCGGTGTTACAAGTGTCCAGACCGAGTTTTGGAACATCGATGTCAGTTCTGCCTCCATGGCTTCCTGTCATACTGCATGGTCAGAGGATACCATCGCTTCGTCATAGTTCAGAGGATCATCCTCCTGAAACTCTGGATCCACTATAAAGGCTTCTCCAATGTATTTATCAGGAGCACTTGTGGTCCTCCCACTGCGACGAGCCTGCGGTGATTCCATAGGAGTCGATTCTACAGTATCGTTTATCTTAGTGGTATCGGCTCCCACTACGTTTTCTATCTGCGTACTCCCATCAGTACCAAGCAATTTTTCAAGAACTACTTTACTGGTGGGCTTATAGTCTATTAAATAATCCTGCTCCAGAAATACGACGTTCGTCGAGACGACAACCTTTCTATCCTCAGGATCATAAAATAAACCACCCTTTGTTCCTTTTGGATACCCAACGAACAGACATACCTTAGTTTTTAACTCCATCTTATCTCGCTTATCCTTCCGCACATGTGCTGGACAACCCTAAATCCTAAAGTGCTGTAGGCTTGGCTTTTGCTTCAACCACAGCTCCCAAGGAGTTAGGGGTACTGACTTTGATGGAACAAAGTTCAAAGTATATGCTGCCGTCTCTAGGGCATATCCCCAAAAACTAGGTGGCAATGTTGTATAACTCATCATAGTCTGAACCATGTCTAACAAAGTTCGGTTTCTTCTCTCAGATATACCGTTTTGTTGTGGTGTCCCTGGTGCAGTCAACTGGGATACGATCCCATGCTCACACAGGTACCCAATAAATTCATTCGATAGGTATTCGCCTCTTCGATCCGATCGAAGAGACTTGATACTTTTACCCGTCTGCTTTTCTGCTTCAGCTCTGAACTCCTTGAACTTATCAAAGGATTCAGACTTCCACCGTATTAGGTATATATATCCAAACCTCGAGTGATCATCCGTGAAGGTGATGAAATACTCGAAGCCCCCTATAGCACGGACACTTATGGGCCCACATACATCAGTGTGTACCAACTCTAATACCTCTTTAGATCTGCTACCTTTTGCTCGGAAAGATCTTTTAGTCATATTACCTTCCAGGCAAGACTCACACGTCGGTAGGCTTTCTGAAACATCTGGACTTAAGAGTCTTACCTTAACCAACCTGTGAATCCTGTCTGAGGCTATGTGTCCAAGCCTTAGATGTCAAAGGAGTATTGGATTATCTGAGGGATTTTTCCTTTTAGATGAATTAACCACACAAGCTTCAGTTATGTTATCCTACTTATGATTGGAGTTAATTACATAGAGGCCATTCTGTATCTTTCCCTTACAAACAAAGGAACCATTCAATTTAATTAACATACCAGAAGCATCAAATAAAACTGAAAAACCTTCATTATTCAATAAGGAAACATAAATTAAGTTACGTCTCAAGGACGGTACATAAAGTATGTCTCTAAGTAATAAACTTCTTCCATCAAGGAACTACAAGACAACATCTCCAACTACTTCAGCCTCTGCCACGGCCTCAGTTTCCATGCTTAGGATCATCTCCCCTTCACCCAGTTTTCTTGTCTCCTTGAACCCCTGCAAATTATTGCAACCATGGTTAGTGGAACCAGAATCCACAATCCATGAAACTGGAGAACAACTAGATGCTACAAGGGATTCCATTATGTGGATTTGAGATATACCTGTCTTAGCCTTCTTGGGAGCCGTGCGGCAGTCGCCCTTCCAGTGCCCCTTCTTGCCGCATTGGAAATATTTTCCTTTGGGCTTTGTCGGACCATTCTGCTTAGGAACCTGCAACTGCATCTGGCCCATCTTCACGAGCTTCTTAGGTCTTTTCTGAAACTTGCCTTTGGCTTTCAGAGAAGAATTCTACTCTACATTCAGGGATTGGGCTCCTGCCTTCATCCCATCCTCTGCCGCCTAGAGCGTCACTAGGAGCTCTGCGTTAGACATCTCCAACCGGTTAAGGTTGAAGTTGGTAACGAAGCCCTCAAACGCTCCTGACAGAGACGCGAGGAAAATGTCGGTCTGCATCTCCGCATCCAAGATGACATCGAAGGAACCAAACTCGTTCACATAACCAAACAATTTCAGCATATGATCCCGAATTAAAGTCCCCTCTGCCATCTTCGTGGACACCAATTTCTTGATGGTCAGGTAACGAGTTACCCGACTACGACCCTCGAATATTTCCTTTAGGTAGAGCATCATGTCTGAAGCAAAGGCCATGTCTTTGACTTGCTTCTGAAGGACGGTCTGCAAGGATGCCATTATGTAGCACTTGCACATCTTATCAGCATCTAGCCAGTCTTTCCATTCCTTTAACTGGGCCTTAGTTGCACTTGATCCCGGCATGGCCGGTTGAGGGGTACTTAAGGCAATTGTGTATTTGTCAACCCTTAGGACGAGCATCAGGTTACGCTTCCAGTCCTCGTAGTTTGGTCCCGTAAGTTTGTTATCATTAAGTATGGAGGCAAGGGGGTCGAGCTTGGTCATGATTTCTGTGAACAATGGTTCAAAGCAAAATTAGGGTTTACTACAATCTATTTCATAGAATTTAGAAATAGATAATGTTTACTCCAGCCGCTATGTCTTTACTACCTCAAGTGGAGACATCCAGGAATCTAAATTCCCTGGGCTCGAGCACTGAGACTATCGGCCTTGAATTGGAGACAGCATCTCGGTGAGAGCATGCAACTGCTTCTGCCAACGGGGTTTTTACGACCCAGTCTTCATCAGAATTATCCATGGTAAACTGAAAGACCTCCCAGTCTCCTTTTGGCCAGCTTTATGTGACCCACGTGCGCAGCAACGACGGCTTCACACAAGCTTTCGGATACTTCTCACAAATCTAGGTGGTGTCGGCATGGGGGTTCATAGGCTCCCGCGGTGCAGAAAAAAACCATCACCCACTGCCACCGGCATCCTCCATGTCCCGTAGGAAACCACTAGATAAACCAGCATGGAAGGAAACACAGCTCTCACCCGGTGGAAATATCGAACTGCGTACCTTCCACCCAGGCCCTTAGCCGGTTGATTGTGGAGGCCAGGGGCTCCCCTTTGGAGGGAACCTCTTATACATCCCTTCTTTATGAGGTTTTATGCATATCTAGATAGGTCATGACCTCCTAGACTTAGACCCTGGTCTACCGTGCTCCCACTAGGATTACAAACCTTCCCACAAAGTATTAGTATCCTCAGAAAATATCATAGTCCTTACCTTGAATACTCAGCTTTCGCCTTTCTCGCAAGGATCACATTACATAAATTCCAAGGATCCCGATACTTCACTAGTTTGCCCATAATCCTAAGATATGGAGCCTAGCCTAAGGTCAACGTGGAAATGACTCCCGCTACGATGACGCCTCGTTCACAATTTGGTGCCTGATGTCATAGTAGACCTCATCTTATTATAGGTTTCGATACTGGCCAAATAGGGACATCTGACAACCTCCGCCGGACCTCAACCTAATGGTGGCATAACCAAATCGTGATGAGTTCATACTACCATCAAACGTCATCTAGGAACGGGTATCATACAGTGAAATCCTAACCTAACTTGGTCGCTAGGACCACGTGGGGAAAGAGCATCCCACTAGGGTTATCATACTTTTTATGGAGATATTAGTTAATTATTTCTAAACAAATCTAACATGGTGTCTATCTCGGTGCACAGTACTTGGCTACTTGAACTACCACGAGGGCGGTTACCACCTTTCCTTTTAGTTAGCCAACGGATTCGCACGTGTTAGAACCATATAGAGACACCGATGAATCCATAAGCTTAGTACTAACCCTAAGCCTGATCTAGAGACAAACTCACAAGCAAGATAGATAATCACATTATCATCGGGGTTCTCTAAACACTAAGTAAAGAGAAACATCAGAAAAACATCCAAACTGAATCAAGTCCAGGGTCCAACCCCTGAACCTGAATAGCACAGCCAAGATATCCTGCTCTTCCGTTCTGCACGATCTCTGACGACGATCCCTATCATCACCAACGTGCACGCTTTCGCCGGGTCTTTGCACGCCTTGGTACCGCTTGCCCGAACCGTGGATGAAGCATCATCTCCTTCTTCCTTTGACCGAAAAACTAACACGCTTCGAGCAAGTGCTCGTTCGTGTACAATTTCGCTAGAAAGAAAAGAAGACAATCCTAGAAACATGGCCAGGGAATCGAGGATGGTCAACCCCCACCCTCGCCCATCT
Organism: Chamaelirium japonicum; assembly: GCA_947650365.1. Classification (NCBI taxonomy): domain Eukaryota; kingdom Viridiplantae; phylum Streptophyta; class Magnoliopsida; order Liliales; family Melanthiaceae; genus Chamaelirium; species Chamaelirium japonicum. The sequence goes on along the minus strand of OX393549.1, from coordinate 122,228,920 downwards.
AGAGCCTTAAAATCCACAAGCACAATAATAATCAATGCAAAAATTAAATCCGGGGTCCGACCCCCGGATGCATGCAATCACAGATTACTATTCAGCGCGGCACCTGCAAAAAGATGATACATAGCACAATCCATATGCATGATCTACGCCGAACCCCGACGAAAACATATGTCATCATATATTCACATGATGTTTTCATGAATTCATGCATGAAACATACACCAAAGCGTGCTCTGATACCCATTGTTGGAATTGGATCCACTTATCAGAGTCGCAGCGGAAGCAAAAGAGAGATTCGAAGATCATACGGTGTATGTTTCATTATAATTAATTCTACAAAACAATCTACATATAAATCTATGATCTTAGCATATGTACGGACACCCTAGAGGCATACTACGATCTACGGAAGACATGCATACATCTAGTTAGGTGTTTAGAATCATCATACCTTTTTGGATCTATGATCCGGAGATGACAGAACGATGAAGAACCGCACTTGAATCGCAAAGGAAACTGTCGGATAGCACCTTATCCTTTGCGAATTGAAGAATCCTCGAAATCCCGTCTCTGAGTGCAAGGATTACGAGCCGACGGAGGAATCCGTTGCGAAGACGATGACGAGCCGTGAGATTTTCTTCTTTTCTTTCTCCTTTCTTCCTTCTCCTTCCTTCCTCTTTATTCTCCCTTCTTCTTCCTCTTTTTTCCTTGGCCGAAACCACAAAGGAGGAGGACTAGAGGGGTCGGATTTTCTAGAGGAGAGGAGACTATTAGGTCGGCCCCTCTCTCTCCCTATTCCTTTATAGGGCCGGTCTCCCATGGCTTCAAGGAAACTAGGGCCGGCCCTAGTAGGATAAGGATAGAGGAGGGGGGGGGGGGGCGGTTTTTAGGGATTTCCAGTGTCCATTGTGAAGCCTGGACGAAAACGCCCTTCACGAAAAGTGGAAAACTGAAAGAGAGACCGAGTGAGGTGCGCTACTCGGAATCGAGTTCCGTCAGCGCCTGTGAGCTCCTAGAATTATTTCGCTCAATCTAAGATCCATATTCAATATGTTCTGAACCATATTATAGTATTTACCAAAATACCCCTACGGCCCGTAATACATGTGAATTAGGTTCTTAGGCTCCGGGCTTGCGCTCCATCGTGCTACTTCGTATCCAACTAGATCGGGGAACAATTCCTATATGCAACGACATGGTGGAACCTTCAGGGTTCGGGATCTCTAGCTCCAACCGGATCCCTGATTAACTGTTCCGGTGACACACCGAAAGTTCCGTTAATCAGCCCTAATCCGATTAACCCGCGTAGCCACCCAGAGTGCGACGCGAGTTGAACTCTAGTGATCCTAAACTTATGTTACTCCCTCGTAACCCTGTTCTCTACTATGCTCCGATAATCCTTAGTCCATCCTATTACTGGTACCATGATATGACTCGGGCGATGGGGAGCACCGTCAGATCCCGATCGATCATCTGACTAGGGTTTGATGACTTGTCATCTATAACACCACACCCCTTCCGGTGCTATGCCTAGCATCCGGAACATCGTCAGTCATACTGACAACCACCAGGCCTGGATTAACTGTGTGGATAGATTGACTCATCAAAACGCACCCATCCAACACTGGACGTCGGATAACCTGTAGGGATTACATGTCACTCAAGCGCCAGCCAGGTAACCCAACGTACCGTGGTATTGGACTATGGAAGGTCCGCACATGTTGGCACATCAAAGCACCACTCAACTGGTTGGCCCAGTGTATATGGTCCCTCAGGGTTAAGGACATATTATCTATAGTAGTAAGACGGTTTATGCACCAGTGTCTGAATCACTGAACTGTGCACCGTCTTGGTTCCTATTCAACACGATCATAGTGCTTGGTCAGGTGAATGGGAATCCCACGTTCCTGTGGTGGAGACTTCGCCACATCCTCTACCTGCAACAGCTTGTTCTCGGTAAAGCGACCGGCATCACCTAAGCTGTCAACTAGTTCTAGGTCTACATAGAACTGGTCCACGGGGTCTCCCAAGCATGGATCGTCCATGTGCCTCAGTGGCCTACTGTGTTCCATAGGGTCCTTTTATTATATGAGTATTGTCATACACCAGAGTAGTATTCTAATTAAAGCAATAACCAAAGTCATCTTTATTAATGTTAATACAAAAAATCTACGCTAAGGACACACGAGCTACAACAGTATGTGCAAAGGGATACTTAAAGCCTTAAACAATCATTTTATACAAGGGAATCCCATCGGAAACCAAATCCAACTAATATCACCATTTTGTTAGGGTGTATGTGCAAAGGGGTGTTTCCCCATGGGTGTAGGATTTCAGTAGACGTGAATTAATATCACCATTTGTTAGGGGTGTATGTGCAAAGCGGTATCCCATGGGAAAAGGATTTCGGTAGAAGAGAACTAAAATCACCATTTGTTGGAGTTGTATGTGCGAAGGGGTGTTTCCCATGGGTGTAGGATTTTGATAGAAGAGAACTAATATCACCATTTGTTAGGGGTGTATGTGCAAAGGGATGCACAAAATAGAACTCATATCAACATTTTCTAGGGGTGTATGTGCAAAGGGATGCTTAAACAATCCTTTTATATAAGTGAAACCCATAGAAACCAAATCCTACACCCATGGGAAACCGATTTTCCCATGGGTGTAGGATTCCGATAGAAGAGAACAAACTGCCTTTTATCTTAGGGGTGTATGTGCAAAGGTGTGCACAATGGGTGTATGAATTCGTTAAAAAGAACTAATATCAACATTTGCTAGGGGTGTATACTCAAAGAGGTGCTTAAATAATCCTTTTTATATAAGTGAATCTTATAGGAAACCAAATCCTACACCCATGAGAATCAGTTCCCCATAGGCTCCCATGGGGGTAGGATTCTGGTAGAAGAGAACGAACTGTCTTTTATTGTAGCACTCGTATGATGCTTCGATGGGGAAGCACATGACTTTTGTGTGATCTGCCGAGAGGATCTCCATCTGCGATCGATCCGATGAGTGAAGGTCTAACCATCTCCAACCGTCGAGTGATGATCCCAATGTTTGCGGACCCAATGCATCTCCATATGAGTCAGCATGAGCCTATGATTGCTCTTGGGTGAGTGAATCCGAGCAGCACTCGGGGTAAAATATGAGTGAATCCATTGATCCTTAACTTAGTGAAGCAAGATAAAAGGGTTGTCAAAAATTCAAATAAAAAAAGCGTTCCACTAGGGTACCAAATTGAAAAATCCGATACCATATCGAATCCATCTCCATCATCCATCTCTTTATTACGCATCGTAGTGGTGGGAGTATTATTCTAGGCGCCATGGGATGAACCCTATAGATGGATGCCTGAGATCCACCATGGGGCCATCAGATGGTCTCTATGAATTTCGGTATGGTACCAAAGTGTGTACCATAGATTTTTCTTTAAAAAATCCTTTATAAATGGTTTCAATCCAAATAATATGTTAGGCCGTTCGGATTATTTACAACCTTGCCATCCTCAAAATAGCCTATAGATAAGTTATACATCCGATCTAATTGTACAGATTAAACACATCGCAATCCTCATATCCCTCAAGCCGTTCGATCTCTCTCTCTCTCTCTCTCTCTCTCTCTCTCTCTCTCTCTCTCTCTCTCTCTCTCTCTCTCAGTTCGTGATCTCGTGCTCCACAACGGGTGCATTTTTTTTTTTTTGGGGGGGGGGGGGGGGGGGGGAGTGGCGCCTAAGCCGCCTGCTTTGTGCCAATCGGCACGGGCATACACTAGTTCAAAATAGAGGAAAAATAAAAGTTTCCTCCCCAAAAAGAAAGAAAGGTAAATTACACATAAATCCCCCCGTAGTTTGATCGATTATCACTTTCACCCCTTATGTTTAAAACTCTACAAAAGACCTCCTATAGAAGAACATGTTATTTTCATCCCCTCCCAAGGGGGTGTTTGTGCATGGAAATAGAAACTAGGGGGAGGGGGTATTTGTAAACATGAGAGGGGGGGGGGGGGGGGGGGTGAAAGTTATAATCGGTCAAACTACATAGGGTCTTTGTGTAATTTAGGAAAAGAGGTATGTTATGCATATATGCGGTGTATGCATAGTATTGCATCTCGCCGCAGGGGCCATTGGATGGGAGCGATGCATGCGATTTAGGGTGGGAATGGGTTGGGTTCGGGTTCGGGTTCGGGTCGGATCCTACCACTCCTCATTCGGGTATGGCAGGGTCCATATCCAATCGGGTTTCAAGTTTTGGTTCGGTTTGGGGTATGAATTGGATATAATTTTATCTCCTTTTCTCTATCATATCACAATTGCTTGAGTAAAAAAATTTATCAAGATATCACATTTCAAAATTGCAATGTCAAAAAGCTCTTTGGTTTCTTAATTATTACATTGGTTTTAGTAGATTATAAGTTTGGGTAAAGATATGAGTTCGATTAGGATATGGATATGTGACAATGAGTTTGGAGGCGAACCGCATTATCTAGTACTAGTGCATGTTTGTGCTGATTGGCACATCCGTCCGTGCACCCATACCTGACCCGTGCATCGTACTCAGCCCCAACCAGCAGGCAAAGAAACGGATGTGATTGGCCCCATCGACATATGCTCCATGTTGTACCTGATCATTGTCGTCCCTTTGCCCGCCGATTGGGGCTGAGTGCGATGCACCAGTCGGGTTTGGGTGCAACAGACGGCTATGACTTCGGTTGGAGAGAGAGAGAGAGAGAGAGAGAGAGAGAGAGAGAGAGAGAGAGAGAGAGAGAGAGAGAGAGAGAGAGAGAGAGAGAGAGAGAGAGAGAGAGATTGTGGAGAGAGAGAGAGATACTGAGAGAGAGAGAGAGAGAGAGAGAGAGAGAGAGAGAGAGAGAGACGGGGAGAGAGAGATCATGGAGGAGAGAGAGATCGTGGGGAAGAGAGAGATAGAGAAGTAGAGAGAGAGGTTCATTTTTGTCTAGTTAGTATGCGCGTTTTTATCTAGTTAGCGTTCCATTTTGTCTAGTAAGCATTTAGACTACCGTGCCATGTTTTATAGATACACAAGTTAGAGAGGAAATTGTGTTTCGGATATGGGTATTGATGTACCCATACCCTAAGGTTAATATGGGAGAGTTCTTATCCCCAAACCCTACCCAAATCATGTTCCGGGTACAAAATCTACACCCATACCCAATGTTTATAATTATGGTCGTGTTTGGGTTTCTACCCCTAACGAGAATGATGCCATGCTGACGTCATGAATGTGCATCAGGATTAGGGCACCACTCCCATCCAACGGCTCTTGGAGCTAGGCAGCCTATGGATAGGCGGCGGCACACACAACATTCATCAAAAGCAAATTGAGAACCTCAGGGCGCTAACCGTTTCCTCTCCAAATTTTGAATACGTAAGGAGTTTTTTTTTACTTACACCTCATTTTAATGTCAAAATTTGAGTTACACCCTTCCTTTCTAAAATTTTGACGATTTTGGATCCGACACGAAATTAGCGGGCCTACGTTTGGGTTAAACGGATTTGGCTAGTAAACGGGTCAACATGACTAACCCATTTAATAAATGGGTCGGGTCCGGATTTAGGATCTAGACACAGTAGATCCGAGAAAACCCTTTTAAAAATCAATGGGTCGTGTCGGGTCCTGTCTACCCGCAATCCAATATTGTAGTATGTAGGCTAATATTGTAGTATGTAATATGCACTATATAGGTTATTAATACTGTAGTCTTATTTTCAGCAGGTCTTGTTGGGTAAGGTCGGGTCGGGTCAATTGAATACGATCCGTGTGGTAAACAGGTCTTATCGGGTCTACCCATTTTATAATCGGGTCGGGTACAGATTTAGAGTCTAGACATGATTAATTAAACAGATCGAGTCTGGGTCTAGGGATTCTGGACACGAACATGACCTATCATGACCATTGCCAGCCCTACCAGCCCGTCACTTGACCATGAGCGACTGTTAAAAGTGGGGGGTGTATTTCAATAAAGAAAATTCACTTTTATCCAGTTAGGTTAGGGGTGGCCGGCAATGGGTCGGGTCGGGTCATGTTTGTGTTGTGTCTAGTTTCGGGTCGTGTCCAAAACCCCTAAACCCGGACCCGACCCGTTTAATTAATCATGTCTAGATTCTAAACCTGTACCCGACCCGTTTATAAATGGGTAGACCCGATAAGACCCGTTTACCACATGGGTTTATTCAGTTGACCCGATCCGACTCAACCCGACATTACCCAATCGACCCGCTGATACTATATATTATAGTATCGGATTGCTGGTAGACCCGACCTGACCCGACCCAGTGAATTTTAAACGGGTCTTCCCAGGTCTACCGTGTCCATACCCTAAATCCGGACCCGACCCATTTATTAAACGGGTCTATCGTGTTGACCCATTTACGATCCGAACCCGTTTAGCCCTGATCCAGACCCGCTAACTTCGTGTCAAGTCCGAAATTGCCAGCCCTATGTCAGGTCACGGATTGGGGGGCAAAGTCAAATTTTTAGTAATGTGGGGTTGTAACTCAAATTTGAAGATAAAAGTGGTTTGAGTAAAAAAAACCCATACTTAACCTTAGAAATCTTAGTAGATTTAAAACCTCTATCCACAGTTACTAACAAAATCTGAGAATATCCTCACATTCCGCTTTCCACGAGGGCCGCCGGCGAGAATGATTGGCCGAGCCGCCGGTTTGCACGGGCGGGCCGAAACCGCACGCCCGCCACACTCCGTGCGGGGCCCACCCACCTCTCTCAGTATAAAGAAAGAAACTCGTTATCTCAGTAGAAAAAACACACGTTTTAATTGCAGCCGTCTCTCACTCTCTCTTTGATTCGCGGTCGTTTTGATCGGAGACCGCCGGAGCCGGCCGGAATTCGAATCTTGGAGCTTCAATGGGGGCCGTCCAGAAACCACCGTCCATTACTACGAGTGCAGCGAGCGGCTACGGGCCTCGCCGGCGGCCTGACGGTGCGGCGAACGAGTTCCCGGCGGGCCTGAAGGTTCTCGTGGTGGACGATGATGCGACGTGCCTAACACTCGTGAAGAAGATGCTCATCCAATGCCTCTATAATGGTGAGTTCATCTTGGTGTGCTCTTGACGAATTTAGATTTCGATCTTCATATTTGGTGGAATTCAAATACTCTATTTCCATCCATCTGATGGCAATGCTTATAATTTGTGAACAATTTGTTAGCCACTCGTTTTCCTGATTCGATTGTTTGACTTTAACCGATACCCGATTTCTCGAACTGTGTTTAAAATCTATTCTTGAAAGTTATAATGATTTTTATTTTTCGGGGGTCTTATGCTTTGATTAATATCCCGGATATGATGCATGTTTGCTTGATTTGATCGTTGTCGTGGTCGGGATCTGTTGATCCATTCCCGAACCAGGAGTCAACAGTTGTTGTTTATTAATTTCATGATCCTATGAACATGACCTCAATGGCCAGAATTTGCACGCACAACCAAGGCACAACGGTTTTGAGGAAAAGTTCAGTACTTCAGGGTGTCCATACCCGGAGTAGAACAGGGAACCTTTCCAACATGCATTGTGGTGGGATTAGGGGTGGCAATGGGTCGGGTCGGGTTGAGACATAGGTATAAGGGCAAAATAGCCAATCCAAACCCGACCCGTTTAATAAACGGGTCAAAAACTTAAACCCAAATCCGACCCATCGACTAAACGGGTTGACCCGACCAAACCCGTTTACTAAACGGGTCGGGTCGGTTTGGCTCGGGTTGGGTCAACAGAACCGATGTAAACCTGTTGGGTTGGGTCAAGACAGGTCGGATTGGGTCGGGTTTCATCGGGTTGGGTCGGGTTGACATGATCCATTTGGTAAACGGATCAAGTTGGGTCAATTGGGTTATAAGTACAAACACAAACCTAACCCATTAAATAAACGGGTCAATCGGGTCAACCCGTTTATGACCCGAACCCGTTTAGGCCAAACCCAAACCCGCTAACTTCGGGCCGGGTTGGCGGGTCGGGTCAAGAATTGCCACCCCTAGGTGGGATCCGTTGATTCGTTCTCTGGTAATTAATGGGGAGCTAATTAATGGATCGATGATCATCTAGGCGGCCCACATGCCTCGGGAGCTTATCAATCTTATCGGAATCAATGTCAAACGACCCCCATTGGCTGTCTGATTGGATCAAAGTCAACACAGTGAGCGCAGGTCAAATTAGCGAGCACTCTTATCCAAAAAAAAAAAGGGCTTTTTTTAAAAATTATTATAAAAAAATAAAATATTTAGCTAAATAGCTGCTGTCCAAACCTATTTACCAACCTAGCTAGCACTCTGACAGCCACGTGGGATGTCAGCGCCGTAAAATGTGCGCAAGATTTTCTTTTTTTTTTTGTTTCAAGTAGAACCCGGTATTTGGATTACCGGATTTAAAGCCGATAATCTGGATACTGAGTTTAGCTGAAGCCTCTTGTATACTTAGCCGTTTTCTCTCTGGATTTCGGGTAAACTCGGTATCCATAATACCGGATTTAAACCCGGTATTTCAAATACCGGGTTCTACTTGAAATAGAAAAAAGAAAAACTCGCGCTCTCTTTACAGCGCTGACATGCCATATGGCTGTCAGAGCGCTAGGTTGGTAAATAGTTTTGATCAGCCGCTATTTAGTTAAATATTTTATATTTTAATAATATTTTGGAAAAAAACCCAAAAAATAATATTTTATATTTTAATAATATTTTGGAAAAAAACCCAAAAAATAATGTATTGTTAGGTAGACCTCAAACCCCGGCCACCATTTGCCAACTCTGATACGAGATCTACACCAATAGCAGCATCATTTCTCAAACAGTGGGACCAGCCGCAATTCAGGGTCTCCATTTTGATGGATAAAATAATAATAAAATCAAAATAAATGATTTCCATTCTTGGTCCAAATTTGACGGCCCTATTTCTGAGCCTTTAAAGCAATATTGAGCATCTCATTGATGGCATAATTCTTGAGCTTTAAAAGAAATATTGAGCAGCCCATTATACCCTCTATTTGTTGCCCGTTAGAGCATTGAATGGACTTTTATGGCTTTTGCATGGATACTATTTCTTCAATATATGTTTTGCACATTAGAGCATTAAAAGGCATTGCATGGGCTTCATCATTTTCATACCCGTTGGAGCATTTGTGGCCATTGCATCATTTTCTTTTTAGAGCATTGAATGGTCCTCTTTGTGGCCTATTTATTCTCCCAAAAAGCTTTGTGAAAATGCATGAGAAAGAAAAGAAAATTCTGCATTCTCGTCTTCACAAAAAGAAACTCATCTCTTCTTGGCTTTCATTTTTCTTTGAGTTTTACTATTGGTGCTTAGTTGACTCGTGGTCCATCCCGTTTGGTGGTTGTGCCGATCGAACGGGCGACGTTGTATCCTCGTAGATCCATCTTGTACAACCCTATACAGGAGGGATGATAATCTTCGAGGGAAGAAGCCTTGTGCTCGCTTCGTCAAAGCTCAGGCCTGATTTCTTTTTATAATTTTGCTTTTATATTGCTAATGAATAATTACTTTTGATTTTCAACACATCCAATTATTCCAACAATCTCGAAGATTATCTTCGCTGAAAATCAAAAGCAATATATTGTGGTTTAATTCTCATTTAGTTATATTGCTAATGCTAGTTCTTAGTTGTCCAAATTATTAATTCTTTTAGCTAGATAATAGTTTTGTTGTTTACCTAAAAAAAAAAAATTTATATGCAAGTTTAATATAGCTAATATTATATTTGTTGCATATGTTTGAATCTTGTTCGTGCATAGTGGTCTCTAGCTTATAATTGCTTGTACCTTTTTCAGGGTTGATTTTAGCCCACCTATTTGCCTAATAATAATTTTAAAATGGGTAAAAACCTCTATGGAATCCCTAGCAAAACCCCAAACCTTTAATGGTAAAGATTATAATAGGTGGAAATCTCAAGCCCGTTATTGGCTCAATGCATTGGGACTTCTTCCCGCAATTTTAGGATTATCTGAACTACCCAAATCCTCTGATAAAGAGGATGAGGTTCCTGTTCTCTGGTGCATCCAAAAGGTGGATGGGTCCGATAAGCCCTTGCCTAAAAATGGGCTTTACTATCATTGCAAAAACCAATTGTTAAGCATTCTTTCTTCTGAACTATATGAAATATATCTCTTAGTGCCTAGTGCCAAGGAGATCTGGGATAAATTAGAACAACAATTTGGGAGAGATGATGCCGCAGAAAAACTTCACCTCTCAACTTGTTTTAGCAAATTTAAGATGGTGGATGGTAAACCTATAGGTGATCAAATTCAAGAATTTGAAAGCCTTGTAAAAAGACTAGAAGCTAAGAGTACTATGCTTGATGAATTTTATCTTATAACCCAACTCCGAGATAAGCTTCCCCCTTCTTGGAGTCATTTCGCTCAAGATATTAGAGAAAAATGCTCTTCCTCTATGACCATGGATTTTATTTTAAATGCAATTCGAGCCCATGATCTTTTTCACTCTACCCTTGGAGCCTCCTCTTCATCACCACAACCTAAAGCAAACCTTGTTTCAAATAAAGACAAGAACCACTTTCATAAGAAGAAATTTCAAAAGTTTTTTAAACCAAACAACAAAGAATTTAAGAATAAACCCCACAATGCAAATTCAAACAATAATAGTAATAGGTGGTGCTACGTTTGTGGGAGGACTAACCACGTTGCAAAGGACTGCTTCTATAAGAAGAAAGCTCCAGAGAGTGGTCGGTCTGGATCTTCCGCCTCCCGACCAAATGTCAACATGTTGACTAGGTCTTAGGGAGCCCCTGGAGACATGATCAGGACCCAGGTGGAAGAACTGTAGCTATGGGGAATGGTATACCTGCTAGTGTGCTGGGGATAAGAAGCGTTAACCTGAAGCTTACGTCTGGGAGAACGCTGACTCTTTACGACGTGCACCATGTTCCCAATATTAGAAAAAACCTGATTAGTGTCTCTTTTCTAGTACAGAGAGGTTTTAAAATTGTCTTTGAATGTAATAAATGTGTTTTATCTTTTAAAGGTACATTCTTTGGTCGTGGCTATCTATCTAATGGACTTTTCAAATTAAATGTTGAATCTTATTCTGATCTTAATAAAAACCAAGCTTATATTGTTAGCAATGTGGTTTCTTCTGATATTTGGCATTCTCGTCTTGGACATGTGAATTTTAAATCAATTAAAAAATTAATATTTTTAAATATTATTCCTAAATCTGATATAAACTTTAAAAATAGATGTGAGATTTGTGTTCAAGCTAAAGAACCTCGAAAACCCTATTCTTCGATTACCAGGGATAGGAGTCTATTAGAGCTTATACATAGCGATGTATGTGACTCTACTAGAATGTCTAGAGGAGGTAACTCTCACTTTGTAACTTTTATCGATGGTTTTTCAAAATATTGTTACATATATCTTTTAAAACTAAAGATGAAGTTTTTACCAAATTTAAGATATAAAAAGCTGAAGTTGAAATTTTTTTAGAGAAGAAAATTAAATTTTTTCGGTCTGATCGAGGAGGTGAGGACACCTCTTATGAACTTAACCAATTCTGTGAAGAACATGGTATTGTTCATGAGGTTAGTCCACCTTATTCTCCTCAATCAAACGGTGTTGCCGAGAGGAAAAATCGGACTTTAATGAACATGGTAAATGTTATGTTGATTAACTCTAGGGCACCTGGGAACCTATGGGGGGAAGCTCTACTCACTGCTAATCACATCCTAAATCGGATACCTTCCAAGCACTCCAATATAGCTGCTTTTGAACATTGGAAGAATAGAAAGCCTAACCTGAGTTATTTTAAGGTCTGGGGATGTTTGGCAAAAGTCAATATTCCAGGACCTAAAAGAAAAATGATTAGACCAAAAACTGTTGATACTATTTTTATAGGCTTTGCCTCAGATAGTAGTGCTAATAGATTTTTGGTATATCATTCAGAGATACCAGAAATAACCAATAATACCATATTAGAAGCTAGAATGCAACTTTCTTTGAAACTGTGTTTCTATATAAGACTAGGATTTCCTCATCTCTATCTCAACCTTCTAGCTCTTCTTCCTTACCAGAACTATCTTCTTTACCTTATACCTCAGAACCTACTCCTCAACCTGCTCTTGAGCCCAAAAGAAGCAAGAGACCAAGAGTTGAGAAGAACTTAGGTGATGGTTTCTATACCTTTCTGATAGAAGACCTACCTTAGACATACCGAGAAGCAGTATCTTCTCCCGATGCTCCCTTTTGGAAGGAAGCAATTTCTGATGAGATTAACTCTATTCGTTAAAATAACATTTGGGTACTATCTGATCTTCCTCCTGGAAATAAAGCAATCGGTTGTAAATGGATCTTTAAAAAGAAACTTAAACCTGATGGTTCAATTGATAAATTTAAAGCAAGACTAGTAGCTAAAGGTTATTCTCAAAAGGCTGGTTTTGATCATTTTGAGATATATGCACCTGTAGTTAGAATATCTTCTATTAGCATTCTAATTGCTTTAGCTTCCATTAATAAATAGATAATCCATCAAATGGACGTTAAAACGATATTTCTTAACGGTGACCTTGTAGAAGAAATCTACATGGAATAACCCGAGGGGTTTGTGGTTCTAGGCCAAGAAAACAAGGTATTTAAATTACTAAAGTCACTATATGGTCTAAAGCAAGCCCCCTAAAGAGTGGCACGAAAAATTTGATAAAGTTATGTTATTATCCGGATATTCTGTAAATCCATTTGAAAATTGCATTTATCACAAAGTAGATTCTGATAATGTTGCTATTTTGTGCTTATATGTTGATGATATTTTAATCTTTGGTAATAACTTAAATGTTATCCATCAAACCAAAGCTTTTCTATCTAATAACTTTGAAATGAAGGATCTTGGTGAGGCCAATATTATCCTTGGTATAAAAGTAATTAGAACACCTTCGGGTTTTACATTATCACAATCTCATTATGTAGAACAACTACTTACTAGATTTAATTTTTCAAATATTAAGCCATCCAGTACTCCACTTGATCACACTACACATTTAGTTAAAAATAATGGTGAATCCATATCTCAAGAAAGATATGCTCAAATTATTGGAGCACTCGGGTATTTGAGTAACTACACTAGACCCGATATTGCTTGTGCAGTAAATAAATTATGTAGATTTAATAATAATCCAAACCAACCTCATTGGATAGTTTTAGAAAGAATCTTTAGATACCTAAAAGGTACTAAAGACTTTGGTCTTTCATATGCCGGATATCCTGCCGTACTTGAAGGATATTCGGATGCAAATTGGATTAATAATTCTCATGATGTTAAATCTACTACTGGTTTTATTTTTCTTCTTGGAGGAGTCGCAATTTCTCGGAAATCAACAAGACAAACAATTACTGCTTAAAATTCTATGGAAGCAGAACCTATTGCATTAGATACTACATGCATAGAAGCAGAATGGTTAAAGAATCTCTTATCTACTTTACTTGTTTTATTTGTGCCTATTTCTGCTTTAACTGTTTACTGTGATTCTAAGTCTGCTTTAGATAAAAGCGAACAGAAGAAAACAAATAACAAGATGAGCAGATTCTTAGAGGTACGTCTCAGTTCCATTAAAGAACGTAAAAAGTCTTCTATAGTATCTCTTGATTGGATAAAATCTCAAAGTAATTTAGCGGATACGTTGACCAAGAGTCTTCCTAGGAACAATTTCCTAAGATTGTCGAGGGGGATGGGTTTGAGCCCAATAAATGTCACCCCAGTAGGAACCCAACCTATCTAAGTGGTTGACCCCATACGGAAGGTTCAATGGGTACAAACACGCTGAAATGAGTGACATGGGAGGAGCACTTACCTTGGAGTTATACTCTTTCCCATTCCTATGGCAAAAGTGCTCGTTAAAGAGTAAGGGATTTAGGTTGAGTACTTGTACTCTTAATAAGTCTGAGTTCCAAGAGACAGGGATCTTACTTACCAGTTCCCTAGAGGACTTATCTATGGGAGTGGTACCGTGTTGCCGCGGTTGTGGGACTAGGGCAAATCCTTAATAGCCCTCCTGAAATGATACATAGCGCACGGCCTTTAATGCGCTAAAACTGCGGACATTTTGCGAGTCACAACTCTATGTGCTCTTTGCAAGTGTTTGGCTAAAGATTCCAGTTCAAGGTGTTAATCCACTGGTTGTCTTCAAACATGTGCAACTATAGCTAAGTGGGGGTTCAAGTCTAACCGACACCCTCCTCTATTACATAGTGTTTAGCACCAAATTTTATTTTAGCTAGTGTTTAAATTTTTATTTAATTTTATTTATTTTGAATTTAGTGTGAGATTGATGGATAAAATAATAATAAAATCAAAATAAATGATTTCCATTCTTGGTCCAAATTTGACGGCCCTATTCTTGAGCCTTTAAAGCAATATTGAGCATCTCATTGATGTCATAATTCTTGAGCTTTAAACGAAATATTGAGCAGCCCATTATAGCCTTTATTTGTTGCCCGTTAGAGCATTGAATGGGCTTTTATGGCTTTTGCATGGATACTATTTCTTCAATATATGTTTTGCACGTTAGAGCATTAAAAGGCATTGCATGGGCTTCATTATTTTCATACTCGTTGAAGCATTTGTGGCCATTGCATCAGTTTTCTTTTTAGAGCATTGAATGGTCCTCTCTGTGGCCTATTTATTCTCCCAAAAAGCTTTGTGAAAATGCATGAGAAAGAAAAGAAAATTCTGCATTTTCTTCTTCACAAAAAGAAACTCATCTCTTCTTGGCTTTCATTTTTCTTTGAGTTTTACTATTGGTACTTAGTTGACTCGCGGTCCATCCCGTTTGGTGGTTGTGCCGATCGAACGGGCGATGTCGTATCCTCGTAGATCCATCTTGTACAACCCTACACAGGAGGGAAGATAATTTTCGAGGGAAGAAGCCTTGTGCTCGCTTCGTCAAAGCTCAGGCCTGATTTCTTTTTATAATTTTGCTTTTATATTGCTAATGAATAATTACTTTTGATTTTCAGCACATCCAATTATTCCAACACATTTCTTATTTCTCTCCTCCTTGGAACGAACTCCGTTGTCTATATATTTCTACGTACTCATCTCCCCCCCTAAGATTAATCCACAACCCATTGCAGCTCTCTCTCTCTTTCTCTCTCTCTCTCTCTCTCTCTCTCTCTCTCTCTTGCTCGCATTGCTTGCTTGCTCGCTTGGCGAAGGATGAACTGCTGAGCCGAACGATCTACCAGTACAACGTGGCGATAGGGCTCTACCCACTCAAGTCGGGGGTTTGGGGTGTCATCCTTTTTAGTTACAGATCTCTCCAACTCAAGTCGAGGGTTTGGGGTGTGTGTGTGCGCGCGCGCTACGCCCCGGGTAAGAATACCGAGATTTTTTTAAATTCCAATATTTGTGTTGTTTAGATATATGTTGTGCCTCTTATGGGAAAGGAAATTTAATTAAGTTTACTACAACTTATAAAGTTCTGTTGAGATTTTAATCATGTTATGTAATTTATACTCGTTTGATGCTTGTAGAACAAATGGGGAAAACAAAAACAAATAATGATGTTATTTAAAACTATCTTCTTAGTGAAAACAAAGACAAAACAAGTCATAATTTTATTTAAAACTAAGAAAGTTCATGGCCATGAACTAAAATTCAAGTTGATAATTTGCATATTATGCTATTACTTAAATCAATATATGACTTCAGTGTAGCCTTATCAACTCATATTATGGGTGGCACTCCGAAAATTATCTTAGGTTATGTTTAGATGCACATATATACTGTAGAGTAATCTAAGATACCCGAATCCCGTATTGTATGTGGGAGATCCATACTTGATCATTGCCCTACTGCTAAGGTACTCATATAGGATCCTTCATGTTAGGAGATGATGGGTAGGGTTTGGAGAGAATGAAATAGTACTTCATTGAGGGACTAAGCCCATATCTATATAACAAGGGACGACGGTTTTGTGCTGACTAGACAAAAAGGAACCAAATGCTGACTAGACAAAACTCTCTTGCGATCACAGTCGTTCCCTCTCTTCTTCCCCGATCTCTGCATGAATGGGGGTGATCAGCTCTTGGGTATTTAATTGATTTGGTTTAAATAGACATATATTAAGAGGGGGACCACAAGGTTTAAATGGAAACAATGAATGAGAAATCTCGATGAGAGGTGATGGGTTTGCATGGAAATTATTGTTGGGATGGCTGTGCATGGGTTGTTAGAGAGAGATATGGAAAGATATTAGAGAGAAAATAAAAGCGATTTATTTTAGAGAGAGGGAGTTGGCCAGGTGTGTGCATGGCGGAGGTTGGAGTGTGGAGAGAGAGAATGAAAGGTATAGAAAGAGAATGCATGCATGATTCTCGGGTTTGCGTGAGGCTGCGGTTACATGGGGCACTAGATATGGACTGATCTTGGACGATTGCGATGGGATGTGAGAGAGGGTTGCATGGATCAGACGACTAGATAGAGGATTAGTTAAAGAGAGGGACGTGCATGAATGGGGGTGATCAGCTCTTGGATATTTAATTGATTTGGTTTAAATAGACATATATTAAGAGGGGGACCACAAGATTTAAATGGAAACAATGAATGAAAAATCTTGATGAGAGGTGATGGGTTTGCATAGAAATAATTGTTGGGATGGTTGTGCATGGGTTGTTAGAGAGAGATATGAAAAGATATTAGAGAGAGATTAAAAGATAGAGCTGTGCATGATTATAAGATTCTAGAGAAAGAATCGGGAGGAGCTGCGATCCGTTTGGGGGTCTATGTGCATGCATGGGTTCTGTGAACGGCTGTGATGGTTCGGGTTTTAGAGAGAGAATAGATCGTGTATGAGTTGGGGTTGTGGGGTCCTGCACATGCATGGCTTTAACGAGGGTGGTGTGATGAGCTTTTAAATGGGATAATAAAAGCGAATTATTTTAGCTTTTAAATGCGATAATCGACCCGACCGGTGCATCACACTCATCCCAACCGGTAGGCAAAGGGACGATCATGATCAGGTACAACCTAGAGCATATGTCGGGGGGCTAATCACATCCGTTTTTTTGTCTGCCGGTTTGGGCTGAGTGCGATGCACGGGTCAGGTATGGGTGCAACGGACGACTGTGACTTGGGGGGCAGAATATTTGGGTTCAGAGGGTTGGGGGGGGCGATGGTTGCCCGCTTCGTGCCAATCGGAGGTGTCTTATCGTCGAAGGCGGTCCACTGCATCGTTGATAGGTGTGTTGCCGCCGAAGGCGGCCCGCTGCAGTGCCGACAGGCACGGGCATGCACTAGTATATGTACAACATAAGACTCGACCCAACTGTACATAAGACCCGACCCATCTATACGTTAACACCCCCCCCTCAAACTCACAGTGGATCATATACTGAGAGTTTGCTAATAAAATGCCGGAAGCGATCAATTTTCAGGGGCTTCTCGCCCATACTCTTTTATGAGCACACGAAACATATCGAGGTCGACTGTCACTATGTTCACTAGGTGTTTTACCGAGTTTTAAAACATTGGTTAGAAGTATATTTGGCTGAATGAGATGTGCATGCTATGAATGAAATTCATATGTAACCAAACTAGTTATGACCATCATATGAATACATACAGGTTTTGCATGATTACCAGGTTTATGTTGTATGAATGTTTCTTAGGCTATCCAAGTACTTAACATTTGCTACAGGAACTATCCCTCCTCCCTGCTACCAGATTCTGCTCCTTTTTTTTATCTATGAAACTAATTTGTGGACTGTATACTTGCTTCAGATCCACCTCAAGACATCTCACTTCTCTTTAAACCTAACTGAAATTGTAAACTCTCCTATCCTTCCATCCTTGCATTTTCTTCCTTGCATTATACATAGACAAGAAATCTCAAGGGCATCATTTTCTCTATTTGCTACCCATTGGCCAGTATTCTAACTTGGATCCAATGATGCCAAAAAGGACAAACAACCTCTGGTATCCTGGTCTTTTATGATGTTGCCGTGTTCGATTCTCGTGTCCGTGTCAACACTCGACACCCGTGTCTGTGTCTACAGATCATAGGTTCCAACCACCTTGAAATTTGACACATGTAACACATCTGAGTACATTGTGATAAGCACAGAATTAACTTCTGTTTTTCAGTTAACATTCTTGCTTATCATCACCTTGTGACTTTTTTGGTGCAGTTACAACTTGCGACCAGGCTACAGAAGCTTTATCTCTTTTGAGGAAGAGTAAGGAAGGGTTTGATGTTATTTTGAGTGATGTTCATATGCCGGACATGGATGGATACAAGCTACTTGAACTAGTCGGTCTTGAAATGGATCTTCCTGTTATCAGTAAGCAGTACTTGTTTTGTAGAAGTTATCGTTTATCTCTTATATTATGGTTGTTGAGAATAGTCCCACATCAGTAAAGGGGTGGGAGTTCCACATCTTTATATACTGTTACCCCCTCCCTCTCATAACCGGTTTTGAGGGGGCATGGGAATCGTAACATCGGTATTATCTGTTTTTTTTCTTACTTTTTTTTTTCTGAGCTGCAGTGATGTCCGTTGATGGGACAACAAGCGCAGTTATGAAAGGAATAAAGCACGGCGCGTGTGATTATTTAGTTAAGCCTGTACGCATGGAGGAGTTAAGAAACATTTGGCAGCATGTTGTTAGGAAAAGGGGGCATGGAAACAAAATACATTCAGCCAGCTTGGAGGATTCAGACCACAATAGGCAAGCCAGTGAATCAGATGGTTCGTGGAAATCTCCGAAAAAGAAAAGAGAGGAAATTGAAAATGACGATGGTGAACTGGACAACGATGACATTTCATCAAAGAAATCACGTATGGTGTGGTCTGCTGAGCTCCATGATCAATTTGTCCATGCCGTCAACCAACTTGGCATCGACAGTATGAACATAATTATTAGCTCTTTATGTTTTCTCCATCATCACCTAATCTCATGTAAAGTGTGAAGCAAAAAAAAAAATCAACAATTCCTTTTTTTTTTGCTGTTGTTTCATGCTATATGTACTCTTTAGAGTGACTGCGTGTATGTAAATTATGGATTTTGCCTGATTTTGTGCAGAGGCTGTCCCCAAAAAAATCCTTGAGCTGATGAATGTTCCCGGTATAACTAGGGAAAATGTTGCAAGCCATCTGCAGGTCTGACTCTGACCTACATATGAATTTTCTTTGGAACCAAGAATTTAAACTTTCATCTATTTCCTCTTTTTATATAGCATCATTTATGGGTTAATAGTTGTTATCTGATAATCATTTAAGATATTACTATGACATATTGCCTTGGTAATTGTAACTGTCTTATCATTTGTATCAAGATCACAGTTTATCGCTTTCACGATAGCTAAAACATGCTTAATTAATCCCTATTTGTAGCATAAATCACTTAATTAGCTTGTTTAAATGTGCATTAATTCTTCTATATTTTATTTGTTATCTATTTTTTCAACTTGTAACTTTTAATTATTAAGTGTATTTATCAATTTATAGCTGTTAATCAATGTATCAATGGTTGTGTTGCTGTATAGTCTTCGATGTATGAACCTCACATTGAGGCCTCTCTCATGTACATATTTGGGCATTGCCCCCTCTTATGGATTCGTTCATTCTCTCCAAAGGCTAGCTCTCTTTTGTGGATATTTCTGTATTGAGAAATATCATATTGGAATATTGTTGATTACATATAGAAGCACTCTTTTAATATCCTAAATTTGTATCTTAGTGACTTAGCTGCTAAATGCATATCTCAATGAATGGTAAATTACACTTTACCCCCTGAAGTTTACCCCAAAATCACATATCCCCCCTATAGTCATAAACTACATTTTGCCCCCTCCAATTCACTTTTGATTAGTTGGCAATTACCAAAAGTGAAAATTTAATTAGTAGTTGACAAAAGGGGGTATTGGGCTAACATTTAAAACTATAGGGGTGGATTTGTAATAAAATAAACGCTGGGGGGGGGGAGGTTATGTGATTTTGAGCTAAATTTCAGGGGCGTAAAGTGTAATTTACCCTTTGATGAAATAAGGACATCAATGCGCTGACTCCTGGAAGTGTGAAGTCCCTGCTTCATTCTTCCTTCTGGTGCAAATGACAAAGTAGCACTGTAGTTGGTTGTGTTAGTTACAAGTTCTTTCATAGTTACAAGTTTTTATTAGTTTGCATGTTCATTTCTTTCATAGTTTGGATTTTTGCATATGTACCCCTATCGATGTTCTATATTGTAAAAAAACCCTATGTTTAAAAAAACTATGGGAACCCACCCTTCACATGGCTCTTTTTTTTCAAAACAATACCCTGAGTCCCTTGTAACTAAGTTCTCAACCATTTTACATGGAAAATCTCTAGTTTTTTTTTGAGGGATTGTTACCAACTTGTATGTTCATCTCTGTAGTAGTCTCTCTTGAGCTGCCTGGCATAAGTGGAATCTTCTCTACTTGTTGCTTCTAGTTTTTTGGTTCAGACAATGCAATTCCTATAATAAACCAATGATAATGTGCACTAAACTTGTTATGGAGACTCACTCAAATCTTTGTGTGATTTGTTAAACATGTGCAGAAATATAGAATTTTCCTGAAGAGAGAGAATGGAATAGCTCGACATCACGGTGGACTCCCTGGTTCATTCTCAGCATTGGCTGCCTCGAGTCAAGTTCATCAATCCCCGGATATCTTGTATGCTGACCTCTTAGGCCGACCACCAGGCAGCTTAGCAATGGACCGCCCAATTCTTCGACAAGCTTTGGTACAAGGGCCTAACTGCATTTCGGTTGGACAAGGATTAGCGTTCGGCCACCCTTTAGTGAATTCCCAGAACATGTCGCCTACTAATCCCCATGGTGCGGCATCTTCTTCCAACATTCTTGGAGGGATGATGCCCAATTCTCAGAACGGTCGCGTACCGGTGCAGATGTTACAGCAGCAACCGCATCCTATGCACTCAGAATCCCATCATGCGATCAATGCACAACCTTCTCATCTTGTCGTTCCTTCACAGCCATCGAACTATTTTCAGGTAGGGGACAATCCTACTCTCTCGAAGCTGAACTCCATCATGGTCCCTTCGCAATCATTGAACAGTTTTCAGGCATTCATGAATAAGAGCTCCATAGTAGGCCCCTCTCGACCTCCTTCCAGTTTTCAGGCAGAGAGTGCTGCTATCCCTATCGATCATGACTCTAGGTATTACAATGACAGCACTGTTTTGGAGAATTTCCTTCTTTCTTTTCAGTCGGATGATGTGCCAATGGAGATGGGAGAAGATTTCAGCAATGTCGGAGTGCTAAGTAGCTACCCAATTCTTGGATCAGCTTCTTCATCACTGTCATCATGTGCTGTTGTTCCTGATATCAGTTTGCCTTGTCTTGTCCCTAACATATGTAACATTCAGGATACGGGGGCAGGCTCAGGTGCCTTGCCCGGTCTAGGACCGGGGAGGAATCTTGGTTTTCTTGGAAAGGGCACTTGCAACCCCAGTCGACGTGCGGCGGATGCCATTGGATCTCCCATTAACAACTTGAGCCAGAGGGACACTTCCACAAGTGATGAAGGAGATAGTGAAGAAAGATCTCTATTTGGATTTTTTGGACAGCTTTGAAGTGTGAAACATTGTGCTACCCCACAGTTCTAGTGATCTGATGAGTTTTCAAGTAAGTAATGCAACACCCTCAAATATGTGCTCTCTTTCTTTAATTTTTTAATGAAAAAAAAGGATGTCCAATTATGACGACAGAAACAAGAAGCAAGTAATACATGAACATGTAAATGTTTTTTTGGCTTTTCATGTAGGCTTGTGTCTTGCATTTATTGATACACCTGACTTGGTTTCCGGGTCAATCTTTATGTCGATTTTTGGACCTTTTCGATACTTCCTCGATGATGACAAGGGGAAATATTTTCCACTGTTAAGGATTTTTTAGACATTGCCTTTTCTTTGTAGGGGTCGGATCGAATTCTGGGAATTCTAAGGAGCGCGGCATTCTCGCCATTGTGGATATTGAATCGGCATTCTGATTTATATTTTATCTTCGTCTAGGTCAGTCATCTTGCTCTGGTCTACACAATCTGCTCTGAAATAACTCGGGGGGGGGGGGGGGGGGGGGGGGGGGGGGGGGGGGGGGGGGGTTATCTTTCTTTAGTCAAGAGAGGGTGTGGGTGAGTTTAGAAGATGATTTTCCATTGAATTTGTTGTTGTTGCTATGACATTGAAGGAACAAGCCCCATATGTTGTTGTGGTACTTTTTGACCAATGTGGTAGAATAACTTTTGCCCATTGTTTTTGTTCTAAAAACCAATATCAATGTAGAGAGAGCAAGGTGGATAACCTAGTTTTTATTGTTTTGATGTGTTAATTAAAGTGTTTGAGCGCCAACGAGTAATATGTTGGAAGGGCAGTATTTATTGCATTGATGTTCTTTCGTATATAGCAGTGTTCTATAAAGCGGCCCAGGTGACCGCCTACGCGGTGCCTAAACGCTAGGCAGCCCCCCACCTCCCAGTCTAGGTCTTAGGCACTCCAGAAAAACGACCATGCTCCCAGACGGAGCTAGGCTGGGCAAGGCAGTCGTCTAGGCGGGTTAGGTGGGCTCAGGCAGGCCAGGCGGGATAGGCGGGCTCAGGCAGGCCAGGCGGGATAGGCAGGCCAGACAGGCTCCTCAGCAATAGTCACTCTCTTGATCCGGACTTCCTCAGCGGCAGTCCCTCTCTTGGATCCAGCCTTCCTTAACGGTGGCTCACCCCTTTTTAAAAAAAAAAACAAAAAAAAAAAAAACGCCTAGGCCGCCTAGGCGCTAGGCGGTCCCCCACCGCCCCAACCAGCACTTTTTAGAACCTTGGAATATAATAGCCACGAGGCTCCAGGTGGACTTGTGAGTTCAGTTGTGATATAGTTGTCAATTCATCTCTTCACTACTAGTGGACTTGGTGGATTTGGTGATCATGCACAGATCTCTCTAGCATATTGTTGTAGGATGTCTGTTATCTACATATTTGAACGTCCACAAACAGTGGCAAGAGAAATTAGTATAGAAAATATAATCACTTTCTTGCAATATTAATTATATATTTAAAATAAGGGTAAATTACAAAATCCTTCCCTGACTATACACCACATTTCATATTGGTCCCTCAACTTTATTTCTGAAAATTTTGAACCCTGAACTATTCTCTATGTGCATCTAGCCCCATCCAACTTTTTATCCCAAAAATACCCTTATCAATTTTCGATAAGACTCAAAATTGTTTTAAAATATTTAACTTATGCTTACTAGGAAAAGGATATTTTCGGAATAAAAGTTGACAGAGGGGCTAAACGCAAACGGAGCATAGTTCAGGGATCAAATTGTTCAAAAATAAAAGTCGAGGGACCAATATGAAATGAGGTATATTGTTTAGGGGAGGTTTTTGTAATTTGCTCTTAAAATAATTATCCGATATATAGTGACAATAATATGAATTCTTAATTTCTGAGCTACATATGAATAAGTATATTAAACTATTATCAATAAAAAAAAACTATAGAGAGATGAAATCAAAGGAAATACATCAACACCATGCTACTCTTTCACTTATATCATTCATCATGATCCCCTCCTCGATTTATCGATGAGGAAGGAATTACCTCATATCTTTACAATAGATGCTTGCTACACAAGGATAGCTACAAAGAGAAAAACCATTACAATCGATACCAAGAGGGTGGATTAGGGGTGGCAATGGGTCGGGTCGGGTCGGGTTCGTGTCGTGTCAAGTTTTGGGTCATGACCAAAACCCCTAGACCCGGACCCGACCCGTTCAACTAATCGTGTCTAGATCCTAAACCCGTACTCGACCCGTTTATAAACGGGTAGACCCGATAGGCCCGTTAGACCTGTTTACCACATGGGTTATTCAGTTGACCTGATCCGACCCAATCCAACTCGACCCGACCTAACCTGATAGACCCGCTGATACTATATATTACAGTATCGGATTGCGGGTAGACCCGACCCGACACGACCCATTGAATTTTAAAATGGTCTTCCTGGGTCTACCGTGTCCAGACCCTAAACCCGGACCCGACCCGTTTATTAAACGAGTCTATTGTGTCGATCCGTTTACGACCCGAACCAGTTTAGCCCTGACCCAGACCCGCTAACTTCGTGTCGGGTCGGTTGGGGTCTACCGTGCCGGATCTGAAATTGCCAACCCTAGGCTGGATAAATATAATTAGAAATTAACCAAAGGCGGCAAGGCCTAAAGTGGAAGGCCAGGCTGGCCAGCCAACGGTCCATTTTTTAGCTAGCCGTTGAAGCAGAGATTAAAAAAAACAAAAACAACTTAGCTAGTCTTTTTGAGAGGATTATTTTAGGATTGGCATACTATTTTGAGGAAGGAGAGTACCTCTTTGGCTAGTCTTTTGAAGATGCTCTTACGCTAATAATACATAACAAAGTCCAACACAAATAAATTAGCAAATGAAATAGCACTGTTAAGATGTATTAATGTATATACATACACCTAGTGTATAGATGACTCACATGTATTGTTTTATATTGACCTATTGGCCTAATGAGAGATTCATTTCATTCTCTCTCCAAACCCTAGCCTCTCTCTCTCTCTCTCTCTCTCTCTCTCACTCTCTCTCTCTTCCTCATCTAGGGTTTGTCACGTGGTATAAGAGCGGGGTTGATCGCTGCCGACACCATCGTCGGCTCCCTCGACCTCATTTGATATGTGGGACCTCTCTCTTCCTCTCTCCGGTTATCATCAGTCCTGCGTCGTCTCCAGGCCCGTTACCCCATCTCGCAAGTGCCGTCTACTCAGATCTCGCAAACCGTGACTCGCCCACGGCCCTCTCACGATCGCCCGATCTCGCGAGTCCTTCAATCCTGAGAGATCGATCTCGCGAGTCCACAGTATGTGCTCGTCCTTTGATATCGAGAGCTCGTGCCTACGTCCTTCAGTCGCCGCGAGTCGACGCTCGTTCGTCGATCTCAAGAGCCCACAGCCAGGCCACCTCCAGCCCGCAGTCGTCTGTCCTATCCGAGTCCACAGCCCAACCGTCTTCAGCCTTCAGCCGCCTACGTCGTCTACTCCTTAGTTGTCTCCAGCTCTCAGCCGGCAGCTCGAAGCTGCTGTTTCTGTCTCGCGAATCCTTTGGTGCCCAAATCCTGAATCTGCCTTGCGATCTTCCAAGCCTCGCAGACTTTACGATCTTGCGAGCTTGCAGCCCATGCGTGAGCCCCACTTCCTGTCACGCCCCGGATCCGGCTACAACGGAAACCAACTAGACCTGGAATATGAGGGGGTTAAAAGGGCAAGTCAAAAAGTAAAAGGGTTTCTGAGGTGGATTTTATCATTTAATTTATTACTAAGTTATCATTGACTATTTACTACGCGATAGAGATGGCTTTGAGGGAAAGTCTACCGGGCTTTGAGGAAAAGCTTACCAAACAAAAAGAAAAGACACTGACATTTATTTAGAGCATCTAACACCATCCAACAAGTCTAATCACTTATTACATAATGAACTGAAAATAAAGACAGCTAACTAATACTTCTAGAGTCTTCTCTAACCAGCTAAGCTCCTCAAGGAAGCGCCTGAGAAATGTCTACATTACCTGAAAAATTGGGCAACAACAGGGTGAATTTACAAAGGTAAACTCAGTGAACAACTAACCTTAAACTAACTAGGGTAAACTACAACTGCATCATGCCCATCTCGAGGTTAACGAGGACATCATTATACATATATTTTAAATAATATTATTTAGTTTACACTAACAAGAGAGCAAGCAAAACATACTATTACGTAAGGTTACAATGTCAAACTACAAGTTACAATAGTATAATATTTAACCATTTACATCTACAATCATGATCATGAATAATGCAAATTAAATCTAACATACTCCTAGGGTGAACCGACAGTTTTCTACCTGATTCTGCCAATAGACAACACCTGGTCCCAGTGTACATGGTCAACAAGAAAATACCCATATGGCCATAAGGGGCTTGGGCTTTTACCATGGGGCACCCCTGTCCAGCTTGCTTCTTTGGGGTCGTTACCCAGGGGTAAACTACTAGGTCACTCGGGCATTACTGCCTGTCCAACCCTGTGACCCTACCTACTTTTTTTGAATTGTGCACAAGCGATGGTTCACGTCCCATCCTGTGCACACGGGTCCCCTACTCATGCCCGTGGGTAGTCGGTAACTGAGGCAATGTCTCAACTAGTCTCTCTACCGAGACTGCCAGCCCTTGTTACTCTGTGGTAACTCGGCTTCATCATGAGTCACATGGTCACCAGGATTCAATTTTAATCAATAACATTCACAACACTATTTATATAGAGAATCTACTAGTTTGCATGCATCATACTGTAAGTCTAGGTTTAAGCTAACTATTTTCGATGCTGCTATACATGTATCATTAGCGATAAGAGGAAATACATATAGTTTCAAGGTTCATTCAGAAGAAAGGGATAGTATGCCACCTCTCACATGCAGTACCGGGCACCCCGCCTGTATGCATTCAGCATACTATAACCACATGTAGTGTTTTGTTTATTTAGTTATCTACTATATTGCACATATGATTATAGTTTGCCCTAACTAGAGTAGGGTCAATCATGTTCACTTGGATTGCACTCAGTGATCCCAAAGTCTCGCTCGTGGGTCCGGTGCGCCGTTAAAAGAACAAGCTTCCAAGACGGGTCTACATAAGTGAAGGCCATCATTGTTAATCGTTATCTAAGCTCATAGTTCAAGGGTTGACCGGCCATGAGAAGCGGGATCTGATGGATACAATTTCGCTAGAATCCGACATCGGTCAGAGGGTTTCAGGTCAAACCACATAGAATCGGTGAAACCGGTCACATGGTTGGGTAACTAGGGTAGAATGGTTTCTAGGCCTATATTTTGGGTTCAGTAGGTAGGCCTTGAGATTCCAAGTACAATGTCTCTAGTTTTGTCCGAATCCGGATTCAGATGGAGAAACGACAGCTAAACCACAACTAGATCGAGCCCATGGGTAAAACGGGGCACTAAATAGTATAATTATTGTACCAAACTATGATCAGTAGGTAGGAGTGTAGTACTTTCAGAGTCGGTCCTAATGGCACTGGTTTTATCCGATTCCGAGTTTGGACGGAGAAATAGCGGCAAAACCAATATCTACTAGTTTATGGGTCTGGTTCAATTGAACCAGACCAGTCCAAACGGTGGTTCGAGTTTGCAGAGCAGTTAAGTCAGGTTCAGGGGTATTCGAGTCGGGTCTGTAATGTCTAAGTCGGGTCGGGTTCAGGATTATTTGGGGTCGAGTCTGCAATGTCTAAGTCGGGTCATGTTCATGGTCTGAGTTGGGTCGGGTTCAGGGTTAAGTTTTTAAACAACCCGGGGTAGACCCGTTATTTACGGATTTGCCCCCAGCCTCTTCTTCTCCACAGGAACTGCAGGAAGTGGGGGTTCGACTGCGTGATGATGGGAGGTCGGGTTTGGGTACGCCGATGGTGCTCGGTCGGTCTTCCCCGCATCGCCCCCACGGAGGAGACACGGGAGGAAGCGGCCGTAGTACCATTGGTGCCCGGGAATACCTTGGCCGGAGGGGGGTTCGCGGAATGGGTTGCATGGAGGAAGAGAGGAGAGGGGGGCTGACTTGGTTTTGTCGATGTCGGGGAAGGAGGCAGGGTTGCTGCTCTTTCTTCTCCCTCGATCTCCTCTGCTCCTCTCCCTTCTCTCTCTCTCTCTCTCCTGTTCTCTTCATCCATAAGCATAATGGCATTGCTGAGAGAAAACATTGCCATATTTTTATGACTACTCATGCTCTCCTCCTTTTTGGTTCTGTTTCTCGACGCTTCTGGGCTGAGGCTCTTCTGACCTCGGTCGATCGAGCTTATTAACATCACTAATTCATCAGTTCTTCCGGATGACTTATCTTCTCATGAGTGCCTCCTCTCTACCACTCCTGACTACAGCCCTCTTCACATGTTTGGGTGCACCTGTTTTATTCTTCCTCCTCCCTATCAGTGCACGAAGCTGGCTGCTCAGACAGCTAAGTGCATCATTCTTAGGATTAGCATTGAGCACAAGGGATACCGCTGCTATAATTTTGTTGCTTGTTGCTTTCGTATCTCTCGACACGTCTTCTATGTTGAGGATATGCCCTACTACTCTCCTAAGGCTCAGGATATCACCTTCCTAGAGGTTTCTTCTCCTCTATCCTTGATACCTCAGTCTCTTCCGTCGGCTCAGTTTCCTCAGTGGCATCAGGCCATGGATGAGGAGTTCCAAGATTTTCAGCAGACACCTAAGATATTGTCCCACTGCCCTCTGGCATTGAGCCTGTCAGCTGTAAATGGATCTATAAAGTTAAGCACCGACTTGATAGGTCCATTGAACGATACAAGGCTTGGGTGATGGCTGTAGTTTTACTCAAGAGTATGGCATTGAATACGATGAGATATTTTCTCTGGTGGCTCAAATGACCACCGTTCGAGCTCTTCTGACGGTTGCAGCCGTTTGTCGCTGGCCCTTTCTTCAAATAGATGTGAAGAATGCCTTTCTTCACAGTGATTTATTTGAAAATGTTTATACGGATCCTTCTTCTAGTCTCTGTGTTCCTTCTCAGCACTTGTGCCGCCTTCGTCAGGCCATTTATGGGCTCAAGCAATCTACTCACACCTGGTTTGAGCGGTTTCGTAGTGCTATTAGGGAGTTTGGTTATGAGGTCATCCACGCAGGGCCAGGCGATCGATCCTACTATTGTACGTAGATGACATAATTATCATTGGGGATGACTATACTGTGATTGCTTGTCTTTAGCAGCACCTAAGGATTCAGTTTCAGATGAAGGACTTGGGTACTCTTCGCTATATTCTCGGTCTTGAGGTTGCATATAGTACAGATGACATTATGCTCTTTTAGTAGAAGTATCTTTCTGATATCCTTAGCCATGCTGCCCTCTCAGATACCCGCATTGTAGACACCCCTTTTGAGCTTCACTTGAAGTTATGTCCTATAGATGGAGTTCCTCTTTCATATCACACTCGGTACAGACATATTGTAGGACAGCTCGTCTACCTCTGTATCACTTGACCTGACATTACGTATGCTATCAGTATTGTCAATCAGTTTGTTGCAGCTCCATGCATAGTTTACTACGGTGCTTTTCTTTGGATCCTTTAGTACCTCAAAGGGACAGATACTCCGCTTCTTGTTTCTGTCATTGTCCTCTTCTCTCAGCCTTCGAGCCTACTCATACAGATTGGGTTAGAGATCTGAGTACATGCCGCTCCACCACTGGATACTACTTATTTCTTGGTGACTCTTTGATATCCTGACGTAGCAAAAAGCAGAAAGTAATGTCTTTTTCCTGCACTAAGACTGAGTACAGGGTCATGGCCTCCACGACCAAGGAGATAGTCCACCATCGGTGTCTCCTCAGTGATCTTGGTGTTGCTTTGTCTAGGGTCATCTCCTTTCTCTTGTCCTTCAGACTATTATTATGCTCCTTCCACGAGGAAGGGAGTTTCTTGATGAGATAGTCTTTCTTCTCCCAGTTCAAGTTGTATATATATCGCATAAGAACATGGAATTCATACATATCTAACACTATTAATGAACAAAAGTACTTCTAGATTAACTCCCCTACCTGAGTGGGAGGGTGTTGGGGTGAGCAATGAAGTGAATCTTAAGTCGAGCACGTATTTCCTCTATATTGTATGATGAAAATTATAGTTATAATGTATATTTCTAAATATTTTTATTCTAATTCTATGTAACCATGTATAGATTTTTGTTAGGAATTCGTACGTACAAACAGAACTTGATCATGAGTCTGATAGCTCATATGACCTAAAAGGTTGTATAGGTCCCTAGTTAGGAGAAAATATTCAGTGGGTCCCACATCAGCCGTGTACCCCCCACACCCAATGCATTGGTGGAAGTTTCTATTTTAACCAATGATGTCACCATGAATTAATAGTGCATTGGGGGTGGCGGGGTACACGGCTGACGGGGGCACATCCGACCCACTGAATATTTTCCCCCTAGTTAGGGGTTCCAGGTTGCAATTAATAAAAAGGTTGGGTTGTCAATATAAAAAGATTACTTTGGGTAAAATGACGTTGTCGATATATATCCACGGGCTGCTCTTTGTATGTGGTGGGACTGCTCACAGTAAGAGCCTAATCTAATTGGTCAAAATCTTTTTTTTTTTTTAAGAAATCCCTCGGAGAAAGGGGGGTTAAGGCAATGACCCCAACATGTGATTAATAAGCTAGAAAGAACAAAGCTAAGTACCGATAGGTACAAAGAAAAAGTGAAAGAAGAAAACCAAAAGCAAACCAAAACTCCCTCCTCATAAGAAGGGGGAGAAAAACGTTGCTACAACAGGGGCTCTCCTACGGCTAAGCAGAGGGAACCAAGACTCCACCAGAATCCCGATCTTACGAAGAATCCCTTCCCAAGAGACCTGGTCGCCAGAGAAGATTCTCATGTTTCTCTCTAGCCAAATTGACCAAATTGTTGCCACCACCAGCATATCCCACCCTACTCATTTATCTGAAGCTATCAAACATTTCCTCCAATGCGTCCACAAAGTAACGAGCGAAGAAGGAATCTCAGCGATGCCTAGCTTCTCCTGGAGAAAATCTCAGATACGGGGAGGCAAAGGGACAGGTCAAGAGGAGGTGGTCTACTCCTTCGAGGGCTTCACCGCACATTGGGCAATCGAGGTCGATAATAGGGATGTTCTGCTTAACAAAATTGTCATTCGTAAGATTTCTGTCGTTAATGGCAAGCCAAGAGAAGATCTTCATCTTAAGGGAGGCTTTACACTGCCAAAGAAGTTTGGCTATCGGGCATCTCCTCCCTCCATCATTAACAAAGCGGTAGAAAGAGCAGACCGCGAAGACTCCCTTCTTGTGCCATCTCCAAGCCAGCTTATCAGGGCTACTAGAAAGAGCAATGCTAGACAAAAAGATGTCCAGCTGAGAAACTTCCTAATGCGCCTCCTTGCTAAGGGGCCTGAAGAACTTGACCGCCCAGGTCCCGCCTCTCCCTCAGCGGAAGAAAGAGCTGGCATAACCAGATCTGTGTCTAGCGTGTGCAAAAGCTTTCGGTGGCAACATCGTCAGGGTGCAGTCCCCCTAGCCAGATGCCTCCCAAAACCTCATAGTGTGTCCATCCCCAACCACAATGTTCGTACCGCAAGCAAAAGCTTCTCTAACCTTTGCCACCCCTCTCTAGAAGGGAGAGATCTTCCCGGATCGTCTACCCTTCGCCCAAAATGCTGACGATCTCTTGAAGTAACAACCTCGAATGATACGTGCCCAATTGTCTTCCGGGAAGGAATGCAATTGCCACCACCATTTACCAAGCATTGCCACATTAAAGTCCCTCAAATTGAGAACCCCCAGGCCTCCTTGCTCCCGAGTCTTGCAAACCCGCCCCCACTGCATAAGCGAAAATCCTTATCCGCTTGGAAGGTTCCCTTTCCAGAGGAAATTCCTCCTCACTCTATCAATCATCTTCACCACCCATTCTGGAAGGAAGAAAAAGGAAAGAAAATAGGAAGGGATGCCTGAAAGAACCGAGTTCACCAGGGTAATCTGTCCTCCCATGGAAAGGCACAAGCTCTTCCAGGAAGCCAACTTTCGCTCCACCTTCTCTATTACGATCTCCCAATCGCACCTCCGTAGAGCACGCCTGGCTAGCGGCAGTCCCAGGTACTTCAACGGCCATCTCCCGACTTGGCAATTAAGCAGGCCCACTAATTGTTCGCCGAGTTTTGGGTCCCCTCCAAGGATAAAAACCGTCAACTTGGAGAAATTGATGGATAATCCCGACACCTGCTTGAAGGAATAGAGAATGACTTTAACCACTAGCACTTGTACTTCATCCGTCCTGCAAAAAAGCAAAGTGTCATCCACAAATTGGAGATTGGACACCTCCCAATCCGGTTCCCCCAGAGGAAGAAGAATCATGCTAATGCGAGCCTAAGCAAGAACGTCGTCTAGGATGTCCGCAGCAAGAATGAAAAGCAAGGGTGACAGGGGGCACCGCTACTTAAGGCCCCTCTTCATCTTAAAATGACCGCCGTTCTCTCCGCCAATCAAGCAAGAAAGCTTAGAAGAAGACAAACAAGCACTGATCCATCGTTGCCACTCGGAGGAGAATCCCTTAGCTACAAGGACTCGCTCCAAAAACGACCAACGCAGGCGGTCAAAAGTCTTCTCAAAATCAAGCTTAATAAGTAACCCCTCCTCTTTCTTGTTCAGCAGGTGAAAGATGACCTCTTGAGCCGAAGCCACACTATCCTGGATGTTTCTTCCCCGAACGAAAGTCGCTTGGTTACAACTGACCAAGTCTCCAATGACCGAACCGAGCTGGATGGCAAGCACCTTAGTCACTATCTTGTAGACGCGATCAAAGAGGCTGATACGCCTAAACTCTCCGATCTTCAATACCCCCTCCTTCTTCGGAATCAGCGATAACCAGGAGAAATTAATCGGGTGAAGAGAAACTACACCACCAAAAAAATCATGCAGTAGTCGGCAGATATCTCCACCCACCACAGACCAGTAACGTTGAAAAAAAGAGATAGGGAAGCCATTCAGGCCCGGGGGCCCATCTGGCCGCATGCTGAAAACTGCCTTCTTGAACTCCTCATCGGAAAAAGGTAAAACAAGCGTAGAAGGCATCCCCAACCTCCTCGTTCGCAACAAGTCCCAATCTATCTCCGCCGTAGGATCCGAGGGAATGGAGAAATGGCCCTTGAAGTGGTCTGAGACCCCCCTCATAATATCACGATGACTGGAGAACCAGAGATCGCCAATCTGGATCTCCGGAATAAAATTGGCCCTTCTCCTCGCATTAGCCACTCTATGGAAAAACTTCGTATTTTGATCACCCTCTTCAGCCAACGCACCCTAGATCTCTGCTTGCACATGATCTCTTCCTCCTTAAGAACCTCCACCAGCTGCAACCCCGCTGAATCTAAAATCGCCCGATCGACCTCAGAAAGAGGACCGAGCTCTGCCCTAACCTCCAGATTGTCCATCTCACTAATGAGGCTCCGTTTCCTCTGAATGACTTGGCCAAAAAATTCTCTATCCCAAGCCTTAAGCTTAGCTCGAAGGAAACAAAGTTTAGAAGTTACTGATAGCACCGAATTAGTCTTCGTGGGCACCAAACCCCACCAAGAAGCCAGAAGGTTGTCGAAACCTGATCTGGAAGATCACATCAATTCAAAACGGAATAACGATTTGAAAATCCTGTCTGAAGATGTTGAAAGAGGCAATGGGGTATGATCCGAAATGAACGAGGGCAACGCTACTTGGAAAGTAGCAGGGCACGCAACATCCAACTCCTCCGAAATAAGGAAGCGGTCCAGCCTCGCAAAAATCGGATTCTCCCTCTTGTTAGACCAGGTGAAAGATCTACCGGACAGGGGCAGGTCCATCAAGTTCGCCTCATCAACAAAGCCGAAGAATTCCCTCCTATCCCGCGCATTGCCCGGGTCCCCACTCCTCTCCGACGAGAATCTGGTTACGTTAAAATCCCCACCCACGACCCAGAAGCCCGTAATGGAACGACGTAACTCCAAGAGTTCTCTCCAAAGCTCCCGGCGCAAGGAGCCCTCATTCGGCCCGTAGACCAAAGTGACATGCCAATGAACGTTATCCGATCTGTCCAAGAGCTGAACGGTGATAGAGAAGACCCCAGTAACGCTGGATAGAAGATCAAATCTTCTGGAGCTCCAACCAACCAACATCCCTCCCGAAGATCCCACCACGTCATGGGACTCCCAAGAGTCAATCCGACCTCCCCCCAAGGATTGGAGGAGGCAGTCGGATGGACCGGAGATCTTCGTCTCTTGGAGGCAGAGAATATCCACTAAATCGATAGAGGGAAAAGCAGAAGTAGCCCTTCTCTTATCACCCCTGCCCAACCCCCTAACATTCCAAGAAAGCAAACGGATAGCTGATAAAGGGACCCCACAGTAAAAACAACCCTCTCCCGGCCCCAACCTCCCAGTAGCACAGGACCAACATCATGGAGAAGCTGTTGAATCCCCACGCACTTTCTCCAGGTCTCTGATCGCCATCAAAAAACGCCTCACCTGGGAGGCATCACCTTCTTTGAAGCCTGCTCCCATCGCTATCTGAAGAATAGCATCATCTTCCAAGACGTTGAGGGGTAGACGGATTGCCTTGCTCAGGTCCGCATCCAAGGGGACAGAAGCCTGACCCTTCCAAGCACCTCCTGCCAGCGCCGGGTCCGATTCGCCAAAACGTTTGTACATCCTCCGCACGCTCCTGTGCACCAACAAGCTCTTCGCCTCACTAGTGTCGTGGGTCCCTTTATCCCTAGGGGGTGTCACTAGGCTATCAGACAACAAAGGAGAACTTTGGTCAATAACACCAAAAGGCGAAGCATAATCGAAAAGGACATGAAGACCCTTAGGACCCTCAGGCTTATGGTTCACCAGGGGATCCCCACATCCACTTCGAGCAACCCACCATCACCTGCGCCACACCCTACTCTGCCTGGCTCAGATTCTAAGCCAAAAATCTGTAGATCTGTCTCATCAAGATTCGAAGCCTTGGGTGACCCTACCCCCACCTGCGACCTAGGGTCGAAATCTAGGTTGTTCCAAACCTGGTCCTCCCCCACTCCCTGACAGTGAAAGGAAGGAGCAGAAAAGTACGTACCAGGGTTGCGGCGCCTCCATGAGGTCACCGAGCCTGAGTCCGGGTCTGAGGTGGTCCCCTTTCTCGTTTTCGTCCCCACGCCACCATTGAGATCGGAGTGGCTCCGGTGCCTGTCCGGATCATCCTCCAGCATTGGCTCAACATCCTCCGAAGGGGGAATAGCCTGCTAGGCCGAGATTTCCCCCCCATGGTCCCGGACCTCAGAAGGGCCACTCTCCTCCTTAGCCACGCTACCACCTGGCGCCACCGGCATCAAATCTCGGTCCTCAACCGGATCATCATACTCTATCTGGAATCGCACCTTGTAAAGCATCATCCCCACCCTCTCCACCGAGCTCTCCGGAATATGCTCTGGGTGGTTGGTCTCCAGAAGCACCATCAGATTTGAAACGTCATCCGCCTCCTCAAAGTTGTTGAGGATCACTCGCACCGTCCCGAAACAACCCGCCAGCTCTGAGATCGCCTTCTTCTCCCACCAGACGTGCAGAGGCAGCCCGAAGATATGGAGCCAGAGATGAGTGCCTTTCCAAGTCTTCAAGGCCCCAATGCGAACCGACCAGCGAGAGAAAGAGAGAAGAAGGTGGCGCATCCTGATGGCGCCCCCCCGGATGGTCTCTTCCAACAACCGAAACAGATGGGACCTCAACCAAGAAGGAATCCGCGGTGAGCTTCTTCACGTTCCAGTCTTGATTCGCACCCCAAGTCCCAGCCAGGATCGGCCAGAGCTCCCAGAAGGTCGTCGAACCTTGAAGGATCGAGCAAACTTCGAATTTCTCCATCGCTCTGACATTCGCTTGAACCTCGTCATAGTAGGGGATGTCCCCATCAATGAAACCCGGTGAAGGGGGGAACGAGATGCTAGCTGGATGCTAGACTGGCTAGAGGCCGGCACTGCACTGCAAGATCCCATGAGGCAAGCCGGCGAGCGATGCCCCAGCTTCCCACACCGAAAGCACACAATGGGGTCTCTACAGGTCTTAGCCAAATGACCTCTCCCCCTATAGTGGAAGCACCGGTATTTAAACTCCGAGTGCCTCCCATCAAATCTCTGTTGCACTCGAAGGGGCCTGCCCCCCCCCCCCCCCCCAATGAAAGCTCCTCGGAAAAGAAGAAGCCACCGAATCAAGCTCCTCCTTGAGAACATGATCAAAAGATCTCTTGCCCAGCCCATAACTCCTGCCATCAATAGGGGTAGTAAATGGAAGGGGACGCACCACCCTCCCAGATCTCCCCCTCTTGAGGGATCTGACCTTAGATCTCGACTGGTGTCGGGATCCAGCAAACTTTGACCGCCTCTCGACCCCCCTTGAAGAAGACCGCCTGGGAAAAACCTCTCTCCTAGAAGCTCGGCCAGAAGCCCAACCTCTGCTAGAAGATCTGAGTCTCCTCCCTCTCTCCTCACTCCAGAACGAGACCCGCCTCTCCATCTCTCTCTCTCTCTCTCTCTCTCTCTCTCTCTCTCTCTCTCTCTCTCTCTCTCTCTCTCTCTCTCTCTCTCTCTCTCTCTCTCCCCCCCCCCCCCCCCCCGCCCCTGGTCCAAATCATTTGGGTCGACCTTAATCCAATTGGGTCAAATCAATTGGTTCGAGCCCAATCTAGTTGGGTTAGGTCTCTTGGATTGAGCCTAGTCTAATTGGTCAAGTCATTTTGGTCGAACCGATCTAATTTGGTGGAGGCCAATTTAATTGGGTCAGGTCTCTTGGATCGAAATATACCAAAGTTATTTATGAAACTGAATGGGTTGACGGAGATCTATGCAACCATGGGCAGATGCTTTCACTTCAATTTTTATCTCCAGGGGGGGAACAAGCACACGTAGAAGCATAATTTCAAGATAAGAGCACATCCAATCCACCATTAAATAACCAAAGCAAAGAAGAAGAAGAAATTTGGTAGAAACTATTATACTAAAAACTACAAAAAAATACGAGGCACTGGGGGCAAACAAAGCCCTTGAAAGCAAAGAATTTGAAGATCAGATCATGAAATCCCAATAAAAGTAGATGGATAGTTTAATGGAGGGCTTAGTGAGCCGTCCCTGATAAAGAGATCCTTTAAACCTAAGTCATTTTGAAATGCTGTTGATGGAATTACCCTCCACAACATTTTAAATTTTCTTTGAAATGTTACCGAACCTGTGAACCCCCCCTCCCCCGCCGCTGTCAAATCTAACCGAACCCCCGCCCCCCCTCTTCCCCGTCGCCGCCGAACCTAACCGAACCCCCCACCGCGACCGCCGGACCTAACCAAACCCCCACCCCTCTCCCCGCCAGACCTAACCGACCCCCCCCTCCCCCCCCCCCCCTAAACCTAATCTACAGGCCATGGGATGAACCCTAGACCTAGGATTTCTTAACCTAAAACCGAATGGTCGAGGTCGTCGGGGTCGAGTTCGTCGGGGTCAAGTTCGTCGGGGTCAAGGTCGGGGTCGAGCGCGAGGTCGCCGGAGTTCTAGCTCGTCGAGTTCGGGGTCGAGCGCGACGTCGCCGAGGTCGAGGTTGGGGCCGCCACTACCACCGGAGCTGTGGGGGAAGAAACAGGGTCAAGGCCGAGGTCGGGTTTACAAAAAAAAAATAGGGACCTTAGGCAAAACGATCTCTTTGGAGGTCCTATACGCGGGGTGGATCTGTTTCCAGGGACCTTAGGCACATTAGCCCTAGTTTAATTTGATCTCACGTCTTTGCGGCTCTTTGGCGCCACCACTGCTAGCCCCGCCGCCTCCTTCCCCGTCCCTCCTCGTCCAAATTTTGGAAGTAATGAAGAACCGATTGGCCGGGACACTCACGATGTTGTGGTACGACACGGAGGTCACCGCCCGCTCATGGCATGATGGCTATGATCTGGAACATCTTGTGAAAAGGTATTTCGACTGCTAAGTTTTGTACTTATCACATGGCATTTAGATAGCTCACCATGACATTTTAGGCGATATATATGGTCTCTTGAAAATATCGTCACACAACCAATGATAGAGCGCAGCATGCACCTAACAGACAAACAATCACACAGAGTTTATGTGGAAAATCCTCCCAAGACAGGAGAAAAAACCACGGTGGACAAATGGGTTGGGCCATAGGCTTCGACACTATAATCGTAGCGGTTACAATCGAAGCAAATCGTCTTAAGCACAAGAATATAGCACAGGTGTACCTCGATCAACTGGAACGCTGGTGGAGCAGAACCAGTCTATCGGAGGGAAGCTCGACGATGGACGGTCTCCTCGTCCCGGGTCACTGAGCTTGGGTCCGCTCATCTGGGGCCTACCACTTGTTTCATGCGTCATGGTGAGCACTCAGGTGGTCCATGTGACCGGCTCCTCGGTGGAGGCCTCGATGAGAGTCAGTCGGGGCGAGGTCGACGGCCGCCTCGATGCCACGGGTGACCGTAGGCGTTGTCTTTCTGTCGAGGGTGGTACCGAGCAGATGATATCGAGTTTTACAGCGTATGTTGTCCATCTATTTTGTTGGTGAAATCTGTGAGCACCAAAACCGACTCAGTGATGTTCATAACCCTGATTGAAGACATCAGAGATGCAACACAGTATCAGTCCAGCAGTACATCGAAGATTCAACATCTGATCAGACTGCCTAGCTCGCACATCCACTGACTCGTATCTTGAACTTATCTTTCTGGGTGTGAAGGGTTTAGTGTTTGTGTTTTAGGTTGCAAAACCGTTTTACTCCATTTACGTGTGTTTTGATATTTTTGTCGGTTTCATGCTTTTCAAGGTCTACGGTTGTTTTAAATACGTTTGTTTCCAAATTCGTGGTTTATCGGTGTTCTCATATTTCTCGGATTGCAAAAATAACTTTTTGATAGATTTACAGTTTTGCCATTTGAGGAGAGCTGACACTTCAGCCTGACCAAAATCGGCTAAGTGTTGGGATGGTAGTGCCCACTGTGCGGTCCAGGCCGGATTCTTGCGGTCCGGACCGAAATAGGGGTACCCATGCCATTTACCTACTGTGGTCCCCACTCGAGTTTGGACTGTGAGTTGGTATTTCGGTTCGAATCGTGCATCAAGTGGTCCAGACCGTTTATCTATTTTCTGCCACCTATATATGGTTTAACGTTCTCTCTCTCTCTCTCTCTCTCTCTCTCTCTCTCTCTCTCTCTCTCTCTCTCTAAGGTTTGAGGTTTTATATCGGCGGATCTCTTGCGAATATTTTTCAGCCCCTTTTACCTTCCCTTGTGGTTTTGAGCGTGATCGCACCTCTATCATTTGGAGACTCTTGACCACCTCCTTGGAGGCTTTGAGAGGATCTTTTAAGCTCCATCGGGTGTGACAACAAGCAGCCCATATGATAACACATTGACATATGGCCAAGTAATGACTCAAGGGGTAGAAGAACTCTTGTAGATGCACTTACAGGACCTTTGAGGTCGAGATTTAGTCTTATGCATCTTTTGCTTTGGCTTCTTCTTCTGGATAAGGCTCGCAAGCTTTGCAAGGTAGGATGGCTTTGTAACTGCCAACTCTTTAGGGATGTCGGTGAAAGGGGACAAGTTCTTCCCCTTCAGACCATAATCATCTGAATCAATGTCGGGGCCAAGATCTCCCTCCTGCCACTCATCCGGCTCGCTGATATCTGACTCTTCAGCGATGATCTTATCTGCAAGCTCCTCATAGACACTCTTCTTGGCTCTACCTATATCTGCTTCCACAATCCCAGCCTTTGAAGTAGAGATTTCATCACTATCAGCTGGGTTTGCACCTCCTGCAGCACCAACAACCTCAATACTCCTTGGGTCACACCCGATGGAATCACTGGGTACCTGTATCTCCCTGGCTTCACCACTAGGTGCAACATTCTGAGATGCGGTATTATGCATTGCTTTATAAGATAATGACTCTTTCAG
This sequence comes from Chamaelirium japonicum, assembly GCA_947650365.1. Lineage (NCBI taxonomy): Eukaryota > Viridiplantae > Streptophyta > Magnoliopsida > Liliales > Melanthiaceae > Chamaelirium > Chamaelirium japonicum. The sequence goes on along the minus strand of OX393549.1, from coordinate 122,189,359 downwards.
TTGGTCACTAGCAGCTTTCTCCCTTCGGTATGCTAAGCTCAATACACTCCCTCCTTGCTCAAAATCTGTCTTTCCCACACTAGGATCAGCAGCTTGATCGCTAGCATCACCAGCAGCAGTAACGCCAACAACAACATCTTGTGCTGCATCATCAGCCTTCTCACTATTCCTAGCACACAACAATAGCACCATCAACCACCTTCTTACTCACATTGCTCCCAGCTCCCACACTGTGCCCATCACACTCAACCATTAGTCCATCAGCACTACTCTCTGCACAATCAGCCTCTACTCCGTCAGCCCTGCACTCTACTCCAGCAGCCTTTACTCCATCACAATGCTCCCAGCACTCACAACACCTGCAGCCTCTACACCATCAACACATTGCATAACAGTTGCATGCTCTAGAGGAGATTGCCTCTTCCTTTGGTTATTCACCTTAGTCCAACCACCTTCAAGATCCTTAAAGCTTGGAGCTACAAGGGCTGCAGAATTTGAGGGCTGCAGAGGCAAGCCATATGTAGCCCCTTTAAGTCCCACTGGCCTCTAATACTTAACGCCCTGAGGTTTAGGTCAACTCTTGCATATCCTAGGTCTACCACTCTTATGAAGTTTGATGCAATTGGCTTCACTGTGATCAAAAGTCTTGCAATCGAAAAACCTGGAGGGTTTCCAATCATAAAGAACACAGGCTATAGTGAAAGTAGGTTCCCCTTGCCATCTTTGGCTTCAACCACCAAAGGAAGAGAATCATCAACACTGATTTCTACACAAAATCTTGCATAGATGACCCTAGACAAAGTAGTGGTGGCTCGATCCATATAGAGTGGTCTTCCAATAATGCTACCCATCTTGCTCAGAAGCTCTTTGGACCACAAGTCAACAAGTAAGCTTGGGAATCTAACCCATATAGGAACATGGGCTAACAAATCCCTTTCAAAATTCATTCCTTTAACCCATTTCTTAAGCACTAAAGGTCTTCCTGCAATGTGCCAAGGACCGTCTTCCAAAACCCTGGTATAGTCCTCTTCTAAGATCTTGTTTACGAAGTTGTTGGTTTCTCATCCCTATTGAGATGGATGTTTCCAGAGTTTGTTGAACCCTTTCCCAGATGAATCGTTCCCAATGGATGAACCCCTAAATCCCATGTGTTTTAGATCGCTCATGTGCTTTGAGCAGAAATCCTTCATGTGAAGGTCCCCTTATAGGGAATTGAGGGAGACAAGTCTTTATATGGTTGGATACCCTTGGGTAGGAATCATTTGCTTGAATGTTCCCCATAGAAAATTTTAGAAGACAAATCCTTGGAGGGTAGGTGGTAACGCCCCGGTATTTTACGGATTTAATCAACCCATATAACACTGGGGTGTTAGAAGAAAAACTCGATCTAAAATAAATCCCATCAATTATGGAATTAATTGAGCCTTTTTTATTCATAACCATGTATTATAATATAAAAGGTTTGATACATGGCTGATATATAACAACTTAAACTTTAACGTGCCAATTAGAATCTTCAGCTCTTCACATCTCCGCTCCCGTATCCTTGTAATATGGAGTGTATAGCGGATCTTCGATCCCCTCTGGTTCATTCTCTATTTGTGCTTCCTCCTCTCCTTGCCTGTAGGGTCAGTCTCTGTAGAGGCCATAACACCTGTAGGGGGGTGAATCTAATCCACTAACTCACCTATTAAACCTAGTTCATTCATGGTAAGATAAATGTACTGAAGACAACAATTCACATGAATATGAATAGTAATTTAAAAGTCATTGATCATCCGATTCCCTTTTAGGCTCAAACCAGGGTAGGAATCACAATCATATCCGGGCACTTTTTGTCTGAAACAAGGCTAGTCCCACACCTAGGTTTCTTTTTGGCCTCAGCCAGGGCTAGCCCCACACCCAGGTTACTTTTTGGCCTCAGCCAGGGCTAGACCCACACTCAGGATACTTTTTGGCCTCAGCCAGGGCTAGCCCTACACCTAGGATTATCTTTTAGGCCCACAAGCCAGTGACAGCCCTATACCCATGATTTATCTTTTAGGCTTGCAAGCCAGGGACAACCCCACACCCAATTGAAATAATCAACATATCTTAAAAATTAGCTAATCTATAACATACTACCATTATTCCAATGACATACACTTATCAAAGATCAACTAGGTTTAGTCCCCTACCTGAATAGTCGTAGAATCTTTTACTTGATGAAGATGCCTTCGCAAGCTCACGACCTGAAATATATATATTTTTATTTTTATTTAGTTTTACAAGGATCAGACATACTCAAATCCCGATGTGGATTCCTTAGGTTTTTAATTAAACTAATATATTTAATGCATTTTATCTTATAGAGGTATTTAGGTCATTATTTAAAATAATTTAAATTTATATCCATATTGTAGGGTTTTTCATTCTGAAACTGTGGCTGCAGACGGAACTCAATTCAGAGTTCGTTTGCTCCTGATATGATCAAAATAGCCGATTCTAACGGTATTTAAATGACTGGTCTACCCTTAGTAAAAGGCCCAGGTTGCTCTCAGCAATATTGTTTCAGTTTGGTTAATGATAGAGTTGTTTTATCATAGTTGATTACTGGGCTTATTGGGCTTCGGCCCACAGTGTTTAATGGGCTTTAGCCCAGATTATGTTTAATGGGCTTAATGGCTTACTGGGCTTCGGCCTAGAGCATATAAAAGGGCTTAATGGACTTCGGCCCAGATTCCAAGTGGGCTTTAGCCCAGGAATTTAAAAACTAACTTTGGCCTACCAGGTATAGGGGTGGCCGACGGCGGGCGACGGTGACCGGCGGCGGGTACGACGGCGATCGACGGGCGACGGCGTCGGGTACGGCGGCAACTGGCGACGGTGACTGGCGGGTGGCGGCGACCGGTGGTGGCGGCGACCGGCGGATGGCAGTCGGCGGCGGGCAGCGGTTGACGGCGGTCCGACCGGCGGCGGCCGACGGTTGGCTGTGGGCTGAGGAGGTGGTTGGTAGAAGGGCTGGGCACGGGTTTCGAGACGAGGGGGCTTGAGTGCAGAACTATGAAGTCTAAGGGGGTTTTTATAGGCTTTTTTAGGAATACCAAGAGTCTTAGGGACTTAAATGCAATACGGCTCATTAGTTTATTCATTATTTCAGTTGACCCTTCCCTCGTCCGATCAGAAATCAAGGGTCTACGGTTAGCTGTCTTTTGGTCTCCCCCCCCCCACTGCAAATATTTAGTTTTTGAGGTTTATAATGAAAAGTTTTAAGGGTTTTCTGGTTAGAGGGGAAAGAGATAAGACTTTGTTGATAGGTCCCTAGTTCGAAACTCTACCTAGGCTATTTTTTCTTTAATTTTTTAAATATTCTAAACGTGTTCAAAACGTAAAAGTTTATATATTGTTTTTGATCGTTTCGACGAGCTGGATGCAATAGCATAATCCAATTTTTATTTTGAATTTTTTACCAAAAATTTATTATATTATATTAAAGTCATTAATATTTTTGGGATGTTACATCCTCTACCCCTAATAAAAATTTCGTCCTCGAAATTTAAAGTACGTACCTTAATTGTCGAACCAGTACGGATATATATATATATATATATATATATATATATATATATATATATTCCTTTTTCCAGAATGGTAGATAAAATTATAGTCATAATCGACCAATAATTTCCACTCACCTTCTTTGTCGTAGATTTAAATCCTTCTGCGTTTTAATGTATTTCAAACTCTGGTGATCAGAGTATAGTTCAAATTGTTCTCTATATAAATAGTGACGCCGAATCTTAAATACGAATATGACAGTTGCCAACCCTAGATCATGTGTAGAATAATTTTTTTTAGTGAGTTTTTTTTAACTGTCTTGAAGCATAAGCCACTACTCGATTATCCTGCATAAGTACACATCCTAACCCCACATGAGATGCATCCATGTAAAGTGTGTACTTCTTTCCACTCTCTGGTATTGTCAAAACCGGAGCTGTAGCGAGTTTCTTTAGTTTTTGGAATGCATTCTCACAGTATTTTGACCACTCAAATTTTACTTCTTTCTCGTTGTCAATATATTTTGAATATAAAATTTTAATCGATAACATTATGGAGTTTTAATATTATTTTACTGACCTTAAAACCTCTGATAGTAGATCTTTTCATTATAATATTAATCTTTTCTCCTAAGAGGTAATTATTAACTTATCTGAGTGTCTTGTTTATGGGATCCAATAAGACAATAAATTCTAAGGTTTGAGAATAAAATTTTTTCTGACTTTCTCTACTCACACATCAACTGTATCTGGCTACTGTATTCACCAGAAACCACAGTGATATAAGAATAGAGTTGGCTTGAGAGTCGGGGCAATTCCGGTGATTTAGTTTGGGACGGTTCAAATATTGGAATTCGACTAAAAAAAACTTGATCTTTTTATTATACGAGAGTCTAAGGTGTTAACTCTAAAATATTGAGAACAATCATTGGAAATCTCTTGGTTCTGACAATTGTCGAGAAACTTATTAATGACTACATATACTTTATTCCTAAAGGAGGTTACAAAAGGTGGAAGCTCATAACTTATAAGTAGTGTATCATCTGATATATAATAGAAAGTTTTTTAGGAATAACACTAAGCGTTGTCGTGATGACTAGTGTATATCATACTGGTTCTACCTTCAGTTGAAAATGTATGATTTGTGCCTGGTCCAAAGGAATTGATCCTACGAATTTAAGTCTTTTCGTAGTTACTGCTATATTGTTTGAAATAAAAATAGTTCGCACCTTTGATGACATCATTGTCAATCGATACAGCAAAAGTCTTGCCAGGTACTCTCTGAGCAGGGTGATCCACAGGCCCTTGTTGGACAGGACGAAAAGAAGGTCCAGATTATTGGTTAACATCCAGACGAGGACAATAACGTTAAAGATGATCTAGAGCTCCATATGTAAAACAAGTTTGAGGTTCTAATTCTGATAAAGAGCCTTCCTTTGGAGTTGGAAACTCTTGAGTTTTCGGCCTTTTGTTTTCATCCATCAGATGAAAACTCCTCTTGGCCCCTTTTTTTTCCGATTATCTTTTGGGTATCTTCCCATTCTCATTCTGCCACCTGTGTCGTTTGAACTAAATCCCCCTTTTATCATATCTGACTTAAGTAAGTTTGTAATGAGTATTTCTATATGACCAGATCAAAGCCTTCTAAGGTGCAAGTCCACCGCCACTTATCAACTCTTACGTTGGCCCGAGGGTCAAAGTAATTTAATTGTTTAATTTTTTTTAACTATTAAAAACTTCAAACTATTTGACTCTGATCATTTAGGATGTAGAGGTAAACTATCATGATCTTGAAGTCAAAGTCCTAGGCGGCTCCACCTTTTGTTGCTCCACACTGGCAATTGACAACCCTTTTTCCCATGGAACGGCTCCACCTAATCCCAGGCAGCCCTTTCCTAGGTAGCCCTTTCCGTTGAACTCGAATTCGAAAAGTGATAATTAACCTTGATCGTAATTATCATAGAACATGTTATAATTTCGAAGTCAATTATGTACTTGAAATCAGTCCTCTATGCACTAATGACTCAACCCAGATCTCACCATGTTTTTGTAAATACTAGAAGGTGACTTAGTATTCTACATTCAACTCGACTGTATTTAAAACTTTAAATACTTGTGTCAATTATTTGTATGTTACTAACCGTTTGAGGTTGGAGTCTATTGGACTTCTCGACTATAGCTTTCATCTGAAAAGTATTTTAGTCTTTTATAGGGGCTATCATGGACACTTTATTTATTTTTTTCGAGTAATTGGCGTACATAAATCTAATTACTAAGTTAACATACTCTCATCAAGGTTGATTAGCTTAGATAAGGTTCTAATACTTTGGATAGGTTTCAGGTTACATAGGAAAGAGATCTTAGTCTTTGATACACAATTTTTTTTTTACACTAAGTTTACATTAATAAAAGACTTAAGAATAGTTTCTTTCTAATGATCATTGAATATTATTTCTGCGAAGACACGGTAGAAACGTGTTCTCAAAAAGAGATCTTAGGAGATAGGATCTTAAATTAAGTTACTCCTTAGGGATTTCTTACCCTAATTGAGTTACTACTAGGGTTTATAACACCTTTTTATGTTTCTATATCGTTACAAAGAGGCATCCTATAATTCTAGTTAGTTTCCAGTTCTCTTTAGGTGATCATACGTTCTAATTTCAATGCACCTATATTGTCGTCTAGGTTGACTAACTTCTCAGCATCCAATGCTATTGTCTCAGACCTACACATTATAACATATTTAAAAGAGATCCTAAATTTAAGTTCAGGTACATATATTTTGTTCTAGCGATTAAATGTCTTAGGTCATCAATGTCTTAATCATCTAGGGCTAGGTGTAACTAGATCTATTACCTAGGCTCTGATACTAAGTTGTAACGCCCCGGTATTTTACGGATTTAATCAACTCGTATAACACTGGGGTGTTAGAAGAAAAACTTGATCTAAAATAAATCTCATCAATTATGGAATTAATTGAGCCTCTTTTATTCATAACCATGTATTATAATATAAAAGGTTTGATACATGGCTGATATATAACAACTTAACCTTTAACGCGCCAATTAGAATCTTCAGCTCTTCACATCTTCGCTCCCGCATCCTCGTAATATGGAGTGTATAACAGATCTTCGATCCCCTCCGGTTCATTCTCTATTCGTGCTTCCTCCTCTCCTTACCTATAGGGTTAGTCTCTGTATATGTCATAATACATGTAGGGGGGTGAGTCTAATCCACTGACTCACCTATTAAACCTAGTTCATTCATGGTAAGATAAATATACTGAAGATAACAATTCACATGAATATAAATAGTAATTTAAAAGTCATTGATCATCCGATTCTCTTTTAGACATAAACCAGGTAGGAATCACAATCATACCCGGGCACTTTTTGTCTTAAACAAGGCTAGTTCATATCTAGGTTTCTTTTTGGCCTCAGCCAGAGCTAGTCCCATACCCATGTTACTTTTTGGCCTCAGCCAGAGCTAGACCCACACCCAGGATACTTTTTGGCCTAAGCCAGAGCTAGCCCCACACCCAGAATTATCTTTTAGGCCTATAAGCCAAGGACAGCTCCATACCCAGGATTTATCTTTTAGGCCCGCAAGCCAGGGACAGCCCCACACCCAATTGAAATGATCAACACATATTAAAAATTAGCTAATCCATAACATACTATCATTATTTCAATGACATACACTTATCAAGGATCAACTGGGTTTAGTCCCCTACCTGAATAGTCGTAGAATCTTTTACTTGATGAAGATGCCTTCGCAAGCTCACGACCTGAAATATATATTTTTATCTTTTGTTAGTTTTACAAGGATCAGACAGACTCAAATCCCGATATGGATTCCTTAGGTTTTTAATTAAACTAATGTATTTAATGCATTTTATCTTATAGGGGTATTTAGGTCATTATTTAAACTAATTTAAATTTATATCCATATTGTAGGGTTTTTCATTTTCATTCTGAAACCGTGGCCGTAGACGAAACTCAATTCGGAGTTCGTTTGCTCCCGATATGATCAAAATAACTGCTTCTAACAGAATTTAAATGACTGGCCTGCTCTTAGTAAAAGGCCCATGTTGCTTTCAACAATATTACTTCAGTTTGGCTAATGGCAGAGTTGTTTTATCACAGTTGATTACTGGGCTTATTAGGCTTCGGCCCAAGGTGTTTAATGGGCTTCAGCCCAGACTATGTTTAATGAGCTTAATGGCTTACTGGGCTCCGGCCTAGAGCATATAAAAGCGATTAATGGACTTCGGCCCAGATTCCTAGTGGGCTTTAGCCCAGGAATTTAAAAACTAACTTTGGCCTACCAGGTATAGGGGTGGTCGGCGGCGGGCGACGGTGACCGGCGGCGGGTACGGCGGCGACCGGCGGGTGGCGACGACCGGCGGCGGCGGCGACCGGCGGACGGCAGTCGGTGACGGGCGGCGGTTGGCGGCGGTCCGGCAGGCGGCGGCCGGCAGCGGTCGACGGTTGAGGTGGTTGGTAGAAGGGCTGGGCACGGGTTTCAAGACGGGGGGGGGGGCTTTAGTGCAGAATTATGGAGTCTAAGGGGGTTTTTATAGGCTTTTTCGAGAATACCAAGAGTCTTAGGGACTTAAATGCAATACGGCTCATTAGTTTATTTATTATTTCTGTTGACCCTTCGCTCGTCCGATCAGAAATCAACGGTCTACTGTTAGCTGTCTTTTGGTTTCCCCCCCCCCCCCCCCCCCCCCCTACAAATATTTTGTTTCTGAGGTTTAGAATGAAAAGTTTTAAGTGTTTTCTGGTTAGAGGGGAAAGAGATAAGACTTTACTGATAGGTCCCTAGTTCAAAACCTTACTAGGCTATTTTTTCTTTAATTTTTGAAATGTTCTAAACATGCTCAAAACGTAAAAGTTTGTATACGGTTTTTGATCGTTTCGACGAGCTGGATACATTGGCGCATTCCAATTTTTATTTTGAAATTTGTACCAAAAATTTATTATATTATAATATATTATATTAAAATCATTAGTATTTTTGGGATGATACATAAGTACTCTTGGGTTCACTCCACTCATTTGAATTCTTCATTTGAAAAGGATTACCAAAATTCTTCATTTGAAAAGGATTACCAAAATTAGATCACAAAAATGAGAATGCATGGACATAAATGTATAACTTACCACTTGATATCAACTACATTGGATCGATGTGTGCTTTATGACATTGATTTATAATTTCTCTTTTGAGATATTATTTTTAAAATTGACATAGTAGCATGTGAAAAAAATTTATTTAATTGTCTAGCATTATGGCTAGACACATGGTTAAATATGTTAAGCCTTACGGTCAATGAAATGAATTGGGGGGGGAGAGGGAGGGGGGGGGGGGGGGGGGGGGGGGGAGTTGTAAAAATATTTGAAGTGAAAATTGGTGTATTTTTCTATTTTGATCAACCCAGTATTTTGGCCGAAATGAAATTGGATAAATTACTCTAAATTCTAAACCCTAAGAGAAGTTGGTTCGATTTTTCTTTGGAAAATTATATTTATTTATGATTCAAGTGTAGAAATATATAAATCTTATTTCTGATTTAAATAAAAAAAAATATTTATGATTTAAAAGTCCATACTAGTAGATAGTGTAGAACTATTATCTAAGTTTTCTGAAATGCGTATGAATACTTGATTTATGATTGTTCAGAGTTTTGTTGGAAAATTCTTTCATGTATCAAACTATTATACACATACGCAACATATGCAACATATACAGTAAATCATACTATATGGAGCTCCACATACCTAGATAGTGTGGAAATGCATTTTTTTTTCTTCTAAATGTACTTTTTAGGGACGTCATGGTCAATACATTGCATGTTAGTTCTTAGATTCAAGATTTGAATCTTACTTTGCTTTTAATATTGCCCGATAGGAGCACATACAAACCCGCCATAAAAAGGCAAGAGATAAACTAGCCATAAAGATGAGAGATAAACTCGTCACAAAGACGGGAGGAAGACCTTCGGGATTCGATTACCCAACCTAGCCGATGGGAGTCAAGTGCTTTGCCATTGAAATGTAGCCTTAATCACAAATGTACTACTTTTTACATTAGTCTAATTTTGTTTAACAAAATTGCATGACAATCTTATTTCTTTGAAAATTATATTGATTTATGATTAAGTGGAGAAATATAGAATCTTATTTTTGATTTAATTGTAAAAAAATTATGTATGATTTAATAATCCATACTAGTAAATATTATATTACTATTATTTAAGTGTTCCAAAATATGTATGTATACTTGATTTATGATTGTTCAAAGTCTCGCAAAATTTTATCATGTATTAGACAACTATACATATAATCAACATATGCAGTAAATCATGCTATATGAAGCTTCACATACTCTAGATAGTGTGGAAATATACTTTTTAAAAACATATTTTTAGGGATGGCACAGTCAGTACATCGCACTGTTAGTGTTTTGATCAAGGTTTGAATTTTATTTTGTCTGCAGTATTGCCAGATAGGAGCACATACAAACCTGCCATAAAAGACAAGAGATAGGCTCGCCATAAAAGCGCGAGATAAAAACTTCCACAAAGATGGGAGGAAGACCTTGTGCTTCGATTACCCAACCTGCCCCAACGGGAGGTGCTTTGCTACTGGAATGCAACCTCAGTCACAAAATGTATTACTTTCTACACAAGTTTAATCTTGTTTAACAAAATAAAATGTCAATATTGTTACCTCCTCACCTGAGGGTAATCAGACTTTGCAAACAAGTCGCTCGATCCGTACCCAGCATTTTAATAAATGAGAGATAAGCTCGCCATAAAAGGCGAGAGATAAATACTGCTACAAAGACGGGAGGAAGACACCATGCTTCGATTACCCAACCTGCCCCTACGGGAGGAAGGTGCTTTGCTACTGGAATGTGACCTTAATCATAGAATGTATTACTTTTTGAACAAGTCTAATCCTGTTTAACAAAATAAAATGTCAATATTATTACCTCCTCACCTGAGGGTAATCAGACTTTGCAAACAAGTAGCTCGATCCATACCCACCATTTTAATAGGTGAGAATAAGCTCGCTACAAAAGGCGAGAGATAAGCTCGCCATAAAAGTGCAAGATAAAAAGTCCCACAAAGACGAGAGGAAGACCCTGTGTTTTGATTACCTAACTTGCCTTGACGGGGTCACAGGAGGCAGGTGCTTTGATACTGGAATGCAACCTCAATCACAAATCAAATCCCGTTTAACAAAATAAAATGTCAATATTATTACCTCCTCACCTGAGTGTGATCAGACTTTGCAAACAAGTCACTCAATCCGTACCCACCATTTTAATATGGCCCCCTCCCCCCTGCACACATACCCCCACACATCCACACATACACAAAACATAATATTTTAATACCCACCAAGGTATAGGAGAGTTGAAAAGCAATTGATGCTTGGGTGAGGAGGCTGTGGGCCCAATTCCTCCCCCCTTAGTTACCGAGGAGTTTGTAGGGAAATTTTCGGGTAGGTCAGTGCCATTCTCGAAGGGATTAGTCCAAGCTTGAAGCGGGTCCATTGCCCAAAGGGTTCTGGGATGCCTACCATTTGTTTTTAAAAAGGGTTAATTAGTCCTAAATCCCTCCACATGTCGTTTTTAAAGTTAAAAGATACAAGTTGTTAGGATATTAGATAAAGTCCCTCCCGAAGAACACATTTGTATAACAAGTCCTTAACCAAAAATGCTGACTTTTTTTTATCCTTTAAATTACAAAACTACCCCTCCAGCAAGAGTATCCATTCATTTCCAGTAAGAGTATCCATTAGTCTTTGGCATGAGTATCCATTCTCCGATTAACAATATACATGTAGCGATTGCTACAGTGATTTCATTATAGATACTACAGTGAAAACACTGTAGCAAGAGTATACATTTGTCTCCGAAAAAGAGTATCAATTCGTCATCAACAAGAGTATCTATTTACCGGGTGACATTGTACATGTTGCAGTTGCTATAATGATTTCACTGTAGCATGAGTATCCGTTCATCCTTAGAAAGAGCATCCATTCGGCTAATTGATACTCTTGCTACAGTGAAATCACTATAGCAGCTACAGTGAAATCACTATAGCAGCTACAGTGAAATCACTATAGCAACAGACAATTCACTAAATTGATACTTTTACCAAATCGAACTGATACTCTTGCTATTGTGATTTCACTATAGCAGCTATAGCGAAATCACTGTAGCAGCTATAATGAAATCGCTGTAGCAACCGCTACATGCACAGTGTCAACCAGCGAATGGATACACTTTCTGGAGACGAATGGATGCTCTTTCCGTAGCACGTGTGAGGGTAAATAATGACAAGGGACTTGCTGTAGCACGCAATGTTCGGAAGGGACTTGGTGCAACATTGAAACGTAGCCTGTCCTTTAGCTAATATAGCATCTCCTAAAAGGACTCAAGGCTTAGTCTCCCAAAAATAAACCAGCATTGTGGAATTTTTCTCCCCATATTAACCCTCGTTTCTAACCTTCAACCAACCTAACCTGTATCTCCACCCCACTCAGCGCCGCCCCCTGTCGTCACTCTCCTCCTACTCAATCTCCTCGCTAGAACCATGCATGGGTGCCGACATCTCCGAAAAGGAGGAGGTCGTGTTGGAGGATGTGGGTAATGTGGAACGAGAGTCAAGTGTTGGGTGGAGGTTAAGAATGGCATTTTAGGGTTAATGGGGTGCCATTATAACTTCCACGTAAGTGGGTCGGGTGCCAAAAGTGTTGGGGGTGCTAGTATTAAAGCCGTGGGCGCGGGTAGAGGGGTAGCTAGCCTTTCTCAAAACCTTCCCTCCTCACTCACGTCACCTTATCCCTCTCTTTTGTCAGTCGGCTTCAGCGACTGCGTATCTCCGTGAACCTCCAAACCCCCCTTCTCTCCTTAGGGCTTTTGGACGGGATCTCGACCCCCTCGATTAGGGTTTCGCGCCGCAGCCTCTGCTCCTCACGATCGGTAAGTCCTCGAGGTTTTCCATCCGATCTTCGCATGTTTTGATCTCGTGCCCGCACCCTCATCCTCACAACCCCGCGGGACGGGGTTAGGGTTTTGGATTTCTGGACAATTTTCGATCTCCCAATCTTCCACACCGTTCGAAGTCGATCCGCCGAGCCTTTTCTTTCCTTTGATTTCAATTGTTCAAGCTGTCACGGTTTGTAGGATCGGGGGGACCGAACATCCCAAATGGCGCGCGAATGGTCCGGATTCCAGCAATTCCCCGTCGCCACACAGCAAAAACTGCAGGACATGTTGGGGAAACTGAAGCAAGAGGTCTGCAATCTGCATTACATTCCGCCTTTTTTGTAATTTGTATTTGTTCTTTGTTGAATCCGCGAGCTATTGCAGAACAGCAACACGCTGACGGTTCTGGTGATGGGCAAAGGCGGCGTCGGGAAGTCGTCCACCGTGAACTCCATTTTAGGGGAGCGGGCGGCCACCGTTAGTGCTTTCCAGGTCTTGTTCCGTCTCATTGGCGTTGTCCGTTTTGCAAAATTGTTGGATAACTGCTGATACTTATTGCAGTTGTAAATTGTTGTTGTTCTTGTAGTCGGAAGGACTCAGGCCGATCATGTGCTCACGCATACGGGGAGGGTTCACTTTGAATATCATCGACACCCCGGGGCTTGTGGAAGGTGGATACGTCAATGACCACGCGCTTGAGATCATAAAAAGGTTGGCATTGGAGATTGCTTGAATAAAACATCTTCAAAAACAATAAATGTTGTCTAAAAGTATAATAACCCTTCAGATTCTTTCTATTAGCAAGTTCATGTATCTACATCTGATGATGCGTCAGGTTTCTTTTGAACAAGACTATCGATGTTCTCTTGTACGTGGACCGTCTAGATACCTATAGGGTGGACAACTTGGATAGACAGGTCATTAAAGCCATCACCGACGCCTTTGGTAGAGGAATATGGAGAAGAGGTTTGGTAGTATTAACCCATGCGCAATTTTCACCACCAGACGGGTTGAACTACGATGACTATTTTTCCAAACGATCAGAAGCACTTCTAAAAGTTGTTCGCTTGGGTGCTCGTATTAAGTTACAAGAGTTCAAGGTACGAACCCCTTCTCAATGATCCTGCTTTTTCTAAATACCTCCTTCAGTTTTGTTTGTCATGACTTCTGTAATGCTATGTCTATGTCGGCATGATGTACTTTTTCTCTTGTTGGATCTTTTCTTCAACTTTATGTAAGATAATTCTATGTCTTCTTATACATCATTATGGATAACTACTAATGTATTATAATAGCATATGATTAATGAAAATCCAATCCTTGAGGCAGCAACACTAGATACATGACATTTTTAGCATCATTATTTTGTTTCTTCAGGAAATTGTTTTGATGTATCCTCATGCACTCGATCAACATAAGAAATGGTCATAATGCAAATTTGTGCTCTCTAACTTATCTCAAAGTGCAACATGGCAAGCACGTAATGGAAACACGATGTTTCATTTCAGCTTTTTGGACTGTAATTTTCAGATATAAATGTAATTCCCTAAGTCAAATCTTACCTTCTGTCCTATTCGTCCACACTCTTTTCTAATATAGGGGAACCTCAGAGGGTTGCTCCCTGGTTCCATGAGTTCAAAATGCATAACCAACAAGATAGGTCTTTGTACATACCAACTGACCTTTTAGGTTTATGACATGCCCCTGTTTTGTCAATTTGCATCGGATAGATTATTGACTTTAATCTTAGAGAGTTGACGCTAGGTTGACAACCAATTGAAAATTCTTGAATCATTCCTATAGTCGAACCCATCTTTATGGCACAATACTTGGAGGATGATGATGAAAATTTTCCTTTAGTATATTATATGCAATGGTTGGCAAAGATGAAGGAGAGGACTAATCATCTGGTGATGGATATTTTCGTTAGAGGGCTCAAGGTACTTATGGATCTGAATATACAGTCGAAAGAGTGCTCTAATATGGATGAATATGAAAAGCTGTTTATGTTTTTTTTAACATGGATGGTTGAAATCTAGACGATTATGAGAATCTTCAAAATGAGTGGTTATGTTAAATGATGTATTCCAAGTGAAGCAAGTATTCACGTAGGAAGTCAAAATATTAGACAGAGAGATCTTATCCGTCAATGTGGTGTCAGGTTAGAGTGGACATGATTGACTTGTTATTTCCGTCTTATATGCAAAATACCTCTTCCTTCAAGTTTGTATAATACATGTAAATTTTATTTTTTTTTAATTTAGTTTTTATCCGTTTGTCATAGTTGATTGTTTGCCAATAAATTTGTTTTTGCTTAGCGTAACTAATGAACTGTTGCCGTTATATATGATATCCTCATTACGAGAGGTTATGTTAAATGATGTACTCCAAGCGAAGTAGGTATTTATGTAGGAAGTCAAATTATAAGACTGAGAGATCTTATCTGTCAATGAGGTGTTAGGTTAGAGTGGATAGGAGTATTTTGCTGGTTGACAAAGAAAGATCTTATCTCTCATTTTGAAGGGGGATAAGGGTGGGCCCTCTTGGCGTCAATCAACCCGTGAGTTATTTGGATGTTTATAACCTCACCTACCTAAGCACAAGCACTAGTTTAAAGTTGAACCAATTTATGATGAATGAACTTACCTCTTTTAGTTGGCATAGTGTATCTTTGAACATACTTGATCTTTAACATTTGGGATATGAAATTGTTGAATGTGGAGGTGCCGTTTGCAAGTTAGACTTTGGGAATGCCTATGAAGGTGCCACCTTTTTGATTCTTTGAAAAAGCTTGGCTTTTCACCACCATGGTTGTTCATGGTTTCTAGACTTTGTTGCGAACTTAGGCTTCTTTATTCTAATAAAGGTTAATCTCCAAAACATTTTTACCTTATGGGTTTTGTGGTAGGGATACCCATTATTGCTATTTTGTTCCTTAGGATGGGGAAACTTTGAGTAGGCTATTCTCGGAGCTGGCCTTTGACGGTTTCAGATATGTTGATCGTATTTTTGCACTTTCTCCATTCATAATATTCAAATGACCCCCTATGATTAGCTTTGATTGGTTTTCTTAGTTGATGAATGTGAGAGGTACTACATGATACTTTTAATTCTTAAGTAGAATTCGAATGCCAAAGTTTGATGGTTTTTGAGATAAGAAATTAGTTGGAAATGGTGGATAACGAATCCAAGATTACATATATTTTTTTATCTCCTTCAGGTAAGAAATTAACCTTAAGAATTGGAACTAGTCTTGGAAATGCTTGATAATCTAAGAAGCACTGACATTGGTATGGGTATACGGGTACGGCACGAACAAATTCTTAAAAAGGACACGGGTACGGCGAGGACACGGCAAAATAAATTATTTTTTTTTAATTTATATTTTATGTGTGTTTGCAATTCATATATATTTCAATAACCGAAAAAACCTCATAGAAAACAACTAAAATAAA
Source organism: Chamaelirium japonicum (assembly GCA_947650365.1). Taxonomy (NCBI): domain Eukaryota; kingdom Viridiplantae; phylum Streptophyta; class Magnoliopsida; order Liliales; family Melanthiaceae; genus Chamaelirium; species Chamaelirium japonicum. Next base: position 122,173,359 of record OX393549.1, on the reverse strand, counting down.
AATTTAATGCATATCGAATCGCAATCGTTAGTTACATCCAACCTAAATGGTATGGAAAATAACGGTTGTGTTTCAGTTTTAACTTCAACCTATCTGAAACCTCAGAGGATAAGATAAGTTAAAGCCAAACCTGAATCGTAACCGTCCATCAGAACCATCCTGACAAGTGAATCACACTCAGGTCCAAATGGCATGCAAAAGAACGGCTGTGATTCAGTTTTGGCTTCAACCTATCTGATCATCTGAGGTTATAATTTCATAGGATCAGATAGGTTGAAGCCAAAACTGAATCACAACTGCTTGTAACCTAACCCTATATCGAATAGTTCGTCAACCCGCAGTGTCCGGTTCGTGTCCGGCGAGTGTCAGAGGAGTGTCCGACAAGTGTTCGAGGCGTGTCCGGCCGTGTCCGGCTCCCGAAAGCACGTAGGACACGGCATATGCGTGTCCGGTGCGTGTTCGGCGCGTGTCATGAGTGTGTTGGTGTCCGATACGTGTCCGACACGGGTATGGGGGGTCTAGGGAAGTGTCCGTTCTTCCTAGTTGATAATTCATTTATGTAGATAGTGAAACTTCTATTTGCCGAGGAACATATGGCTAGTTTACCTTCATAAGGCTCCTTTGTCGACTTGTTTACTTTTAAGTGTTTAAATCTTTGAGGAGACTGCATGATTGGATGAAAAATAAGAAGGCTCGACAAAGGGTTCAGGCAAAATTTATGGTCAACGGCTTGTGTTGGCCTTCCTAAATTAACCCCTTTTTCTCAATTGGTTCAACTTTTAGGCTTTTTTTGAATTTCTCATTTTATATTTTTTTCTAGTCCTTCCATACATCCACCTAAGCATCCTCATTTTTGCTGTCTATTGTTGCATATGCACTTGATGCCCTAAACTTTGATCAATATAAAGTTTTGAGGTTGCCTTTTTAAATCAGAAGCTTTCATCTCCTGTTAAACACAACCTCAAGTGATTGTTCCACCAATACTATTTCAAATCTCCTTAATAGAGAGCATTCTTAACATCTATCTGAAACACAGATCATGCAAGTTGATATAACTATGTTGATAACTTGTCTTTGAAAAGCAAAAAATACCTCACCTAATCTTGCTGCGAGTCTCTTATTTTTTGCTACCAGGCGGTTAGTCTTGCAAGAATGGCATTTGGTTGGTGCTTGACTAATGACGATGTGCACCTGCCTATATTTCTACATCACACTTTCCTCTTGATTTTCATACTTACTGCCACATGTCATTGAAGTGAAAGGTCATTTATTTCTTCATGTAGAGCTTCTTGCCAACTGGACCACGAAAATGATACTTGGAAAATATGAAACATAATTAATTATAGGTTATGAAGTTCAAAACTTTGTCCTGTTGAGTGATGAGAGATCAATTATGACCATCATACTTTAAATTTGTGGATGTTGCTTCTTTTGCTTTTGTTCTGTATAGATTGAAGCATATATCTTTTCTGAATTACACCCTTGATGGGATGATTACTTATTTCATCATGGAGAGACTGGAGAGTTCAATATTTAGTACGAACACATGTAACGATACAAGCACAAGACTTTTGTCTTCACAATGAAAGGGGATCTCTATGAAGAGTCAATATTGTTCACCTTGGTCTGGAAAAAAAGAGAACAAACTCAAACATCAACACATAAGTACATAACCCTTTAATGGGGTTGAGAATCTTAGTAGTTTCACCACTTACAAAGTTTGAGAATTGTGGAAAAAGACACTTAATAATGTGATCATTAAACTTGTCCCTAGAATACGGGCACAAACAAACACTTGGGGAGAAACAGAGAATATGGAGGCTTTATAAACAGAACATGATGGTCCATCAAGAAAGCTAGGGGTGGACGAACACGATCTAGAAAATGCGAATGCATCCTACTAGTATTTTCTTGTAGGAAATCATATATCTATGCCTTTTTAATTGAGATCCCGCCTAAGACTTGTTATAAGCTTCTTCAAATTTGCTAGATCTGTAACATGATAGTACCACCCACATGGAGAAACAACCGTAAGACTTTAAGGCAATAGGATTGAGATCATATGTGTGTCCAAACATTTTTTCAACTTGTGATCTTTTTCAACTCTTTGGATCTTGGAAAACATAACAATCATATTAAAAAGTTACATAAAAATTTAGACCTTGTCATTTTAACTTTACGTAGAAATTTAGAGGCCTTGTCACTTTATTCTTACATAGAAATTTAGAGACCGTGCCAGTTTACTCATAGACAGGAGGAGGCTCATAAGTAATGTTGATGTGAACTATGAGAGAAAGTACAACATTGAAGAAGGGTTAGCCTTCCCGAATTCCAATTCTAGCAACTTGGGTGGTAAAAGAATATGCCAAAGTAACAAACACATCAGGAACTTATAAAATGATTTTTAGATTTCTAAATCATGTAATATGAAGCATTAAAGTCGATGACTAGGAGGACACTCCTGGGACAACAAAAGGATGACCATTGTTAAGTGCGACTGCATATGCGATTGTGCCGTCGCATATGCAAAAGTAGTAGGGTAATTGGGTTGTGCGAACACCGCATAGCTGTATAGTAGCCTGTGGGGCCGCATAATACTATATGCGGCCACGCAATGTAGTTGTGTGCATAATCACCAAGTTTGGGTTCGGCAATAAGTCGGCGAGAATGAAACTCGGGAAAGTTCGGCGAAAATCAGAAAGCTCGGGAAAAAATGGGGGAAAATCAGGGGAAAAAATTGGTTCGGTATTTAATTGGCTAGGGTCAAATTGAAAAAAAATCTTAAAGTCCGGGACATTTGACTCAACTTTTTAGCCTATATTTAAGCAACAAAAACATTCAGAACGTGACATTCATAAGCCAACACATCAATCTATAGTGAATGAGAATGATTAAAACTTAATGATGAGATCTATGATAATCGAGATGAACAAAGCTGAGAGTAGAGAATTGTCTCTGAACAATGAAACTCAATGAAAGGGATTTGAGCACAAGGATGTGTCATTATATTAGAATGGGGCCTATATATAGTTAAAGTTGGCAAAATCTATGCAAATAATTACCTATGTTACATGACTTGCATGCATATAACATTACATATAAACAATCAATGTAAATCTGTAACATGAATTTTGTGCACAAGGAGCTATGTGTGCCCCACGGAAGGGTACTTACAGTGGGATAGAGAAAAGACGAGGTCTGACAAGATTTGGCGTTTTAAAATACGGTTTTTTGATGGAAAAAGGGTAAAAAATGCCAAATTTTGTGATGTATTAAGTTTGAGGTATAAGACAACTATTAATCGGTTGAGGAAAAATCCGTATTTTAAACGTGTTTTTTTTCCCCAAAAAATCAAAGATCTTGGTGACTATGGTTGTGTGGTTGCATAGTGTATTATGCGGCCACCCAATAACCTGTGGCTGAAGCCATTATTATCAAGTTCAATCGCATATGCAATTGTGCAGTCACATATTCGACCTCATATGCGATCATGCTCAGCCTGAGTTGTGTAATTGCACATGGCACTTGACAAATTAAGAATAACTACATTTAGGGGTGTAAATGGATCAGATACGATACTATCCAGTATCCATTATCCGTATCCGTTTAGGAATGTACTATCCGAATCCTTCCTTGTATCCGCCGGATAGTAAGGGCAACTATCCGAATCTGTATCCTCCCGAAGTACTCGGATTCGAATAATATCCATATCTGTATTCATTATATAATATATGAACATTGCTTCTATATTCATTATATAATATATGTATATATATTTTACTTCAACTGACCAGTATCAGGGCTTGTAGCATCGGTTTTTTTTTCACCAGCCTCAAATAGGTATCTGGGGGGTCTAGTTGCCATTTTAAGAAATCCTAGGATATTATGGTTTGGTAGGGCACAAAGCTTGCTATGATGTGGGCCTGTGGCCATAGTTACCAAGTCAGAAGTCGGGAAAAAATCGGCTATGGGAGAAGTAAGAAAAATCGAAAAAAAGTCGGAAAGATTGGGAAAGTGTCGGGAAACAAACGTTAGAATTGTAGAACATATTTATATATAGATGTTACAATAGATTTTTTTAGCAATACATGGCGGGATTAAAACGCAATTAATTTGGATTTAAATGTGTAAATCGTGATTTTTTCATAAAATCGTGACTTTTTTAAAAAATCGGGAAAGAGTCGTGTAGAGAACGTTTACTAAATAAGTCGTGTTTTGGTCGTGACTTATTCTAAAAAACGGAGTTTTTGGTAACAGAGCCTGTGGCCTACATCATGTGTCAGAACGAGTTGCACCCCGATGTTTTGGGTCACATCGAGTGGTGGGATCTAGCACCAAAGTTGTTACCAATGTCTCCGCTTGGGTATTTACTATTTAATGCAACTGTGCAACAAAGCCAGACATTGAGATTAGTTCTTGGATCATAATACACACACAAATATCATATTATATCTTACGGATACGGATATATGGATATCCGTTTATATAAATAGTCCATCTTGGATACAGATTATCCGTGTCGAATACCTTAATATCCATATCCGTATCCGTTTTTGTTGGATACTAAAAAATGCTATCCGTATCCATATCCTTTTTTTTTGTATATTAAAAAATGCTATATGAATCCGCCAAATTCGGATTCGAATACGGATCGGATTCGGACTTTTGAAGATGGGAGGGGTACTTGACATGGTTGGTTATGAGGAGGCAATGCATGAAATCGGAATATCCTGAGTTTAACTATGTTGAAGTATCTTCGAAAGGCCATTCATGTAGTAGGATATTATTCGAGGAGGTTGCCCTTCAACTGAAAGTAACCAGGTTATACTTTTTATTTGATGAGGCTGGTCCACCATGAAAACGCCAATTGTATCATCACGAAGATTAAATAAGGTCATTTCCTGTTCCTTCGTTGTCTTCTATAAAATTTTAATTTGGTCTCACAAATCTCGTTCACTACGACCTTTCATGACCAAAATGTTGGAAGTGCAGTATGAAAATTGTATTTGCTGCTTCCTTTTTTTTTTCCTCACGACAATATGTGAGGCTGAAAAGATTTCTTTCCAACCAAGATACATTCATACATTGTAAGTTTGTAATACATGCCTAGGACATGGATAGTAATGTGGTTAAGTTAATCAGTGGAACAAAAGACAGATGCATGCCAAAAACCGTCTACAAACAACTAGAAAAAATTCTACATACATCATCATATGGATACTAGTATACCACCTTAAATTTGGGTAACTTCTCAAATATCAACTTTTTTGGAAGGCAACATGGAAGAGCATCAATAAAGAGAAACATGCTATATATATGTGAAAACTGCCTTAAACATCTAGAAATTAGTGGTTGCACATCAAAGAATAAATAATGGATGAGGGTAAAGTTGACCTTGGTAAAGTTGACCTCATGCACCACATGGTTTCTCCATTAGCAGGAATGATATAAAACAAACATAAACAATGATAATAAAAAAAAGCGTCTTAATCCTAAATTAATCAAGAAACCATGAGTTCTGATAAACAACAAATAGTGAATAATGGTTGAAGCCATATATAATGTCTGAACATAACTATCAACCCAAGAATGTATGATCTAATGCTTTAATTACCTTAACACATGGAACAAGCGTAACAACCATGTTGTCACTCACCACAACTGATTAAGAGCCCAAAATATGGTCTGAATCAGTGTTTTTAAAAACTCGCCCCGGGGTACGCCCCGTGGCGGGGCGGTCGCAAAACGCCCGGGGCGGATCAAGTTGGGGCTTTTTTCCTGTGGGGCTTACGCTCGAACCACTGGGGCGTACGCCCCGAACGCCCGGGCACGCCTTTTACGCCCCAATGGCCTGGGCTTACGTCCCACTGGAGTTTGTCTGCATAGTTAAAAAAAAATGATTTAATTGCTACCGTGTGATCTTTTATATGTGTCTTACTCTCTTGGATGGCGATTATGACATTCTTGGGAACTAAAGTTGTTTTAAATTGGTTATATATCATGTATAGAATGATAGAATCTATGGAATATAAACGTAGATAGTTTGAATTTTGGTTAGAAATTTAGAATTAGATCTTAAATGATCTTGAAAGACAATGATAAGTTCATTTTTATTATCGTTTTGTATATATTTGTGATTTATCAACCAATTTTGTAGGCTTAAATGCTTTGTTTGTTCATAATATTTTTTATTTTGTTTGTTTTTAATCTATTTTCACTATTTTTATAATATTTTTTATTTCTATATATTTTTTAAATTAAAAAATAAAAAATTCATGGGGCTTACGCCCCACGCCCTGGGGCTTACGCCCCGCCTTACGCCCCCGCCTCTGAAAACACTGGTCTGAATCAGTTCGTATCAAATAAATGATCTTGATCGGACCTGCAATTGACATTGAAGGAGTAAAGGATAACAAGCAACCCCTAAAAGCATTCTTGACACCATGTATTCTACATTTAGATCATCACTGGGATCCTAGATCTGAACACTTATCCTACCTTGTTCTCTTGAAGAACACCTCAAAAAGGCAAAAAAAAAATAAAAAATAAAAGAAAGGGATGGGTGGGGGGTGTTGAGAGAGGGGGAGAGAGAGATAATTACATGAATTCCTGCAAGGCCCGATCTTTCATGGTTTCGACGGGTTATAATTATGTACCGATCATGATGGCAATTGAATGTTTTTTTTTACTAGAAATATTTATCACTGATAATTACATGAATTCCTGAAGGAACTTGCCACTTTCAGTTGTTCGACATGCTTTATGATTAGTTCCTTCAGTATTTAGTCTCAAATAGACCCCCCATGGTTTGCTACGGTTGGCAATCTAATTGGACACTATACAGATTATGTGCTAAGCAACATCTGTCTTCTGCTCATATTTAGGAATCTGCCATTCCTGTGGCCTTGGTTGAGAACACTGGGCGATGCACCACGAACGACATGGGCGAGAAGGTTGGTCCTTTTTTTTTCCCCCTCTTTCCTTCTGTCAGCTTTGCTGCTTCCTCACCGGGCGTCATTTGTATACGCAGGTCCTCCCTGATGGTACACCGATGGTTCCGAACTTGATGGAAGTAATAGTAGAGATTATCTCAAACGGGAGCAAACCCATCACAGTTGATACGAAGCTGATCGAGGGCCCCAATCCGAACGCAAGGGGGAAGTTCCTCATACCTTTTATCCTTGCTTTTCAGGTCGGCACCGCATTGTCGTTAACCCATCAAAATCCCAAATCTCGTACAAGGATGGGCTCATCTATTGCTTGACCTTCCTTTTCTTGTCTGAGGTTTCAGGTTTTATTGGTGAAGGGAATCCAAGGACTGATAAAGGACGACATTGCGAAGGAAAGCAAGCCGCTGTGGGAGCTACGCGACATGGGACTAGCAAACCGCAAATTCTGACCTTTTAGTTTCTCAGTCGGTGCCCTTCGCGGATCATTGCTAGGGTTTGTTTTTTTGAGTTCGAGAGCTCCAGAAAGAGTTTTAAGGGCTTGCGTCTTATCGTCAGAGCATTGTAGGAGTAACTATACAGCATATGGTGTGGATGATGCCATTTTGTGTTGACTTACAGTGCATGTTTTGTTCTCAAGACTTAAGGTAGGAACCTAAGGATAAAACTGCTTTCCAGTTTTAAAATGTGTGAAAATGTCTGTATGCCACATATTTGTAAGGGCCTTAGAGTTGTTTTAGGCCTCAGGGAACTCATGATATTTGATCTGCTGGGCCTATAGATATATGGTGGCAATCCCAGCTGCTTTGGTGAGGTTCACCAGCTCCCACCAGGGCGGTGCCTCCATGCCCGAAATGTCTGATTGGAGGATTCCGCTCCCGGGTCATCGCTCTGCTGCGCCTGGCCCAGTCAAATGCATTGAGCTGGTGGAAAGACCGGAAGAGGTTGTCATTCCGCGACTGCTGGCGCTTTGCCCTTATCTCTTGTGTATTGGCGTTCCCTCGCCGTATGTCCAAACACTACAATGCTCATACCCAATAGGCTTCCAATCACATATCTTTTTTTGGTATTTTGAAGGGAGATCACAACAGATCTTAGGAGGCACCACAGCCTGGTGCAGGCACAGAGAGTAGCCACTTCGGCTTGCAGAGAAAGGCCCCTATGACCGGGACACAAATAAACCGCCTCACGGCGACGAACCAAAAGGGAGACACAGCCCCACAAAAACAACCATCCATGGTGGGATACACAACCGACTAAATACACAACTCCGCTCACCTACGGAGACATACAGCTGCCAAAACAAAAAAAGAACTAGAAAACAAAAACAAAACAAACCACAAAATATAACCAAAACACCAGGTGATCCACCGTTGTCAACTTTGGCAGCCTGGTCAAGATGAGGGAGACGCAGTAGCCCCACCCTTCCGCCGGCGAATGCCACCGCCACCGCCACTACAGCAACGGGACCCACGTGCCGTCGAGATCTGAAAATCCTCCGACTCCAACAAGGGCCGGGGTCAGATCTAAACCTCCGGCGATAGATCCTTGCTCCCGACGCCGAGTGGAGGCCGCCGCCCACGAGAGGATCGCCACACAACGCTGTCGAGACGAGCACAAAAAGCCGGCCACCCGGAGTAGCCCCTATCTACAAGGGAAAGGAGAGAGGGCCAGATCCCATCCCGTAGACTCTCCACCACGAGGACCTGGCCTTTCCGGAGCCGTCACTGACGTCTGAGGAGGCCAAGATCGGATCGACGAGACCCTAGGTCAGAAGGGGGAAAGGGAAAAGGAGAGAAGACTCTTCCTCTAATGGGGAGTTCCAATCACATATCACGTCCTGAAGAAAACCGATCTATCCTCATTCCTTGCCGGAACATAAACAAGTAGATCTTCCCCGACTTTTACTTCCATACATCTTGCATTAGCAATTGGCACATCAGTCATGCTTGGTTTACCAACTAGTGCATGCCCATGCCTATCGGCACTGCAGCAATGAAGGGCACTGCAGCGAGTCGCCTTCGGCGGCAACACACTTGAACGCCTTCGGCAACCAAACACTTTCGATAACAACACCGGCATTCATAGGGACACCCATTTCTTCGTCCATGCCGATTTGCATGAAGTGAGCGCCTTCAGCGCGACCAACTCCCCCTCCCCCTATAATCGATCAATCACAGCTGTCTCCATTCGAATGGATTCCTCGAGATCGATCAGTGTGGTGGCCGAAATTTCAGTATGCGGGTTTATAGCCGTTGATGCGAACAACGATCACGGGATGAACAGTCAGGTTTAGTGCAGTTTAAATGGTTCGAGATTTTAGGGGTTTATTTCAGTTTAAATGGGTCGGGATTTGAAACCAAGGGGAGGGAGTTGGTTGACGGGGAGATAGAGATCGTGCATTGATTTTTGAACGAATGGTTATATCTATTCGGTTCATTTTTGTCCAGTCAGCTTGTCCTAGTCAGCTTCGATCCATTTTGTATAGTCAGCACAAAACCGCCGTGCCTTGTTATATAGATAGCACTAGCCATTTGCTGATCGACTCTTCCGACCACCATGGCACTAGCAGTGGCGGAGCTAGGAATTCACTCCAGTGGGGGCATAAATTCTGAGAGAGAGAGAGAGAGGGTTTTGACATACATCATGCCTTTTTTTTTTTTTTGGTGGGGGGGAGGGAATCGAGTCACCGCCTGCCTTAGGGTAAGAACAAGTTGTCGTTTTCGACCGTGGGTTTCAGACAAAAGAGACACGGACAGAGGTCCAAGTATTCCAGAATGGTTGTACGGTGAAGTTGGTGTCCGGGACTGCAATTTGCGAGCACTACAAGCCTAAGAGATGTAGAGGTGGGACGAAATTGAACAAGATGAATAAGTTTACACTTTGCCCCCTGAAGCTTAGCTCAAAAACACTTAACCCCCTCTATTGTTTGTTACAAATCGCTCCCTAAAGTTTGAAATGTTAGCACAATACCCCTTTTGTCAACTACTTCCTCATTTGGTGATTTTTATCTGAACAAAACAGAAATGAAGGGGGAAAAAATGTAGTTCTTTAACTATAGAGGGGTTAAGTGTTTTTGAGCTAAAGTTAGGGGGGGCAAGTGTAATTTTCCTTTTTGAAATTTCAGTGGGGGCACTTGCCCCCACTGGGCCTTAATTGGCTCCGCCAGTGGGCACTAGAAGGTTTGGGAACTTTATCCACACAGACATTGTAGCAAACAACTCATGCGCAATGTGGCAAGTGTTGTTCCAATGCTTCAGAACCATCGGCCTTCCTTCATCGTGCCATGGCCCACTCTTCAAAACCTTCACACAGTCTAACTTGTCGCTAAATTTCAACTAGAAGCAGTCTTGTCTCCGCCCAACGACGCATCCCACAATGGTGTTAGGCCAGTTCTTGTTGGCCTCCTCCTCGGCCATTGGGAGTACTACCACCTTCTCCCTTTCGATAATCTCCGGAGCTACGTAGTGTAGCATATAGGCTTAAGGTCTAGAGAGAGCCCCACAAATAAGATTCTTTTTTTTTTTGAGAAAACCCTCTCAGAGAATGAGGGGGGGTTCGGCCTGGACCCCTACCTGTTTATTAAAGAAAAGAAGAAAGATTACACTTCAAGGGTTACCGTTACAGAGATTCAAAAGAAAACTCCTGGCATCCGTCGAAGCACAGGGCGCCCAGAGGTGGATCAATGACATCGTCGTGGAGATGACCCTCTCCGATGTCAATGCCTTGCCCTGAAATATCCTCCGGTTTCTCTCCAGCCAGATCGCCCATGAGATCCCCATGGCCAGCATGTCCCAGCCGCGACGCTCTGGACCCTTAAAGTGCGTACGTCGCCAATTCCCCCACAGCATAGCGACGCTATCCGGAGTAGGTCTGCAACCCAGGAGACGAGTGAAATGAGCTCACACCGACTTCGAGAAGTCACAACCCAGCAGCAGATGGTCGGTTGTCTCCTCTGTCCTGCCGCACAGGCCACAAGCTGGGTCAGTCACCCCCGGGTGGTTCCTCCGTAGCAGATTGACCTTCGTGAGAATCCTGTTCCAAAATACGAAAAGCATGAAGATCCTCATCTTGGGAGGACATCTAGTCTGTCAGATCGCCTTGGTCGATGGGCAAGAAATCCCCCCGAGCCCCACAAATAACATTCCAAAATTGTAGATGACAGTTTTCACGATAAGCGTTCCAAGACATGAGCAAAGGCCAACCTCCAGCAACCAATTAAAAAATCTATCGATTATGCCTGATAAATTTGGGCTAAGGAAAACATCAAGTATTACATATTTAAATCCGAGAGAAATGTTTTACAAACAAGATGATGGCAGTGATCACAACTGTTTGTAATTAGAGAAATGCTATTCAACTAGAGAATTAATACCTTCGACTTAAAAATGGTCGTGGATTATCTGAGTTTTCAGATAGGTTAATCTTTTGCACTTGCCCAAGACGTCCGAGACGAAGGCAGTGATGACGAGCATCGGAGAAGGTGGAGATGAATATTTGCCCGTCAAAGGCTTGCACTCGCCCGAGACACCTGAGATGAAAGGAGTCGACCACGGCGGGCGCGAGCGTCGAAGCAGGTAAACTTTCCCCCGTTGAAGAAGTCAAAAGAGACTTACTTCCACCGGGCAGTGGCGGAGGCGGACGGCGGCGACAAGAAAGTCAAAGGTATTTTATTTGGATCCCTTAATTAATCAATCTATGCTATTACGTGGATCCATTAATTATTTGTTTTTTTTTTTGAAGGAATTTAATTCTCTTGTCTAGTCCTTAAAGAGAAATGATATTACGTGGCATTAATCAAAGCTATGGGTTTTCACCCACAGGGTCTTTGACTATCATGTAAGCCTCCTACATTTTTAAAGGCACGGGATCCTATAAGATTGTTGTTGAGGATGTTGGCTTAAAACAAGCCCTCAACATGTTCAAGGTTCATACGCGAAAGATGGAGGAAGACGGGGCAAAAAAGGGGCCTGGCCCCCTAGGCGCCAGAACCGGTGCCTTTGGCGCCAACTCGAGGTTGTCCGGCCCTTGTGCAAGGAACTGGTGCCCAGGCATCGGATAGGCATACGCGGGACGCGGTTTCGGTTGTGTTTTTTTCGTAGGTTTTCGAGATAACTTGTACGGGTTTGATTCTATTTTCTATCCTAGGTCTTGCACAAACTTATGACTATAAAATGACCCCTAAAGATGAAGAAAGGAAGATCATGGTGGCACATGAGTATCCCGGGTTAAGGTTTAGGAGGTAGCCGTCATTAAGGGAGGGGGAGAGGAAACCATTGGAGACCAAAGGGTTTTCGGGAAGGGTTTCCTTTTGTCTTCGGGGTGTAAGGCTGCGAAATCTATTCTCCTTGGGGGGGATCTTTTTGTGGGTGTATGAGAGATTGGTTACAGACAATTGTTCTTGTACTCGGATTTTCCCCATACTAGTAGATCCATTGATCGGTCATCACCGGAACTTCTTATGGTGTTTTGCTTGTTCTTATTTCTATTGCATAGTCTTGTCGGTGGTCGTCTCCACCGTGGTGGTGCTACGCAAGTCATGCTTCGTTGCGCGAGGGTCTCTGATCTCAATAGTTATAACCTCACACATGCGCCTTTTGACTGCCGTGTAAACCGTCTCCCCACCAAGATCCATGGCCATGGGATGAACCCGATGCCGGCACCTCGCCGCCGTTGGCCACTGTCGATCCCCAACGATCGCCGACCACAGGCCACCACTGCCGCCACCGACCACCGGCCACCACTGCCGCCACCGACCACCCCTGTCGACTACCGGCCACCCGCCGCCGGCCTGCCAGCCACCACCCGACATTCCCCATGGTGATGGGTGGTCGGTGGTTGGCAAGGGTGGTCGGCGGCGGCCAATAGGGACGGAGGCAGGCGGCAGCGGCAGGTGGTGGGCGGCAGTAGGGGTGGTGGCATCCTCTGGCCAACAGCGACGGGGTGGCAGCGGCAGGTGGTTGGTGGCGGCCGTTGGTGTCGACATGGGGTTCATCCCATGGCCATGGATCTTGGTGGGGAGACGGTTTACATGGCAGTCAAACACGGCCTGGGTGAGGTTAACTTCAGAGGATCCCGTGCTCTTAAAAATGTATGAGGCTTATGTGGCAGTCAAAGACGGCCAGGGTGAAAACCCATGGCTGTGATTAATGTCACGTAATAGCATTTCTCTTAAATACTCAACAAGAGAATTAAACTATTTCAAAAAAAAAAAATCCAAAATTTCTCTAAATCAATACCACGTAATACTTCCGCACGAAACACAATGTCCATTCCCACCTAGTCGCTCTGGCCTCTCTATGGGACCCATGGAGAAAGAGACGTATCCAACCGTCGACGAGGAAGGCTTGAGACTTGCTGGCAGTAGCGATCTGCTGGGGAATCTGGTTGGAGAGGAATCGACGGACTTTCCAACAAAAGTTTCTTACCACAGGAAGAGTGGTGGACTCGATCAGGGCGCTATCCTATCTCTGGGCACTTCAACTGCCTCACACTACGAAGGCTTCTCTTCTCTCTTCTCTTCTCTCTATCCTTTCTTGATGTAACGGGTGATTTTTCACCCTTTTGATCTTTTCCCTTATACTTTCTCCTTTATATTGGGGTCTAGGAATTTATCAAAAAAAAAAGTTATGTAAGTATGCTAGTGTTATTGTTAGGCATCACGTCCTCGAGGAATGCTAGATTAGACCAAGGTGAGTAGGGGGTGAGACTGAAGCAATTGACACGGGTGCTGCATCTCATTGGAGATATGGGAGGCGGTTTGATACCCCTATTACCCCTTGGAAAGTTCTTTGTGGGCCCTCCCTTGACCTTTTTTTTTTGGTATTATCAGAGGGGAGGTTACAAACTGACCTCTGGGAGGCGCCACATGCCGGCACAGCATAGAAAACCACCAGTATGTGGGAAAAGACGACCGCCGCCCGGCGGAAAACTGACAACAGTGCCACAACTGCCACACCTACAGAGACCGCCACTAGACTGTGGCACAAGGAATAATGGGGAGGGCTCCGGAGCCACAAACACCACGTCCCATCGGCCACAAAGGAAACCCAAAAGGAAAAGAAACAGAACAAACATCACCCAAAAACTCAAAAACCGGTGAACCTCCACCGCACCAGAAGCACAGCTAGAAGGGAAATTGAAGTCGTTGCTGGTCCTTCACGCTGCCTCGACCTCCGCCACCACAGCAAGCCGCCAGGAGCCCCTCGCTGCCCCGAGGTGGCGATCTGAACATCCACTGCCAGAGATCCTCACGACGGGGTCAGAGCCGACCAACCCAGCATATCCAGCGAGAAGACGACTCCCGACGCCGAGCGATGAGCATCAGTCGGGCAAAGAGAAGACCACCCGCGATCCGGGCTCTTCGATCACAAAACCGCTGGCCTTTGATGAACCCCTATGCACAAAGGGAAGGAGGGGGACCAAATCCCACCCTCGAGGAGGAGCGGACCCATGGCCCGGCCTCCCCGGAGCCATCGGCGGCGTCCGAGGAGGCCGAGCACATGATCAGGGGAAACCCTAACCCTAGGGGTCGAAAGAGAAAACAGAGCAAGCGCTCAGAGCCTCCATGCCAAAACTCCCTCGACCTAAAGACTATATGCTACACTACGTAGCTCTGGATATTATCGAAGGGGAGAAGGTTGTAGTATTCCCAGAGGCCGAGGAGGAGGCCAACCTCAAGAGCTGGGCTAACACCATTGTGGGATACGTCGTTGGGCGGAGACCTTACTTCCCCCATCTCTAAGCTTTGGCAATAAATTGGTGGAAACTTAAAGTCAAACTCAAAAAATTTTCCTGGAGCCAAGATTGCTACTAGTTCAAATTTAGCGATGAGTTAGATTGTGCGAAGGGTTTGGAGGGTGGCCCGTGGCACTATGAAGGAAGGCCGATGGTTTTGAAGCGTTGGAGCAACACTTGCCACATTGTAGGCGAGATGTTTGCTACTATGTCAAGTACTGCAGTAACCATGCGAAGTAATTACTACACTACAAGAATATTTATACTACCTATAATACACTTATGTGACTGTGCAACACGTATCCTTGTAGGTAGGCGACGCGTCTCCCCAACCAAATAAGGACATAAGACATACCTCCTAACTACACGATAGTGGTACAGTAGTCACCACGCAAGGCGTTTCCTATGCTACTTATAAGATCAGACTATCTTAGATTACCTGTGTGGCTATGCATCACCGTTAGTGAGCAAGTGACGTATCTCCCAAACCAAATAAGAATAGAAAACATGCCTTCTAAGTACACGATAGTTGTACAGTAGTCATGCAAGGCGTATCCTATACCATTTACGATCCTTCTACTATAAATTAATTACGAGACAATGCATCACTCATAGTGAGTGGGTGACACGTCCCCCTAAATAAACCAGGGTAGGAGACACGTTCCCTAACTCACGGTAGAGGTGCGATAGCCCCTTTAGTCCTTGACACTAAAGGGCGCTAAAATATCATATGTGTTGTTAATTGCTACATGTCATACGCCATTCTTAAGCCTCACACAGCTAAGTCCCTTTTACAACATTACCTTGGATCCATGGGCCACCGAGGACCCGAGGTCCGTGTCCTTGCAAAACTGTAAAATTGGTGATCACTTTCCCCCTGATTCGATTGATGGGGTAAGGTTCCTGACCCGAAGGCCAGTATTTGGATGTGGACAAGCCACACCGGTCTTTAGAAGTCTACAGGGTCGACCTAGTGTTAGGGTTACGTCGTGGGCTCAACCATTGCAAGCGACGGTAAGACCATCTACTATAACTCCTACACAACCATCATCAACTATTACCAGCAACAGTCAAATTTTAAAAGTCAACTATGAATAATGAAAGTCGATTATAAATAGTAAGAGTTAACTATAAATAGTGAAAGTCAACCTTAATGGTCAACTATGAATAATGTTTATATATATAAATAGTATCCGTATTTATATGGACATATAATACTTGTATATATGTGATATATTATATGTATTATACGAAGTATAATATAATACTTGTATTATATGGGTGAATACTTATATTTATACCGGGCATAAATATGAAATAAATATTAATTAATTAATTATTATATATTAATTTATCTATATAACAAGGGAAGTCGATTTTTTGCTGACTAGACAAAATGGAACCAAAAGCTGGTTAGAACAAAACGGAGCAAGCTGACTAGACAAAACTTTCTCGTGCACGCGATCACAGTCGTTCGCTCTCTCTTTTCCCACAAACTTTGTCTCTCTCCCCTGATCTTTCTCTCTCTCCCCTTCTCTCTCTCTCTTCCCCCGATCTCTCTCTCCCCTTTTCTCTCTCTCTCTCTCTCTCTCTCTCTCTCTCTCTCTCCGTCTCTCTCTCTCTCTCTCTCTCTCTCTCTCTCTCTCTCTTCCCCACGATCTAGAGAGAGAAGGTGACGTGGAGGCATGCATGCATGGGTCAATGAAATGGGTGACTATGATCGGCTTTAGAGATAAAGAGAGAAGAGAAAGAAAATCGGAAATTAAAGAGGGGGAGTCATGCATGGCTCGTGATTTAAGAGGGAGAAAGAGATAGAAAGAGAGAAGAGAGAGAAAGTCATGAATTAAAGAGGGGGAGTCATGCATGGCTCGATATTTAAGAGAGAGAAACAAATATAAATCATGCATGGGTCGGTAAAATGGGCAGCTGTGATTGACTTTAAAGATAGAGAGAGAAAATCGAGAATTAAAAAGGAGTTTTGCATGGCTCGGGAATTAAGAGAGAAAGGGAGAAGAGAGAGAAAATTGAGAATTAAAGAGGGGGAGTCATGCATGGCTCGGGATTTAAGAGAAAAAAAGAGATAAAAAGGAGGAGATAAAATAGGAAAGAAAATTTGGGTACAACCTGGGTTTTAGATAAAGAAGGTGACGTAGAGACATGCATGCATGGGTCGGTGAAATGGGCAGATGTGATCAACATTAGAGAAAGAGAAAAAATTCAGGAATTAAAGAGGGGAAGTCATACACTACTCGAACGTGATGGTGTTGGGGTTGAGGTTGGACGGCTGTAATTAAATTCGGGTAGAAGAGAGAGAACTAAAGGAAAGAGAAAGAAGGAGAGAAAGAGAGGGAGTTTGCGAGCTTCTCGAAAATAGGGAAAGAGCGAGAGAGAGAGAGATATAGAGAGAGAGAGAGAGAGAGGGATTGCACAAGGGGAGTCGGGCTTGGCTCAAACTAGGTAAAGAAAGGGAGAATCAGGAGGAAAAGGGACGGCTGCGATCGGGTTCGGTGCCAGACTTTCAGGGAGTCCGAGAGGATCATAGGGTATGGGCAGTTAGGATGAAATTGGAATGAGTGAGTGAATTAAGGAGAGGGGATTACAATCAGATCCGAGAGAGAGATTGTGTGAGGGCTGTGGTTTTGGTTGCAGCTGGACACAATAGAAGATAGGAGATTATGAAAGAGGAAGTCGGATGAGAGGGATGATTGCGATCAGATCGTGCATGAATACATGGGTAGTTTTAGGAAAGAGACTAAAGAAGAAATAATAAATAGGCTCAAAAATTAAATGAGAAAGAATTCATTGGAAGAGAGGGAATGGTTGTGAATGTCATGCATGCTACATTAATTTGCATGATTATTATGAAGAGAGATAAATGGTTACATGCATGCATAGCTTTAATGGAGATCAAATTGGAGTCTATGTATGTATTGGTTGGTTCATGGACGGTTATGATGATTGCTTTGATTTGGGTGAGTTGGGAAAAAAATAGAGGGTGATGTGCAAAGGTTTTTGAGATGGGTAGGTGGGGTCCGTGATGAAGTCGGGTGTGTTTGTGGTAGGCTCGGTAGTGATTCCCGGGGGGTATCTTGCCGCCGAAGGTTGCCCACTATAGTGCCAATATGTGTGTTGTCATCGAAGACAGCCCGCTGCAGTGCTGACAGACACAGGCATGCACTAGTTATAAATATATTATAATAAATTAATTTTAATTTTAAAGATCTAAAGGTAAGGGTTTTGAGGTTTTCATCTTTGTTTTTCGTGAATACGAAGAACAAAAAAAATACAACGAACGATGAAGAATTACTTAACTTTATTGTAGGAATATATACTCAAATCATTATACACCTAAAAATAATATGATGGTCTACTAATCTTCTATAATTTTCTTATTACTCATATTTGCATTAAAGCAACCATTAGGGGTATAATTATAGCATCAAACTTGATCGATTCTTAAGTGTTGTAGAAAGGTTAAATTTAAGTTTTCATATATTTTAATGAGTTCAAATCAAAGTATCATCCAAGGTAAATATGAAGATATATTAATCTCCTATAATTTATTGGTGTTTTATTTTTGCATTTGGTCAAAACTTTATAATGATTGCAATGCATAATTGAAAACAAGACATGCTAAAACTAGAAGGCAACAAGCTTAACACATTTCAAGGATCCTAGAATTTCAAGATAAAGATGTGCTCAAATTCTTTAAATATCACAATAATCGTTATATGTTCATCCTCTATAACTTTAATATAGTATTCAACGGTTGACCAAACGGATCACAAGTCAATAATGCTAGTGTAAAAATACATGCAGCAAGTACAAACTTTTACATAAATCTACTTCTTATGATACTTAGATGCTCTCAAGACATAATGATTCCTAAAAACATGTTTAAAATTAAATCCTCTACCACTTTTATTTTTTATGAATTTTATTTTGATCACACCTTGAAGGATGAATCTCAAGCTAACGAAAACTAGGTTCTGTGGTGGTAGCATGCTCTATCTTGAGCTTTAAACCCCAAGATCAAACTTCATTCTCGCTATATGAACTAAAACCTATAGTTCTAGTAGCCTAGAACATAGGGGGGTCTTAGGACTCTAAGATGTGTAACTTATCTTTGGTTTAAAGGGTGAATATATGAACCTTAATTTTTCAAATGAATAATGAACTAGTGCTTGTGCATTGAACTATAGGACACCCTAGAGGACCATTAGAGAGGAGCCCACTTGCAACTTATGTTGACTTAAACTTAATGCTTAAGTCTAAGCTTAAACATTAATCTTAAGTCTTTAGCTAAGCCTAAGAGGAAGCTAAGTACAAAGTTCCAAAGTTAAGACCCAAACTAAAACATAAACTTAACCTAAAATAATTTCTAAAGTAAAATCCCTAATTTAAAGACTAATTAGGACCTAAATAAAGGCCTAAACTAGAGCCTAATTAAAACTCTAACTAAAATACCTAAACCAAGGCCCAACCCAAAGGCCATCTAAAAAGCCCAACTAAAGAAGATTCTAAAGGGTGCTAAAAGGCCCTAATGGAGAAGGGGTGGAAGGAGAAAGGTTTAGGGTTGGTTTATAGGGAAGTTTGACTAAGGTTAACGAAAGAGGTAGGTGGGTTTGTTTTGACCGAAACAAGAGAGGGGAGAGGAGGGATTTCGCCGGCTACACCTTCGATAATCACCACCACTCTCGGCCTCCTCTCCACCACTCTAACCACTTTACACCACCTCCTTTTCCGCCCACTCCCTTTTGGTCACCATCTCCTCCCTCCACCATCACACAACCACTATCGCATCCACCATCCATCTCCTCCTCCCACCAAGTTCGGCCAAGCAAAGAAAGGGAAAAAAATTGGGATTTCAACCAATGCTTGAGAAGAAAGAAGAGGAGTTAGCAAGTAAATCCAGATAAGCCTCTACTACCCCTATGTTATTTTAGAAATGACAGATGTTTGGATCAACTATGGGTGAATTAATCTATGATTAATTAGGGAGAATGCTATATCTAATTTGGATTTGTTATACCATATTTAATCCAAGTGCTAATGATACTAGGGTAAATTAGGGTGTGAAATACTAAGTCTTATTAGGTCATGGATAATTAGGGTTGTACAATATTATGCTTGATTTGAAAGTTGCATGCCATGATCTATTATGACTTAAATAGAATTGTTAGTACTATGTTTAATTGAAGTGTTGTTATGTTAAGGTTAATTAGAGAACTGCTAACCCATACTTAATTAGTAGGTTCTAAATCCTATATTATTTAGAGCAAGGCTATGCTAAAATTGTATTGTAAAAGTTAACTATAAATAGTAAAAGTCAATCTTAATAGTTAACTATGATTAATATTTATATATATGAATAGTATCTATATTTATATGGATATATAATACTTGTATTTATACGATATATTATATGTATTATACGAAGTATAATATACGTATTATATGGGTGAATACTTGTATTTATATCGGGTATAAATATAAAATAAATAATTATTAATTGATTATCATATATTAATTTCTTACAAATATATTATAATAAATTCATTTTGATTTCAAAGATTTAAAGGTGAGGGTTTTGAGGTTACCATATTCGTTTTTCGTGAACACAAATTAAAAAAAAAATACGATGAATGATAAAAAACTACTTAATTTTATTGTAGGAGTATGTACTCAAATCAAGATACACCCAAAAATAAATATGATGGTTTACTAATCTTTTAAAATTTCTTCTTTATTTATATTTGTATTAGAATAACCATTAGAGGTGTAATCATAGCATCAAACATAGCTGATATTAGGTGTTGTAACAATACCAAAATTTAATATTTTATGTATTCTAATGAGTTCAAATCAAAGTATCATCTAAAGGAAATATAAAGATATATTAATCTCCTACAATTTATTTATTTTTTTATTTTTGAATTTGACTATAAATTTATATTGATTGCAATCCATAATTGAAAGGTAGACATACTAAAACTAGAAGGTAGCAAATTGAACATATTTCAAGGATCCTAAAATTTTAAGATAAAGATATGCTTAAAGTTTTTAGATGTAATAATCTTTATATGTTCATCCTCTATAACTTTTATATAGTGGTTAACTAAAGCATATTACAAGTTAATAATGTTAGTATAAAGATACATACAACAAACATAAACTTTCATATAAATCTACTTCGTATGATACTTAGATGCTCTCAAAACATAATGATTCCTACAAATATATTATTTAAAATTAAATCCTCTATCACTTTTATTTTATATGAATTTTATTTTGATTACATCTTGAAGGATGAATCTCGAACTAACGAAAATAAGGTTCTGTAGTGGCAACAAACTTAATATTGGGTTTTAAACCCCAAGATCAAACTTCGTTTCCGCCACATGAATTAAATCCCATAGTTCTAGAAACCTAGAACCTAGGGGGGGACTTTGGACTCTAAGATGTGTAACATATCTTTGGTTTGAGGTGTGAATATAAGAACCCTAGTTTCGCAGATAAATAGTGAACTAGTGCTTGTGTATTAGACTATATGACACCCTAGAGGACTATTGGAGATGAGCCCACATGTAACTTAAACTGAGCTTAAACTTAATGCTTAAGTCTAAGCTTAAGTATTATGCTTAAGTTTTTAGCTAAGCCTAAGAGGAAGCTAAACATAAAGTCCCTAAGTTAAGACCCAAACTAAAACATAAAATTAGTCTAAAGTAAAAGCCCTAAATTAAAGACTAACTAGGACCCACCAGGGGATTGGAGAGTTGGCAAAGCAACTGATGCTTTGGTGATGAGGTTGTGGGTTCAACTCTTCCTCCCCTCGATTTACCCAGGAGTGAAGTGGGAATTGCCGATTGGGTCGGGCTTCACTCCCGGAGGGATTAGTCCGAGCCTGAAGTGGGACATTGCCCGAAAGGTTTCGAGACACCCGCCGATGTCAAAAAAAAAAAAAAAAAAAAAAAGACTAACTAGGACCTAAATAAAGGTTTAAAGTAAAGCCAAATTAAAACCCTAACTAAAATCCCTAAACTAAGGCCCAACCCAAAGCCCATTAAAAAAGCCCAACAAAAGGAGATTCTAAAGAGTGCTAGAAGGTCCTTGTAGAGAAAGGGTGGGCGGAGAAAAATTTGTGGTGGGTTTATAGTGGGGTTTGACTAAGGTTAACAAAAGAAGTAGGGGGGTTTGTTTTGACCGAAACAAGAGGGGGGGGGGGGGGAGGTTTGGCCAACTACACCCTTCATCATCACCACCATCCCTGACCTCCTCTCCACCACTCCTCATCACTCTACACCACCTCCTTTTTTCTCCACTCTATTTCGGCCACCATCTCCTCCCTCCACCACCACACAGGCACCATCTCCTCCACCATCCATTTACTCCTCCTTCTAAGAAATTCAGACAAGCAAAGGAAGGGAAGAAAATGAGGGTTTCAACCAAATCTTGAGAAGAAAGAAGAGAAGAAAAAAGAGAAGTTAGCAAGTAAATCAAGGTAAGCCCCTACTATCCCTGTGTGATTTTAGAAATGATAAATGTTATGATCAATTAGGGGTGAATTAACCCATGATTAATTGGGGAGAATGCTATGTCTGATTAGGATTTGTTATACCATGTTTAATCCGAGTGCTAATGATGTTAGGGCAAATTAGGGTGTGTGAAATACTAAGCCTTGTTAGGTCATGGATAATTAGGGTTGTGTAATATTATGCTTGATTTGACAGTTGCATGCCATGCTTAAATTGTTAAGTGGCCAACCCTATATTAATTTGGAAAATGTCACGATGGATTACTGATTTGCTAAGAATTTATTGTTTAGAGCAATTTCATGCTTAAATTGTTAAGTAGCTAATCCTATGTTAATTTGGAAATGCCATAATTAGAGTAGGGTTTGTTGAAAATTATGGTACATGAATTTTGGATTGGATTTGATGCATAATAGAGTGGGGTTTGGATTTAGGTTGTGTAAATTTTGAATTTGAATTGATGTTATATTGGATTAGGGTTTGGATTTAGATTGTATAAAATTCTTGCTGAGTTTGATGCATACTAGATTAGGGTTAGGGCTAGGCTTCGTAAATTTTAGATTTGAACCCATACATATTAAATGAGGATGAGATTTATGCTATGTTAAATGGGGTGTAATTCATGATGTGTTGAATGGGTTGAAATTCATGCTCGGTTGAGTGAGGTTTAAAATCCATGCTACCTTAAATAAGTTTTAAAATTCATGCTAAGTTAATGGAGATTTGAAATATAAGGTATATTAAATAATGTTTAAAAATCATGATATTTTAAATAGGATTCAGAATCATATTTTGTTAAGTTAGGGTTTGAATCATGCTAGGTTAAATTGAGATTTGGGATTTTGTCACTAACGGGTTAGGGATTGGATAACGCCATGTTGGATAAGGGTTAGTTGGTTTCCTTAGATTAGTGAGATGTCAATGATGAAATCAGTGGATCATGCTTAGATCTGTGAGTTGTTAATAATGGAATTAAGGTACCATGTAGGTTGGACAGTTGATAATTCTATGATATTTAGAAGAGTCATGATCCAATGAAGATTTTACAGTTGTTAATCTTATAATGATCAGAGAGTTAAAGTCCTATAATAGTTAGAGTTAAGGACTCACATGACTATCGTACCACTTGTCGAGGGGTAGGAGGTGTGTCCTCTATCCTTGTTTGGCATGGGGGACATGTCACTTGCTCACTGAGGGTGACGCATTGCCACACGAATAATCTAGGTATAGTTAGATCGTCTAGGTAGCATACGGAACACCTTGCATGACTGTTGTACCACTTGTCATGTGGTTAGGAGGCAGGTCTCTTGTCCTTGTTTAGTTGGGAGGACACATCGCCTATGCATCGAGGGTGATGCAATGTCACGTAGCATGGGTAGCTTAGGATTGTTGAATCTTCCTAGCAATTTTTGAGAAATCAATCATATGTTGACTACCAAAATATTAATCCAGTGATAAATAGAGAGTGGTTGACCATATGATAATTCAGAACTAAATAGACAATTGTGATGATGCCTTGACAATTAGAGAACCAAGTAATGGATTATAATGATGCCATAAGAATTAGGGAGCTACCTTGATGTTGACAATGATGTTCTGATAATTGCAGAGTTAATTAGACCATACTCGTAATAGGTTGGTTAGGCTCCATACTATGAGAAATGATCAATCCATGCATGCGAGATACGATGTGACCACTGCGTACGGGGCAATGATGATTCCCCCACATCATACGTGGATGGTGATCATATCATCGCATGCATTGGTTAAACTTGCTACTTAACATTGATAGACCTTAACACGTAAACCCTAGTATTGTTAATATTACTCTTAAAAATAAGGACTCATGTGGTTTACCACGACAGATGTACAAACCTTTGGGTTAAGATAGATTGGATGCAAATTTTGATACATTAAGGATCATGTCTTGATGATTTCTGGACTAAGTCATGACTATATCAGATCTAAGTTAGGACCTCTATCATGTTAAGGACTATGGGTTGCAACTAGGAAAGAATGTGTGGTTTTAAGGCCTGCTCAGACTAGGTGTTGCTTTATTGTTCCGTAGGTGGCCTATCGGCACCTACGTGTGACGTTGGGATCCGGCCCTTTTTAGGATAAAGGTTTTGCAGAGCTATAGTAGAGTGTCTACGATACTGTTAAGTCTAGTGCTGTGGCATAGGGACTGGGACCTACGAGTCCCAAGCACGTGACTCAAGGATAGCTAGTGGTTTTGCCAGAGAGGCGTGCTATGTATGGATATAAGAAAGTCTCTTTTGGTGAGTACTTTCACGCCGACACTTTGCAGGGGAGTGGGTCTGATGAGCCATTGGGGGTCTGTGTGACCACTATCGGACCCATGTTGGTTAGGCGAGAAGTGTTGTTGTCTAGTGCACTGTCTCAGTTTTCGAGTAGTGCCCGAAAAGTGCAAGGGTGCGCCGCTCGCTTTGTATTCTTTTTGTGGCTACTGCTATCCTTTTTTCTAAACGTTTTAGTGTAGTAAACCTAGCTAGACAAAGCTTAACTACTATGATTCTCCTTAGTGGACCTTGGTAGTGTGGACTACGGTTGTCTATTACTATTAATCCTCGGTTGGCATGTTAGTACTACCAACCTTGGAAAGCACAATAATATAACAGATCTTTATTGGCTTATTAGTACACCCAACCATTGTAATTGTAGCAATATAGTAGACCGTGGTTGGCGCGTGATGATATGGTAAACCTTGGTTGGCATTTTAGTGCTACCAACCCTAGTAAGCATGTTAGTATAGTAGACCTTGGTTGGCGTGTTAGTATAGTCAACCTTGGTAAGCATGTTAGTATGGTAGACCTTGGTTGGCATGTTAGTACAACCAACCTTAGTAAGCATATTAGTATGGTAGACTTTGGTTGACGATTCAGTACAGCCAACCTTGGTAAGCATGTTAGTATGATAGACCTTGGTTTGTGTATTAGTATAACCAATCTTTGTAAGCATGTTAGTATGACAGACCTTGGTTGACGTGTTAGTACATCCAACCTTGATAAGCATGTTACTATGGTAGATCTTTATTGGCATGTTAGTTCAGCCAACCATGGTAATCATTTTAGTATAGTAGACTTTGGCTGGCGTCTTGGTACAACCAACCTTGTTAAGCATGTGTTGGAAATAATTCCATGGTAGAGGCCCACAGCGGAAGCAAAGGGAAGGTCCAAAGACCGTGAGCGGTGTGCATTACATATCAAATTTTTTATTGAAACGATTTACATGTGCATGTATGAACCAAGCATGGCAAAACACGAACCCCTAGCGTCGATCTAACGAAGAGAACAATCTAGCATGCATGCATGTTCTATCTACACTAGATCTACAAGTTAGAAGTCATACCTTCATGCGAATTCTTTCACCGCGACAAATTTCTTCTTTGTCGATGGAGACAGCCTTTGATCTGCTCGATATACCTTTGATACAACGGTCATAACTTTTCATCCTGAACTACGATTGGGCTGAAATTTGGACTGCAAGTAGAGAACTTCGAGAAACAACTTTTTTAAGTGGTTTCATCCCTTTTGGACTTCTGTAGATCCAAAAATTATAGAAACAACATTGATCTTATATGCAAAATCTGGATAGCAAAAGGTTGCAGAAAGTGCCTTCGAGTTCACCCGATCTCGCACAATGCACGGCACCTCGTCGATAGATCTCTGAGTGTCTCCATACGACGAGTCTTCTTCATCTTCGATTCATCACGCGAGGAAAAAGAGTCGCATCCAAAACCCTTGCGCACATGCGAGGGAAATGAGAGACGAGAAGAAGAGAGGGGGGATGACGACGGCTTCATCATATAGGGCCAGCCCCCCCTCCCCTCATCCTTATAGAGGCTGACCCCTATACCTTGCGTAAGCAAGTTGTGGCCTGCCCCCCTTGTATGTCTCTCTCTTTGCGTAAGTGAATAGGTCGGCCCCCTATTGCCATGTGTGCCTGCCCCTTAAAGTCAAATCCCCTTGAAACCCGATCCCCCTCCCCTACAAGCTTGCTAGCAACTCCTAGAAGCTAGGGAGGGGGCGGCCCATGCATGTCCCCATGTGCTAGGGGCGGCCAGCCTAGCATATGGTGATATTTTGGTTTCCCAAAATACCCCCATGCCTTCAGTTGGTTGCCCCTCACTGGGGAACACGCATGGCACACTTACATGGGCTATGACTAATGATTCCACTATCACCGGGGTACCCTTAGTAAACACCTAGGATGCCCTTAATGAAGTCTATCAGTCAACTCGTGATAAGAACCGGTACATCGCACCTGTGTAGCGAAGCCCACTAAGGTAGAGAGATGACTACATGTGTCTCTGTACTACTCCGGGATTTCTTCTAGCACACACATGTACCTACGCATCTACCATGCACTAGTGTGATGCACACACAGAGTGTAAAGTTATTAGGGTTGTACTAATTACTTCCTCTAACTGTATTCTGTGAATCGAGGAGATAGTTTAAGAATCGTATATCATGTGGATAAGGTGAAACTTTCAGGGACCAGGGTTCATGGCTTCCAACTTGGACTCATCGACACACTACCCGAGTGTACCATCAATCCTCTAAGTCTGAGTTAACCTACGTAGCCACCCAGAATGTGACGTAGGCTGAACTCAAATTCCCCTAGACTTACTATGTTCTCTCGTATACCCTTGGTCTCCGCTTAGTATAGTAAACCCATTGTCCCTTCACTTGGTGCAATGATGCAACTCGAGCGGTGGAGACTATCGCCAGACTCGAGTGCTCATATGACTTGGTTCCTTCCAGGTTGACCATGTACATCGTACCTCTGATTACTCTATCGAGTAACCTGATCCAATCAATAGTCCAAATAATGACAACCTGACTAGGGTTTAATACGACGTAGGTTAGACCAAGGAACGCACCTCCCGTTAGGGATGTGGATAGCCTGTAGGAGTGACATGCCGATGCGATATCAGCCGGGTAATCCAATACACTGTAATTTTGGGTCACATAACTGGACCCTCACACATTAGTGCACCAAAGCACCACACAACTGGTTAGCCCACCAGACTTAGCTCCTAAGGGTTTAGGATCATTTTACCCTAAGCAGAAACACGAGTTAGTGCATCGATGTCTGCTCACCGATTTATATACCGTGTTGGTTTCGTTCAGCCACAGACACTATGCCTGGTAATGACTGTGGTGGAGACACCCACACTCTGTCATCCCAACAGCTTATCCTGATAGGGTGACCAACCCTAATCAGAGCTGTGAACGTATTTAGGTTACATAGGACAAATCTATTGAGTCTCACACTCAAGTTGATTACCATGTAGCCATGGCTCTCTGTTCTATAATCAGAACACGTACTAAGATACGTACCAAGATGCAATCCTAAGCTATCAACCATACATAGCTAAACTGTAGGTATTTACGAGTTGAAGACCTCACTAATTCCAATAGTATGTTAGTATGGTAGACCTTGGTTGGCGTGTTACTATAGCCAATCATGGTAAGTATGTTAGTATAGTAGAACTCGGTTGGTGTATCATTACCACCAACCTTGATAGACAGGTTAGTATTGTAGACTTAGTCAGTTTGTTTAAGTATAGTAGATCTTGGTATGTTGACAACAATAAATCTTGATGTGATTGAATATAGTAAACTATGGATGACTCGAAGATAGTAAATCTGGAAGGTTCGAATGCAGTGAATTTTTGGATGATATATGATAAATCAGTAATTAAAGTAACACATAATAATAGTGGCTTTCACTGCCCCACTTATCCATTCTAAATGACTCAGGGTTTTGTGTATGTCTGTGACGACCAAGATCCAATAGGCCAATAGTCAAGAGCCAAGACTCCTGAGGCGGGAATGCCAAGATAGATGAGGTGAGGTGAGGTGAGGTGTACAAGGCCATGAGTCAGCCCCACATCACCTGGAGAGAAGGAGATCCTGAGCTACTTATATAATTTCCCCTCCTAAACATAGAAGACGTGTTTTAAAACCGTGCGCCGCTACGGAATTCGTAAGAACTCCATAGTTAAGCGTGCTCGGGCGAGAGTAGTACTAGGATAGGTGATCACCCTGGGAAGTTCTCGTCCGGGCACGGGCAAAGCGGACAATATCCTGTGTGTTTGGGGCGGATGTTACAAAATGGTATCAGAGCTGGTTCTCCTCGGGATGGGGGGGTCTAACCCTACACGAGGACGTGTAGCCCTAAGGGGGGTGGATTGTGACGACCAAGATCCAATAGGTCAATAGCCAAGAGCCAAGACTCCTAAGGCGGGAATGCCAAGATAGATGAGATGAGGTGAGGTGAGGTGTACAAGGCCATAAGTTAGCCCCATATCGCTTGGAGAGACAGAGATCCTGAGCTACTTATATAATTTCCCCTCCCAAACATAGAAGACGTGTTTTAAAACCGTGTGCCGCTACGGAATTCGTAGGAACTGCGTAGTTAAGCATGCTCGGGCGAGAGTAGTACTAGGATGGGTGACCACCCTGGAAGGTCTCGTCCTGGCAAGGGCAAAGTGGACAAATCTTGTGTGTTTGGGGCGGATGTTACAATGTCTTTGTACCAAAACTTAGTCTCCGGTAACTGGAGTTCGAGGACAGCTGATCGTATTGGAATGGTGTCGTGTCAAGACGTACTTGGAGCAATAGTAGAGCATGCAGATTGAGGACTTGAGGTAACGACAATACCATCATATGGAAGCCTTTTTTAGTAGAATGTGAAACATGTAAAAGAGAGAGTTAGTGTTCATGTACTTGTGTTAAGTCTCCAAATAATATATTTTATTGCTTATTTCTGACTGCATTATCGTCGCTTTCCTACGTAAAACTTTTCATATACTCGTAAAGCGCATCATTTTCTTTGCACCACTGAATAGTAGACTTTAATACGGACATAACGGTCTATTGGTTCGCACTCGTACGATACATGCATGAAAAATACGTAGCCCGATAGTCCAAATTATTCTTTTTATCAATAATCGCATTGGAACCTTACACGCGTCATGTTATGTGTGTTTTTCAGGGAATTGATCAGGTCCTCGACACAGCTAGTTCAAGGGCATCGTGCTAAAGTGATGGATATTCTCACGATGATTCGATGGAGGATCCACAGCTTATTTGGAAGCCTTTATGAAGAACGATAAAAAGGACAATTATGATATTCAGCGGAAAAATGACCTCAGCGGGCGGACAAATCGCATGATACAAACCAAAAGAGCACCCCGGACGTTTTATCGAGCTCAATGGAGTATGACGGTGGCTTGCGAATGTGGCACAGAGAACACACAGACCTGCCACCTTTTCTCTCACCTCTATTTCTTCCTTTCTCATCTTTGTTTCCCTTTCTTTTCTTTTCTTTTTCTTTCATCTAATTTCTTTTCCTATTTTATCCTAATACCAAACCCACAACCCAGGTCGTCCAACAGTCTATCTCTCTTCACCTCGCCTGACCTACCACATACACACCCGACCTCCACGTATTCACTTCTCTTAAGCATGTGCAAAGCTATCAGTCCCTACTTGAAAACCAATCTTCATATTTGTATTAGCATTGACATGATCTCAAGTCCATTACAACTCACAACAATGCCTTTATACACTTCCTAACCCAGCACAACATTAGCTTGTTACCACCTTTTCTCTGTCTTCAACTTCTTTCTTTAATTTTTTCTTATTTTATTCCTAATTCAAAACTAACTACAGCCCAACCAAAAATATCCCACTTATAAGGCCATCATAGCCGTTCAAGTTTTCAACAGCCCATGCATGTTAAGGATCTTCTCTAATACACCAACAGTCATCACCTCATCTCTCACCTTCTTCCAACCTGTACCCGAAATCCATGCATGCACATCACAGCTATCCGTGCCACCTCACACTCCTGGATGGAAATCCCCCACCGAGCCATGCACGCAACAGCCCCGACCCGATCGCGAACCTGTTGGAAATCTAACCGTCCTATACTAGCAAACTTAGGAATTAATCAAATACTTTATATTAAATAATTGATTATTTAGCAAATATTATTTTTCATGCAAGCAAAGGCAAGTCACAATAGTCTTTTAGAAATTGTTTGCCAAGGCAGAGCGGGTTCTATGGAACCGTCATTCACCTTGCCGAACTTTTCTAAAAGAAAGAAGTAATCTATCTAAATTATATCCAATTATTTAGATTTCTCTATTAGATGCAAATATATTAATTTAGAACTAATGATAGGACAAGAGTAGAGTTTGAAACTCTGGCCTGTGGTCGAAGCACGCTAGGCGCTGTCCCAAGAAACTTATTGCCCCCTCGTGCGGGTCTCATGGCAATGGTTCTCGGAGATACGACGACCCCGGTCAGGCGACCTCCTTCTCGTCGGCACGACTCCAAGAAGGCTTTGCGAACCTCGATGTACTTTCAGGAACCCAGCGACTCGATGAAGAACTTCTCGAAGCAGGGAGGCAGCACCGCAGCAAAGCTTTGATCCGAGAGAGGGAGTCTTCTTGGAGCAAAGGAGCAGCACTACAGCACCACAACACGAGAGAATGGGAGAGGGAGAGGCAGAGTTTAGAGAATAATTCCGATATTCGGACTGTACTGCTCTATGGCTGCACTGGGCCTGATATAGGCCTCGGGCAGTTAATAGAGGGCTGAAAGAGGGGAGCGGTTAATGGGCTGCGATTAAGCCCATTAACACTGCACGTTACAGCTCGCAGAGAGCCTGTCAGTAACGGCTAGCATGCAGCGCTTCTTGCGTAACGGATAGTGTCCCAAATAGAAAATAATAAATAGTGGAGGACTTAAAAGCAAAAAACAAAAATAGGGCATGTACGGACCAGCCCATTTCGGAGGTGCTATCGTGTCCGGGTCCGCGGGCACACACACACGCGCCGCCCAGCCCATGCCCAAGCCCGGCTCGGCACGGCACGCACGTGCGCGCGTGTGTGAGCTAGTGGAGCCCCTCCTCTAGTGTGATGACTAGTGGGGGGAAGTGGGCAATCCCTTTTAAGTTGGTAGAGGATTTCTCCCCTTACCGATATGGGACTAAACCCATTGTTATTGTGTGGTAGAGGATTTCTCTATTGTTTCTCTCTCTATCCCGTTTCTCTCTCTATCCTGAGATGGCAACCATCCAGACCCATTATCTCCCATTATCTCTCTAAAATCTTTCTAATTCTCTATCCTTTAACCGATCGAATGCCCAGCTCCCTAGTTTTTCTCTCTCTAAAACCTGAGCACCTTTCTCTCTTGCAACCCATCAACCGCCCATGCAGACCATCACAGCCGTCCGTGTATCCAGTCCCGTCCGACCCGATCGCGTCCCCCGTTTCTCTCTCTTGCAAGTGATTTTGTCACCAACGAGTTAGGGCCAGATTGGATAATGCCATATTGGATTAGGGTTAGTTGGTTTCCCTAGATTAGTGAGATGTGAATGATGGAATCAATCGACCATGCTTAGATCCGTGAGTTGTTAATAATGGAATTAAGTTACCATGTAGGTTGGGGAGTTGATAATTCTATGGTATTTAGAAGAGTCGTGATCCGATGAAGATTTGACAATTGTTAATCGTATAGTGATCAGAGAGTTAAAGTTCTATGATAGTTAGAGTTAAGGACTCACATGAATATCGTACCACTTGTCGAGGGGTAGGAGGTATATTTCTTGTCCTTGTTTGGTTGGGGGGACATATCACTTGCTCACCGAAGGTGACGCATTGCCACGCGAATAATTTTGGTATTGTTAGATTGTCTAGGTAGCATAAGGAGCACCTTGCGTGATTGTTGTACCACTTGTTGTATGGTTAGGAGGCGTGTCTCTTGTCCTTCCTTGGTTGGGAGAACACGTCACCTACCCACTGAGGGTGATGCACTGTCACGTGCATAGCTTAGGATAGTCGAATCTTTCCAGTAATTTAGAGAAATCAATCCTATGTTGACTACCAAAATATTAATCCTATGGTAAGTAGAGAGTGGTTGATTGTATGATAATTGAGGAACTAAGTAGACAAATATGATGATGCCTTGACAATTAGAGAACCAAGTAGTGGATTATGATGTTGCCATGAGAATTAGGGAGCTACCTTGATAATGACAATGATGTCATGATAATTACTGAGTTAATTGGACCATGCTCGTAGTAGGTTGGTTAGACTCTGTACTATGAGAAATGATCAATCCATGCATGTGGGATACGATGTGACCACCGCGTACGGGGCAGGGATGATTCCCCCATATTATACGTGGATGGTGATCATATTTATCACATGCATTGGTTGAACTTACCGCGTAACATTGATAGACCCTAACACGTAAACCCTAATATTATTAATATTACTCATAACTATAAGGACTCATGCGGTTTACCACGATAGATATACAGACCTTCGGGTTAAGATAGATTGGATGCAAACTTCGATACGTTAAGGATCATATCTGGATGACATTAGGACTAAGTCAGGATCTCTATTTTGTTAAGGATTGTAGGTCGCAACTGTGGGTGCAAAAATTATACCGGACCAGACCAGACCCGCATGGGCCCATACAACTGCTCAAGTGGGTAAGCCTAGTCTCATGGGCCCACTCTATAGGGCCCGTAGTCAAGCCCTCCCATTTATTGGGCCCGAACAATGGCCCAATAATGGCCCAGTGAGGAGGCCCAAAACCAGTGCCACCTCAGCACTGCCATGTCATCGCTGTCAATCAAGCACATGCCTCAGCTATAAAAGGACCCCTATGGCTTATAGAGAAGGGGTTGGTCAGTTGATCAAAGGAAGAGAAGATTCCAGAGTTAGAACTTTCTTCTCTCCTTCTAGTTCCCTTCTAGTTGCTCCATGTAACCCTCATTGTAACAAGCTTCCTCGGCCTGTCGAGAGAATGCTCATCCCCTTTTACATACATTATAGTGCAAACCAGGTGGCACATCTCGCTCGGAGACGTAGGTCGTAAGACCAAACTTCGGCAACAACTCCACGTGTCATCTCTCATTCTCTACTTTCTAATCTATATCTCTACAAACCATACAATTCAATCAAGAATTATGGGGTAAGTCTCCAATTAAGACGGCACGAAAATTTCCCCCACAACAACTAGAAAGGAATATGTGGTTTTTAGGTCTGTTCAGACTAGGTGTTGCATTAGTGTTCCGTAGATGGCCTGTCGGCACCTACGTGTGAAGTCGGAAACCCACCCCTTTTAGGATAAAGGATTTGCAAAGCCATAGCAGAGTGTCTACGACACTGTTAAGTTCAGTGTTGCAACATAGGGACTGGGACCTGTGGGTCCTAAGCATGTGACTCAAGGATGGCTTGTGGTTTTGCCAAAGAGGCGTGCTATGCACGAATATAAAAAAGTCTATTTTGGCAAGTGCTTTGCGTAGGAAATTTGTAGGGGAATGGGTCTGATGAGCCATTGGGGAGCGGGTTGGTCTGTGTGACTCCGCTGCCAGACCCATGGTTGTTGGGCGAGGTCGTTGTCTAGTGCACTGTCTTGGTTTTCGGATAGTACCTGAAGAGAGTAGGGGTGCACCCCTCGCTTTGTGTTCTTTTGTGGCTACTGCTATCCTTTACCTAAATGTTTCAGTGTAGTAAACTTGGACAAGGTTTGACTACTAATGATTGTTCTTAGTGAGCCTTGGATGCGTGGACTACGATTGTCTATTACTATTAATCCTCGGTTGGCATGTTAATACTACCAACCTTGGCAAGCATAATAATATAGCAAATCTTTATTGGCTTGTTAGTACAACCAACCCTGGTAAGCGTAGCAGTATAGTAAATCTTGGTTGACGTGTTAGTGTAACCAACCTTGCTAAGCATAATGATATGGTAGACTTTGGTTGACATGTTAGTACAACCAACCTTGGTAAGCATGTTAGTATGGTAGACCTTGGTTAACGTGTTAGTACATCAAACCTTGGTAAGCATATTAGTATGCTAGACCTTGGTTGGCGTGTTAGTACAACCAACTTTGGTAAGCATGTTAATATGGTAGACCTTGGTTGGCATGTTAGTATAGCTAACCTTGGTAAGCATGTTAGTATGGTAAACCTTGGTCCGCGTGTTAGTACAACCAACCTTGGTAAGTAGTTAGTATGGTAGATCTTGGTTGACACTTTACTACAGCCAATATTGGTAAACATGTTAGTATAGTAGACCTCGATTGACGTATAATTACCAGCAACCCTGGTAGATGTGTTAGTACTATAGACTCAGTCAGTTTGTTCGAGTATAGTAGATCTTAGTATATTGAGGACAATAAATTTTGTGTGATTGAATATAGTAAACTATGGATGACTCGAAGACAGTAAATCTGGATGGTTCGAATGCAGTGAATCTTTGGATGATATATGATAAATCAATAATTAAAGTAACACATAATAGTAGTGGCTCTCACTTAGTCACTTAGCCATTCTAAGTGACTCAGGGTTTTGCGTATGTCTTTGTACCAAAACTTAGGTTCTGGTAGCTGGAGCTTGAGGACGGCTGATCGTATAGGAGCGGTGTCATGTCAAAACTTTGTGCGATCGTGGAGCATGTAGATCGAGAACTCGAGATGACAATAGTACCATCACATGGAAGCCTTCTATAATACAATGTGAAACATGTAAAAGAGAGAGTTAATGTCGATGTACTTGTAAATCAATACCATTAGTGGAACTGAAATGAAATTGGAGTTGATATTGATTGCCTCTTACATAATAAACAAGTAACCCTGAGTGTGGGGCCTCTGGCCCAGACTAGTGGATGTGAGATTGCTGCCTACTTAACTCGATGTGTACTCCTGATAAGGTGTTATTATTAGGAGGATGTGGAGCAATGCTTCATCCCCTAAGAGTGACACTCTACTCAGTCGAGTCCCTTCTCTCTTTCTCTCTCTCTCTCTCTCTCTCTGTCTTACGTCTCTGAATCTCTTCAATGAAAACATGGTTTTTGAGTCTCTAATGCAAAGACTGAATCCCTCTCTGGGGTCTAGGGTTGCTTAAGCACCTCCCGATCATAGGACCAGACCCGCAAGCATGGGATAACCCCTAGTAGGGGAGACTCTTCAAATTAAATATTTTCAAAAAAAAAAAATCATCAAAATCTCACACCCTGGGTTTTCTCCAGTGAGGCCTCATGGATGAAAATTCGAGGTGTGACAGTGAAAATCTCCTAACTTTGTCCCTTTTAATTCCTTTTTTTTCTTCTTCTTCTCCTCTTCTTTTTTTTTTTCTTTTTCTTTTCTTTTTGGTGTTCTTGATGAAGAACAAGGGAGTGGGGGAGAGTTATGGCAGCTAAGGGATGGGGATGACTTGGCTTGTATAAGGGGTGGAGGGGAGGAGAAGCCAAATGACTTTTGGCTTCTTCAACCAATGAAATGCCATCACCTAAGGGCACCCCATGTGCTTCCATAGGGGGGGGGGGGGAGAGGCAAAGGGTGGGGGTGGGTCCCCCCACCTGTGCCTTTAGTCCACCTCGACTCCACAAACACCAAGTTCTACCAATAGTACCTCCACAAAGTCATGAGCCACTGACCTTCGGTGCCTCCGCAACTACTTCGATGGTGCGTTGGCGGGCGAATCTAACCCACCAACCCCCAAGCATTAAGAAGAGAAACTTTTGTGATAATCAGAATGTCATCAGCAAAAGCATTGGACGAATCATGCAAGCCCACATCTGGATGTTCAAAGCCCTTTAATATTCCCTTATCCTTCTTCCTCCTCCTCCCCCTTCCTTCTTCTTCCCTTCCCCTCTTTCCTCCTCCTCCCCCCCTCCCCCCTTCCTCCTCCCCCTCCTTTGTATCTCTTTCTCCTCCTTGAAGGCGTGTCCGTCGTTCCGGACCGAAAAAGTTGTCGATTTTTACTGACCGACATGGTGTATGGAGACATGTTAGTCGTGAGCAACCGACAACCATATTGGTCGAGATCGACCGACATGTCTCTGGGGGGGAAGACCTACATCAACATTGGTTGGTTGCATAGGACTGACAACATTGGGGTAGGCGGCTTTGGTGGTGGAGGCAGTGTTGCCCTTTATCAATATGGCCTCAGGAACACATTTAACACCATCCCCAAGTTATCCGTGCATAGCATAGGCTTCGTACCAGCCTATTAGGCTGTGGTTAGTTGCCAGTAAAAGACAGGAAAGGAAAAGAAAGTACTAATTTTCTTGTAAAAATGGATATTTAGTTGTCAAGAAAGTGTGGTCCCCACAAAAAGTACTTTTTTTTCGAGAAACTGATTTTTTTCGTTCTTTTGGTGAGTAAAATAGACTAGACATTGATTTATTTGAAAATTTTTAATTTGCCTCGTGTTCTTTTGCTCAATATCTTGAGTAAATCAATCACCAAGATCCTAAATTTTTTTTCTTTCCATTTTGGCAGGATATTAGTGTCCCACCAATTTTGATCATATTTGTTTGTCTACTAGTGTTGGGACATATATTCTCCACAAGGACAATCCCACTAAAATATGACCCGCTATCTTAAAAAAAAAACGCACATTAGAATCTTGGAGATACGATTTACCGTAAATTTGTGTTGCGATCACATCTTTTCGTTGCACACAGTCTGATCGGTGAATACAAAGGGATGTTGCCGCGAAACTCTCAGCGATCACAACCGGCAATTGCACTCGGTCAGACCGGTTAATCGCAATCAACCATGATCGAAATGCAACGGGACACCGTGATTATACGTTTTCAACGGTATACGCTCAGGAGATGAGCATCACTTGAACAATAGCATTCCCCAAGTGCTTGTTACTACGAATTCTGACTGTCACGATCATAGCGGTTAGTTGCATCCAATGCGAGGTGAATCACAATTGGCACCAACCGGAATACAAAGGGCCCCTATGATTGAATGCCATGTCTGTGTTTCAACATAATGGCACTGTAATTTGATGCTACGCTCGGAGGCCTCAGAATACGTCCCACCGGAGTGTTGCAAGTAAAATATTATTTACCCCAAAGATCTTACCCAATTCATTCGCATAAAATGACGTGTCGTGATCACAACTGTCCGTTTCACCCAGACCGGTGAATCGCACTTGGCCGGAAAGACAAATAGCGGCTGTAATTGGATGCCACGTCATTCTGTGCGAATGAATCGGTAAAAGCTATCGGGTCATACAATCCCCAAATAGCCTCTTCGATTCATCTTCTTCTCCCTCCAAAAAGTACGGTTGGAGACAGGGTTAGGGTTTTCCCTCGTAATCCATATCCTCTTACCAAGGAGGAGCCATGGACGCAGAGGCGGCGCGCGGCGGCGGCGTGACGTCGGCGACGGTGACGCCGTTCCTGACCAAGTGCTACGATATGGTGGACGACCCCTCGACGGACGGAACGGTGTCGTGGGGCAGGAACGGCAACAGCTTCGTGATCTGGGACCCCCACGCCTTCTCCCGGGACCTCCTTCCCCGGTACTTCAAGCACAACAACCTCTCCAGCTTCGTCCGCCAGCTCAACACCTACGTGAGCTCTTCCTCCCCTCCCACTTCTTTGTAGTCTTGTTGGATCGAAACCCCATCTCGATTTCTTGTTTTCTTTGATTGCCTATGTTGACTTCTTGATCGGATGGATTGTGTTGTTAACACACTTCATGTAGTGCATGGCCTCACCACATACGTAGTTGTTCTGTTGCTCAATCAAGGCTCTGTTAGATGGTTCTAGATTGATGCCTTGAGGACGCAAGAACCCACGATTGAAGAAATTGGATTAGCCATAGTCCGATTAATATCACTTAGTGGGCTTGATTTGATCATTTTCTAAAACCTCCATGTAGATCCTCAATTGGGATTGTGCTTGCATAGTGATAGTCTTCTTGTGTATGCGTCGAACCAACGTAACCCACTATTGCCAAGGTTTAAGCTCATAACTAGTATTGGTATTTGTCCGATCGCCAATTTTGAGGCCTTGGTACGAGGGAGAACCCAGAATTGGGTTGGGCATATTGTATGATGCGGAAATCAGGACGTCTGGCACTAGGGATCACTAGAGGAGGAAGAAGGACCACTGCACCGGTTCATTGTGGTTAGACGATGCCTACTTGGGCTTTATGGGGATGTTGGATCGAGCCCGAGACTATTTGGATCAGCCATGCACATCGATGGAGGCCCCGGGCCCATCATCAGAGGATCTAATGCGCCCACTAGGCCTATTGCAGGAGGCAGATGCCTACAACCTAAGAAGTTGGCTTGCACGTAGTAGATGCTTGTCATGGGAGGCAATACTAAGATTTTTTTAGCTATGGATTGATCTCCTCATGTCCACTAGATTAGTTTAAGGGTTATTTAAACTCTTGTTCAATGTTCTAAAAAGCACTAGGCGCTAGTCGGGCGGTGGGGGACCTTCTAGCGCCTAGGCCACCTAGGCGGCGCCTAGGCGTTTTTGCTTTTTTTAATTATTTTGATATTATATATATATATATATATATATATATATATATATACATATATAGATATATATTAACTTACTATAAATTCAAGATTATCCCAAATATTATTTTAAAGAGCATGTATCATTTATATAACCATAAATTCAAGATTAACAAGAACAAAAGCAAGCATGATATTATCTTAGATAATATCATAATATCCATAATTTTAGTATATTCCAACTCATAAATTTATGATTTTCAATAATAGAACAACATCTATACACGTTATAGTATCCAGGCCCGTCTAGGTTGCTGCCTAGCCCCGCCTAGACTCGCCTAGGACCGCCTAGAGGCTTGGGCCGCTTTTCTGCACCGCCTAGGACTAGGCTAGGCGGTGGGGGGCCTTCTAGCGCCTAGACGGTGCCTAGGCGGTTGCCTAGGCCACTTTTTAGAACACTGCTCTTGTTCATTATATATTAGATTAGATAGGAAGTTGGTTTCAACAATTTGAATGTAAAAGAAAGTCTCTATAAAACTCTTTACTGGTTGCCTTTAGAAGAATAACGAAGATAAATGCAACTTTTGGGTTCTCCTTTGAAAAGAATTGTGAAGCCTTCGGCATGAACCCGAAAGGACTGAACCGGTTCATTTTTCACTTGCTCTGAATCTAAACCCGAATACTCTAACGTTGAGGTGACAGTTCTAAATGTATCGTGCAACTTACTCTCATCTAGCCAAAAGTTTTACAAAAAAGAAGGTTGTTTACTATTTACGGTAAACAACCCCTTATGTGGCAGGATGATAGTTTGTCGAGATTCTATAAGAGCTGGTGGCACCTAGTCGGATGTAGTTGTTTATTCTTATCTTAGTACTAAAAAACTTTATTATTTTCTACTTGGTATGAGTTGGACTCTGATGTATGTTGATATGGTTGGGCAATGTTTTAGAATTAATGGGGCCATCGGTAAGGGCATATTAATTTGGTGAAAATGTTTCGAATGAGGGCCACAACCACTTGCCTTAGATCCCTTTCTTTCCTTCCACATGTGCATGTTCACTTCTCCTTTTGTTTCGCTTTACTAAAGCTTTTATATTTGCTGCACCTTTGGTTCTAATCACCAAGATTGGCCATTGTTTCCCCTTCAACAATCTCTGTAAGGACCCCAACTGATGTTGGACCAACTAGGGGTGGCAAGGAAGAATGTCGGGCCAAACACAAGGAGGGGTGGGCACGAGAAGTTGGCCGGCTGCAAGCTGAGTTGGTCTCGACGTGGATTCCTCAGGAGGAGGCCGGGTAGGCCACAAGTGGTGGCTGAAGCCCCACGGAGACGGGCTGGGCTCGGGTCGGCCGGCGAGAGCCATGCGGGTCGCGTAGCACAGTGAGGAAAAGGGGCGGGTCCAGTGGCTCACAGAAAACAGAGAAAGAAAGGTGAAAAGAGAGGGAGAGAATGAGAGGAATAGAGAGAGAGAGAGCTATCAGAGATGGGAGAGAGGGTCTCGGAATCAATGGGGCTACGGACGGCGGCCTGACGTGGGCGACGGTGCTACAGGCAGCGGTCAACAGGGCTACGGGCAGTGACTGACCGGATTATGGGCGGCAACAGGCCTGGCTGCGGGTGGTACCAGGGGGTCGGGGCTGGGCTCGACTTGGCCGGCAGGGTTTGTGCCAGTCGCACAGCACAGGAAAAATAAGGGGGGGCCTGGAGGTGGCTGGGCTTGAGCTTGCTGGAGGAGCTACCGGTGTCGAGGAGGGTAGTCGGGTCTGGGATGGCGGTTAGACCCGTGCGGAGGAGAGTCGGGCTCGGGTTCTCAGAGCACTACCGGCGCTGGAAGGGGAGGAGGCCGGCCGGACCTCAGGTAACGGCCAGGGCCGTGCGGGGCGGGTTGCCTCCGAACCAACCTGCGAAGTCCATGCAGGGCGCTTAGTACCAGAAGGGGAGGAGGGGGGTTCGGTTGTTCGCAGGTAACAAAGAAGAGAGAAAGAGAAAAGAGAAAAGAGAAAAGAGAAAAGAAAGATAGAGAGAGAGATGTCAGGGAGAGAGGGATGGAGCCTCGAAATCCATCGAGAAGAAGACAAATTTTAATTCATCATTCAATGCCCTGTGTATAACCTTCTGCCCTCTTTTAATTTATCTCCAAAGCAACAACTGACAATAACCCCCCACTAACATTTAAACTACATACTAAGACCTTAACACCACCAACTACCCACTATCCCCATTTACAAAACCATCCACTAGCCACTACTCTACTACCCAAACGACAAACAAATAATGTTTTAAATGTCGTTTTCGGTGTCCATGTCGGTCGGCCAAAAAAAGAATTTTTTTCGTTTTTCGATAATTTGTCGATGGAAAAATTATAAAATGGTAAGACAAATTTCGTTGGAAATATTTCATTTTTTGGTTAAATTTCAGTGTTTTTCAATGGAAATTTATCGTTGTTTGGTCAGGTTTCGATTTGTTCGTTTGCTATGAAAAGATGGAATATTTCAGCAATACTTCATGATAAAGATGACAGTAAAATATTGTCTATTATGAAAAAAATTAAAAATGAGAAAAAGATAATTTCTTACTGATAAAGATGAGCTTTGTTTTGTTAAAAAAGATAAAAATTTTCAATGAAATTGTCTGAAAAAATGACATAATGTCATATTTCGGTCAAATGTCGGTCATTTCAGGCAAATGTCGGTCATTTCGGTCGGCATTTTGTTATGTCGGAAGGAAATTTGGTAATATTAGAAATTCAGTCAATTTCTATGTCAAACCCTTGAAAAAAAGATATTTCGGTGATTTCGTAGGAAATTTGTCGACAATTGATTCCATGGAAACAAGTAGACAACCCCACTATGAACACAAGCATGCAGAATTTAAACATTCACCCGAACATATGAAATATTTACAAATAGCCCCCCTACAGGCTACCAAGTAGCAAATGGGCCATGTGGGCCTGTTCATCTCCGATCCAGTGAGTTATTTGGCATGCTATCCCTTATCGATGGCTCAAATGCTCCGCACACCAACCCTAGTTGAATCTATGTATTGTGTGCTAACATGGAAGCCTCTTCTCAGATGGCTCCACTGGAAAAAGGAAAAAAAAAACTAGTGCAATGGGGGGTCCGAAACCTCTGCAGTGGGATCATCTATTACAGTTCGGTATGTGCGCCACATGTGCAACTCGAGGGGCATCACATATGTTCGTCCATCATAGGCATCCTCTGCAACGATAACATCTCTTATAGTTTGCTATGTGCGCTACGTGCGTGACTCGAGCGGCATCGCAGCTGTCCTTGCATCACAACAATCCTCTGCAATGGGATTATCTTTTGTGGTTCGGTATGCACGTCAAGTGGCATTGCAGCCGTCCGAGCCTTGCCCAACATTTTCCTAAGGTTTAGAAGGCCATAAGATGAGGAAGGGTGTAGCAAGTGACAAAATGTTTCAGGGGTTTGAAAATAAGCATAGATATGGAGATTCCAAAATAGGTCATCTTTTATCTAGCATTTGTTAAATCTAATTGAAAATTCAAGATATGATAATTCCCTGCCCTTTCTGGTTATGAAAATGCATCTGACCAAATTTTCATCGATAATTTGATGCTCTTTTAGTTCTTTCTTCAATACCTTATTTATTTTCGAAAGCAATTGACATTTTATCAAACTCTCCTTAAATGCTCAAAAGGGATTTCTTCAAATCAACCACACTGGAGTTTTCTTTGTTTCTATACAATTACCTTTTCCTTTATCATGTAACTCTAGACTGTCCCCTCCGCCCTTTAGCCTATTCCCTCTAACAAAGAAAGATTTTACCTTGTCTTATCTTAGTAATAAAAAAGAGAGTGTGAATATTGATAAGTATATAGATTGTATTATGTAAGAGAGGGAAAAATTTGTAAAAGTATCCTTGTCCCAAATGAAGTTTATTCACTTGTCCCTCTCATGTGAATCTTTTAAACTTAAATTAGGTGTATAATATGAAGTAAGATTTATTTCTTAAGTAGTCTGTAAACAAAGTGCTCTATTTTTGAATTAGTTGATGCAGTGTAGCGTTCTTTATATGGTTGTTAAGTTGTTATGAAAGTGTTTTGAATCGAAGAATTT
The DNA here is from genome assembly GCA_947650365.1 of Chamaelirium japonicum. Taxonomy (NCBI): domain Eukaryota; kingdom Viridiplantae; phylum Streptophyta; class Magnoliopsida; order Liliales; family Melanthiaceae; genus Chamaelirium; species Chamaelirium japonicum. The sequence goes on along the minus strand of OX393549.1, from coordinate 122,130,707 downwards.
TCCTTGACTTATGGGTAAGGTTTTAAAACTCAGTATTGGGAAACTGAGTCAACAAGGCCTAGTTGACTCTGTATAAGCCGATTCAGTTCTATACGAGGAGAGCCTACCCCCCAAAAAATCATAAAAGTTTCAAAAAAATGGGAAAACTATTGTGAATCGGATACGAATCGGTAGTATGGGCCAGGACTTGGTTGTATCGGCAGACACAAACCGAGTTAATATTGATATCGGCTGATACCAGATTCAAATTGGTTTCGGATAGCTAAACCGGTCATGGCTCATGAAATTTTGGTATGACAATGAATCGATTGTGTTTTGGAACCATGCTTACGAGTGTACTTTATTTTTGCACTAGTGAAGTCCAGTTACCCTTGTTAGGGTTTCGAGATTCTTATAATATAGATTAATTTTCTTTATTTATTTCTTCTACCGATACTAGTCTGTTATAGCAGCCTTCTAGTTTATATTGCCATCGTTGTAGCTCTTGGAAATTTGCATATCTAATTGTAAATTACAATATATAATAATTATGTAAGGATACACATGACTTGGCCCTATCGGCCCTGAATTGGTCGATGCAGGCCAAGTTGTATCTGTCTCGGTCAATACTAAGTACATATTGGTATCAGTTGCTGAACCGGTTTCAGTTCGTAAAAATCCGATAATAATCGACCGGTATAACCTAGTGTCAATTGAGTTTGTAAACCATGACGCTAGTAATTGATCCCTTAATATAATCTTGAGGCATCCCTTTCCTTCTTAATGCCCATCAAATTACATCTCGTGGAATTAAGCTTTCTTTAAGTTAATAAAAACAATTTGAATGTTCTTTTATTCTCTCTAAATCTTTCCTTAGTTATCTAACGAAGAAACTAGCCTCCAATGTTAATCTTACTACCATAAACCCTAAATGATCTCTTATGTACTTGCAATCTTTTTTAACCCTTGTTTCATCACTCTCTCCTACAGTTCACCAACTTAATTGTATGATAATGGGGGCGACTATCAGCTCTCTCTCTTTATATATATATATATATATATATATATATATATATATATATATATATATATATATATATATATATATATATATATATATATATATATATATATATATATATATATATATATATATATATATATATATACTCGGGTCGGGGTGGTTTGGGTTTGGGCCAAACCGTGTCTGAAACCGAACCGAACTAGTTCGGTTCTACTATATTGAAACCCGAATCAACCCAACCCACACTAAAGTCGGGTTGGTTCGAGTCAGTTCCCGGGTTGGTAGTTGGTCTAAAAAAATGGCCATCCGCTATTTACTAGTAAGTCGGAGGTCTATGTTGGGCCTTAGGCTTTAGCTACCCATTGAGTTCTCTTGGTAGTTGGTTCAACGTTAGCAAACAATTAATGTTTACTAGGGTGCTAGTGTGATGTAGCCCAAAAGTCTCTATTGTGACATATATATATATATATATATATATATATATATATATATATATATATATATATATATATATATATATAGAGGAGTGTTATGTTGTGCTGTGCGCTGCCCCGCCTAACAAATGCTCAAATCCCGCGAAAACTGTTTCTGACCGTCCGATCGCGCGGATCGGCTGAAACAGCGCTCAAATCCCCCGCTCAATCTCCCGGCCGTCTGATCCTTTCGGTCAGCCGTCCGATCGGGTGCATACACAGCCGCCCGCCCGTATGCGATTGGTCGTTCGATTCCCATCCGTTTGATCGATGGGAATCGAATGGACCGAAACAGTTTTCGCCGTTACTGTAGCGGGTACAGTAACAGCAAAAACTTTTTTCAGTCGTTCGATTGGAATCGATCTAACGCACAGCACACAGCCACCCTTTCGTTCGATTCCCATCCGTTGGATCGATGGGAATCGAACGGTCGAAAACAGTTTTCGCTGTTACTGTAGCCGCTACAGTAACAGCGAAAACTGTTATGGTCCGTTCGATTCCCATCGATCCAACGGATGGGAATCGAACGACCAATAGCAGACGGGCGGGCGGCTATGCATGCACCCGATCGGACGGCTGACCGAAAGGATCAGACGGCCGGGGGATTGAGCGGGATATTTGAGCGCTGTTTCAGCCGATCCGCGCGATCGGACGGTCAGAAACGCGCAGCGCATTTGTTAGGCGGGGCAGCGCACAGCGCAACATAACACTCCTATATATATATATATATATATATATATATATATATATATAGAGAGAGAGAGAGAATACGGGGTATGAGCTGACAGCCCATTTGCTGAAATGGGCTGTCAGCAGGAGCCGTCCGATCAGATGATCACCATCGTTTAAAAAAAAAAAAAAAAAAAAAACAAAACACAACACAGCTGTCAACCATCTCTCTCTCTCTCTCGATCTCTCTCTCTCTCTCGATCTCCAGCACCAGCGACGCCGCTGCTCCCTCCGACGCCACTGCTCCCTCCGCCGCTGCTCCCTCCCTCCCTCCGGCTCCCTCCCTCCCTCCGCCGCTGCTTCCTCCCTCCCTCCCTCCGCCGCTGCTCCCTCCCTCCCTCCCTCTGGCCCGGCTCCCTCCCTCCCTCCGGCCACCGGCCCACCGCCCTCCCTCCCTGCGCCCACTGCTTCTCCCTCCCTCCCTCCGATCACCGGCCCACCGCCCACCCGATCTGGAGCAGCAGCAGCCACCGGCCCCGCTCCCCTCCGACGTCCCTGGCCCTGCGCGCCGTCCTCCGACCCCGGTCCCCTCCGACCCCGGCGGCTGCGTGCCGTCCCCCGGCCGGATCCGGTGCCGGTGCCGGTGCCGGTGCCGGTGCCGGTGCCGGAGGGGGGAGCCGGTGCCGGAGATGAAGAGAGGAAGAGGGAGAGATGCCGGAGATCCGCTGCCGCTCGTGAGAGAGAGGAAGAGGGAGAGATACCGGAGATGATGCCACCGGAGGGGAGCCGGTGCCGGAGGGGCTGTGATCGGAGGTTGGTGGAGGGCTGCGGTTGCAATCGCGAGAGAGAGAGAGGGAGGGAGAGAGAGAGACGGGGGTGTATTACAGTTTTTTTTCTTTTTAAATAATGAACGGCTCTTGATTTGAATCGGGTGGTTAAGAGCTGACAGCCCAAATTGTCAAATAGGCTGTCAGCTCATACCCCGTATTCTCATATATATATATATATATATATATATATATATATATATATATATATATATATATATATATATATATATATATGTAGAGAGAGAGAGAGATGCTATTCAGCCCGAAGGTTGTCCCGATTTCGCCAGCCCGATTGACGTGGCAGCGTGCAACTGGTGCTGTTAAAGATTTTAAAATCGCTAGTGGGTTTTAGCCACCAGTTGCACGCTGCCACGCCAATTGGGCCGGCGAAATCGGGACAAACCTTCGGGCTGAATAGCATTCCTCATATATATATATATATATATATATATATATATATATATATATATATATATATATATATATATATATATATATAGGGGGCGGGGAGCCTGCACCCGAGGTGCAGCAACAACGCTGCACCTCGGCCTTGTTTTACCTACCTAGAACTTTTGGAATTGGATGAAATTTGGTAAGGGTGTTGTCTAGGGTAAGATGATCATCCTCACAAATTTTCATCAAATTCCAAAACTTGTAGGGGGGTCAAATGGTTGAAGCAAAATCTGCAGATTTTAACGGTGACTGCGGATGGCTGATTTTGCTTCGACCATTTGACCCCCCTAGAAGTTTTGGAATTTGATGAAAATTTGTGAGGATGATCACCTTATCTTAGACAACACCCTCACCAAATTTCATCCAATTCTAAAACTTCTAGGTAGGTAAAACAAGGCCGAGGTGCAGCGTTCTTGCCGCACCTCAGGTCCAGCATCCCCGCCCCCATATATATATATATATATATATATATATATATGGCCTATTATATATGAGTTTGGTTCTTGGGTTGGGTCGGGTCTACTCGAGCCCCAACTCGAAATTGCCAATATTTAGTCGGGTCCACAAAACTTGGAACCATACCAATCCGTTTAGTCAAAATACCCGAACCAACCCGACCCATTTAGGTCAAGTTGGGTCGGTTCTCGATTTAACTCGACCCAAGTTGAACCCCTAATATATATATATATATATATATATATATATATATATATATATATATATATATATATATATATATATATATATATATATATGCGAAACCTTGTGCGAAACCAACCTAGAGGTTTCAAAATTTGATGAAACTTGGTAGGCATGCTACCTATGCTTTGTTGATCATCCTCACAAAATTTCATCAAATTCTAAAACCTCTAGGGGCATCAAATTTGATAATCAAATTAACGGTTTTTATGAACGGTCGGTAAATTTTCTAACATTTGATGCCCTAGAGGTTTTAGAATTTGATGAAATTTTGTGAGGATGATCAACATGGCATAGGTAGCATGCCTACCAAGTTTCATCAAATTCTGAAACCTCTAGGTTGGTTTCGCAAATAAGAGGTTTCTCACTGGATCGGGCCTATATATATATATATATATATATATATATATATATATATATATATATATATATATATATATATATATGGGAAAGGGTAGCCTACTCCATGGAGTAGGAAACTTATCTACTCCATGGGTTAAATGGATGCCGCGTTGCACTTTTTGACAGAAGTTAAAACTTGGTCAAGTTAGGTTCACCCCTCCAAACAATTATCAAGAATTGTTTTTTAAGAAAAACATATATCAAGTAGCATTTTTAGCATTCACAAAAAATATGTTTTTACGATACACAATTTACTGTTAAATTTGATTCAACTTGATCGAGTATGTTTAAGTTTTTTTCTTCGGATTTTTTTTCATAATCCTAATCTATCCATATTAGATTAACTATACATGAATAAAAAATCTGATTAAAACGTGCCATGTGGCGTCTATATAGTCCATGGAGTAGGTATGTTTCCTACTCCATGGAGTAGGCTACCATTTCCCTATATATATATATATATATATATATATATATATATATAGAGAGAGAGAGAGAGAGGAATGGGATGCTGCCTATCAAAGCAGCGTTTTTTGCTGCTTTGATACATTGTTTGACCATCCTAGAAGTTTTGGAATTTGATGAAATTTGGTGAGGGTGTTGTCTAGGGTAAGATGATCATCCTCACAAATTTTCATCAAATTCCAAAACTTCTAAGAGGGTCAAATGGTCGACGCAAAATCTGCAGATTTTAACGGTGACTACAGATTTTGCAGATTTTGCTTCGACCATTTGACCCTCTTAGAAGTTTTGGAATTTGATGAAAATTTGTGAGGATGATCATCTTACCCTAGACAACACCCTCACCAAATTTCATCAAATTCCAAAACTTCTAGGATGGTCAAACAATGTATCAAAGCAGCAAAAAACGTTGCTTTGATAGGCAGCATCCCATTCCTCATATATATATATATATGAGGGCTGGGTTCCTATGACATGTCATAGGGAGTACCCTATGACATATGGTGAATTAGTAATGCTAGAATGTTTAGAATGTGCTGAAGTTTTTTGAGGGTGATCACCTTACCTTAGATAGAATGTCCAGAAAAAATCAAAGCATTCTAAAACTTGTTGGGGCATCAAATGCTAGAAGCTTTATCGGCCATCCATTTTAACCGTTAAATTGAAAATCATATTTGATGCCTCTAGAAGTTTTTGAATGAGCTGATTTTTTGCGGGGGTCCTATCTAAGATAGGGTGATCATCCTCAAAAAAATTCAGAACAATCTAAATATTCTAGGGTTACTAACTCACCATATGTCATAGGGTACTCCCTATGACATGTCATAGGAACTCATTTCCCTATATATATATATATATATATATATATATATATATATATATATATATATATATATATATATATATATATATATATGGGAAAGGGTTTGGTGAACTTGAGTTCACAATGAATGGTGAAACATGGTTTATATTGTGCCATGTGTCCACTGAAAAGACAAAGCAAAAATTAAAAGAGGGTTTAGCACTTTATCAGGACATGTGACAGCTTCTCCATTCGAGTTCACCATTTGAATGGTGACTCGAGTTTAGCTTCCCAGGCCCCTAGAAATGCCCGTGCTTGTCGGCACTCAAACGGTCGTCTTCGGTGGCATCAACATTGCAGTGCCGCCTTCGACACTCGCTCGTCGTCACTCGCTCATCGCTCACTCGCCGGTGCCGATCGGCACGTACAAAATTTGTTTGCTCGCTTATCGCTCATCGCTCACTCGCCCGTGCCGATCGGCACGTACAAAATTCGCTCGCCCGCTTATCGCACACCGGTCGCCTGCCCGTGCTTATCGGCACTCTGATAGCTATCTCCGGCGGATGCAGTCCCAATTTCGACGGAATAACTCTGCGAGAGAGAGCCCACCGTATCTGGCTAGTGCCCTGCGGGTCACCACCACCAGAGACTGTTGTGATGTTGTCGCCAGGCTACCTTTGGCACTTGCTCGTCGTTGCTCGCTCATCGCACACTAGTCCGTGCCAATCGGCATGGACAAAATTTGCTCGGCCGTCTTCACTCGCTCATCTCTCACTCACCCGTCGCCCGTAGCTCGTCGCTCGTTCGTCACTAGCCCGTTCCTGTCCCCACTCTGACGGCCACCTTTGGCGGCAACATACCCCCGGCCGCCTCCGGTGGCTGTGGCCCAAATTCTAGCAAATAATCCTGCACGAGAGAAAGCCCACTGCGTTCGGATACCGCCCCGCAGGTCACCACTGTCAGAGAGTGTTGTCGCCATTTTGCTGTCACCGCCATCGAAGGTGGTATTACGGCAAAACACAGTGGGCGAAGACGCGGACATTCAGCGTGTGATATGACATTTAGCATACTATAACATAAAACACTCGTAGAATTCCAAGACAAATACAAATTTTTTAAAAAATATTCAGGCAATCAATTCCATGTAATAGGGAATTCAAGGGGAAAAAGAAATATGCAATCACGGAGACCGGGTCAGCTCAATCCGTATCCCCCCGACATGGAATCAGCAGCCATTTTAGTCGGCCCCATCATCATTACAGCTGTTCACAAAAAAAAAATGAATTCTGTTCAGAATGAAAATATATAAAAAAAATCATAAAATTTTTTAAAAATACCTTAAACACATGTTACATCTCTCCTTAAGTGGTAGCCATGGCTCTGACCGCTGGCCCAATTGCTGCTGTAGTCACGGTACACCTTGAAATTGTGCCTCAAACCCAGGCTGTATTGGCCCCGGTACCAGCTCCCACACGCCCAAATTTCCTCTCTTTCCCCTCCATAAACTTCTCTCCATTGCAGCACCCATTGGCTGCTACATATGTCCTTTATGGACCTTACCTTACAACCTTTTGGGGCGTGAGGGTATCTCACATGGTATCAAAGTTGAGCCGGCCTCCTGCTTCGGGTTCGCCTTTACCGATTGTGCCTTGCCACGCATGCTTTACTTAAGAGGGGTGTTGAGATTGTCCACCGGTTTAGTCCCACACTGATAAGGAGGGCACCTATTGGTCGCTTCATATTCCCTATGTGGAGCTCACCGCAATATGGTGGACATGGAATGTGTCTTATGGCGACACAAATATGCGGTGGATCTCCAAAATCCAAAATAGAGTGACTTATTATTCATCAAGGGCTTGTTTGATGGTTGTGTTTTTTGCATGTGTTTTTAAAGACACATGTGCAAACATATTAGAGTTGTTTGGTTAACAGAGTGAGATGTGTGCAAACAGATGCATACTAGGATAAATTTGGATAACTGATGCGGACATCTACCTCGAGTCGAACCCGTGGCACGTATACCAACGCAGGAGGAACCAGCTTAGCTTGTGGATGTGATCATTTGTTTCGTCTCGATTCTTTGTTGTTTTTGTGTCTTTATCTTTTGCACTTGTGTTTAGTCTCACCTCGCCTGTTGGCCGTGTGGACCTGTCGTTGTACGCCTTTATAAAGGCCATTGTTTCTTCATTTAAGGCACTGAATAATGAAATGAAAAACTTGTCTCTCCACTTCGTGTTGAGTAACAACAGGGTGAGGTGTGTGAAACCCGACCCCAAATCCTAGGTGTGTGAAACCCTAGGTTCGTGCTCGGAGTGTGAAACCCTCGCCGAGGTTCCCTTTTTCCTAAACCCTAGCCCACCCCTAACCATCGAGCCGCCACCCCCCCTTCTCCTCTCCCGCCTCCCTGCACCCGCGCCCAGCCGGCCCCGCCCCACCGATGCTGACGTCCGGCCCGACCCGATCGGGCCGATCCGACTCCCCTCCCCCTCCCGACTCCTTGCCCCCGCGTCCAGCCGCGCCGCTCCCCCGGCCCGACCCGATCCGACTCCCCTCCTCCCACCTCCTTGCCCCCCGTCCAGCCGCGCCGCTCCCCTCCTCCCCTCTTCCCTGTCGACCACCCCACCGACCCCTGCCATCCCCTACCCGATCGGCCACCCCATCACCCTCCCCCTCCCCCTCCCCCTCCCCCATTCCCTTCCGCCCGATCCCCTCCTCCTCCCTCCCCCTGTGCTGCTACCCGACCCCCACCCCTCTCGCTTCCTTGCCCCGTGCCCTAGCCACCACCGCCTCCTCCCTCTCTTCCCCGACTCAGCCCCGCCCCTCTCCTTGTGATGCAGCCCAACCCGACCCGACCCCATCCCTCCCCTCCTCTCACCGAATCCCTCACTGACCCTCTCATAGCCCGCACCAGACTACCCAAAATTCCCCTCCTCTCCCTCGGCATGTCGGCATGGCCGACCCAGACGCGGATCACGGCATGATCTCGGACACAGACGGATACCTCGACATCAACCCTCCTTCCTCGATTTCTAGGTCGACGAAGGAAGAGCGTGGAGCAGTACTTGAAGCACATTACCTGCATCGTGCTTGTGACGCTGGCATTCCCGCACCGCCGTCGTCTCCTCAGTAAGGACATCCCTACCCGGCAAGGTACGTCCTGGTTCCATTAATTGAGTCTCTAGGGTATTATCAACTGCTCACTGCTGTCCACTGTCGAGAGATTGAGTGTTCATTCCTGCCCGGTAGGTTACTAGTTTTTGGTATTGCGGGCTGGACTTGTGCCCGATAATTTAAGCATTAACATTTTAGTTTGAATACGGAAAGAACTGTAGGGTGCTAGTAGTAACTTGTTAAACCCATCATTCCTGCGATTGTATGAACAAAGGTTCATGTATGAGATTCTTAATTTACTGTGAACATTGCTGGTACAATTGAACTGCTGATTTCCTGCTCACCTGCATCGTATTGCATCATTTTGGTATCAAAGCATGATCGTAGTCGCAGTCAGCATCTGGTCTTGCATCTTGCATTCATTTTAGCTCTTGTGCATTAAGGTAAAAAAAAAAATCATCAGCACACATCATGTTGTGAGTTTGTCGTTGCATGCCAACCCGTAGAGGTAGGTCCTATCTGTTAGGAGAGTCGAGTGAGTCGGACAATATGGATCCCGAGGTCTTAACTAGGGCACTTGCCGAGTTAGCCCAAGGAATAGCAACTATGAACCAGAACCTCACCGCTTGTCAACGTGACACCAATGCCCGTTTTGACCGTCTGGACCAAGCTCCACCTCAAGCTCCACCACCCCTAGACCTTTAAGATTTTCGGACACCTTGGCAGAATAATCAAGACCCGGATGAATAGTATCTCCGGAACATCAGGTTAGAGGTGCCCTCTTTCGATGGCAGGCACGATCCCCAATTCTTTTTGGACTGGCTCCAGTCCATGGACCAATACTTTGCCTGGTACCCTTTAACCGAATCGCGAAAAGTGCAATTCGCTGTCATGAAGCTTAGTGGACCCGCCAGCCAATACTGGACTAATATAGAAGCCTTGAGAGCCGCCAAAACTCAAGACCCCATTGATACTTGGGTCACCATGAAGAATGAGCTAAAGGGCAAGTATGTGCCCCCATCGTATCAGGCCCACCTATTGGACCAATGGCACCAATTCACCCAAGGCAACAAATCAGTTAGGGACTATGTCACCAAATTCGACGAGTTCCTAGCTCGCTGCAATGTTCTCGGAACAGAAACCCCTGTCCAGGTCCTGGCACGTTTTCGATCAGGTTTGAAAGAAGACCTGAGGAGTGAGCTCCTTGTCCGAAATGTTACAGAGTTGGAAAGAGCCTATGCCTTAGTTCAGGCCCTCGATAACATTAGGTCCAACCACTCCCATCGGGGTCAAGATTCCCGAAGCAATGTCCCTCGGCCTTTCTCAAACAACTACCTAAGTCGGCCCTACCCCAACCAATCCCAACCAAGAGCTCCACCAGTCGAAGCAATGAGAGACAACCGTAGCAAGGGCCCTGAGAAAGACTTCTCCAAAGTAAATCCCATCATCATATGTTGCAAATGCTAAGGCTATGAACATGTGGTCGCAAACTGTGCAAGCCATATCAAAGTCAACATTATTGATGGCAATCCCATTAAAGTGATAGAGGCGGGAGAGGCAGAATTCGTCTATCAAGCTGAAGAAGAAGATGGAGACTTTGATGATGATGACGAAGCCATATTGAGTTGTCTTAGACCGATGTCATCTTTCTCCATGTCAGTTGTTAGGTGCGCCCTGTCTCAACCCAAGGATCAAGATAACTGGAGGAGCACGACCATTTTCCACACGTTCACAAAGATTGGGGATAAGAACTGTAAGGTCATCGTTGATAGCGGTAGTTGCATCAATGCGTGTCATCAACCGTGATTTCCAAAACTGGCCTCAAGACCGTCCCCCACCCTCGACCCTATCAGGTCTCCTGGATCAATTTGACCACCATGGAGGTCAAGCAACAATGCCTTATTCCCATAAATTTCAATGTTTACCCAGACAAAAGATGGTGTGATATTCTGACCATGGATGCGGGTCAAGTCATTCTGGGATGACCTTGTCTGTTTGACAATAATGTTCTTATTTATGGTCGTTCAAACATGTGCCTATTTGAGCATGAGGACAAGAAGGTCAAACTGGGTCCCTCCCAACCTAAGAGTAGTCAGGCTGAACAACAATCAACCCTAGCTAAAAAGATTTTCAAGGAGCATGATTCGATCCTAATCTTCGTAGACCGATTCTCTGAGGTGACCCATTTCCTTGTTTCAAGACGTCCGATGGCGTCATGAAGTTACACGGATTGCCTGAAATCATTATGCCCAACAAGGATGTCAAGATCACCAGTTTCTGTTGGAAAATCCCATGGCACAAGCTGGGCACCAGGCTCCAGTTCTCCACTGCCTTCCATTTCCAGACCGATGACCAGACTGAAGTTGTCAATAGGAGTCCGGGAAACCTTGTACGTACCTTGATAGGTGAACACGTTAAGACTTGGGATCTAAAACTGTTAATAGCCGAGTTTGCATATAATACATCTATCAATAGGTCCACCGGTATGAGTCCTCATGAAGTCGTGCATGGGTTTAAACCTAGGCAACCAGTCGATCTTATTCCCATGTCTGAACATCATAGAATTTCTGAGTCGGCATCTGCTTATGCATCTCATGTGCATGATTTACATAAGGAAATCAGTAAAAAAATTGAACAGAGCAATGCAAGCTATAAGCTAAGGGCCGATGCCCGGAAGCGAGTTCAGACTTTCAGTGTGGGAGATTATGTGATGGTCCGGATTCGTTCGGAACGGTTTCCTTCGGGAGCCGTTAAGAAACTACATGCGCGCAGTGCAGGTCCTTTTCGGGTTCTAAAAAAAATAAATGATAATGCTTATGTTATTGAATTACTCGAGGATTTTGGCATCAGTCCCACCTCCAATATTGAAGACCTGGTGGCTTACAAGGGCCCAGATTTTAACCCTAGAAATCCACTACTAGATGAGCCTACCCTGGACTTAGCCCCTGAGTGCCCCCCCTACCTCCACTCCCAGAAATATCCCCACCATATACAGCAAAAGGCATTGATAATATTCTGGATGACAAGATTGTCTCTAGTAGAGACGGTGGAATCCGGCAGTACCTGGTTTGCTGGAAAGGAAGGCCCCATTCTGAGGACGCTTGGATTGAGCATCAGGGACCCCAGCAGATGACCCAGACCTGCTGGAGCTGTACGAGAGCCGTACCGAGCCTTACTCGACAGGGTCGAGTTCTCTCACCTCGGGAGAATGATACGGACATCTATCTCGAGTCGAACCCGTGGCACGTGTACCAACCCAGGAGGAACCAGCTTAGCTTGTGGATGTGATATTTGTTTCGTCTCGATTCTATGTTGTTTTTGTGTCTTTATCTTTTGCACTTGTGTTTAGTCCCACCTCGCCTGTTGGCCGTGTGAACCTGTCGTTGTACGCCTTTATAAAGGCCCTTGTTTCTTCATTTGAGGCACTGAATAATGAAATGAAAAACTTGTTTTTCCACTTCGTGTTGAGTGACAACAGGGTGAGGTGTGTGAAACCCGACCCCAAATCCTAGGTGTGTGAAACCCTAGGTTCGTGCTAGGAGTATGAAACCCTAGCCGAGGTTCCCTTTTTCCTAAACCCTAGCCCACCCCTAACCATCTAGCCCCCCCCCCTTCTCCTCTCCCGCCTCCCTGCACCCGCGCCCAGCCGGCCCCACCTCACCGGTGCTGACGCCCGACTCAATTCGACTCCCCTCCCCCTCCCGCCTCCTTGCCCCCGCGTCTAGTCGCGCCGCTCCCCCGGCCCGAACCGATCCGACTCCCTTCCCCCTCCCGCCTCCTTGCCCCCGTGTCCAACCGCGCCACTCCCCTCCTCCCCTCTTCCCTGTCAACCACCCCACCGACCCCTGCCATCCCCTACCCGACCGGCCACCCCATCACCCGAACCCCCCCCCCCCCCCATTCCCTTCCTCCCGATCCCCTCCTCCCTCCCCCTGTGCTGCTACCCGACCCGACCCAACCCCCACCCCTCCCGCTTCCTTGCCCCGTGCCCTAGCCACCGCCGCCTCCTCCCTCTCTTCCCCGACTCAGCCCCGCCCCTCTCCTTGTGCTGCAGCCCAACCCGACCCCGTCCCTCCCCTCCTCTCACCGAATCCCTCACCGACCCTCTCATAGCCCGCACCTGACTACCCAAAATTCCCCTCCTCTCCCTCTATATGTCGGCATGGCCGACCCAGACGCGGATCACGGCATGATCTCGGACACAGACGGATACCTCGACATCAACCCTCCTTCCTCGATTTCTAGGTCGACGAAGGAAGAGCATGGAGGAGTACTTGGAGCACATTACCTGCATCGTGCTTATGACGCTGGCATTCCTGCACCGCCATCGTCTCCTCAGTAAGGACATCTCTACCCGGCAAGGTACGTCATGGTTCCATTAATTGAGTCTCTAGAGTATTATCAACTGCTCACTACTGTCCACTATCGAGAGATTGAGTGTTCATTTTTGCCCGGTAAGTTACTAGTATTTGGTATTGTGGGACGGACTCGTGCCCGATAATTTAAGCATTAACATTTTAGTTTGAATATGGAAAGAACTGTAGGGTGCTAGTAGTAACTTGTTAAACCCATCATTCCTGCGATTGTATGAACAAAGGTTCCTGTATGAGATTCTTAATTTACTGTGAGCATTGCTGGTACAATTGAACTGCTGATTTCCTGCTCACCTGCATCGTATTGCATCAATAACATTTGCACATAAAGCCATGCAATAAAATTTCATCTCAACACATGAAGCTTTAATTGCACAGGTCACATGTGCAGACGGATGAACATGAATCATTTGCACAGCATCCAAACATGCCCTAAATATTGATATGTTCGTCTGTACGTGCGCTCACACACGCACACGCATGCATGCGTGAGTGCATGCATGAACAATGACCTCTCAAAAAAGGCCCATGTAAAGAAATTGTCTTGTTTATGTTGCTAATGATGAAATGACTGATCACATTGCTGTTCTCCTTCAAAATAAAAAATATAGCGACTCATTTCTAAAGTGACTCGTCTTTAAATATGGATATGTTTGGGTGTGCATGCGCACACGTACTTGCACAATTGACGTGCACACACGCGCGTGCACATACACACACACACCCTCGGTCCCTCCCTCTCTCTCACACACACAAAACATGTATATTAAAAATATAAATATTTGTTTAGTATCGTGTATATGTATGTCTCTGTTATTAATTTATCATGCACTATGACCTCTCCAAAAAGGGCAAAGGTAAAACTGTCTTCTTTATGTTTCTGGTGAGAAAATTATTGATCACATTGTTGTTCACTATGGAGTTCATCTGATCGTTCGAACTATTTTCCGATGTCGAAACTAACATGGGTGTGAAAATGCCCCATTGTCAGGTCTGTGATCGGGGACCATAAGTCTGTAAGTAGAAATTTTCGAATTTCGACAGAATTATGCACCTAATATGAAACCATGGAGAAGCCTGAAAGCATGAAGACCTTTGAAGATTTGTTGATCATTAGATAGTTTTATCATGAGGTCTACAGTCAACACAGAATCATTTCCTGGTTTCATTTTTCTACATTTCCCAGATTTCATTGAAATGTAGAAGAATAGTGCGAAACATCAACTTTGGTGGTTCAAAAGTTTAGAGGGAAGTCAGGTGTTAATCAGATTCCTCCCTTTGGTATTTTTTTAATGTCTTGTGTTTGCTCGTACAAAAGGCAGTCTAGTTCAGTGATAGGTGAGGTACTTCAGGAAGCTCAGCTAGGTGACATGACTTTAGTAAATCTAATATGAATGCAGTTTTTATGGAGAATTTAAGTGAGGTAGGCCAAATATTTAGTGGTTGAAATTTATATAAATCCTAGTTCTTCAATATGTAACCAAGCCTTCAAATGTGACAATGTAAATCCGCAACCAAGTGCTATCGTACTGCACATGATCTGCCATGGAGCACACTCCGAATGGAGTGTTCCATTGAACCCATGCTTTCCAACCGCTATCAACCTAACATCAACCCTCCTAGAAATTATGCGAGTACCAGTTGGAACTTGGATGATTGGAGGGCATTAAGAGCACCTCTTTGGATTGGTGGAATCAGTGTTCTAAAAAGCGGCCGCCTAGGCGCTTGAAGGTTCCCCACTGCCTAGTCTAGCCCCTAGGCGGTGCAGAAAAGCAACTCAGACTCCTAGGCAGGGCTAGGCAATCATCTAAGCGGAGGCCCAAGCGGACTAGGCGGGCCCAGACGGGTCTAAGAGAGCCCAGGCAGACTGAGCTTTCCTTCTTTTTTTTTTTAACCTAGTCTATGTCCAATTCAATGCCAAGATCATCAATAAGAAGAAAAGGGGGAAGGAGCGAAGAGTAGATAATACTTGTTCTTTAAAATATTAGTTGGGATAATCTTGAATTTATAGTAATTTTAAAACATATATGCTATGCAGTCAAATTCGGTAGTCGGCCCTAGTCGGCCAAGGGCCGACTAGGACTAGTCGGGACTAATTCGGGACTAGTCGGCCAAAACTTATTCTAACCCCTCCCCCATCCCTAAACATATATGATATATGAACTAGCATAAATGTCAATAAGTATATGATATTAGTCAGTTAATAACAATACATACCTTTACACTTCACAGCATGGATATAAATACATAAGTAACAAAACACAGTTGTATTGGCTTCATACCCATGTCAGAAGACTCAGAACTAAGAATTCATCACAATATTTGGTTGATGATGTTTAATCTGTTAACAACCCCAATTTTGATTATAGGGTTATATGGATTTCAACAAATAAACAATAATTATTTGTTTATGAGCCATAGTTGTTAGTCTTGTGACTCAAGACTTTAAGCCAATGTAAAAAAATTCAAACAAAATTGCTTGCAAAGACTCCTTACAAAAAAAAAATTTTACTTGCAGAATGCTGTCTGGGGACTAGTCGGCAGTCGCTAGTTGGGGACTAATCGGAATTCCGCCCAGCAATGACAGAATCGGAATTAATCGATCGGCAAAATGCCGCCTGAGGACTAGTCGGGGACTAGTCGCCTACTAGTCCCGATTTTGATATCATAGTATTTATGTTATATATAATATCAAAATAATAGTTAAAATAATTAAAAATAGTCAAAACACCTAGGCACTGCCTAGGCGGCCTAGGATCTAGGCACTGCCTAGGCGGCCTAGGATCTAGGCGTCCCCCCACCGCCCGACTAGCGCCTAGCGCTTTTTAGAACCTTGGGTGGAATATGGTATTGAGTGCCCCAAGTAATTGTACAACTCTGTGTTTGAATCGTAACAAGGTGGTGCATTTACCTTCATAATGGGCGTGACGATACTTACTTCATGTTGACAAACTCCCCCCACTCTTATTTTTGACTTTTTAATTATTTTTATATCTATTTATATTGTCAAATCTTTAAAGCAACAATGTAGGAAAATCGAATTTGTTGAGTTTACAGAACTAGAGCAATATCCAGATGCTATCTATCTAAACACCTTGCAAAAAGCTAAAAAATATTCGTACTGATGCAATGCCCATTCTACCATGTCCGATGTGTGAATTATATGGTCTGTAAATGATTATTGTCAACAAGTGACGTAAGTACGGAGCCATTTTCAGTATGGATCAAATGCTTAGATGTGAATTAAATTTTATAAATTTCAGTTTTAAAAAATGTGACTGGTCGTATATGGATTTTAGTATTTTGTTGTTTTTATTTCATACTTTATAAGCCATAAGAGTCTTGTGTCTTCATTGTCTTGTTATTTAATTTAAACTACCTGATTTCACTCTAATAGGGCTTTCGTAAAGTTGATCCTGATCGTTGGGAGTTTGCGAACATGGGATTTCTAAGGGATCAAAAGCATTTGCTGAAGACTATTGCAAGGAGGAAGCACACCCATAACCTTTTGCCGCCACAACCTTCCCAAGGAGAAAACCCGTCTGTTAAAGCATGTGTGGAGGTTGGAAAATTTGGGCTTGAGGATGAAATTGAAAGGCTCAAGAGGGATAAGAATGTTCTCATGCAGGAGCTGGTAAAGCTTAGGCTGCATCAACAGAACACTGACCATCAGTTACATGACTTGAGGCAACGCCTTCAGGGAATGGAGCAGGACCAAAAACAGATGATGTCATTTTTGGCTATGGCTGTGCAGAGTCCCGGGTTTTTAGCCCAGCTGGTGCAGCAGAATGGGAGCAACAGGTGGATCGCCGAGGCAAATAAGAAAAGGCGGTTTCCTGCTTTGGAGCAGGGTGTGGCGGACGACTTAGTGGCTTCTGCTGATGGACAGATAGTCAAGTACGAGCCCGTTGCGACTGAAACGTTGGAGCCAGGTCTCACGCCGGTACTGAATGCTGACGCAGCGGGGAATTTGCAACCCTTAGCATATGGAGTCGATGATTTGTGCACAGGTGTGGATGACATGCCATTTGGTGAAGATCAATGGGTGGAGCACTTGGAGCGGTTTCTGGATAGTCCACCACCGGAGGATAATGGTCCGATTGACCCTGCAATATCAGATCTTATTAAAGATCATGTATTACCAGGTCAAGACCATCAGATGGATGAATCCCCGAACGATTCTTTCGAATGAAATGATAAAGAATGGGACTGTTTCATAGTTGGTTGTATGTAGTCGCCGAGGAGTGAAGAACATCTCCTGACATACACAGTTTTTTTTTGTATGTAAAGTTCAAATGAGTGAGTCAGATGTTCCTTCATTCTTTTTTATCGTAAAAAGGCTGCGAGGTTTATTTTCCTGGATTTCTTCCATTGTATGATTTGGAGAGTTGCCTTGCAAATAATAATGTCCCAAAAACTCATGATTCATGAAGAGCCAACGATTTGGGCAAACATGCTAGAACGAACATGGGTCCCGCAAAAATGAAATAAGATACTCTTGAATCATGGTGAATAAAAGATTAAACATGGAAGAATATCATCTTGATATATCCTCGAGTGAACCACGATCACGGAAAGCTTAGGGGTGCCCTCAGAATAAAAAAAAAAAAAACCGCTTTGGAGGGGGTGCCTTCAACGATCTGGGCAGCCAGAGATGGCTTAGGAAGACATGTCACAACAGGGGTGCCTGCAGTAAATCAAGGCACCTAGGGTACCAAGAAAAAAATTGATCGTGGCTGGGGTGCGATTGGAGATATCACGGACACTGGATTTTTATCCCATTTTCTTGCTACCAAACGTGCATGGCCCTTAGTGCACTTTGGGTACTCTTCGTGCTAAGTGTTGCGGTGCGGTGCGTTTCTAGTGTGCTCGTGTGTGACGCCTCCTTTGTGGGTAGGGGTGGCAATGGGTCGGGTCGGGTCGGGTTCGGGTCGGGTTGAGACATATGTATAAGGCCAAAACACCCAACCCGAACCCGACCCGTTTAATAAACGGGTCAAAAACTTAAACCCAAACCCGACCCGCCTAATAAACGGGTTGACCCGACCCGACCCGTTTACTAAACGGGTCGGGTCGTGTCGGGTCGGGTTGGCTCGGGTTGGGTCAACAGAACCCATGTAAACCTGTCGGGTTGGGTAAAGACCAGTCGGATTGGGCCGGGTTTGATCAGGTTGGGTCGGGTTGGTTCGGGTCGGGTTGACACGACCCATTTGTTAAACGGGTCAAGTCGGGTCAATCGGGTTATAAGTACAAACCCGAACCTGACCCATTAAATAAACGGGTCAATCGGGTTGACCCATTTATGACCCGAACCCGTTTAGGCCAAACCCAAACCCGCTAACTTCGGGTCGGGTTGGCGGGTCGGGTCAAGAATTGCCACCCCTATTTGTGGGCCCTTTTCTGTGCCGGTGGTGGCAACTTTGTGACAGGCTCGGCGCCGGTGGCCTTTATGTGGCGGTGGGATGACTTTGTGCTGTGCTGTGCTCGTGTGTGGCGCCTATGTCTGTGGTGTAACTCGAAAACCCGGATAAAATATTCAATGGGACCGACGTACCACGACAGCCTTAAGCGTACCCCTCACACCTAGGGGTGGCAATGGGTCGGGTTCGGGTCGGGTATAAGGGCAAAACACCCAACCCGAATCTGACCCGTTTAATAAACGGGTCAAAAACTTAAACCCAAACCCGACCCGCCTAATAAACGGGTTGACCCGACCCGACCCGTTTACTAAACAAGTCGGGTCGGGTTGGCTCGGGTTGGGTCAACAGAACCCATGTAAATCTGTCGGGTTGGGTCAGACGGGTCGGATTGGGCCGGGTTGGGTCGGATTGGTTCAGGTTGGGTCGGGTCAATTCGGGTTGGCTCGGGTTGTCGGGTTGACACGACCCATTTGGTAAACGGGTCAAGTCGGGTCAATCAGGTTATAAGTACAAACCCGAACCCGACCCATTAAATAAACGGGTCAGTCGGGTTGACCTGTTTATGACCCGAACCCGTTTAGGCCAAACCCAAACCCGCTAACTTCGGGTCGGGTTGGCGGGTCGGGTCAAGGATTGCCACCCCTACTCACACCCAATACACTACTAATATGTTGCAATTTAACTTTCTATTCTAGCTGCTGTTGTCCCCAGATTGATAATGCATTGGAGGTGGGAGGTACATGGCTGACGTGGTACGTCCGTCCCCTTGATTATTTTATCCCGGTTTTGGGGCTACAACACAGACATGGATGTCACAGTCGAGCACACGACAAAGTCATCACCACCACCACATAAAGGCCACAGCCACCAAGCCCATCACGAAGTTGCCACCACCTACACATAAGGGGGCCCACCTGGCCCACAAAGGAGGCGTCACACACGAGCACGCTAGAAACCTCACCGCAACACTAAGCACGAAAAGTACCCAAAGCGCACTAAGGCCACAATTGGTAGCAAGAAAGTTTTATCAACCATATGTGAGAGGATGCAAATTGATTGTCTGTTAATTTTGATGAATAAAATCGGAGGGAATTGTGGTGTTCTTATTAGAATTCATTAGGGGTTTAGATTTAGATTGATTTTTCTAGATCTCTAGATTTGTGAGTAACACACGACGGTCCGAAGTTCGGGGAAGAGTACAATCCCATGGACATGACATCAACGGTGGCCTTGAGGAAAAGTTCGCTCCACAATGTTCGTACCAGAAGGAGTTCAGATCTCCTCCAATCAGTCGGACCTGGTGGGTGGGCCTAGCACATGTCACGGTCACATGCAGTCGGCTGGAGTACGATTCACTTTCGGATCGCTTGCCATCGTGCGACTGTGATGCACGCCAGGCCCAACGATGGGGCCACCCTCTCCAACTTGGGATAGAGGCTTCAAGCCTAGAAGTAGCCCTAGGCCAAGGGTCTGCTGGCAACAATCAATATTGCATGATTGAAGCAAATATAACCCATCGTAACAAAAAGTGCCGAGGTACATGACATGAAGTCGTAACGGAATCAAGATAAACGAAACTAAAGATTAAAAAAAGAAAAGGTAAATATTAAAGCTCGGCCCGGCCCGGCCCGGTCTGCGGGCTTTAACAAAAAAAGTTATAAAACCCTAACCCTAGACAATCTATACTATATACTAAAACGGAAGCCTCTCTCCCTTGTTGTGACACGTGGACGTCTTTTAAAGAACCATAATCATTCTTCCATGTGTGAACACGGCTCAGTTTTAAATCATATTAAAAACCTACCATAAAGATAATAAAACACTCATTCAATGGCATTTAATTATCATTTGATGTTAATATCTCTCTCTCTCTCTATAACAAGTGAATCACACTCACTTTAAATTTCATACTTCTTCGAGCAGTTGTGATGTTATCTCTGCCAAATGGCTATGCATTAAGCTCATCTGGGCGTTGCCCGGGTTTCTTACTAGTTAACCAAAGAAATAGGAGGAAACGATGAGGATGGACGAACCATGATGAGGTCGTAGAGGGTGCCGTGGTCGACCTTGACGAAGCCGGCTTCCCGTGCCTTGAGGTCCTCGCCGCCGGCGGACTCGGGCGTGCTTCCTGCAGTACTCGATGACCCTGGAGAGGTCATCGACCCACCCAGTGATTCTCGGCCAACGCACCGACCGTTGGCTGATGACCGCCGACCTCCGGGGTATGACCGCCGATTAGTCCGGCCTGTTCAAATAGTATTTTAATTCCCATCTCGACAGCGATCATTCTACAATTACTTTGGGAAGTAGCAATCACGAAAAGAGCATGGCAACCCTTAATTGGCTCAATTGGTATAGCTCAAACTGTCTAGGCACACGTAGCCAACGAGTACCCCCACCCTTTGGGCCAGCCGCCTTATCCAGCATCGGTCTGTAACCGCCCACACTCGAGTCGACCCAACACACTCATGGGCCATCGAGTCGACTTGGTTCCGAACTCGAGTCAGCCCAATTGGACAGAGCCTAATCAAAAGAAAAGGCGACCCAAGCAACTCACAATGATGCTAGCATGCTAAATGCACCACATAAGTACCAAAAGTGCCTCTAGTGATATATCCCATTTCCCATGTCACATGTGTGCGATGCTCTACATCGTACAGTATTGCTTAAGTGCACCACAAAACATATGCATCCTATTGTTCATTCCATATAAATGAGCTAGAAGAGCTTTTCTATATATACCATCCCACTCCTTTCCTACAAGCAATGTAGAAAAAAATTTGAGAGTGAGAATTGTTTTTTCAAAAGTGAGATCCTATCGAGTTTTTCGACAGTGAGATTCTACTATTTGGTTTTTCAACTATAAGATTTATTAATGGGTTTTTCTTAAATAAAATTAACGATGAACTGTGCATCATAAAAAAAAAAATTTGCTAAAAATGCCACTTGGCTTGTGTTTTTCTATATTTTTTCTTGATAATTGTTGGGAGAGGTGAAACAAACTTGACCAAGTCTTAACTCCGATTAAAATGTACCACGTAGCATCCATTTAATCTAAGGAGTAGTAGGTAAGTTGCCTACTCGATGGATTAGGTTACCTTTCCTCATATATATAGGCCCCCAATGCAATCACCCTTCAGTGGGTGCTTGCATTGCAACAGAGTCTCAAATAACTTGACTCAAGTCACTTTGAGAAGAGTCGAGTACTATCTAATACATGATTGGGCGATCATTGAGATGTTATGTGAATACACATATACTTTGACGGTGATTTAGCACTTATCCACAGATTTGACGGTGATTTACACTGGTAAGGCAAGCGTGACATGTCTCTCACTAATAGATCAGTTGGTAAGAATGATACCTTATCAATTTGTGGCGATGGTCATGGTTCCGAGTCTGAGGAAACCTTTTGTCTCCAACATACGTACTATTGCTCCAGATGCTCGACGATGCATATATCTAGACTGTCCACTAAAAAGTAGGGTGCTGTCCGATCTAAACTCTACGCCAAGCCATGACTCGTGCACTTTTTACACATCATCAGACTGCTCCTTATCACCTTGTATATTAGGGAATGGTCTAGATGCATCAGCATTTGGAGCGTCCCCTTAATGGAGGGAAAAAAATTTCCCGAATCCTATGCTAAGAGAAAATAGAGAGCGTGTTTAGCAAATAATTTGCACATTTACGATGATTTCAGGGCTGTAGGTTAGCCTGCCATGTCCCTGTGTGAAATCTAAATCAATGTCTCCTTGGCGCCTACATGGAGAGCGATACATAGTGCTTGTTGGCGGAATCCTTGTAACCAAAAAAACTACGTCCCGACTAATTACAAAAAAAACCACGCCAGATTTGGCTAATTATAAGCTGTTTGATCTGATTAACTATTATTCTCCACCTCATTAACAAGAACAAGCATGTTGTTTCCTAATAAAAAAAAAATTTTGTAAATATAGTATATTGCTTGCTTTGCGATGTGAATGTGAAACTGGCTGGAAACATTGTTTTATATACTATCTTGTCGTGATAAATGTTCAAGTAGCGCATCTGGTGTAGTGGTATCATAGTACCCTCCCACGGTACTGACCAGGGTTCGATTCCCTGGATGCGCACTTTATCTTTTTATGTTTTCCGATTTTTTTTTAATAGCATTGTATTTATTTAAGCCTCTGAGTACATAGTAACATAGCAGTGACATGGGGATTTTTTTTGTTAGTTTGGACACAAATCCGGACACAGGGCAGATATGGCGAACACACCAAACAGTGACAGATGCACACCACACTGGCTGTGTCACGGTTTGTGTCTCCATTGTGTGTTCAATGTTAGGGACACATCAAACTCCAGTAACCAACCTAGAGATGGTTCCTAGATTTTCTCTATCAATTCATTGCAACCAACTCAGAGTTGGTTGGAGTCTATCATGTAAACAACATATAACGCTTTCTATATTAAGTAGTCGAGAGCCATAGCTGATGGTATCTCGTGAATACACAAAAATCCAACTTCAGCTCTTTTGTTTTTGTCAATCCTATTCTTTTATCTTCAATACTTTAAATATCATTGCTCCGCTCACCATTGAGTCGTGGATGTAGTCTTGTAGATGATGGGATGCACATAATTCAGTCCGTCTATTTGCACCCATGGAACTAGTGATGGCACTAAAAAATATTTAATTTTCTTATTTTCGGTTTACTCACATTTCCAACCTCTAACTGGTCATCATTGATACCGCACCCATCGCCCTCCGTCTTAGCCACCGCCCACCTCCTCCCCCGTCTCCTTTTTTTCGATGACATCCGTTGTCGCCCTCCTCTTCCTCTTCCTCTTCCTCCTACTTCTCCTCCTCCTTTCTTCCTCCTCCCTCCTCTCTCGTCCTTCCTCCTTCTTCTTCCTCCATCTTTCTTGTGCTTGAATCCTAGCCATTGGCCGATGTCGGTGGCTATCCATCGAAACTTCCGTGGTTGGTATGTAGCTACATCATCACGGGGATATCGATAAATGGCCCGCAGACACCGTCGATGAGCAACCACCGACATAGTGTCAGCAAGCTGCCACTGCCATGGGCCAGCGGCTTAAGGTTCAGGCATGGGGAAGAAAGAGGAGGAAGGGGGAGTAAGGGTGTTTATCCGGCCAGTCAGCTTCTGCACTTTGTTTCTGGATTTAGGCGATGACATTTCTGACAAGGCCCAGATCTGTTCTTGGGTTGGCGTCAATCCCTCTTTGGGTGACTAGGTAACCCAGAAATTTCCCAGACGTCACTCCAAAGGCACACTTTGCCAGGTTCAACTTCATATTATACCTTCGCAGGGTTGCAAAGGTCTCCCCCAAGTCTTTTATATGCATCTCTTCAGCCCGACTTTTCACAAGTAAGTCATCGACGTAGACCTCCACGTTCCTCCCGATTTGCTCGACGAACATCTTGTTGACCAGCCTCTGGTAGGTCGCACCCGCATTCTTCAACCCAAAGGGCATCATCTTGTAGCAGTAAAGTCCACGGCTAGTGATGAAGGTCGTATGTTCTTGGTCCTCTGGGTACATAGGGATTTGGTGATAACCCGAGTACCCATTCATGAATGAGAGCCTTTCATGTCCGGCCGTCGAATCAACCAGGGTATCAATTTGGGGTAACAGGTAGCTGTCCTTCGGGCAGGCCTGGTTAAGATTCATGAAATCAATGCAGACACGTATAGCTTTGGACTTCTTCGGTACGGCAACCTCGTATAGCTCTGGACTTCTTCGGTACGACAACCACGTTAGCGATCCACTTAGGATACTGGGCCTCCCAGATGATACCGGCCTACAATAACTTTTCTATCTTCGCGTTGACAGCTACTGCCTTCTCCGATGCTAGTGACCAAGGCTTCTGGCGGACAAGTGCAGCTTCTTCCTGGATATTGAGGTGATGACAGGCTATCCCCGGGTCGATGCTTGGCATATCTTCAACCAACCATGCAAACACATCCTGATTCACCTTGAGGAAGGTTGTCATTGCTTTAGCAATGGGCTTTGATAGCTACGACCCAAGGAATGTGACCCTCGGATTCCCCGTCTCTCTTAAGTCCACAGGGAGTATGGGTTCAATTGTCGGTGATGTTTCCCATTCTGTGGACCGGTCAGCCTTCAGTGGTGACATAGATACAATCGGCTACATTCAGCCGACTGGTCGATCTTCAGTGGTGGCATCGACACAATCGGCTATTTACATTCAGCCGACTTGTCAGTCTTCAGTGGGGGCATTGATACGATCAGCTCTTTACATTCAGTCGACCGATCGATCTTCAGTGAGGACGTCGACGCGGTCGGCTCTTTACATTCAGTCGACCGGTCGATCTTCAGTGGGGACATCGACACGATCAGCTCTTTACATTAATCCAACCAGTCAGTCTTCAGTGAGGACGTTGACACGGTCGGCTCTTTACATTCAGTCGATTGGTCGGTCTTCAGTGGGGACATCGACACGATCGGCTCTTTACATTTAGCCGATCGGTCGGTCTTCAGTAGGGACTTGCTCTCTTATGTTTTCCAATTTGGTGCAGCAAGGTGCTCAACTGTCTGAGCCGCTTGATTCAACTTCACAGTCCAGAGGTTGACAATGAATTATTCGCATAGTTCACCTCCCTTGATTTGGCATGTCGTCTTCATATGAATGGCGTGTTGGATATAAATCCATGGTAGAGGCCTGCAGCGGAAGCAAAGTGAAGGTCCGAAGACCGTGAGCGGTGTGCGTTACATATCAAAATTTTCATCGAAACGATCTACACGTGCGTGTATGAATCTAGCATGGCAACTACGCGAACCCCTAACGACGATCTAACGCGAAAGAACAATCTAGCATACATGCATGTTCTATCTAAGTTAGATCTACTTGTTAGAGATCATACCTGCGTGCGGATTCTTTCACCGCGACAAATTTCTTCTTTGTCAATAGAGACGGGCTCGGATCTGCTCGATATAGCTTCGGTGCGACAACCATAACTTTCTGCTCCGAACTCGGATTGGACTGAAATTTGGACTGCATGTAGCCAACTTCGAGATGCAACTTTTGAAACAAGTTTCATATCGTTTGGACTTCTATAGCTCCCAGAATCATAGAAACAACACTGATTTTATGTGCAGATTCTGAACAGCAAAAGGTTACGGGAGATGCCTTCTAGTTCACCCGATCTCACACGATGCACGGCACCTCGTCGATGGATCTCTAAGTGCCTCCATACGACGAGCCTTCTCCTTCTACGACACACCACGCGAGGAAGACGAGTCGCCATCTAATGGCGCAAGCGAGGGAGAAAGAGACGAGAGAGGATAAGAGAGAAGATGAGAGGGGGCGGCTAGGGTTTCCCCATGGCTTGGCCGGCCCCCTATGGCTTGCATCCATGCATGGCCGGGCCCCCCCTCTCCCCTATCCCTTATATAGGGCCGGCCCTAGGCTTATGGATAAGCCTAGTGCGGATAGGATTGACTGATTCAAACCTCTCCCTATATATCTCTTCTTTTATCTCTATCTTTTCCTTGTTTTTGAAAACGGTCAAAACCAGCCCGTTTTCTGCACCTCATGACCGGCCCTATCATCGGAGGCAACAACCTCCTGAAACCAATAGGGCCGGCCTTGACCAGTCTCTTAACACTTAGGGCCGGCCCCCTTAGTACATAGTGACGCATGGTATGACCAAAACGCCCTTATGTCACTAGTTGGCCGTTCCTCGTGTACGAGACTTTGCAAGGCACATATAAGTGAAGTGCACCAGTGATTTCACTATTCCCTGATGTTCCCGTAGGGTGCCCCTAGTGAAGTCAACCAGTCAACTCGCAACATGTCCCGGTGCATCGCACCCATGTGGCAAAGTCCACTTATGGCAAGGAATTGCTACATGCGTCTCTGCACTAACCTAGGGTTTTTCCTTAGTGCACACACGTATCTACGCATCTACCGTGCACTAGTGCAAAGCACTCACGGAGCGTATGCTTGGACTTCTCGCTTCCTCTAACTACGTTCTGTGTTCCAAGAAGATGGTATAAGAACTGTACATAATGTCGATAGGTGGAACCTTCAGGGACCAGGGTTCATGGCTTCCAACTTAGACTCGATCGACACACTACCCGAGTGTACCATCGATCCTCTGAGTCCAAGTTAACCTGCGTAGCCACCCAGAGTGCGACGCAGGCTGCACTCCAATCCCCCCGGACTTACTATGTTCTCCCACATACCCCTACTCTCCGCTTAGTATGTTAAACTCGCTGTCCCTCCAACTGGTGCCATGACGCAACTCGAGCGGTGGAGAATACCGTCAGACTCGAGTGCTCATATGACTTGGTTCCTTCCAGGTTGACCACATACATCGTACCTCCGATTACTCTTCCGAGCAACCGGATCCGTCACCAGTCCAACTGATGACCACCTGGCCAGGGTTTAATACGATGTAGGTCAGACCAAGGAACGCACCTCCCGTTAGGGGTGTGGATAGCCTACAGGAGTGACATGCTGATGCAACGCCAGCCGGGTAACCCAATACACCGTGGTTTTGGATCACTACATCCGGATCCTCACACATTGGTGCACCAAAGCACCACACGACTGGTTAGACCACCAGACATGGTTCCTCAGGGTTTAGGACCGTTTTACTCTAAGCAGAAACACGGTTTAGTGCACCGGTGTCTGCTCACCGATCTGTGCACCGTATTGGTTCCGTTCGGCCACAGACACTGTGCCTGGTAATGACCGTGGTGGAGACACCCACGCTCTGTCATCCCAACAGCTTATCCTAATAGGGCGACCAACCCTAATCAGAGCTGCGAACTCATTTAGGTTACATGGGACCAGTCCCTTGAGTCTCCCACTCAAGTGGATTACCATGTAGCCATGGCTCTCTGTTCTGTAATCAGAACACGTACTAAGGTACGTACCAAGATGCAATCTTATACTATCAACCATACATAGCTAAACTATAGGTTTTTACGAGCTGTAGACCTCACCAATTCAAACATGGCGCGTAGCTCGTACTTAGCTGCCGAGGATTGGTCACCTTGAATGCTCATCATGCCTCGATCGGTCCAAAACTTAACAACTTGGTGGGCTGATGAGGGGACCGCATCCAAATGGTGAAGCCATGGTCTTCCCAGGATGATGTTGTATACGGAATTAGCTTCTATGACGATAAACCGGATAAGATTAGTGAGATGCCCTGTTGTGATCGGGAGGGTGATCTCACCAACTACCCTCGTAGCCTCTCTTGTGAATCCTATTATTGTCGACGACGAGTTAGTAGTTGTGCGCGGTCCAACTGCATGGCATCGAAAGCGCTGAGAAAGAGTACATCCACTGAGCTTCCGGCGTCGACTAAAATCCTCCTCACCAAACATTTTGCTATCTATAGTCGTATGACCAAGGGATAATTATGGGGCCTCTTGACCCCAATCAAATCAGCCGTCGAAAACTGCACTGCTACCTCCACCTTGGGCTCGGGGCGAATAATGGGGTCAAGTACCACACAATGAACTTGCCTTGCTTGCTCTATGCGTCGGACCTGACGATCGACAAAGTTGGAAGACGGTATCGGGCCATGATACCCGTAGACTGCATCGACTTCCTAGAGTTAGCGTCTCTCTGGTGGAGGATCGGAAAGACGTGTTATTGTCGCTCCCCGCTGGACTTCTCCTACAGCTTTAGTCTCTTTGCGTTAAGATGGCCAGATTCAATGAGATCCTCGATGTGATGTTTAAGTGACTGGCATTGTATAATAGTGTGGCCCTGGCCTTGATGGTATTCATAATATCTTGACGCATCTCTGGCTCCCCTTTCTCCAGGTTCAAGTGGTGGCGCCTACTTGAAGTAAGGTTCGCCTTTGATGGTCTCCAGGATCTGGTCGATAGGGGTGTTCAGTACTGTAAACTCCTTGTTCTATTGTGGTATTGCTGGTCTGTCTTGTCTTTGTCGCTTTGTGTCGTGCAGAGACGACTCACCTTGCTGCTGATTGATATTTTTCACCGCCGCTGGCTTGGCATAGCCCTAGTGTGGAACTCTGATTTCTGCAGCCTTCCTTTTGAGATCAGTGCCTTCGATCTTGATGTACTTCTCAACTCGACGGGACAGTTCATCGATTTGTCTCGGGTGTGCGCTTAATAAGTGAGGCATTAACAAATTGACTGGGATGGATGGCGTTCTTGAAGGCCGCGATCACCATGCGATTATGTCCGTCAGCATCTGCCAAGCTCAGGTATTCTGCCCTAAACCTATGGTAGAACTGACTCAACGTCTCCTTCTGGGTCATGCTCATCCCGAAGAGTGACTTCAGAGTCTTCAGCTCCCGACAGTTGCAACAATATTGATCGATGAACCGTGTGCTTAGTTCCGAGAAAGATGAGATGGATGAGGGTCTGAACTTGTGGAACCACTCGAGGGGCGTTTCTGATAAGCTGTTGGCGAAGGTCCAATAGAGGATATGGTCATCTTGGGGGACCAGAGCATCTCGGAAGGTTAAAATGTGCTCTACCAGGTCCTTCGATCCATCAAACTTTGGGAGACAGGGAGGCTTCCACCCACGCGAGAATGGCTTCCTGAGAAGTTTTCCGGTAAGTGGTGACCGTGCGACTCCTCGGATGGCAACCTCCTCTAGTCGATCAGGAGCCCGTGCTCCTGATCGGTTCCACTGGATTTCTTCTCGATATCCAAGCCTCTCTGACGCAAGCAGACTGATATGGTCATTGATTCTTCTTCTGTCAGCAGTATGAGCTGGCTACTGGCTTGCTGGTGTCACCCGCGAAAGATAACTCCCGCCCTGTGGATGATGCAATCCATCCCCTTGCTTATGGTGATGAGGTTCGAATGAACTTGCTTTTGAGTGATGTTTGGACACGGGCGGTTGTCGAGGATGTGCCCCGAGATGAGACCAGACGTCTGATCGTGCTGAAGCTGCTTGGGCCTGGTTCTTTCGTTCGGGTATTTTCAGATTGCTCGACTCCCTCCCAATTTGGTTCACGCTCTGGATCTCCACCGATCGCTCAGCTTCCAATGTAGTCTGGATAGTTGATTGTTGCTGCATTCGGGCAGCCTGCGTTCGAAGGTTCTGGCCAACTGGTGCTCCCGCGATTGGAGTCACTGGTACTCCAACTGGGGTGGTTCGAACATGGTCACGTAACTCCTCGTAGTTACGCTGCATTGTTTGGAGTTACGTTGTGAGGGCTTGCTGCGACAGCATCTTGGTAGCTAGGAAAGCCTTAGACAGGCCTCCTCCTTGAGTGACTACAGCTATCGCTGGGGTTTGACTCGATTCCCCAACCCCCAGCGTAGGATTTGCAAGCAGGGTGGTGCGATCCGAGTTGGGGGGAGGTTGAGCTAGGTGTCCGGCATTTCCAGCGTCACCGGATGCAACAGTGTTGGACTGAAGCTGCGAGGTCGAACGAGTATGATATGATCCTCATGCCATTACTCTTCAATCGTATGGTCGTGGTGATGAATCCTGAGCTTACTGGTCGGTCGACACCCATGGCTCGACCGGTCGGTAGATTCAGGTTGGATATCAGTTAAGTACCTGAGACTGCAACGATATGGGATGGATGACCGGTCGACACCCACGGGTCGATGGTTAAGAATCTGAATGACCCATGAAATTTTGACCCATATTTTTACCCAGCATCCTAAGTATAATTGTTGACTATGGCTTCTTCATTCGAGTTCACCATTTGACTCGGACGTTTGAAGATACGCCGCTTGGACATCATATGAGATGTCACCATTGTGACGCCTCGATGCATTATGTCATGTTGCAACTTGAGCCGGTGGGGCGGGTTGAGGGTTTAGCTCAGGTCCACCCCGATGGGTTGTACCATCTGCCGAAGCCCAACCCGGGGAGCGGTTGACGGGTTTCAATCAATCAATAAGCACTAGCAAACAATTACCGATCATGCCTATCCAATGGTTGCAATTAGGAGCACTGTTTTGGTTATGGGATTGGATACGTAGGTTGTGCATTTAGCCGGGTTACAGGTTGGACCGGGTTGTTCGAAACCTAATCCGAATTGAGATCGGATTAGGATTTCTCAACCCAAACTGAACCCAATCCAAGCCCCACCCACATTCAGGTTGGGCTTCGTTGGTTTCGGACCGGCACGTGCTGATCCCTGATTCAGCCTCGTGATGCATTGAGAGGGGAGGGGCTTCGGATACTCCAACGAATTGATTCTCATTGGTTAATTTGGTTTACTGCCTAAACCTCAATCGAAACAACCGCAGTGAAAACTGTCTCTATGAGCCGCTTCTGTACAAGGCAAGAGAAAATAAATAAAAAATTCCACGGCAGCGCGAGTCACGACTCAGCGGCGGCGGCCGGGGCGAGCAGCTCCTTGAGCGCCGCCTCCGACTCGGACCGATCCCGGGCGGCGACAAAGGGGTGGGAGAGGAGCTGCGACACCGACCACCGCTTGCCGGACTCCTTCTGGAGGCAGCATCCGACGAACCCGCGGAACTCGTCCGAGGCGGACTCGGGCAGCGCGGGCGGGTCACCGAAGCAGATGGCGCACATGAGCGCCGCCCAGTCCGGGCGCTGGCCCGGCGGCAGCAGGGGGAAGTGGCCGAGGTGGAGCTCCAGCAGCGTCAGCCCCAGGCTCCACACGTCCGCCGCGTACGCGTCGTACTCCCCGCCGTACGCCTCCGGGTCGAACCGCTCCGGGCTCATGTAGGCGCACGTGCCGACGTAGGAGAGGCAGGGGTCCAGCGACCGCCGCATGATCTTGCCCACCCCGAAGTCGGCGATCTTGACCTCCCCGGCGGCGCTGACGAGGAGGTTCGAGGGCTTGATGTCGCGGTGGACGATCTGGTGGGAGTGGAGGTAGGCGAGGCCGAGGAGGGCCTGCCGGGCGACCTCCGCGAGCGCGGGCTCCGGTAGGGGGCGGCGCCCGCGGCGGAGGAGGAGGGCGTCGAGGGATCCGGCGTCCATGTGCTCAAGGAGGAGGGCGGCGTCGCCGGAGGGGGTCGGGAATGCGGCGTGGCAGCGGACGACGAAGGGGGAGTCGGTGCGGCGGAGGATCTCGGCCTCGCGGGTGGCGTGGTGGCGGGGGAGGGAGGGGTCCTGGTGGAGGACCTTGAGGGCGTAGACGCCGCCGGTGCGGCGGAGGCGAACCTGGTAGACTGTACCTCCGTTGCCATGGCCGAGGACCTGGAGCTTCTCGAAGTCGGAGATGCGGTGCTCGGAGAGGGAGGAGGAGGAGGTTGAGGCCGGCGGGGGGGCTGGAGGTAGGGGGAAGCGGAGGCGGCAGTCGGAGGCGGCGGAGGAGGAGTCCGGGAGGGGGAGCTGCAGGGTTAGCTGCGGTGGCCTCCGCTCACGGACCAGTGCCATTAGAAGCTCTAGGGTTAGGGTTTGCTTCTTCGATTCGCCCTTCGGATCAGGGGATTACGATTTCTGAACGGCAAAGGTGTGGTTTTTATATACACGAGAGTGGGAGGGATGATGAGTGTGGTGACGGTAACCGGTGCTGATAACGGAGTGAGTGAGCCAAGGGAGTTGGGGGTCTTGGACTCTTAACGACCGTTGCGTGAGCGTGGTAACCGGTAAGAGAGAAGGGGTGGTGAGCGTACGCTAGAACACGTGGTGGGGTTTTGGATCGCGACGGCGGCGGCGCTGGGGTAGGGGGGAAGCACGGTAGAAAGGTCGGGAGGAAGGTGGGGACCGCGTCGGGAGATATGATATCTGGCCTTTCTGTGGCCTTGCTAATGTCCTAATATAGTGACCTTGAAATGTGACCTGGTGACGTGCCGCCTCCGTGCTGCTTTGAATGTGACGGGGTCTGTGGTTTTGTCGTGGCGATGGTCCCTTGTGGATAGTGGGGAAATAGATCACGTTAAGGATTAAGACTAGATTAAGGAGGGTTTAGGCTCATTAAAAATGATCGTTAAACGTTTATTTTTTAATGGGGGGGGGGTTTAGTGAGCCCTCGTGACAAAAGAGATCGGTTATGCTAAAGGACTTTAAAATGCTCGGGATGAAAATATCTACCACAACATTTTATCTTTTTTTTGCAATGCCACCGAATTAGCGAACAATCAACCACTGAGCCAAAGCCGGTCACTGCTCATCGGCATCAGAGTTATTCGCCACAGTCAAATCGAACCTAAACATAAACCTAACCCTAAACCCAAGATCTATGGGCCATTGGATAAACCCTATACCTAGGATCTAAACCGAAACTCATCCGAATTCAGCACCTTCTCGTCTCCATCGAGCGACGACAGCGAACAATTGCTACTTGAGGTCGTGCTCGTGCACGCCACCACATCTGTTGCTTGCGTTCATCTTTGTCATTTGGTCGTGCTCAAGAGAGAGGGAAGAATGACTGAATGAGTGCAGTGAGGGTATTGTTGGATTTCTATAAAAGATTAGGGACCTTATGTTAATCGGATATTTTGCGGGTCCTTTTTGTACCAATGATCTGTTGCTGGAGACGTATCACACATTAACCCTTTTTTAAGAGACAGGTTGGGGTTGTTAAGTTTGTTGATAACTTCTTATTGTGCAAATTTAGATAAATTGTTTCTTAAAGAATTTTGTAAGAGTACAGTGATGCCATCATGAATTGGGGTGGCAATGGAACCCTAAAACCCAATATGGATCTTACCCAAAACTGGCATGGATCCTCTTATACCCGAATAGGTATGGGTCAAGTATGGACTTTGTCGTACTCAAATGGATATGGATATAAGTGAGGGTAAAGTCCAATTCGAGCCCGACTCACTACTACCCCTAATCAAGAGTAAGGTGGAGATGCATCCAGCTGAGTATTCACATGTGAAAAGTGCTTGCCGTAGACAGGCCTCACTCTCATTGTTCCATTTCAAAGGCTTTGAGTCATTTTTCCATCATGAATAATGCAAAATAACATATATATACCCTTAAAACGGATATATGAGTGAGAGAGAGATCATCCTTCTACTTTTTAAGTAGAGGTTTTTCCCAGAATGGCGCCCAACTCTGTCGTATTGTTGGAAATAGATCCAGTTGCTTTTTGCATTATTTTACTGACCATTTTTTATGTTGGACTAAAGTACCCCCGAGGTTTATAAAGGGCTTCACTCTCAATTTCAAAGGGATTTGACTCTGCTTCATTGATGATATATCTTTCCTTTCTATCGTTGACGTTCTAGGAAGAGGCACGTGGTGCATCCCATTTCAATGGCCACGATTGCGCCATGGGATTAATCCAAGAGGGATGCCAGTATCATGATCGACTGCAGCCAACCACCGGCCGTCGTCGTCCGCCCGCTACCGTTGACCACCAGCAAGCACCTCCCGCCGCCGACGCCACCCTGTCGGCCACCACCCGTCTTCGTCGGCGGCGGCCACCACCCTTACTGACCACCGGTTGCCCGTCGCCGCCGCCCCGTCGGCCACAATGATGGGCGTCGGCGGGCAACCGGTGATCGGTGGGGGTGGTGGCCAACGATGATGGCCCGATCGTCCATTGCATACAGTCCCGACCGATGAATTACGCTCAATTTCACCACCATACAAATGGACGAGTGTGATTGCCCGATCGGTGCACAGCCATTTGGTGAAAATTAAAAAGTCGGATGAATAGTATTGCTATAAACAGTTAATTCCTAGCCCAAGCCAATCTAACCCAATCGAACCATAACCCTAGGTATAGAACCCTTAGCCACCATTGTCGTCGCCGTACCACCTAGAATTTTTTAGGAGAGTTGGTGAATAGTGCCCGAGAAGAGATCAATTCTAGTTAAAGGACAAACGAATGTTGTGGACGGAAATATCCTCCACATCAATTTAAATTTTGACTTCGAATGTCATTGGTTTCTCTAATACTAATCGAACCTTTGCCGTCAGAGTTGCTCACCACGGTCGAACCGAACGTAAAAATCTAGCCCTAAACCTAAGATCTATAGGCCATGGGATGAACCTTAGACCCTAATCGAATCCATCCATCCTCCGTTCCTTTTCGTCTCCAGCTAGCAGCTGAAACTTGAGGTCGCACCCACTGCAGCCGCCACCTCTGTTGCTCAAGTCCGCCTCCTTCGCCGCCACTAGTGGTCGCCATCTTTGTTGCTCTTAGAGACTTAACGCTAACGAGGATATATCGTTGTCCTGTTCGTTAATCATTTATAATTTCTTATGTCGGGGATTAGTCTTTAATTAACCTAATTTTTCATATTCTATATAATCATTTAGTAAAAAAAAATTATTTGTCGGATAGTGGCATGGGATTGCGTGGGTCATGAGGAAGGGATAACCTTTTCAATTGACGCTCGTGCTTTAATCTCACTCTTTTGTTTTTTCTATTAGAATTTGGATCTGCACCTATATCCTATCCAGCCATACCCGTTTCCATATTTTGCAGTACATAATCGGCCACGTCAGTATGGAAAAAAAAATTAAATCCCAAAGAAAAGTAACGGGAAAAAGGCCAAAAAGATGCCACGGATGCAAAGAGGCACGTGCTGGAAATGGCGGGAAAGGGGGCGCATCTTTCCCCGCCGTTGCTCGGTAGCTTCCTCGACCCACACGTGCCATTCGGTGATATACGAATACGACCACCTCTGGCTCCATTTGACTTTCATGTATCTATCTCACTCTCAGGTAGCCAGTCAAAGGGGTCAGCTTACCGTTCCGGTGACCTGAGCCAAGCTCAGGTAAGGGGGGCTTCGCCACCCATAGTCTATTTGGTGGGACCCTAAACATTCATGGCAAGTGGGGTATTAGACATGTGGCACCAACCACACCTTGCAGTATAATAAGGCATGAGGGCAAACTAATGGTGATGACCAACCTCTTGGCCTTCGTTTGACATCAACTACATTCAAGGTAGAGATGGCGACATTCAAGGTAGAGATGGCGACGATGTGGTTTCGATGCGATTTCGGACAAAACCCGCAACACTGAACCGCCATATCAAAATCGTACAATATCATGACGGTTTTATATTTTTGCAAATCAAAACCGTACCATACGGTGCGGTTTATCGTGGTTTTCGATTTTAAACCACACTGTTACCATCCCTAATTGAAGGATGGAGGACTACGTGGCCCTGCTTCCCTCATCTCAACACAATTTGTTTGAAGGAATGGGTTGCGCCAAAATCCAATTTTTCTAGTGGTGATTAGTCTCAAATCTATCGTGAGGTCTTAATTTAAACTAAGAGATACTATTAGTTACGATATTGCTTAAAGTTCCTCCCTAAGGATATATTTGTACAAGAAGTCTCGAATTGTTGGAAGAGTATACATTCGTCTCTAGAAAGAGTATCCATTCGTTATTAACAAGAGTATCTATTCGTCGGGTGACACTGTGCATGTAGCGGTTGTGGTTTCACCGTAGCAAAGAGTATTCATTCGGCTAATCGATACTCTTACCAAACCAAATTGATATTCTTGCTACGGTAAAAGCATTGTAGCAACTACAGTGAAATAACTGTAGCAATGGTCAATTCGCTAAATTGATACTCTTACCAAATTGAATTGATACTCTTGCTACAATGATTTCACTGAAGTGGCTACAATGAAATCATTGTAGCAACCGCTACATGCACTGTGTCAACCGACGAATGTGCACTCTTGTTGATAATGAATGAATACTCTTTTTCTTGAGACAAATGTATACTCTTCCTATAGTTAGGGACTTGGTGCAGCATGTCCTGTTTGAGGAGAGACTTGGTGCAATATTAAAACATGACATGTCCTTTAGCTAATACAACATCTGCTAAAAGGACTTAAGGCTAAGTCTCCAATTTTTCTATGGACAAAACTCTTTGGCCTCCTCGTCATATCGGACATGAGGGAGGTGGCGTGCAGCTGATTGGATGGTAGCGGGTCCCGACCCATGAATGGAGAGCAATGCTATTCAACCTCTCGCTTTGTCCTCCTAGACCGAGCCATCCTGGTGTGGCATCTGAACACAATGGACCCTTTGCCTCCCAGTCGTGGCTGAGTGCGATTCACAAGTCAAGGATGAATTGCATTTTCATGATTGAATGAATGGCAGGGCATGTGGGGGTAGTTTTTAGGTAGTCTATGCCCACAACCAAGGTCGTCTCCTCACTTGGAGTTGGAGACTCGGGAAGACACTCACTCCTCCTTACTCGCTCAGGCTAATGGGTCGAGACGATGGCAACGTGTCGAGGGATTTGATTATGTGGAGTTCGAGCACTCGACACTCTCTTCGCCAAGCTGTGTGATCGAGAGAGATAAAAATGCCAAGATCAACTCACAAGCACGTGCTACGGGGGACATACAAGCTAGAAACCTACCTTCATTTCGACTCCGGACAACCTACAACAAACGGTTGGTAAACCTTCATCACATCATTCCCCCTTCTCTCTATTGAGAACATCGGACTCCATCATTTGGCGTGCATCATCTTTTGGAAAATTCACAGTTAGATCATTCTACAGCCTTCGATCTCAATGACAACTCCCCTAGTTGTCCAACCTCTAAACACCTTTGGAAGTCCAGAACACCGTTGAAGGTGAGTCTTTATTTGTTTGGCGATCAAGGACAAAAATCTTATGAAGATGAATCTCAAAAAACAGAATCATCCAGACATTTATGAGATTTCTTGCCCTTTATGCACTGAGGCAGATGAAGACTCTAATCATCCTCTACTTCATTGTCCTTTAGCGAGATAGTTTAGATTTTCTTCAATAGGAGGTTTGATGTTTCTCACCACCCCTCGAACCTCTATGGTCCACTTGGAGAAAACGCAGGGTTCCCATAAGTTTAAGAAAAACATGGGACATCTTCGCGATATACATATGGTGGAATCTATGGTTGGAAAGGAATCGAAGAGTGTTAAAGAAGAAGTTTAGCCCAACCTCAAAGATCATCAGGCGCACCGCCAAGACAGTGAGGTTGTGGACTTTAGCCATCTTTGAGAACCCGAAGGAAACAATAGAGTTTTTTCTCTAATGTCCTAGAGTCGTGGATATTTGCTCCTTTTTTCTTTTCTATCTTGTAATCTTTATTTTTACTCAATAAAATAGGTAGGCGTCCATGCCAAACCCCCCATCCGCACAAGAGGAATTTCTCAAAAAAAAGAAAAAAGAAAAAAGAAAAAACCAGTCTCAGAATCACGTAGACCTCAAGATGAAGTGAAGTCTCACCCAATGTTGAGGAATTCAGATCTCCTCTAGTCGGTGGGCCAGATGTGCACGGTGGAAAGCAATCGGAAAGTGAATCATACTCCAGCCACTATATGCGGCTATGTTGCGCGCCCAGCCACCGACTGGAGGAGATTTGAACTCAATGTTGAGGCTTAAGCTGAGTGGGAAGATAGGTGACATAATGCTTCACATATTGACTAGCCTCATGAATCCTTAAGCTTGGCCCAATCCTTAATCTTGATCCGTAATCAACACTTGCCGATGAGAACTTTTAAAAAATAATACAAAAAATAGAAATCGGTATTTGGATTACCGGTTTCAAAGCCCCCCCCCCCCCCCCCCCTCCCCGTCTTTCTTACCTTACCTCATTGTAAGAGACCAAGTGTAGGGGTTTTAAAAAGTATACTATATGAAACTGGTATATGGAATACCACTTTTAAAGTAAAAACCTTTGTTGCTTACTCTTTGTTTGGTTGCTATACAAATGATATGCGTAC
Organism: Chamaelirium japonicum; assembly: GCA_947650365.1. Classification (NCBI taxonomy): domain Eukaryota; kingdom Viridiplantae; phylum Streptophyta; class Magnoliopsida; order Liliales; family Melanthiaceae; genus Chamaelirium; species Chamaelirium japonicum. Next base: position 122,092,412 of record OX393549.1, on the reverse strand, counting down.
TTTTGTTTACACATGTGATATGTACGTGCAATTAAAGTTTTGTGTATATATGTGTGTTGGGATGGTCATGCCTCACATGGTTTAGTCCCACATCGATAATAAGAGTGAGGATCATTGTCTTTATATACCCGATCACTCCCCTCCTCAATAAGTACCTTTGGGGAAAAACACAGGTCAGCACATGGTATCAAAGCTAGGACCCGCTCCGGGTGTTCAGCCTGATTGAGCCCTTGTCACGCGTGTCCTGTGTGAGGGGGGGTTGTTGAGATCGATGGTCATGCCTCACACAGTTTTGTCCCACATCGGTAATGTAAGTGGGGATCCTTATCATTATATACTTGATTATTCCCCTCCTTGATAGATACCTTTTGAGGAGAAACTTGGGTCATCAATGTGAAACTTCATTTGCATAGTTTAATGTGTAAAAATTGTATAAATTGAAAAAGTGTGCATCTGTTTACACACGTCACACCCCAATTAACCAAACAATCCTAAACTGTTTGCACTTGTGTTAAAAACACAGCAACCAAACAAGCCCTAATCTCATTACAAAAAACCAAGTTATAATGGGCTCGATATTTCAAATATCGTTTTAAAATTGGTATCTGAAATACCGATTTTTTTAAAAAAAACTCATCGGTTATTGTTGCTTGCTATATATTATTATTTTGATTGACCAGCCAGACATATAGAGGATAGGGCATTAGAGCACAAGCTCAAAGAAGTCCAGAGATCAAAATGGGAGAATGCAACATAAAAACGGCTATTTTTATTAAATTTTGTAAGAACATGACATCAACAACCAAGGTTCACACAAGCAAACAAAACAACGACCTGAGAAAAAGTTCGCTCCACGGTATCTGTACCGGGAGTAGAACTGGGAATCTCTTCAACAAGGGATAGAGAGAGGAAGTACCATTCGGACAAGAGTCTGTTGGTTTATTTTTTGTTGTTGATTGTGTTAGTATTGGGGTTATAATGAACCCGATATTTCAAATACCGGTTTTTACGTTGATACGATACAAAAACTTATAGCTGATGTGACATGGTGCTTTTCGGCGCTGCTATCCATGTGACTGTTAGATGACTACTTTATAATTTATTTTCGGCAAATGATCATTAAAATAATAAATTTATAATATACTATTTAAAAAAAAACCATTATTTTAAGATTAAATAAATTTTTTTTTTAAAAGTAAATATTTAACACACCAAATGTATTATTTCTGGTAAAAACATGAACAAATCATTGATACAACCCATAAACATGAGCAATGCTCATTTGTAAAAAAGAGATTTTCTTTTTTTTATTAATAAAATACAATAATACGGTATGAAATCAGAGAAACAAGCGATGAACGCAGACGGAGGCACCCACGACAATAATCACAAATAAGCTCCTGGAGTGGTGAAGGAAGGCCACCGGAAAAGGAGGCACCCATATCCACATAGACCAGTAGAATTGGTCAGCCAATCCGCAACATGATTGGTATCAAGAAAGATGTGAGAGACCCGCTTGCAAGAGAATCAGTGCAGGAGCCGACGACAATCCTGAGTGAGAGGGTCACTTATGTTTGAAGAAGTAAACCAGACACTAGCCGGACTTTGGCTACACTTTGCTGCCCCTAGTATATCCTTTTGTTTTTAGGGTTATTTTGACTTTGCTCCCAAATTTTACCTTGAATTAGACTTTACCCCCCATATTTTAATCAACAATTTTTTTAAAAACGGATAGAAAAATAATTTATTTAGAAAGAACGGACTCAAAACTTTGAATTTAATAGCAACAAACTTATACGGCAGTTCAATTGCTGTATAGTCAGTTTAACTGATGTGTCCCCCGATATACAGCAGTTTGACTGCCATATAATCTTATACGGTCTTATAAAGACCAACGACTAGTTATACGGCAGTCTGACTGTCATATAAAGACCCCAACGGTTAGTCTTGACTTTATACGGTAATCAGATTACTGTGTAAAGTCTAATGGGTAGTTTTGCGGGAAGTAAATATTTTTTTTCTTCTATACGGCAGTTGAATTGCCGTATAAGTCCGTTGATGCAAAATTAAAAGTTTTGATCTGCTCCTTCCAAATAAACTATTTTTTAATCCATTTTTAGATAATTGCTGTATTTTAATTAATTAGACTTTACCCCCCAAAACTAATTGTTCTGTCAGCTCACCCCCCAAAACTTTATTTTTTTTTCCATCAGCTCACCCTTTCTCTTAGATGGTGAGCTAACTGGAACAGTTAATTTTGCGGGGTAAAGTCTAATTAATAAAATTATGTGGGGTAAACTCTAATTCAAGGCAAAATTTGGGGGGCAAGTCAAAATAACCTTTTTTTTAGGAAAGTTTTATTCATACGCCAAAAATCTGTAATTAGCCCCCATTTCCAACAAACTTGAACACCCCACGATTTCTTTGATCATACCCTATTTCTATCCCAAAAATACCCTTTCTAATTGCAGTCAATGCTCCCTTATTCGAAACATTTTGTTTTAAGTTTAGTTGAATGTTGAGGTATAAGATAAATGTATAAATGGTATTTAAAAATTATGAGTATGTTACTGTGAAACGGATGGGAGCGGGGGCTAGTTACATATTTTTGGGGTATGAATAAAATTTCCCTTTTTTTAATAGACGACGTGGCGTACAACAATTGGGCCGTAAGGGTAGCCAAAATACTCTCTTTCGTCAAAAATATCTAAAAATAGCTCGCCGGAGGAGGAGAGAATGCTTCGGGTGTCGGAGGACGGGAGGCGGGGAAGCAAGGGCTACGTCGAGAGTTACAGGCAGCTCGGCGGATCTCTTCTCGAGCTCCAACATGCCGCGGATCGAATCTTCGACACCATCTCCAAGAGGGTACTTCAAATCCACCCCCCCCCCCCCCCCCCCCCCCCCCGCCTCTGTGTTTTTTTTTTCCTCAGCTCAATCTCTTCTTTCAGACTGCAGAGGAGCGGGATAAGCTGACGGAGATCTCTCAGAGGATCCGAATCGCAAAAGTAAGCAAGACCCACCTGCCTTCTGCTTCTCACAAGTAATGGGTACACTCGATTTTGATCAATGATACCTCTCTTCACCCCCCCTTGGATTTGATCAGTCGCCCATTCGTTCTGGTGGGTTTGTTCTTATTGTTTTTTGCGATCCTTCGTGTCGATTTCTTGAATCCAATTGTCGCCGTTTCTATCGCCTTTCGACCAAATTGGTCGACTGGTTTCATCGGAATTCGTTGCTCTGGGAATGATCGGAGTTAATCCACAAAGGAATGGCCTTTTATTTGTTGTTCATGTAAGAGTTAACCCACAAGAAATTAGTGGTTTTATTTCATTAAGGGGGTGCTAGTCAATTGGGATTTTAAAATCATTATTCAGGAGTTCGTGGACTTGCGGTCTTTGAGAGTCCGCGAACTTTTTTTAAAGAGTCTTTGGGTTTTTTTAAAGAGACTTTTTTAAGAAGTCCACGATCTCATAAATCCCTTTTTTAGGAGGTCATGTGGGATTTTTGTTGTGGACTTGGACATAAAATCCCATCTGACTAACATATTTGAAGAACAATTTTGATGAATTTTGAAGGCCTAATACGAAAAGTATTAATACGTTCATTAAAAAAATATAAAAGAACAATGAATCAAAATTAAGCTCGATTTAGTCAACATTCCCTCTGCTATCCAATATTGCCTCACCACGTTCGATAAATAGTTTGGCCAATTTTTACATAAGTCAAATGGTAAAAAAAAATTCATATCAAAGATTTTAGTAATTTTAAATATAGAAATTGATAATTTTTTCATAAATAAGATCATATTTCAAACAAGATTACCAATTGTCTCATGCCAACAGACTTTAGCATACCATCAACCAAGGAAGTCATTTCCACAAATAACATACAAATTGGAAGTAACATACTAATTAAAATAATGAGTCCAATATATGATTGAGGAGACAGGCGTCACGGCGGAGCCGGATAAGAGTCGCGATCGGTGCCGGAAGGGCGTTACGATCAGAGCCGGACGAGCGTCGTAATCGAAACCGGACGGATCCAGAGGGCGTCTCTCTCTTTCTCTCTCTCTCTCTACTGTATTTTGTTCCGACAGGGGGGGCGGAGGGAGAGGGCAGCAGGGAGGGGTAGGGTATACCCAAAGAAAAGGAAGGAGGGAAATAGAAAGATACATGGAAGAGGAGAATGAGGTTTGCTGGGGATCCGAAGTTAGCTTCCACGATCACGAGCACGGGCGCTAGCGTTCCGGGAGATGCCGATGATACCTTTCAAAGAGAAAGTCTCACGTAGTGGATTTAAAATTCCACCTTTGAGGTGGAACTTTTGATGAGCAAAAAGTATATATACTAGGGTTTGTAAATCCCTTTTGTTATGAAGTCATGGACTTGTACCATGATTATTGACTAACGCCTAACTTAGAAGTACAAGGTCATATAAAATATTGACTAACGCCTGGATCAGGAGTTCACGTTGTGGACTCCGCAACCATTAGCGCTTAAATCTACAATACCACAAAGAAGTTCAGAACCACTACTGATGTAATCCTAAATACAAGGAACTCTTCACCAAATCCTAATTGACTAACACCCCCTAAATATGCTTTTATCATGCTTGGTACTAGTAATGCCCGTGCCTGTCGGCACTCGGATGGCCGCCTTCACCGGCCAAACACTTTCGGCGAGGACGTCCTCATTTGGCAAGGTGTCAAAATTCGTTTGGTGACAGCCAAATTCAGCGAGAGCGCCCACATTAGATAGCAAGAACCATGTGCCCGAGAGCACGCAAAAAATTTCGAGGGCGACACGATATATTTCAAGGCCGGTGATAATAATTTGAGGTTGTGAACAATAATTAGTAAGCAACAATATTTTGAGGGTGTCCTTTTTAAAGAGATACAGTTTTTTTGTTTTTTTAGAGAGAGAGAGAGGGGGTTATCAGGATATTCAGGACTATTGTTTTTCTAGAGAGAGTGGGAGAGGCGTGTGAATTCAAATTTGAAGGGGGAGAAGTTTGAATTCAAATTTGGGCGAGAGGGGGGATGAATCTAAGCCCTTGACATGTTTATCCCTCCCTCAAATTGAATATGGGCCACCACTTATCTTTCCAAACTATCCCTCATTCTTCCCATGTTATAGTAGATTATATTGTGGATCAGGGATCAATTGTGTTGCAACTTTGGGCGCGCCGATACAATTTTGTTCCATCATATCCTATGATACATGGTATTGTGAGTCGCTATTGATTAACACGGAAGCATCCTAAGCTTCGGATACATAACAACATCGATCGTATCTTTTTTAATTCTTTTAGTTACACAAGCACCCTATCCTCCCCGAATCATTTCTGACATTAATTTATGGAAAATTAAGCCAAGGGGACTTGTTTTGCGTTGGAAACAACGTCAAAATAATGATAAACTTCATTATCGTTATTGTTGGTTTTTTGCTCTATGGTTGCATGAGCTTAAATTGTGCAACCAACAAGGTAGGGCTACATACCCTCTAACTGGCCTTTTAGGTTTCTTCACTTGCACCCTCTCGTGCCAAGTTGCATTGGTCATGTTTTCAACACCAATCGTAGATGGTTGACCCCATGTGACATTCAATTACGAACTTCTTGCCATTCTTCCTTATACTCGACCCCATCTAGACAGGATAAGGACTTGAATGATGATGATGATCAGGATGGGCCGACTCCTCCCAAACCCGATCCGTTGCTATCCCTAGAGAGAGAGAGAGAGAGAGAGAGAGAGAGAGAGAGAGAGAGAGAGAGAGAGAGAGAGAGAGAGAGAGTTGAGTTGTAGGCGAAGACGACCATGCTCAACAGGTTTATTTATTTATTTTTTTTCTCCTCTTCTTCTTCTCCTCCTCTTCCCCTTTCTCCTCTTCTCCTCCTCCTCCCCTTTTTCAAATTTTTCATCGAAATCACGAGATCAGGGGGAGTCTTCAGTACGACTCGAAACCAATCCGAAATGGATTGGTTTTGGTTGAAACTATAAACCTTGATATATATATATATATATATATATATATATATATATATATATATATATATATATATATATATATATATATATATATATATATGAAAATGATTTCCTAGAAATTTACGTAGGGGAGGGATACACTTACTTATGTCACGCTTACTGATAAAATTACATATGGTCTTTCACCTATATAGAAGTTTTACAATTTACTACTTTTTGTGGAGGATTATCACCTAACCATAGATAGCACATCCACTAAAAATCATCACATTCTAAAAATACTAGGGCCATCAAATTTTAAAAGCTTTATCGACCGGCCATTTTAATCGTTAATTTGACTATCATATTTGATACACCTAGATTTTAACGAATTCGTTGATTTTTGGTGAGGATGATCACCTTGACATAGATAGCACATCCACCAAAAATTCACAAATTCTAAAACTTCTATGTAGGTAAAAGACCATATGTAATTATATGAGTAAGCGTAACATAAATCGACGTATCCCATATATATATATATATATATATATATATATATATATATATATATATATATATATATATATATATATATATATATGGGTCATGATTTTTTTGACCCATATTTGACCCATCATCCTAATCATTGGATTCGGGTTTCAAAATGTGCTGATTTTTTGTAGAGGTGCTATGATTGCTATCTATGGTATGTTGATCACCCTCACAAAAAATCAGCACATTTTGAAAGCCGAATCCAACGATTATGATAATGGGTCAAAATTTCATTGGTCATCTGCTCCCGACCCTATATGGGCCAGGATCGACTGACCTATATTTTTTGACCCATCATCCTAATCGTTGGATTCGGGTTTCAAAATGTGATTATTTTTGTAGAGGTGCTATCTATGGTGTGTTGATCATCCTCACAAAAAATCAGCACATTCTAAAAATTCTAGATGCATCAAATGTGTTCTTCAAATCAACGGTTGAAATTGACGGTCGAAAAAGTTTATAACATTTGATGGCCCTAGAGGTTTTTGAATCTACTAAAATTTTGAGGGTATGCTATTTATGGTATGTTGATCACCCTCACAAAAAATCAGCATATTTTGAAACCTGAATCCAACGATTAGGATGATGGGTCAAAATTTCATGAGTCATCCGATCCTGACCCTATATATATATATATATATATATATATATATATATATATATATATATATATATAGGGGCATGCTATAATGCGGTACGTGCGGCATCGCACCGCAACCGTCTGATGCATGCGGTGCGGTGCGGTGCCGCACTTACCGCATGCTGCATTATAGTATTTCTCTCTCTCTCTCTCTCTCTCTATATATATATATATATATATATATATATATATATATATATATATATATATATGTCCAACCTTTGAAGTCATGCTTCTCTTCTTATTATGTAGGCTAAGATTGATACTATATCTCGTTCAAAGCAAGCGCTTATCATCAGTTCACCATCAAACTATCCAGCAAGCTCTGTTAGTGAGGACTTTCGCCCTTTATTTCCATATAAGGAGGAACAAACTGATGCAAGATTTCCAGTAACGAAGTTGTTAGTGAATGGAGGGTTAAATAGAGTATGTATCATTAGGCCTGCAGCTTTGATTTTCTAGTTGAAGTTCCCATTTCAGGTTGCATTACTCAGATGATTGCTTCAACAGGAATTTGAAAGGGATGGCACACTTGAGCTTTATCAATTCTTTTCAGAAGAGATTACTGGACGCCCATCTAAGGAGACCTATTCAAAGGTACATAATAGAAAATTATGTTCTAATGGCCTATATTTTGCGTCTTATCTTGGTACTATGCAGCGTTAATTTCTGCTTTTCACTAATATATTTCTGTTATCTTATTGGCATGTTTTCTATCATGGCATTAAAGTAAAATATCACTTCAATCTAGTGTCCTTTGCGACCAGTTGATAACCTCCGTAGAACCATATCTTCAGGTTGCTCTTGGATGATTTATTTCATCGTTAACTACTAAGAATCCAACACCAGCTAAATTTCTTTTTTGCGACTCAACGTAATGTGCTCCAAATTGTTGACATTTTTTTAATTATGAGTCATAATACCCTGATTTTGGTTTGGTTCATGTGGGACTTAAATACTTCTAACTAGACTTGCAATTTGATTGATTAAGTACAAAAAAATTATGTTTCCCTTCTCGGAAATCTCTGGAAGAGGTAGTTCTGTAGTGATTGGTTCAGGACCTTATTGAACAGGTTGAAGCAGGTGCAGGGCTTCCTTAATGGTATTCAGTACATGAATCTTGAAAGTAGAATGTTTCACTCGATAGATATTCCTGATATGATTAATTGTAGATAGCTTTAAATTAGTTTTATGTAAAATAGGAAGATGAAATGGAGATTTATGCAGTTATTCGCCTTGGAAATGGCAGCAAGTCTCAGCAATGTGATCTGATAAATTGTTTGAAGCATTGATTTCTCTCCCTTCCACAAACACCATTACAGTCATGACATCCACCTTTTCAAATGCAGGCTGGATTTCCTTAATTCCCCAAAGGAGGATTTATAGTAGTGGCCAGCAGTTTTGGTCCATTTGGATTATTGAAGTGTGTGCATGGTTGATTTTTTGATCAAATCTTAGCGAGAAATTCAATTAGAACCTAATATGGTGGCCTTCAATAAAGTTTTTTCTGCATTGGATTGATTTTTCTGCATCATATTTGAGCCAGCAATTTATTACATTATCTTAATCCCTCATTAGAAGCACAAAAGATGATGACACAATCAGAGGGATATGGTCCCCAACCTCCCTGGTGTACTGTTCTAGGCTTCCAGTGCTCTTTGAGTGGCCAAGTAGACAAAGTCTAGCTTCTGTTTCTGTTTTAGAGAGAGAGAGAGAGAGAGAGAGAGAGAGAGAGAGAGAGAGAGAGAGAGAGAGAGAGAGAGAGAGATCCTCTTAGATTATGCATGAGGAAAGTTCAGGCCATTCATAGACAGTCAAGGCTAATCTCCTTAGCATCATATCAGTAGAATCCACTGTGCTCTAAGGTGTGCCATCTCATGACTATGATCCTAACTGTAACCCAAAAGGGAAAAAGAAGTGATCTGCTCTAAACATGAAGAAATGGGGATACTTATTAATCATCTAGGAGGCTGATTTAGTCATTTTCCATGTTCTGGTGATAGCTTTTAATATAACTTGATGCCCTAAGGAGATTTGGGTTCACATTTCTGTCATTTCTTAACGTACCAACATCAACTTGTAGTGAGAATCATGAAATCTGGATGAATCTACTGGATTTTTCAATAGATCGACTTGGTCTGGATCCAACCTCAGATGGTTACTCTATCTAAATCTAAGGTGAAACAACAAAACTAAGATCGAGTCTTTTTTTTTTGGCCTAGTATGCCATTGCTGAAGCCACCAAGTTTGCCACTGAAGTTGAAGGCCAATTCCATTGATAAGGCAAGGGACTCTCCTTTGAGGCAATTTCAGAATATATCGACAACAAGAGGCACAAAATGACTATGTCCATGTGTTTATATGCAATGTATATCTTATATGTGTATAGATGTTTATGAAGTGCTATAACTATGCACTGCCTTCGACTTTGTCATACCATAACATAGCCATCAAGCCATGTCCCATCTACTTGAGGTCGGCTTTATGAATCCTTCTTCGACATTCATTTCTATTAGGGCAATACCTGTTGTCAATAAAAGTTTTTCCATGTCTTTTCAACAACTTCTATCAATGTTATTCTAGGTTTTCCCCTCCTTTGACCTTCCACGCTAATCTGGGATTCTCTCCTTATTGGTGCCGCCTCTGTTCTACATTGTACATGCCCAAACCATCTTAACTGTTCTCCGTTATCTTGTCCTCTGTTGGTGCCATTGCAACACTTTCTCTAATGCACCATTGCTCACTCTTTCCCCCTAGGTTTTCCTCATATCCAACTTAGCATCCTCATCTCTGTTATGCTCATCTTTTGAGCTTGAACTCTCTTTAAGGGCCAACATTTTGAACCATATAGCATTACAATTCTTATTGTTGTCTTATAAAATTTACCCTCAAGTCTTAAAGTCATCCGGAGGTCCCTCTCCACTTCATCCAACTATCTCTGATCCTATTGGATATATCATCTATCTCTACGTTCTTCTATATGGCAGACCCAACATACCGGAAACAACCACATTGTTGTACTTCTTGGCCAATTGTGAAATGGACTTCATTATCATTATTATTTGCTTTAAAAGTTCACTCATTTGTGAAATGTCCTTCGACTATGTCACCCGCTCCCTAATGCTTCAACCCTATCTTATATGATGTTTTTGTTTACCATTGTTTTGTCAAAATCAGTCTTAGTTCAGTTATTTTTTTCATCTCAAAATTTACTCATTATATCATACATTTCATAAAAAATAAATGACTAGATTTATATTACTTCAGTAAAAATAGCATTGTCTCATACAGGTGCTTCTTAGGCACACTTGTATCCTAAGTTTGTGAGTGCTGCGATCAAGTTCCATGTTTTGGGTTTTGAAATTAGACCGGTGACTTGGAGTTCTTTAACAATGTAAATGCGAGGAACAGTTGGATTTCTAAAAGGAAATCTTTCATGTTCAGAGAGATGTGACTGCTGATGCCCTAGATAAATGGGTTGAAGGTTATTTATGCACTGCAGTGAGATATTGACTGGATTAACCATTGACCAAATCTTATATATTTGGTTCTAATTGTATGATGGTGTAGGTATTTGATAATGTTAGGTTGATTTATATTATTAATATTTTGAATTATTGGGACAACTGTAATGCTTTTGTCGGGAGACCCCATTTGACTTCAATGTTGACTGCTTGTTTCCTATTCCCATCTGATGTGGAACAGTGTGTGTTGAAAGGGATTTCAAAATTCGTTGAGCAGCGACAGGGTCGCCAGTTTGCTCCGAGCCAAAACGGGAAATTAATTTAAACAAGCAAAGTGGCTAATTGTTTTAGCAAAGCCGAACAGGCACACAAACAGTATTCCAACCCTTAAATAGTTAAATAACATATGCCTGGTTATTAGCAATGTTCCACGTGCAATATCAGGATTAGTAGCAAACAGGGTCAAACAGAAGCACACATCTCGCAGTTTAAGAGGGAAACAACAGCTTATAGATAAAATCTAGGAGATTCGATTACCGGGGCTACCCTCGAATATTGACCGGGGGAAAAGAAAACTCACCTACTGAGGGTTGTGGGGAACCTCAGGGATCTCAGCTGGTGGCGGGGCCGATGTCGATGCGGGATCCTCGGTTTTGGCCGGAGCTTGGGCGAGAGCGCGGAGTGCCAACACGTTGGGGTGTACGGGCGCACCGGGGTGCCACCGTTGATGGTTCTCCGAGATCCCCAGCCGAGCCTCTGCGTCCTTAGCGACGAGGTAGGTGATGCGCTCCACGTACTCCTTCACGTTCTTGCCGGCGCTGAACTGGAAGTCGAGGAATGGGGACCGGATATCGAGGAATCCGTCGTCGTCGTCGATCAGGCCATGATCAACATCTGGATCGGCCATGCCGTACGCCGAGGTGAAGGCCTGCTGGGGTAGGGAGGTGGGGCTCGGGTTGGGTAGCGGGGAAGGAGAGGGGATCGGTCGGATCGGGTGGTGGTTAGCGGCGGGACGTGGGCAAGAGGGGTCTGGTCGGGCGGCACGGGGAGGGGGTTCGGTTGGGTCTCGGGGAGAAGAAGGGAGGGGGTGGGGAACCGGGCGGCAAGGGGGAGGGGGTCCGGTTGGCTGCAGGGAAAGGGGAGGGGAGGGGATGGGGGTTTGGGCCGGTCGGGTGGGAGAGGAGGGAGGGCTCGAGGTGGTCGGCGGCACGGGGAGGTGGGCCGGGGTCGGGGCTGGCACGGGAGGGGTCGGCCGGCCGGGTGGAAGAGGAGGGAGGGGATCGGGGTGGGAGGGTAGCACGGGTGGGGTCGGGCCGGTCGGGTGGGAGATGAGGGAGGGGATCGGGAATGGCTCGTAGGAGAGAGAGGGAGAGAGAGAGAATGGCTGGTGGGCTATGGGAAGGAAAGGGATTAGGGCTAGGGTTTTACACACTAGTCTGAACCTAGGGTTTCACACGCCTAGGGTTTGGGTTTGGGCTTCACACACCTCACCCTGGTTTCTCTCAACACGCATGTGGAGGAAAACAAAAATTTTATTATTCATTGCATACTGAAAGAACAGATGACAGGCCTATAAATAGGCTTACAACGACAGATAAAACAACCCACTAATCAAGGTGGGACTAAAAGTACACAAGCAAAATAACAATCCACTAAGCACGGACTTGACCCAACCGAAAACAAATCAGCAAACATGACTAGAACCACATGCTCAGATGTCGCCTACTGCGCTGGTATACTCGCCAGGGCCGAGGCTCGATGTCCCCATCATTCTCCCCAGGTGGGAGAGAGCTCGACCCCGTCGAGTGAGGATCTGCAAAACTCTCGTACTGTTCCAAGGTGTCAGGGTCTAACTACTGAAGATCGCTGCGGTCAATCCAGGTGTCATCAGAGGTGGGTCTTCCCTTCCAACGGATCAGATACCGTCGGGTGTCACCGTCCTTACTGGACACAATCTCATCATCCACAATTTTATCTATTTTGTCTGCTGCATAATTTGGTGGAATTTCTGGAAGTGGAGGTAGGGAGGGGCTCTCAGAAACTGGGTCATGGGAAGGCTCACCTATGAGAGGATTACTAGGGTTAAAATCAGGACCCTTGTAGGCCACTAGGTCCTCGATATTGAAGGTGGAACTGATGCCGAAATCTTCAGGGAGATCTATAACATAGGCATTGTCATTCAGTTTCTTTAAGATTTGGAAAGGGCCCGCACTGCGTGCATGCAACTTTTTAACAGTTCCCGAGGAAAACCGTTCCGGACGGATCCGGACCATTACATAATCGCCAACATTAAATGTTTTAAACCTTTTCCTGAGATCAGCTCGTAGCTTATAGTTAGCATTGCTCTGCTCAATCTTATCTTTGATTTTCCTGTGTAGTTCTTGGACATGCGATGCAAATGCAGATGCTGACTCAGAGACTCGATGATAGTCAGCCATGGGGATGAGATCTATAGGCTGCCTAGGCTTAAAACCATGCACAATTTCATGGGGACTCAAACCAGTGGTCCTATTAACAGATGTATTGTATGCAAATTTAGCGATGGACAATTTCAGATCCCAAGTCCCAACATGTTCACCTACCAAGGTGCGCAAAAGGTTCCCCAGACTTCGATTCACTACCTCGGTTTGGCCATCGGTTTGTGGGTGGAAAGCGGTAGAAAACTGGAGCTTAGTGCCCAACTTGTGCCACAGAGTTTTCCAGAAAAAACTGGTGAACTTGACATCCCTATCAGAAACAATGGTTTTGGGCAGACCGTGCAATCTGACGATACCGTCGAAGAAAATTTTAGCAACCCTCGAAGCATCAGATGATTTGGAGCAGGGCAGAAAATGGGCCATTTTGGAGAAACGATCCACGACAACCAGAATCGAGTCGTGTTTCCTTAGAGTCTTCGGAAGGCCTAGTACGAAGTCCATGCTGATATCTTGCCATGGACAGTTTGGGACCGGTAAAGGAGTGTACAGGTCAGTGTTTTGCTTGTGATGCTTGGCTAGCTGACAGGTGTGACATCTACCAACGTGCCTAGCAACATCGCGCTTCAGGCTTGGCCAATAGAACCGGTATTCCACAGCTTCAATCGTTTTCTCATTTCCAAAATGTCCGGCAAGACCTCCAGCGTGCAACTCCCATACGAGAAGCTCGCGTAAGGATGTTCGTGGGATGCACAACCTTCGTCCCCGGAACAGATATCCGTCGTGCATGAGATAGCCATCAATTTCGGACAGGGTCCCGTCTTTCAACAACGCATAGGTTTCGCTAAAATCGGGACATGACTCATACTCGGCTTTTATCCTAGCAAACCCATCAACTGCCATAGTTAATTTGGAAAGGATGAGCACACGACGGCTGAGCACATCAGCAGCTTTATTTTCAACTCCCGCTTTGTGGCGCAGACTAAAAGTGTAGTCCTGGAGGAACTCAACCCATCGACCATGTCGCGCATTCAGTCTCTTCTGGGAGTAAATATAACGGAGGGCCTCATGATCAGAAAAAATGACGAATTCTTGCGGCAAGAGGTAATGTCGCCAATGGCGAAGTGATTGAATCACCGCATAGAACTCCTTATCATAGGTGGAGTACCGCTGTCGAGTGTCATTTAGCTTCTCGTTAAAATAGGCGACCGGGTGGCCTTCCTGGGAAAGGACTCCACCTATCCCAAGCCCAGACGCATCGCAAGCCACTTCGAAAACCTTAGAAAAATCAGGGAGACGCATGACAGGGGCCTCAACCATCATTTTCTTTATTTCAATGAATGCTCTAGTGGCGGCACTTGACCAAGTGAATTCACCCTTCTTCAAACAGTCAGTCACTGGGGCTATGATGGTGCTGAACCCTTTAATGAACCGACGATAAAAGGTGGCTAGCCCATGGAAACTTCTGACATCACGAATAGTCTTGGGCTCAGGCCACTCTTCGATAGCTTTGACCTTTTCGGGGTCCGCAGAGACTCCCTCAATAGAGACAACAAATCCTAAGAATTGGACTTGGGTTGTGAGAAACGTGCACTTCTTTGGATTGGCATACAGCTCTTCTTTTCTTAACACAGTACAGACTTGACGCAGGTGGTCTAAATGTTGCACCCGAGATTGACTATAGATGAGTATGTCGTCAAAGTACACCACAAGGAATTTACCCATAAATGGTCGGAGTACTTGTGTCATAACTCTCATAAAGGTACTCGGGGCATTAGTCAGTCCAAAGGGCATAACCATCCACTCATATAGTCCATCCTTAGTCTTGAACGCAGTTTTTCACTCATCGCCAAGACGGATACGAATTTGATGATAGCCACTTTTTAGGTCAATCTTGGAGAAGATGATAGCTCCAGACATCATATCCAGCATGTCGTCCAGTTACGGGATAGGGAAACGGTACTTGACTGTTATTTTGTTGATGGCGCGACTATCTACACACATACGCCATGACCCATCTTTCTTAGGTGTCAAGAGGGCGGGGACCGCACAAGGACTCATACTTTCCTTGATGAAACCCTTTTGTAGGAGTTCGTCAACCTGCCTCTTCAACTCCGCGTGTTCAGTAGGGTTCATTTGATAATGCGGCAGGTTGGGCAGACTTGCCCCAGGGACCAAGTCAATGGCATGCTGTATGTCGCGCATCGGGGGCAGTTGGTCAGGGAGATCTTCAGGAAAACCGTCAGCAAACTCCCTAAGCAAATGGGTGACTTCGGGAGGGATCGACTGGCTGGAGTCCTTAGGGGTTTCTCTTGCTACGAGGATGATGATAGGAGCTCCCTTTTCTACCTCGTGACTCAGCTCTTTGGCACTGACAAGACTAACGCTCTGGGCTTTCTTCGCGGGGGCAGTCTTTTGCTCAGCTTGGGCACTCTTGGGTGGGGAGGGGATCAACTTGACTTTCTTACCCTCATGTTCAAACAGGCACATGTTCGAGCGTCCATAAATGAGAACATCGTTATCGAACAACCAAGGTCTTCCCAAGATGACTTGGCCCACATCCATGGTCAGGACATCACACCAGATCTTGTCCTGGTAGATGTTGAAATTGATGGGCACTAGGCATCTCTGCTTGACCTCCATGGCAGTAGAGTTGATCCAAGACACTTGATAGGGGCGAGGGTGGGGGACGGCCTTGAGGCCAGTCTTGGAGATTACAGCGGATGACACGGCGTTGATGCAACTACCACTGTCGATGATGACCTTACAGTTTTTATCCCCAATCTTGGTGAACGTGTGGAAAATGGCGGCGCGCCTCCAGTCATCTTGATCCTTTGGTTGGGATAGTGCGCACCCAACAACTGACACGGTGGTGGACGGCAACTGCCTAAGACAACTCAGAATGGCACCATCATCATCGTCATCAAAATCTCCATCTTCTTCTTCCGCTTGGTAGATGAACTCTGCTTCTCCGGGCTCTACCGCTTCAATGGGATTGCCATCGACAATGTTGACTCTGACAGGGCTGGGGCAGTTGGCAACTACGTGGCCATACCCTTGACACTTGTAACACTTTGTAAGAGGGCTGACTTTGGAGAAGTCTCGCTCGACACTCTTTCCTCGGGCGTCTCTCTCAAAATTCTTATTGGGAATGCTGGGCTTTGGTTAAGATGAATTGGGGTAGGTTTGATTGGAATTGCTAGGGGAGGACTTGGTGGGATAGCTCCTTGAATCAGAATGCCTGTAGGCGTGACTAGATCTAGAGGCGTCAAGGTCTTGTACTAAAGCATAGTCTCTTTCCAATTCCGTGACATCTTTGGCAAGGAGCTCATTCCTTAGGTCTTCCCTCAGATCAGACCGGAAACGGGAAAGGACTTGAACAGGCGTCTCGGTCCCAAGGAGGTTGCAGCGAGTGAGGAACTCATCAAATTTGGCAACATAGTCCTTAGCCGATTTGCTACCTTGGGTAAATTGGTGCCATTGGTCTAACAGTCGTGCCTGATATGACGGTGGCACATACTTACCCTTCAGCTCATTCTTCATGGCGACCCAAGTATCGATAGGGTCCTGGGTTCGCGCAGCTCTCAACGCTTCCACGTTGGTCCAGTATTGGCTCGCGGGTCCGCTGAGCTTCATGGATGCAAAGCGGACCTTCCTAACCTCAGTTAACAGGTACCACATGAAATAACGATCCATGGACTGGAGCCAGTCCAGGAAAAACTGGGGATCATGTCTACCATCAAAAGACGGTACCTCTAACCGGATACTCCGAAGGTACTGATCATCGGGGTCCTGATTGTTTTGCCAGTTGGCCGGGGGCCCTTGAGGGGGATTAGGAAACTCCACATGCAGATCAGTCCGCGCTTGTTCCATCCGGTCTAACCGGGCATTGGTGTCGCGCTGATACGCGGTGAGGTTCTGGTTCATGGTGGTTATATCTTGGGTCAACTCAGCAAGTGCTCTAGTCAAAGCCTCAGGATCCATATTGTAATTGTCCGACTCGCTAGACTCTCCTAACAGATATGGCCTACCCTTACGGGTTGGCATGCAATGACAACAAACAATATAATGCTAATTTTTTTTTAACTTAATGCACTAAAATGAATGCAAGAGGCAGGATCAGGTGTGGAATGCGAATGATCTAGCTATGACCATGCTCTGATACCAAAATGATGTGGAACAATGTGTGTTGACAGGGATTTCAAAATTCGTTGAGCAGCGACAGGGTCGCCAGTTTGGTCCGAGCCGAAACGGGAAATTAATTTAAACAAGCAAAGTGGCTAATGGTTTTAGCAAAGCTGAACAGGCACACAAACAGTATTCCAACCCTTAAATAGTTAAATAACATATGTCTGGTTATTAGCAATGTTCCACGTGCAATATCAGGATTAGTAGCAAACAGGGTCAAACAGAAGCACACATCTCGCAGTTCATGGGGAAACAACAGCTTATAGATAAAATCTAGGAGATTTGATTACCGGGGCTACCCTCGAATATTGACCGGGGGAAAAGAAAACTCATCTACTGAGGGTTGTGGGGAACCTTAGGGATCTCAGCTGGTGGCGGGGCCGATGTCGATGCGGGATCCTCGGTTTTGGCCGGAGCTTGGGCGAGAGCGCGGAGTGCCAACACGTTGGGGTGTACGGGTGCGCCGGGGTGCCACCGTTGATGGTTCTCTGAGATCCCCAGCCGAGCCTCTGCGTCCTTAGCGACGAGGTAGGTAATGCGCTCCACGTACTCCTTCACGTTCTCGCCGGCGCTGAACTGGAAGTCGAGGAATGGGGACCGGATATCGAGGAATCCGTCGTCGTCGTCGATCAGGCCGTGATCAACATCTGGATCGGCCATGTCGTCATGCCGAGGGGAAGGCCTGCTGGGGTAGGGAGGTGGAGCTCAGGTTGGGTAGCGGGGAAGGAGAGGGGATCGGTCGGATCGGGTGGTGGTTAACGGCGGGACGTGGGCAAGAGGGGTTCGATCGGGCGGCACGGGGAGGGGGTTCGGTTGGGTCTCGGGGAGAAGAAGGGAGGGGGTGGGGAACCGGGCGGCAAGGGGGAGGGGGTCTGGTTGGCTGCAGGGAAAGGGGAGGGGAGGGGATAGGGGTTTGGGCCGGTCGGGTGGGAGAGGAGGGAGGGCTCGGGGTGGTCGACGGCTCGGGGAGGCGGGCCGGGACCGGGGCTGGCACGGGAGGGGTCGGCCGGCTGGGTGGGAGAGGAGGGAGGGGATCGGGGTGGGAGGGTGGCACGGGTGGGGTCGGGCCGGTCGGGTGGGAGATGAGGGAGGGGATCGGGAATGGCTCGTGGGAGAGAGAGGGGGAGAGAGAGAATGGTTGTTGGGCTATGGGAAGAAAAGGGATTAGGGCTAGGGTTTCACACACTAGCCTGAATCTAGGGTTTCACACGCCTAGGGTTTGGGTTTGGGCTTCACACACCTCACCCTGGTTTCTCTCAACACGCATGTGGAGGAAAATAAAATTTTTATTATTCATTGCATACTGAAAGAACAGATGACAGGCCTATAAATAGGCTTACAACGACAGATAAAACAGCCCACTAATCGAGGTGGGACTAAAAGTACACAAGCAAAATAACAGTCCACTAAGCACGGACTTGACCCAACCGAAAACAAATCAGTAAACATGACTAGAACCACATGCTCAGATGTCGCCTCTTGCGCTGCTACACTCGCCAGGGCCGAGGCTCGATGTCCCCATCACCATCTTTACTGAATGAGCGAGTTTTTCCGTCAACTGGGGAGATAAAAAATTACTTGCTGTGAATTGGGATTTGGGAGTATAAACACTAGCAGGGGTGCAACATTTGTCATTGAGCAACAATTGCCCCCCTTTAGCTTACAGTGTTGTTCCTTAGTTAGTTATGGTGGGATTGTAATTGCAGGTCACTTTTTGCTAAAACAGCCTCAATTTGTTCTTGTAATGGGAATTAAATTCTTTGCTCTTTCCAATCACAATATATGTTATGTACAACCTGAAATAACCCTAGGTTGCCTTTTGCAGGTCGTTAAATGCCTTTACTTTCTTTTCGATTGATTCATTTCAAAGTCTGATGTGCAAATTTATGGAGCATGAAGGAGCATCTTCTGAGTTGTCTTTCATATCATTGTAGGTAGGAGTGACGCCTACCTATCCAAAAGAAAACACTTTTTTAGAGGATTTGTTTGGAAAAGAGGAGTTCTCTGATAGCAGGTACCTATCGTTTGGGTTATCTCCTTACGTAGAACTAGTACATCGACTTATTATCAACAACTTAAAGCCTCTTACATAATATATGTAGGAGGTGATCATAGTTGAAAACACAAGTCTACCGAAGAGTCAAACAAGCTTTTGGAACTAGGACTCTTAGGCATATTTCTTGTTTGAAATGTGCTGCCATATGGATGAGCTTGAATTCCGAGTGGACGTAAAGCAATAAGTCATCAAAATCCACTCTTTGATGTCTTGAATTATGTTTATCATTAACGCATGAGAATAGATGATTATTCTTCTAGAAAGTTTGCAAGAATCAAATAAAAAATTCCTTGTGTTCTTAGAGGTTATAATGCTTTCCTTTTGTTTTCTGATATGTGCTTAGAGATGCATATTTTGAAGGGTCACATCAAGGATCCAAGTTCTAACTGACTAAGAATCTTCATTTGCATTCTTCTTTAAAGGCTAGTCCATGACTGATTGCATCAACTAATTTGACTATGGATTGCTTTGTTTTTTACCAATGGCCCTTGCGCGAAGCTTACATTAGATCAAGAACCACTTTTGGATGATCTAGGAAAATACAAATGATTATATGGGCAAGCTAATTTACACGGAAACCACTCTATTGAATATCACCTTTGTTATTTGTGTTGTCACCGAGAAGGCTGACCTTGATGTTGGAGGTCTTATTGTTCAATTTCTAAATTGTTCGGAGACTTTGTAACTAATTAGTCATTTCCAAATTGTGGGCTTCTCAAATGCTGGCTCATTACGTTATCCCATTAACTAATTAATCATTTTATCTCTTTTCTCTTCCTGTATTTCCAAGTTTCTTTTCTAACTTCCCTCATTTCTTTATTCTCAGTCTCTCTTGTTCCTTCTTTTCCTCACATGATATTTATATCTACTCTTTATATATTCTCTTTTATGACTCTGTTTCTATAGTCTGATTGCTGAGGGATGTCAAAATGATTGATCTCTCTCTTCCAGGGAATGAGGAGTGGCATCTGTAGTTTCTTTTGAGACCTAGAGTCCACAAGAATAATTTATAGTTACATGGGGCCTATACTTACTACCCCGAAATGTGTAAGCCTCTTTCATAGTCAATGTCATGTTTACGCTTATAGAAGGTTGTCAAATAGAAAACCTTTCTTTTCCGTCTACTTACCTTGATGTGCTTAGATTCATAAGAGAGTGGTACATATGTTACTAGCTGATTGCTCTCTAGGGATGTCTTACATAATAATTTTTCAAGGTGACGTTGCCAGACATCTTGTTAAATTTTTAATGGGAGTTCAAACCAGCATTCATGAGCCAAGTGAAATTGGTCAACTCTTGCTTATATTGCACTCAAGTTTGAGGTCACTTGCTTATTCATTGTGATTGTTGGCTACTACTGAAATTTCCGGTGTGAGATCGGATTTGGCACGAGGCCACCCCTTTTATCTCCTTTCTCTTATCAATGTATCCCTTTTTCTTAATTTTCTTTGCATCCATTAACCCCATAACCTAAAGCCATCATCACTATCGACCAAAACCTTCAAGTTAGAAAAGTTTTGCTTGCTGTAGTTTAGAAATCTGCACATTGTTTCAGCCATAACTTTTTTTTCCGGTGGTCAGATTGGCCTCAAATTTAGATAAGATCTTCCTTCATCTAGATCAACACCGCCACCAAGTTTCATCCCCATCCGACTACTAGATCTTTGCCAAACAGCCAAACACTAGCTTGCTGCAAACAAAATCTGCACGTTCTTAGACGCCCAATCATTCACATAGAGCAAGATCCCTTCCTTTTTGCGGGACCCCCTCACCCGTCACGCATCAGTTCTGTTTCTCTGTCGTTTTCTTCAACTTGCCTGCAGACTGAAGATGTAGATGTCTTGTTCCGGAGAAGATTCCCAGTTAGCATTGCCACTCCTTCAGAAACTTTATTGAGGTACCGGCTTGCAAGAGCTTGAATTGAGCTGGCCGGCTTGATGGACCTTGATTGATGGATGACTTACCGCTTCAAAGCTCATAATACTATAACATATCTTACCTCTGATTGTCGATTTCACGAATCACGAATGCTTAGCTTCTACATACAGCTCTTCGACATTGTCTTTTCCTATTGAATCATTGATTCAGTTTATGCAATCGCTTTTTTTGGCTATCGATGCAATTTTGTTGTACTATAGCGTTTATCATACTGATGTTTTTTTTTTCCTTTCATACTGTCTCTATTAGCAGATGTTATGCTTCCCCCTAATCAAATGGTGTACTACTTATTTTTCTTTTTGGTAACAGCTTTCTGACTGTCGACCGCACTTCAGACATTATGCTGGACTCCGAGAACCAAGGGTTGCCACCTCCGCCTCCAAGTTTGCTGCTGAATGATTATCCGGTAAGAGTTGTATGATGTATGATGTTAACCTCTCTCTCTCTCTCTCTCTCTCTCTCTCTCTCTCTCTCTCTCTCTCTCTCTCTCTCTCTGTGTGTGTGTGTGTGTGCGCGCGCGCGCGCGCGCGCATTTGTGTCCGTGTGTTAATCCAAATACATATTTGTAAGTGGATGCTTCCTTCAAGTTTTGCAGCGTCTTCGAAAACCGGAAGTTTTCAAATCAACACCAACTTTTAACCCAGTGCATGATATGAAACCTTTCGATGCTGTTGCCGATGTGATCAATCAAAAACCGGATGCACATTCTGATCGTCGTACAGCTTCCGACTCGGCAATCAGTGATGAGTAATAGATCATCAGTTGTCTTTCGACCTCATTAATGTTTGTATGTTGTCCTATAAAATAACTGTCTTCTTCGTGATGAATGGTTGAGGAAATTGTTGTTATTGCTGTTTGAATGGCCTTTGTAAGATGTGAGATTGTCTGCTGAGTCCAGCTCCCTACTCCCGTCTGAGCTAGGGTTAGCGTTTCTCACCTCTTGGCCTCTCTGGCCGCCGGCGGCGGCACCGGAGAGGCCAGGAGATCCAGCTTGGCGGCTTCCTGTGGGGTCGGAGTGGGCCTCTTCTCCATCCCCTGTACATAGGGGCATCGCTTATCAGATCGGTGTTTTGTGTTCGGAGCTCTAGTGGCACGAGGCCTCCTGCTCAGACCGTCGCCGCCTTCTGAGTTCGGATCGGCGGATTTCGGCTGGAGTGCAGCCGGATTGATGGTTCCTAGACCCCGACCGGAGTATGTCGTGGCTTTTCCAGTCCCCTCCGCTGAATTGGTGATGGTTTCTTGTGGTTCGAGGCGGTAGAGCCGGTTCGTGGTGGATCGGAGGACTCAATGCTGCTTTCTCTTTGTCGGAGCTGGTGGTGGTGGTGGTGGATCGGTTCGTGGATTTAGTTTTTGGGTTTTTTTTTTCTTGTGCCTGTGAGAGCAATTGTTGGCTCCCCTCTGTGTGTTTTTGTGTTTTTTCCTCGTCGGGGTCCGATGACGGTGATGGGTCCAGCCTGGTTGGCGGCTGTGTTGTTCCCACCGAGATGGTGGTTTGGTTTAACCGTCATGTGGCGGTTCTTCTGCTGTTCGTTGGTATGCAGTCGTCCTTGCTTGCGCTAGACTGTGGCGCCTCCCAGAGGTCAGGTGACCTCCCCTTTGAAATACCAAAAAAAAAAAAGAATGGCCTTTGTAGTTCTCTAATTGGTGCTCTAAAGAAAATTCTTCCATAGTCGATAACAGACATTTTGAAGAATTGATGCCCATTTGATTTTCTTTTTTTATCGATAATTTGTGATTTTTCAATAAGATTGCAGAATTATAAAGAAAGAAATTGCTATTATCTTCAGCACTGGTGCAGCTGCCTTCATGTTCCCAGACTTTGTCCTCCAAGACGCTTGGAGAGTGTGGTACACCCGACATACCTATGTAATGGGTCGAGGGGCATCCAAGGGGTGACTCCTAAACGGAGAAAAGAGAGAGAGAGAGAGAGAGAGAGAGAGAGAGAGAGAGAGAGAGAGACTTTTAGTTGACAAACATTTGTGCGACAAAACAAAATACTACATTCAATAATAGTCACATTTTATATTGATTATATCAGAGTTGATTACTATGTGTTTATTTGAGGGGGAGTCTATGGCTCTATTTGGCTCGAAGTATACTGTAAGGTATTATGGTTATGAGATGTTCTGGATACGAGGTATCTGTCTTATCGCTCATTTTGCGGTAATGAGTTGCCTCAGTTATGCGGTATCTTCAAATCGACTTGCTGCACCGGATACTGCAAAGTAAATACAGTAAGCCATACACGGTATTGTGAATACTTACTTCAAAGCTACTTACTGCACCGGATACTTCGAACCAGACGGAGCCTACATATCTTTACTATATATTCATACTCTTGCCTCGCTACGTACACGTTTATATATTTTTGTCCTTTCATATATTTCATTATGCTCGGATCATTATTATTTATGAACTAACAATATGTAGAGAAAGAAAGTTATTTAATGATTTTTATACCTACTCATGTTTGTTCATGCTCATATGGGGTTGACTTGGTCTATGTGTGTTTTTATTTTCTTTGATCATGTAAAGAATTTTAGGCACATTGCGGAGGTTAGTCCTTGAATTTTTTTGAATTCGTCAGTGTGTACTTCAATTACCTCGAATATCAAAGATATAGCAGTACAAAGAGCTTCAATGTTCATCAAGACAGTACACTTAGTCTTCTGACCGTTCTATCATCTATGAATTGTATTCATATAGGTTGGTTAGGATTTTCTCAGATATAAATCGCCTTGGGTTGGTACGATTGTGTTTTTGTGCATCCTGGTGCATTTTCGGTTTTATGTGATTTACCGTGCATTGCTTATATGCACATCATTTGAAAATATTTTTAATTATGATGGCCCCATACCTCCACATAAATCATTATTTGTCACCTCCCCTTGCGCTAATGATGATGATGATGAGCTCCTTGAAGTTGGATCTCACTGGTTGCTCCCGATCCCAACGCAACCACGGGAGCACCACCGTCAGTAGTCAGATCACCGCTGTCGGCAGGGGTTGAACCAGGGGGGTTGAGGAGGGTCGTGGCCCACCTAAATTTGGCAAATTTTCAATATGGTCCCTTTGAGGTTTTGAAAAATTTTAAAAATTCTTTACACATGGCCCCTCTAAAACTTTAAATTTTGGAGTTTCTGGGTCTGCCACTGGCTATCGGTGTCGGAACACTGATGGACCATCCCATCCGGTCATCGGGCAGCCCATGGCCATCGAACCACTGCAAGACCACCATCGACCGCCAAACCATCACCGCCGACCGTCGGACCATCGCCTCCGACCACCGAACGTCGTTGTTCGGTCACCAGAACATTGACCCCACTCACCAAGCCACCACCAATATTTTAATTTTTTTCTTATTTTGATAAACTTCGCAATACTGGCCTCAAATTGTATTTCAAATCAAACAAAATAAGGTATTTAGATATTGAAGTATTTACATACTTTAGTTATCTAGACACCTCATCTATTTCTTGTATATGCAATGCCTTCATCCAAATGGAGCCTTACAACCATTAAGAAACTTTATCCGGGCTCTGTCCACCAACTCCTTTTCCCCCCTAGGGTTAGGGTTTCCTTCCACCCATCTCTTGGTCTCCTCGGATGCCTCCGATGGCTCAAGCAACTCCGGAAGACCGGGATTTTGGCTTGGGATGCAGTGGGGTCGGGATTTAGTCCCCTTCCTTCCCCCTTGTACATAGGGGTCTCTCTCCGGCCGACGTTTTGTGATCGTCCTACTGATCATGGGCCGACGTTTTGTGATCGTCCTGCTAGGATCATGAGGGCTTCCCTGCTTGGTTCGACGACATTGCTTGGCGTCGGAGGTGCGAGCTCTTGGGGCGGAGTGCTGATCTGGCTCCAGTGTCGAGATTCCGCCCGGTGGATGTCCAGATTACCTCCACTGAGCGGCTCCTGATGGATCGTGGCAGAGGCGGCGGTTTCGACCATGGTAGGGTTGACCTCTCTACGCTTCTTCCTCATGATGGCCGGACTGTGAGAGCTGGAGGTCGTCCAGATTTTTGGTACTTTTTGTATAGCATGTTTTTCTTCGTCCACATGTGTGCGGTGGGTTTTGTGGGTATCCCGCCGATAGGCGGTGTTCTGTCGTTGCCATTTGTGGCATCTCATCTCCCCCCTTTCTTCACCCCCTTCTTGGTGCTGGTTGTCGCATCGTGTCCCTGTAACTGCACTGGTGTGCGGTAATAATTTGCTTGCGCCGGACTGTGGCACCTCCCGGGGTCCATTGACCCCCGCTTTCGAACTATAAAAAAAGAAAAAACTTTATCGGACCTGTGTTCTAATGTCCTATTCATGTTCGGACTCCAATCCAAATAATCTGACACCAACTTTTTGTCTCCGAACACCGACTTAAGAAGGACAATTTTATTCATACCCACAACTACTTCACATACCCCACTTCCCCTTTGGTTTCCCCTCCACCCGCTCAATATCCCACCTCGACCTTCAGCCCTTACCCCATCTCATACCCCACCTCTAGCCCTTACCCCACCTCCACCTCTAGCTCACCCATACCACATCTTGTCAGCGGTGAGCTGCTCCCCTCCCATCTACAACAAACATAAAGAGCAAGGGAGGGAGGGGGTGCCGCTCCCCTCCCCGTCTCTGGCGACATCCCCCTCTCCACCTCATACCCCACCTTGACCTACAGCCCACACCATAACCCATCTCGTCGGTGGCAAGCGCTCCCCTTCCATCTCCGGCGAGCATCAAATGCAAGGGTGGAGGAGGCGCCGCTCCCCTCCCCGTCTTTGGCTACATCCCCTCTGTCTCCGGCGTGCACCCCCCCACCCGTCCTCCCCGTCTCCGACTCCTGTGAACATCCACATCATCGTCTCCCTGTCCAGTCTCCACCCCCTCCTCCTCGTCCAACGCACGACCTGTGAGCAGCGACGGTGCGCTACGGGGGATAGCTTAGTTTTTTTTTTTTAGGGTTAGGGGCTATCAGTTGGGAAACCGATTTTTAGGGAGGAGCAAGATATGTGAAGTAATTTTGGAGTACGAAAAAAATCTCCTTAAAACAATCTGTGTTGTCTAGGGGTGCACACGGTTCAGTTTGGATCGGTTCTGGGATGAACCAGGAACTGAACCAGTCCTAATGGTTCTCAAATATTTGGAACCAGAACCAGACCGTTGGAAGTATGGAATCGGACCGGACCGAACTGTATAAAACCGGTTTGGTTCGGTTCGGTTCCCCGGTTCCACAAGTTTTCTATGCACCCCTAGTGTCGGTCATGATGCCACGAGTTCCAACCATAGTCACTCTGAACCATACAACGGCTATACTAATCTCACGAATACTTTGGTGAAGTCATCTGACCCAGGCTCCATTGGACGACCACTATCCTCGCAACACCATCCAACGGCTGAAAGTTGATGACTGAATTCACAGGGGTGCCACAAGTCCTTAAACCCAACCCAACACGCAAGCCCTCCCCCAGAAATTTCTACTTGGGTTCGTCTGGTCAGTTAGACCCCGCACAGACGACGGTCAGATGTTACAATTTGGGTCAGTCCAACACCTTAACAGGAATTTTTTCCTATATATGTTCCCCAACTCCCACCTATGTCCCTTCATAAGCCAAAGCCTTCAAACTCTCCGATCGATGAGTCCTCGGGGAGGGGGAGGAGGAGGAGGGCGGGTGGTGGCGGCGGCGATGCTCCTTGTCCTGCTGATCGTGAGCCCGCAGCTCCACCTCTTGGGAGCGGCGCGGCCACTGAAAAGACTGGCGTGGTGGTTCGACGAAGAGCATCTTTCGATGGAATCCCTCACCAAAGGCTTTGAGCCGTCCACTGGGCCTTCATGCTGCACCCATGACCCCAATCCCGGCAGCGGCTGCACCTGTCCAATCCCGTAGAAGTACGGACGTGATAAAACGGAAAAAAGATTTGTATTTTGTATAAGTGGCGGCCGCGTATGGTGGCTGCTCACTTTATATGGACACACAACCCTAATCTTAAGCTTTTATTTATATATATATATATATATATATATATATATATATATATATATATATATATATATATATATATATATATATATATATATATATGATGAATAAATAAGAGGCTCTCATGTTTCGTGAGCCATTCTACTAAAGTAGACGATCGCCCGAAAGAAGAAGACCGTCGCTCTGCCCAAGTCGGGGGCAGGCAAGGAAGCAGGGGCCCAAGGTGACAACCCCTGGAAGAAGGCCGGGAGCAAGTAGCTGTCATTCTGTGTATCCTTTCTCCCTCTCATAACACGTTATCAGCACGAAGCACTCCTCGAGTTCCGGCCCATCGCAACGACGAGCTCCGTGACAACGAGCATCACAAAGAACGTACATCGCGGCAATGACGAGCCTCACGACGATGGAAGATCGGCGAAGAACTTCGCGACACACATGTTGTGCTCGAGACCCCCTCTCAAATACCGTACCACCGTCGCAGCCGGTCAGAGACCTCTCCGACCATGCCTGAACCGTCCGGCAGCCCTGCTGACAGCACTAACCACAAACTCGGTTTCTTGATCCCGTCGGAGACCCAAGCGGCGGACGTGACATTCACGAACGCGGACCATGCAACGGCGGGCTCCGACGACGGCCTCCGGACGAGCCCAGCAGCTCTGTGGGCTATCACCGGTAGCAGGATCCACTGCCCGACGACTGTTTGTGCGCAACAACGACGATGGTGACCGGTGCACGCGAGGCCCGGCGGGCTGCGCGCGAGTGCGGCGGTGACCGATTCGGTCATGGGGCAACGACGTTTTGAGTCCGTCTAGGGTTTTCCTTCTTCCCGATTCCATCGGAGAAGAAGATGAACAGTTTTGCTCTGTTTGGATTTTTTTATTTTTTTTAAAAAAATTGCAATCATACTCGACCCAAGCCACAAAATCAGTTATTACCCGACCCGACTGTCTAATGACAGATCCGACCCGACTGTTTAAAGACAGACCCGACCCCTTCAATTTTATATAAATTAGCATATATTTAACTGCATGTTTTAATCTGGACCATTGATTTAATTGTGAGTTTACAAGATCGATCTGGGGCCAATATGTTCAATCCATTTATAGATCTTAGTCTATTCGACCGTTCCGGACGCATCGGTACAGTCCGATTTTCAAAATTTAAAATATTTAATACATGTTTATTATGGACCATCGATTTTAGTTATATGATCATAGACCTGATCTAAATGATCCGAATATATACCTTGACTATTTGGACTATTCCGGATGCTTCGGCATGGCTCAATTTTACAAACTCATATTGCTTTACATGATATCATTGTTTATGGACACATTTAATACATAATATTATTTGTTTATGAACATATGTTGACTAGTTACAATGATTACTCTTTAACCTCATTCATAGCCTGCGTGTGAGGTCGGTTGGAATCCCTACAGGATAGATATGATCATTAAAGCTTTGTTATCCTCCCAACAACGAGGAATGAATGGATAAACCTACGCTACCAAGATTTTAGATCAGTCGCAGAGTATAATTCTGCAATGTTTAACATCACGTCCCGACTTGAGCTATGTAGAGAGCCAGTCACCCAAGGACAAATGATCGATAAGACTCTATCCACCTTTCATGCAACGAACTTTCTACTGCAACAACAATATCGGGAGCGAAATTTTCAGAAGATATCAGATATTATTTCGGTACTTCTAGTTGTAGAGGAGAACAATAAAGTCCTTATGAAGAATCACAACTCCAGACCTACTGGAGCACTGGCGTTCCCTGAAGCGCATGCCAGTGAAGGATACCACAGAGGTAGAGGCAGAGAAATGTTTGAAAGAAGTGGTTGCCATAACCACTCCGACAGAGGTGGAATAGGCAACAAAGGTGATAACCCCAACAGAGGAGGCTACCGAGAGAGGGGCAGGCATGGCCACCCCGGCAGAGGTGGACTCAACCCGCGTCAAAATACAAATTTCAAGAAGCAGAATATCAAGCCCTAGTACACATAACAAGTAAAAGAGGAGCCTCCTTCTAATAATGGCCAACAGACACTTGCTTCAAGTGTGGGCGTGAAGGTCATTGGTCTCGTAACTATCGTGCATCCAAGGAAGAGGTGGCAAACTTTCAAGCAACACAGAAAACAGAGGGTAACACAATGTTTGACATTGACAATGATGACCTCCTTGGAGACAAACTCAATGAGATGCAAGGCAAAACTAAGCTCACAACTTCTTATTTACAAGGATTACTAGGGGAAGACATGAGACTTTGAGTGATAGATTGCCATTGTTTATCTTTATCAAAACATCTGTTTGATTTCTAGTAGTTAATATTTTGTTTGCTTGATAGACTGTCATTGTTTATCTTTATCAGAATTCTAGTAGTTAATTTTTCATTTGTTTGGTATAATATCTTTTAGATTTTTTTATTAATATAAGTGTTTCTTATTTTCTATATATCTAAGTTATCAGAACCTTATATCAGATAATATTTATTTTTTTGTTAGGAAATGGAATCCACGGAAGACATGAATAGAGATAATCTTTGCTTGATAGATAGTGCCACTACTCATATGATACTTAGGGACCAAGAGTACTTCTCAAGTATCACCTTTGGTTCAAATCAAATATCCACCATAGTTGGCCCCGCTCAAATAATAGAAAGCTCCAGCAAAGCAAACCTAGTGTTACCTACCCCTGTGCCAGCCCATATAGGTCCTTAATGGCCTTTGTAGTTTAGCCTGCTAGGCGGTGGTGATGGGAGGCGCGCTGGTCTTGTCCATGACAGGTAGAGATTCTGGAAGGCTTCAGACGGGGGTGTCCTAGACCGACTCTGGCTAGCTCCTGTGGCTTGCAGTTGTCCACGTAGTTCCATGGGGGTGATGACATCTGTCGATTTGGTACCACCTTACTGTAGACGACCTTGGTGGACAAGAAGGCGAACTCCTTGGCTGTTGCACGATCGGGCGAGCTCCTGAGCGAGTTGTGGGTGTTGAGCCTTTCGAAGCGTTCTTCGAATTCGACCAGAAACGATCTCTTCCGTGGGTGAGCCGATCATGTACAGACAGAGCGAGGTCCCTAGCGAGCTGTTGAATACTGGCGGCGACTGGGGTATTCTTTCCAGCTGGCGAGTCGCGCCGAGAGTTTTGACTCGCAATACCTTATACATGAGACATCGTCGAAGATGTTGCTCTATCCACGGGACGCAGCGGTCCACCACTATAAGAGGGAGATAGCCAGGGCGTCCTCTCCCTACATATGAGCTAGTTGCATAAGGTCTGTGTACACCCTGGGTGAGACGTGAGCACCGGCCACGGGTGACCTCTTTCGCGTGCGAGTTGGTCGCATGCGGTCAGGGTTAGCCTTGGGCGGGCTGTAAGCACCAGCCACTAACGACCTTTTTCGCATGCGATCTGATCACGACGGTCAGGGTGATCTCTCTATGAGTGACCTATTAGGCAGCTATCACCGTTGGGTTTTTTCAGAATCTCTCCATCTCTATCCTGTTGCTCTTCCAAAGATGGCTTCTTCAGGGGCGAAAAGGTTAACACGGCAACTCGGTGACCCCACTGGTGCCATTGCTCTGCCTTCTTCGCCCTATTGTTAATAGGCGAACTCTTCCGCGGGTGGGCTGATTGCGCGTGAGCTGTTCCCTATTCAAGCTGTGTACGAGCTGACCGCGTGCGAGCTATCTGTGGGCACCAGTTTCCAAGACTTGGTTTGGTCGCAATGCTATTTACCCAAAGGTCGAGGTTGGCCTTGAGTCTCGAGCTTCTCATAGGGATGGTTTCTTCTTTGATCACCCGAGGTCGCCCAAGGGTGCCCAAAGACAAAGGCGATCTCCCTGGGGACTTTTGTCGTTTCGCCGTGTCCTTCCCTGTTGCTGCCACGTGGACGACGAGTCGGTGACATTTTTTGGCACCATCATTACCCCCTCATGACGGAGTGGCCAGATATAGCCCCGCTCGCTCAGAAGTCTAGCAAGGTCGTCCCTGTTCGAGTTGTGGTTAGAAGGGCTGGTCCCTGATGGCCCTGCACGTGAGCTGGTCGATTCTCAGGGAGCTCCGGCCAGCCAGACCATGCACGACCTGTTCCCTGAGGGGGAGGTCGCTTCCGCAAGGATCTGTATCATTACCCGTCGTTTCGCATTAATGTAGAGCAGGACCAAGACCCGAGGAACCGAATCTTATCATGAGATCTCGTACGTCACCGTGCCACGCGTCACTCATGGGTTGGTCGAGGACCCGACAGAGGGGACATCGCTGGTGTCGCCTCAGTTCTTGCCCATGCGTGAGGACACGTGGCGTATTTTGACTAGGAGTCAGGATCTGTCGCATCGGCTGCCTTTATGTCACCTTGCTTGTCGTGCTCGTCATTTAATGCGGATCGCTTCACCTGCCTTCAATACACCTATAAATAGGGAGTGGGTGCAGATTTTTACCCCTCTTTACTGTAAACAGCTCTTCCTTCTAGTTTGCCTCGGTACTCACTCCAACTCTTCGAATGGCGACCACTGCTTTCGCTTCAGCCCCCATCATTCCCATCCAAGGAGGCGAAGTCTTAGAGCCCGACCGAGAGATAGCGGTGGTCTGGCTCAAGGACCCCGTTGGTCTGTCGGTTGGTGAGAGCATCCGCACGGATATCGACTTCCCCGCTAAGATCCTTGTCGCCGAGATGCCGCTCTCGGGGAGGCCGCAAAGGGGAAGAATGGTCTCTGTGGGACTACTGTGGTCCGGGCTCAGGCTCCCCCTGAGCCATCTCGTCGGGGAGTTCCTAGAGTTGACGGGGCTATGTCCTGCTCAACTCACCGGAAATTCCTGGGGTGTGCTGTTCGGGCTCTCCCAACTCGAGGCCGCCCTGAACATAAAGATTTGCTTGAGCTACCTACTCAAGAAGTGGTTCCTGAAGCCGGGTCTAGTCTACATCAATGTGGGGTATGAGGTCTTCTACTTCGCCGAGAGGCCAAGCAAGGTTCTCCCCTTCTCCTCGATCGAGAAGAAGGGCGAACTCCTAAAAAAATAATCGCTCTGAATTTCCGTTTCCAGCTGAAGGATGGGAAGTCGGGAGCCATTCTATTAAAGTAGAAGATCGCCCGAAAGAAGAAGACCGCTGCTCTGCCCAAGTCGGGGGCAGGCAAGGAAGCAGGGGCCCAAGGCGACAACCCTTAGAAGAAGGCCGGGAGGAAGCAGGCTTTTCCTATTCGCTTCGACGACCCTGACACCCTGGCGATTCTCGGCCAAGACGATGCTGCACCTTCACTGCTGCCTCCTTGCCAGGATCTCGCCCCA
Organism: Chamaelirium japonicum; assembly: GCA_947650365.1. NCBI lineage: Eukaryota > Viridiplantae > Streptophyta > Magnoliopsida > Liliales > Melanthiaceae > Chamaelirium > Chamaelirium japonicum. The sequence goes on along the minus strand of OX393549.1, from coordinate 122,059,930 downwards.
GGTCAGCAACAAGGTCCTCCTCCTATTATCACACACAGGTTATGTTTTCTCAAGCCCGACGACCCGGACATCGAGCTCTTGCTGACCATGGTGGAGGTCGAGTCCGGAATGACTCACATTCTGATGGGCAATTTCCCTGGTGATCTTTCGGTCCCGCTCTGGGTAGCGGTGATGACCCCTGAGATGGAGGCTCAAGGGCAAAAGAAGAAGAAGCCCACCCGGCCGTCTGCCCCCGGCCTCCAAATTAATGTCGTGGCTGCCGATCCAGTCCGCTAGGCTCATAAGGCCTTCAGGAGCGCGTAAGCAGAGCAACAGCTGCAAAAGGCCCTCCAGGATGCGGGGCTAGACTCGGAGGTCGATTGGACGACCTCCGACGAAGAGGAGCCCGGCAGTCTGCAGGCTTCTCCTCGAGCTACCCCCGGCACCGCGGCCACGGGCGAGCAGCCCCAAGCCCCGCCTTCCTCTACTCCGGTAGGGATGGAGGCCTTGCAGGGCGGAGTTCAGCCGCTAGCCCCAGATGCGACTGTCCTGGGGGGAAGGAAGTTGGAAGCTCCCGCCTTCGCTATGACCCTCAACCCCCTATCTCTGCCAGGTCCAACTCCGCCTAGCCCACCGGCTAAGTCAGACTCAACCGAGGCCGGTTCCCTGGGGGACCTTGGGGGCTTAGTGTACAAGTCCCCCTCCTTGGTAGAGATCAGATCCGAGTCATCGAACTCGGGCTCTTAGTCCTCGAGATCAGAGTCAGAGCTTGAGGGCGTAGGGGAGAGCCAGCTCGGTCGGGAGGGCAGAGAAGGCCGCACTTCAGGGACTCTTCCTTCGGTGCCGATGACCATAGTGTCGGCCTCCAACATCGCCTCCGCCTCGAGCCCCAGTAAGCCAAGCGGTCGCGAGGCCGCCCTTTCCTCGGGCGAGGAGGGAAGGGTGCCCCACTACCGCGGCAGATCTTCGGTGGCAATATCTTTGCACGAGCTCCGTTTGTGGCAAGCTACGACCAGCTCGCCGAGGTAAAGCACTGTCTTCATTCTGCCCCTACAGTTTCACTCCTTGGTTACTCACCCTACCTTTCCCTCTTAGGTGGCGAAGAAGCGCCAAGCCCTTGTCGAGTAGATCGCCACCGTGGGGGGAAACCTCATCGCCTTGTTCGACGACTTCCTTCGGGAATCCAAACGCAAGGTGGACGAGCACATCCACTAGCTTCGGCAGGCAGATCACACCGAGGAGCTGAGATTGGAAGCGGAGGAGCTACGCCAGTAGGTCGCCACCTTGACATCGGGGTTGGTGATCACCGAGGAGGCCTGCACTCGCTCTTCCTCTCAACTCCAGAAGGCGAGAGCGGCTCAGGAGGCGGCACAAACGGAGGCGGCTTGACTCCAGAGCGAAGTGACTGCCTTAAAGGCGAAGATCACCACGATGAAGGAGGTACATTCCAAAGGTCTTCAAGCCCAACAGAGCCGCCTCCAAGCCCAACTAGATAATCTCCTCAAAAAAGGCATCACCACTGCCGTCAAAAAGTACAAGACCGAGAGGTCGAAGAAGAAGCACCGATGGGACAACAGTGGGGTGAAAACGAGCAAACCTTGAGCTCGCTTGTCTTCATTTTGTAATCATCTTTTGATCCCTGAGTTCGGAAAACCATTTGAGATATAAATCAAATAATTCAACACTTCCTAAGCCAGGGATTCAATATTTTATTTTGAAAAAATAAAGTAAGTGCTAGCTGCCCCCTGCCTGGTTAATTACCCTCTGCAACCCTGGTTACTAGATATGCCCTTAGCTCGATTTGGTGGTCTCGCATCTCCCTGCGACCTCGCCAAATCCAAACTTCGAGGGGTTACCAAGAGGTTTTCATGTCGCCTAAACAGGTGGTCGCCCATTCAAGTCCCCTTAGATCACCCTGGGGTGCTTCCGATCGTGGCGTGCGAACACGAAGGACCCCAGTCAGGTTTAAAATCCCCTAGATAACGGATTGTACTTAGAGGGTGCTACGTGCGAGCTGACCATGAGTGAGCTATTCTTTGATGGCACTGCCTACGAGCTGACCGCGTGCAAGTTATACGAACCCTTACCAAACATATATGCTAAGAAGTGATTCACTCATACCCAAAACATCTTTTATTCTTAAAACATGGTCTATAAGAGTTCGCTTATGCGCTATGGATAATATTTTCGAAGATGTATAGCGTTCCAAGGTCGCTCCATGAGGTCGCTATCAACGGTCATTAGTCGGTAGGCACCTAACACTCTCTCTTCGTGTACTATATATGGGCCTTCCCAGTTCGCCACGAGCTTCCAGGTATTGGGCTCTTACGTGTTTGCGAACACCTTTCGGTCGTCGGATCTGAATGCTCGATGGAGAACTTTCTTATCGTAGGCGCACTTCATCTCTTGTCTATATCCGGTGGTGAGCTCCCTCCACTCCTCGAGCTGGTCCAGGTAGTCGATGAGCAAATCATCGTTGTCGACCTCACCTACAACAAGCCTCCTTTCTGAAGGTACCTTTGCTTCTATGGGCAATACAGCCTCACACCCATAGGTGAGGCTGAAAGGTGACTCGTTCATCGAGCGACGTGGAGTAGTCCGATAGGCCCACAATATCCCATCGAGCTCTCTTTCCCACAACCCTTTCTTCCCTTCTAATCTCTTCTTGAGGTTGTCCAGGATTACTTGGTTCGTAGCCTCGGCTTGCCTGTTGCTCTGGGGATATCTCAGAGAGGAGAATCTCAGATCGACTCCATATTCGGGGCATAAGCTTTTGATTAAGCGATTATTGAATAGCGCCCATTATCTGTAATGAGTACTCGGGGTAGACTAAATCTACAAAAAATATTTTTCCAGAGGAAGTCCTTTACTTGCTTCTCGCCGATCTTGGCTAGCGGGATTGCTTCACCCATTTGGTGAAGTAGTCTGTGGCTTCCAAGATGAATTTTCTCTGCTGCATAGATACAGGAAAAGGTTCGACTATGTCGAGCCCCCACTGCTAGAAAGGCCAGGGGCTCACCAGAGGGTGCAGCTCTTCTGTGGGTAAATGGTTGATGGTGGCGTGCTTCTAGCACTGCATATATCTCTGGGCGACCTTCAGGGCATCATGTATAAGTGCGGGCCACCAGTATCCCTGCCTCCTTACATTCCTGGCTAGCGACCGTCCACCGGAGTGATTGCCGGACTCTCCGGAGTGAATGTAATTTAGCACTTTATCAGTTTCTGGGGCTCTACACATCGGTGGTTGGGTCCGTCAAAGGACTTTCTGAAGAGGTGACCCCAACGAATGAGATATTGCCCGACACTATTCTCTATTCATCGGGCTTCTTCCTTATCGCTGGGAAGCTTGCCTTCTTGAAACTAGCAAGCAATTGGCGCGGTCCAACCGGTGGGCAGTATCTCGGATGAAGTTTGATTTATCACGCTCTCGGTTAGTTGGATCTGGGGGTGATCCTGCACTTCAATCACTATCTGCTAAACTTCAAGGCCTTCTAGCAGAGAGGCCGTGCTTTCAAGGGTGTCAGCTCGCTTATTGTTGGATCGAGAAATTTGTTTAAACGAAATTCCTCCAAACTTTGCGACCATGCCTTTCACGAGATCTACAAATATCGCCATTCGCGCATCTCGGTAGGCATAGTCGTTGACTTAGCAAATGATTAGCTGAGAGTCATTGAAGACTGTAAGCTTTCTCACGCCAATGTCATTAGTGAGCTCCAGACCGGCCAAGAGCGCTTCATACTCGGCCTCTTTATTAGTGGCTGTGAAACCTAGCTGAATGGATTTTTCTAGGATTACCTCTCTGGTGATCAACACAACTCCAATTCCTACTCCAGAGATGTTGGACGAGCTATCGACGAAGACCTTCCAATCTCCAGTAGCCGCTAACTCGGTCTGGACGTGATCACCTAGTTCGCCCAGGAACCTCGCCTTACTAGGGTGCGCCATTGTTGGTTCGTCTCTTGGATTAGGATCAGCTCTTCAAGCGGGAAGTCTGCCAAGAAATCAGCAAAAGCTTGCCCATCGTTCACGGGGTGTACTCCAATCCGTAAGTGGCGAGCTCAGCAAACCAGCGATAAAGCCTCCTAGCCACCAAAGGCTTTAAGAGCACGCTCTTCACGGGGTGCTCGGTGATGATTTTGACGGAATGCACCAAGAAGTAAGGATGGAGCTTCCTCGCAGTCAAGACCAAGGCCAGGGCGATCTTCTCGATAGGTCGATACCGAAGCTCAATGGGAAGCATGGTGTGACTTACAAAGTACACGGGCTTCTCTAGCTTTGCATCCTCCAGAATAAGGACTCCCCTCACCGCATTCTCGGTTACGGAGACGTAGACACCAAGCTCGTCTCCCACTTTGGGTGTGGCCAAAATAGGGGGACTGACCAGATAATCTTTGACCTTCTTGAATGCGAGCTCACACTTCTCATCCCATCGAATGGCGGGTCCTTTTTGAAGTAATTCGAACAAGGCCCGCAACTGTCAGAAGACTTCAAGATGAAGCAATTCAATACTACGATTCACCCGCTTAACCTCTGGACTTCCTCCTGCGTCCTCGATGAGGGCATCTCGATGAGCGCTCATATTTGTTCAGGGTTGACCTCGATCCCTTGATGGGCGACCAGGTACCCCAGGAACTTTTCAGAGGTAACTCCCAATGCACACTTCACCAGGTTCAACTTTATTCGGCACTTTCTTAAGATATCAAATACTTCTTTGAGGTCGGCGATATGTCCCTTTCGCTCCCGACTCTTCACTAAGAGGTCGTCTATATATATATATATATATATATCTTAACATTTCTGCCGATTTGATCTTTGAACATGCTAGTGACTAACCTCTGGTAAGTCACTCCGGCGTTCTTGAGCCCGAACGGTATGACTCGGTAACAGAATAGCCTATTATTTAGTTGACTTTTGATATTAGTGGGATCCCATCACATATGGTTATGCCACCATTAGGTCAACACCCGACTAGTCGGGTGTACCTATTTGGCCAGCATTAAAACCTAAGATGAGATGGAGATCCATTAAAAATCAATTATCAAATTTATAAGTAAGGCGCCATGATTAGTGGGAGTCCATTCCTGTGTGTTTGACTTTAAGCTAGGCTCCAGGGCATTAGCGTGATAGCCAAGTTTGCAAAGCATCGATGTTCTTGGAATATGTAATGTGACCCTTGAATGAAGAAATCCACTTGAGGCAGGGACTATGATATTTCAAGAACGATTAATACTAGGCAAAAGGCTTGAAGCGCTAATAAGAGCATGGTGTGACCAGGGTCTAGTATATAGGAGGTCGCTACCTTTGCATTAGCATAAATTCATACTCGCAAAATAACCCTCAGATTTAATAAGGGATGTAAGAGACAACTTTTAAAGATCCTCTGGCCTCCGTGGCCAATCACTTCGTACTCGGGTGGAAGGGCATAACTCAACAATCTTCTCGAGTGAGAGCTGTGTTTTTCCATGCCAAGCAACTTAGTGATCTCCCTCGGGATATGGCAATTACGGTGCCAAGGGTTCAGGGCTTTACTTACCCTCGTAGGGGTTGTTTGAATTCCCGTGCTATAATTGCTTAAGCTCATAGGTAAGCATCCGAAGTACACATGAGGTATCCATTGCTCAGACAATAGTGATCACGTGGTACTGGCCAAAAGATAACCATGGTTCATCAAAGCCCTTAGTCGGCAGATTTGGATAGGGTCAAGGGAAAGACCCATGTAAGTAGATGACCTACACACTGCCCCCTTGGACGGGTGTAGCTGATTCCGAGATCTTACATACATGGTTAAATTAATCCATAGAGATGTCTTCTCTTGAGGGTAGAGCTAATATTTGAATACAATTAGCTTGTTTAAAAATCTATAAAATAAGTTTTCATACATACTCATAATTCAATCTTTTATTTTTAGATGACCAAGTTATACCCCTTGTACGCTATCCTAAATGACCACAAACTTATAGGTCCCAACTATGAGGACTTACCTAGTCTTAAGGATTGGTAAACATATGGCATCCCTGAATGACCCTGAGCCAGATTTATCAAGACCCAATGCCACAGAGGCACAGTTAAAGACATTTACTGACTGGAAGGAATCTAATAAAATGTATAAATACTATATAATAGCATCCTTGCAAACAACTCTATAGAAGCAAGTCTAGAAAATACCCGACGCTTCTGATATGATGTTGTACTTGAAGACGATGCTTGAGGTCACAATCGTGTTACGCGATACCTCACCATCAAGAAACTCATCGGTACTAAGATGTCTGATGAGATGCTAGTTCAGGAATACCTGATGAAAATGTTTGGGTTCCAGAACGAACTAGCAACCATGAATATTGTGTTAGAAGGTGAGGTGATGATAGACATCTTCCTCTCGTCACTGTCTGGAGACTTTGAAGGCTTTGTCACTAACTTCAACTTAAACAAGTTGGCTATGATAAATGCAGAGCTTCTAAGAGCTCTCCAAGCAATTGAGGATGGTTTCAAGTAGAAGGGCAAAGCACTACACGTGCAACGCAGATCCTTCAAAAAGTCTGGTAAACCTCAGAGTAAAAAACACAAGAAGAAATCTAAGTCAGCGCCTGTGCAGAACTCTGTGGGGGCCTCTGGATCTAGCGAATCAAAAAAACCGGAGACCAAGTATTTCCAGTATGGCTAGAAGGGTCATTGGAAGAAGGACTGCAAGAAGCCTAGAATGCTAGTGAAGGTAATCCACAACTCCTAGTTGTTAAATCATTTCTTTCGAGTAACAGTTCTTTTGCAAGTTGGATTGTAGATTCAGGATCCACTAACCATGCATGTAACTCTCTTTAGGGATTTTGAGAAAGCAGAAGGTTGCTTGATGGAGAGGTGATCTTAAGCATGGGAACTGAGGCCGTGGCTGCTGCTGAAGCTATTGGAGATGTTACTCTTAGTTTTTCGAATAATAAGACTTTCACTCTTAGAGATGTTTTTTATGTAGTGTCCTTGAGACGTAATTTGATTTCTGTTTCCTCTTTAGTTAATAAAGGTTATTCGGTTTATTTTAATGCTTCTGGTGTATCGTTTAAGCTGAATGGAACTTTTATAATAAGAGGAATAGTTTAGAATAATCTCTATATTGTCAGTCCTAATTTCGAAAAAGATAACATAATAACTTCAGTATTTAATATTAATTCATCTAAGCATAAGAAACCTTCAGAAAATTTAACCCAATTGTGGCACTTACGACTTGGGCATATTGGCTTAGATAGGATCTATAGGATGGTGAAGGTCGGGCTTCTGGAAACAGATCCTACGGAGATCCTTACCATTTGTGAATCTTGCTTGGAAGGCAAGATGACCAAGACGACACGACCCAACACGATTTTAGCCGGTCTGGGTTTGGGTTAAACGGGTTCGGGTCGTAAAATGGTCGACACGGCAACCCGTTTAATAAATGGGTCGGGTCCGGGTTTAGGGTCTAGACACGGTAGACCCGATAAGACCCGTTTAGAATTTAACGGGTAATGTCAGATCGTGTCGGGTAGTGTCTACCCGGCAATCAAATCCATGGGTATTTGGTATTTATTGTTTAGTCTACAGGCTTGTGGTTGGGCCTTTGGCTTTGGGTTTACAAGTTTGGGGTATAAATGTAATTTAAGGGTTTTGGATTTAAAATAAAACCCAAACAACAAGTAAAACCAGAAACCCTAAGCGGCACTCTCATTCATCAGGGCTGAGGGCTTGAGCTCTGAGGCTGCTGAGTGCTGAGCGGGCCGAGTGGCTGAGAGTGAGAGCTTGAGATTCCCTAAGTGGCTGAGCCTCTTCGTGGCGGTCGTGACTTCGAGGGAGACGACCGCGACGCGCACGGGCGGACGCCGGACGGGCCGGCCACGACTTCAAGGGCGACGGCCGCGAGGTGCACGGGCCAGCCACCTCCAGCCCGGCCACCTCCAGATCGTGCTCCTTCGGCCTGGATCTCAACTCTTCCTCATCTGAGCACGAACACATCTCCAGATCTAGATCCATCTCCTTCTCAAAATCTAGATCCACCTCAAGATCCTACTCCTCAGGTATTATTTCTTCTGATTTCTTCATCGATCATGTGTGGTGATCGGTTTTTATGCTTTGAATTGTTTTATGATCTCCTCATACCCTCAACACGTGGGTATTTTTTAATTTCTTTCTTATGATTTTTCCCTTTCGTAGTATATGATGGATACAAATCATTCTAATGATGCTGGAGTAGAATCTGATGCTATAAATTTAACTGGAGCAAGTGAGGAGAATGAAAATGCCCAACAAAAATGCCCGAGGGTTAGAAAATCTGAGGTATGGAATGATTTTGAGATGTTGCCACCTAATAATGACAAGGAGGCAAAGGCTAAGTGTAAACATTGCTCGATAGTATATTTAACTGATAGTAAATACGGGACTGGAAACATGAGAAAATATCTGAAAACTTGCCCAAAAAAGACTTCCCGTGATATAGGCCAGTTATTGCTTTTAAAATCTGAAGGGTCTATGACCACTCATTCTTTAAAAGTTGACCAGGATAGATTTAGAGAGTTGATCACGGTAGCTATTATCAAACATGATCTTCCATTTTAATTTGTTGAATACGAAGCCGTCAAAGAGTTATTTAACTTTGTAAATCCAGATGTTAAATTAATCTCAAGGAATACAACTAAGGCAGATGTGGTAAAGATGTACAAAAGAGAGAAGGAGAGACGAAAATTGTTATTACAGTCGATTCCCGCTAGGATTAGCTTAACATCTGATTTGTGGACCTCCATAGCGACAGATGGGTACATATGTCTCACAGCACACTTTGTGGACAATGATTGGATGCTACAAACGAGGATTCTTAATTTTTGTATCATGCCACCTCCTCACACTGGAGTTGCTATGGCTAAAAAGGTACACACTTTATTGTCTGAGTAGGGAATAGAGAAAAGAATATTTTCCATAACACTTGATAATGCTTCATCAAATAATGTATTTGTTGATATGCTTAAGTGTATGTCAGCTAAACTTAAAAGATGCACTTCTTTGCAATGATGATTTCCTTCATGTTTGTTATTGTGCATATATTATTAATTTAATAGTGTACGATTGCCTTGATGAATTGGATGAGTCTGTCATCAAAGTTATAGAAAGTGTGAAATATCTTAAGGGGTCACAAGCAAGAAAGCAAAAGTTTTCTGAATGTATTATACAAATGTCTTTGAAAAATAAGAAGGGTTTGTGACAAGATGTTCCTATAAGATTGAATTCTACTTATCTTATGTTGAAAATTACATTTTATTATCGTCGTGCATTATGTCATATTTATTTAACTGACTCAAACTATAAGCATCGTCCATCTCAAGAAGAATGGATGAAGATTGAGAAGATCATTCAATTTTTGCAAGTCTTTTATGTCGTCACATGTATTTTCTCAGGAAGTTTATATCCCACATCAAACTTGTATTTTTCTGAGGTATGGGCAATTGAGGTCACTTTGCGGGATGCATTGAAAAGTTTTGATATTTTTATATCTAATATGGCAACAAAGATGAGAACCAAGTTTGACAAGTATTGGTCCAAGTTTAGCACAATTCTTTCTATTGCAGTGACTCTTGATCCACGTTTCAAAATCCAATTCGTGGAGTATTGCTATCAAAAACTTTATGATGATGATTCATATAAGATTCATAATATTCGTGATAAGTTGTTTTTCTTATTTGGTAAGTACATGCAAGCGGCTGCTACAACATCTTCAATTTCAAGCACAATGACAACTACAACCAACACATATTCAATGGATGGTAGCAATCAAAATGAAATCTTACCAAGTAGAAACTTTATCAAGCTAAAACAATAAAAGTTTGAATAAGTGTTTTAGAATTTTTGAATGAATAATCAATGTTCTAATTACAACTGTATCATGATGTAGGAATTTACTACTTTCCAAAGTCGTGCATCCGCCAATATTGTACAAAAAAGTCAATTAGAGCTTTATTTGGATGAACCGACTAGTTGTATGGAAAAGTTAGATGTTCTTGAGTATTGGAAAAGTAATCAATTTCGTTACCCCGTGCTTTCTCTTATGGCTCGAGATGTGTTATGTATTCCTATTTCAACAGTAGCCTCCGAATCGGCTTTTAGTGGTGGAGGCAGGGTTCTTGATCAATACCGTAATGCTCTTAAGTCTGAAACAGTAGAAGCTTTGATATGTACTCGGGATTGGCTATATGGAGAAAAAGGTTTGTAATTTTCATTATAACAAATATACTTTGTCATTTATTTTGGTGAGGTTTTAGCTTTTAACTTATTTGATATTTTTACTTGTAGATATTTTGGAATTTCTATCGATGAGCTTACAGAAGATATCACATAGTTGAGCTTTCGTGAGAATGTCGACTCTGCTCAATCTTCAAATATGCATACTTAACTCGGGTATGGCTCACAAATCACAATAGTTATAAAGTGAATTAATTATGATTTATTATGTTTGATGGATAACAAGTTTGAAATGTGATAGGATCGTGGCAATGATGGTGCTCTTGTGCAATGGAGATTTGAAGATGAATCAGATAATGATGATATCATGGATATGCTATGAGTTGTTTTTATGCTTTTGTTTTTTGTGCTTTGTAATCCTTGTTGACATTATGGATTTGTTAATCATGTGATGACATTAATAACTATAATCTATCTCTTTGTTTCTGTGGGTGTGAGACGGTGAGTTAATATATTTATCTCTGATTCTCTTGTTTCTATTAAGTGTGATTGTGTGAGTTATTTTAATTACTGGATGTTTGCTCTGCCTAATAAGTTCAAATGATACAGATGTTAAGAGCCTATCGTGTCTTATCGTGTCAAATCGGGTCGAGTCGGATTGGATCGTGTTGGGTCGGGTCACCTGAGATGACCCGTGAGCTATACGGGTCTAATGGGTCTTATCGGGTCTACCCGTTTGAAAATGGGTCGGGTACGAGTTTAGGATCTAGACATGATTAGTTAAACGGGTTGGGTCCGGGTCTAGGGGTTTTGGACACGACACGAAACTAGACACGACATGAACACGACACGACATGACCCATTGCCACCCCTACCCACAACAGAATGGAGTTTCCGAGAGAATAAATCGAATCTTGCTAGACATGATTCGCAGCATGATGAGTTATGCCTGTTTACTAACAACCTTTTGGGGATACGCCTTACAAACAACAGTTATGTTCTGAACCACGTTCCATCTAAATCAGTGCGTCAGACCCCTAGAGAACTGTAGTCAAGGCAAAAGCCAACACTACAGTATTTCAGAATATAAGGATGTTCAGCACATATACGGATAGACAAAAGGGATAAGATGGAGTCGAAGTTCAAAGCATGTCTGTTTGTAGGGTATCCCAAAAAGACTAAAGGTGGACTATTTTATGATCCTGAGGAAAAGAATGTAATCGTTTCTACGAATGCCATTTTTCTAGAAAATGATTATATTATGGACCACAAGCCTGCTAGTAAGGTGGTTCTGGATGAACTGCTGGGTACTAGTACAGAGAGTGCATCCGAAAGCATAATAGGAACTGACATTACAGACACTAATATACCATATATTGTAGAACCTATTCATCCTGTAATACCACCACCACCTCGCCACAGTGGGACAAGCATCAAAGCTCTTGACAGATACTATGGAGAAACTTTATTGGTTGATCCAGAGGGTCAGGAGGATGATCCACTGAGCTACGATGAGGCAGTGGGAGCTTCTGACGGCTCTGACTGGCAAAAGGCCATAAAGGCAGAAATTGTATCAATGTCCCATAATGTTGTCTGGACTCTTGTTACACCATCATCTACTATTAAACCTATTGAGTATAAATGGGTGTATAAAAAGAAGAGAGGATTTGATGGTTCTATTAAGACTTATAAAGCTAGATTAGTTGCCAAGGGTTATACCCAGAGAGAATGAATCAACTTTGACAAAACCTTCTCGTAGGTAGCTATGATAAAGTCGATTCAGATCCTTCTATTTATTGCAGCCCATTACAATTGAGAGATCTAGCAAATGGATATCAAGACAGCATTCCTCAATGGGGATTTGGAAGAAGACATATATATGATGCAGCCATCAGGTTTTTAGTCAGAGGGTCAGGAGCATCTAGTTTGTAAGTTGTAGAAGTCCATTTATGGAATAAAGTAAGCATCTAGATGTTGGAACATTCATTTTGATCAGGCAATCCTGTTATATGGATTTACTCAAAACGAGGATGAACCATGTGTATACAAGAGGAGTGATAAAACTACAATGGTGTATTTGATACTTTACGTAGACGATATTCTGCTCATTGGGAATGATATTGGAACATTGTCAATGGTAAAGGTCTAGTTGTCAATACAGTTCGATATGAAAGACCTAGGTGAAGCAAGTTATATTTTGGGGATCAAGGTAACACGAGATCGCTAGAATATTATTCTCTCGCTATCACAGGCCGCATATATAGATAAGGTTATAGTTAGGTTTGACATGCAAAACTCCAAGAAGGGTTTTGTACTATTTAGATATGGCATAAAACTATCTAAGGATCAATGTCCTAAGACATCTGAGGAGAGAGCAGATACGCAGAAGATACCTTATGCTTTAGTAGTAGGTAGTCTAATGTATGATATGTATTGTACAAGGCCAGATATCTATTTCGTAGTAGGCATGATGGGTCGGTTTCAATCAAATCCAGGTCCAGATCACTGGACAGCTGTGAAGTGTATACTCAAGTACCTTCATAGAACAAGGGACTATAAGTTGGTTTACACTACACAGGAACTGACGCCGATTGGATATACAGATTTTGACTTTATATCATATTTGGAATCCAGAAAATTGATATTAGGATTTGTGTTTATGTTAGGAGGAGCAGCGATTAGTTGGCAGAGTATGAAGCATAAATGCATCGTGGACTCTACCACAGAAGCTGAGTACGTTGCAGCGTGCGAGACAGTCAAAGAGGCGGTATGGCTCAAGAAATTCCTTTTGGATTTGGGGTGTGTACCAGAGACCCAGTTACCTATGTGCTTTACTGCAATAATAGTTAGGCGATAGCACAAGCCAAGGAGCCAAGATCACCAAAAAGGGAAGCACATCGAGCGTAAATTCCACTAGATTCAGCAGTTTCAAAAGCAAGGGCGAGTAGCGGTGACACAGATTGTATCTGCAGATAATATTGTTGATCATTTCACCAAAGCGATACCTACCAAGGCATTCGAGCGACATGTGGATGCGATGGGAGTCAAAACCATTTTACTTCGCTAGACCAAGTGGGAGATTGTTAGGATTGATGTGTTCTAAGCTTGTAAAACTTTATCTTTTGATCTAATAAATAAAGATTAATAGTTATTATATGAGATGCATATAGGTGCATAACATAGTTACGTGTTCTTTTAAAAATAGAGAGCTATGGTTATATGGTAGTCCACTGAGTAAAAGACTGAGTGGATTGGTCCCATATAATCTAAATAAGTTTGCTGCTATGATCAGGTTACTCACCTGATCATGATAAGCTGTTGGGGATGACGGTTCATGGGAAATCTTCACCATGATCATCACTGTTAGGATTGATGTATTCTAAGCTTGTAAAACTTTATGTTTTGCTCTAATAAATAAAAATTGATAGTTATTATATGAGATGCATATAGGTGCGTAACGTAGTTACGTATTCTTTTAAGAACAGAGAGCCAAGGTTATATGGTAGTCCACTGAGTAGAAGAATGAGTGCATTGGTCCTATATAATCTAAATGAGTTCGTAGCTATAATTAGGTTGGTCGCCTTATCATGATAAGCTGTTGGGGATGACAGTTCATAGGAATTCTTCACCATGGTCATCACCAGACACAGTATCTATGGCCGAACGGAACTAACACGGTGTACAAATCAGTGAGCAGACACTGGTACACTAAGCTATGTTTCTGCTTAGGGTAAAATGGTCCTAAACCCTGAGAAACCATGTCTGATGGACTAACCAGTTGCGTGGTGCTTTGGTGCACCAATGTGTGAGGATCCGTATACAGTGATCCAAAACCACGATGTACTGGGTTACTCGGCTGGCGTTGCACCAGCGTGTCACTCCTGTAGGCTATCCACACCCCTATCGGGAGGTGCATTCCTTGGTCTGACTTACACTGTATCAAACCCAGGCCTGGTGGTCATCAGTTTGATTATTGAGCGGGTTCGATTACTCGATAGGGTAATCATAGGTATGATGTATAGGACAACCTAGAAGGAACCAAGTCATATGATCATTCGAGTCTGACGGTAGTCTCCACCGCTCGAAGTGAATTATGGCATCAAGTGGAGGGACAGCGGGTTTACCACTACTAAGCGGAGAACAGGGGTATGATGGAGAACATAGTAAGTCCGGGTGAATTGGAGTGCAGCCTGCGTTGCACTCTGGGTGGCCACGCAGGTTAACTCGAGCTCAGAGGATTGATGGTACACTCGAGTAGTGTGTCGATCAAGCTTGAGTTAGAAACCATGAACCCCGGTCCCTGATGGTTCCACTTTATCAATATTATGTTTGGTTCTTGAACCATCTCCTCATAACATAGTGAGCAGTAAGAGGAAGAAAGAAGTCTACGCTCCATGTATGCTTAGCATTAGAGCATGGTAGATGCGTAACTACATGTGAGTACTAAAGGGTAAGCCCGAGACAAGTACAGAAGCGCAGGTGGTTATCCCTAGCCATAAGTAAAATTCACTGCATAGGTGCGATGCACCAAAGTATGTTGCGAGTTGACTAGTTGATTTTACTAGAGGCACCCTCCGGTGGCCTCAGTTAATATAGAGGTAACTAGTAAAAATCACTTAAGGAGTGACCGCTAGGTTTCGCACACTAGAAATGGTCAAATTAAGGCGTCATGGCGTTTTGGTAAAAACTCACTCTGGCAGACCTCACTTATGGCCGACCCTAGCAGTGAGGGACCATGCTAGGACCGGCCCTATATTGTGGGGATGAGAATCCCCCATTAATAGGGCCGGCCATAGGGATGAAGGAAGGGTTTTGAATTGGTAAAAACAAGCCCTAAAAGTGGGAAAAATGGATAAATACAAGGAGAGATAAAATTGTGATTTTGGATAGATTTTTGGGGGATATTCTTATCCCCTTGGATCATTATCCAAGGGGGTAGGTCGGCCCTATATAGGGAGCTTTATGGGGCCGGCCATAAGAGTTGAAAAAATCAAACACCCCTCTCTCTCATCTCCCTAGATCTCTCCCTCATCTCTCTACTTTTCCGCTTGCAACTTCGTCTTCCTCACGTGGAGTTTCGTAAAAGGAGAAGGGTCGTTCTTCGGAGGCACTCAGAGATCTGAGTGCGACGTTCCGTGCATCGTATGAGATCGGGTGAATAAGAAGGCAGAGTCTCCATTCATACTGTCGGCTTCTTCGCGAACTATCTTCCGTCTCCATCGACAAAAAAGATAATTCTTCGCGGTTAAAAGATTTGCACGAAGGTATGAATAATCTAACACGTAGATCTAGCGAGCTTTATGATTTGCATGCATGCTAGATAATCATTATGCTAGATTGCCATTAGGATGTTCAATTCATATGCACACACATACACGCACATGTAGATTAGTTTTAATGAAAGTTTAAATCATGTAACGTGCACCATGAACGATCTTTCGACCGCCAAATCGTTTCCGTTACGAGCCTTTACCACAGGATTATTCCCAATAATTGGTATCAGAGCCGCATTAGTGGTGTGTATTTCATGACTTTGTATAAAACCATCATGTGTGTGCATTATGAATGCGTGATATCATCGGGGTTCTTACGCTTAGATCATACATATATATATATATATATATATATATATATATATATATATATATATATATATATATATATATATATATATATTGTGCTTGTTCTATGAATCGTTCTTGCAGGGCGCCGCTATAAAATCGAGATCTATATTTGTGCTTGCTACCGAGGGTTGGACCCTGAGTTAGTCATTGTCTGGATTTGCTCTCTATGTGTGTGGATATGTTTTAGAGCCATAGATTAGGCGAGTGATGGGGGTTGACCATCCTCAGTTCCCATGGCCTTTTTCCTAGGCGTGTTTTTTTTTTCTTTCTAGAAAATTATGTACGAGCGAGCACTTGCTCGGAGCGTACTAGAACTTTTTTGGTTACAAATCAAGAAGAAAGATGTGCCAAAGAAATCCACCATCGGGAGCATAAGCGAAACCCTGGAGGACGAAGACGATCCGGTAAAGTGTTCGCAAGCGCGACGGAGGAGCCGGACCGAGGGACCTTGCAAAGATAGCTAGAGGTTTGCGCTGTGCTAATTAGGTTCAGGGGTCTGACCCTGAACTTAATTCAGTTTAATGATTGATTTATTTATTAGTTCTTTATGTTTCATATCGAACCTCGATAAAATAATATTATTATCAGTTTTCAGAGGGATGTCTTTTCCCTCCGGTCCAAGCGACTGTATGAGGATAGGATCCTGCTAGATGACGCCTATTATTTAGTTGAATTTTGATGTTAGTGGGATCCCATCACATATAGTTATGCCACCATTAGGTCAATACCCGACTAGTTGGGTGTGCCTATTTGGCCAACATCGAAACCTAAGATGAGATGGAGATCCATTGAATATCAATTGTCAAATTTATAAGAGAGGCGCCATGACTAGTAGGAGTCCTTTCTAGTGTGTCTAACTTTAGGCTAAGCTCCAGGGCATTAGCATGATAGCCAAGTTTGCAGAGTATCGAAGTTCTTGGAATATGTAATGTGACCCTTGAATGGAGAAATCCACTTGAGGCAGGGACTATGATATTCTAAGAACGATTAATGCTAGGCGAAAGGCTTGAAGCGCTAATAGGAGCATGGTGTGACCAGGGTGTAGTATATAGGAGGTCGCAACCTTTGCATTGGCATAAAATCATACTCGCAAAATAACCCTCAAATTAAATAAGGGATGCAAGAGAGAACTTTTAGAGATCCTCTGGCCTCCACGGCCAATCGTTTTGTATTTGGGTGGGGATGCATAACTTCACACCCCCTAAGGTGGGAGCTGTGTGGTTCCATGCCAAATAACTTAATGACTCTCCCTATGGATATGGCGATTACGAGGCCAGGAGAGAAGGGTCTTTTTTCCACCCTAGTAGGGGCCGCATAAACTCCCATGTCGTAATTGCTTAGGCTCATGGGTAAGCATCTGAAGTACATGTGAGGCATTCGTTGCTCAGACAATGAGGATCATGTGGTACTGGCCAAAAGATAACAATGATCTATCAAAGCCCTTAGTTGGCAGATTTAGATAAGATCAAGGAAATGCCCGTGTAAGCAGATTGACGCTGTATGATGCCCCCTAGGACAGGTATAGTCAATTCCGAGATCTTACATACATGGTTAATTAATCCATAGATATGGCTTCGCTTGAGGGTAGGGTTGACATATAGATATAATTAGCTTATTTTAAAAATCCATAAAATAAGTTTTCATGCATTCTCATTATTCAATCTTTTATTTTCAGATGACCAAGTTAGACCCCCTGTCCGCTATCCTAAATGACCACAAACTTACCGGTCCCAACTATGAGAACTGGAAGCGCAACCTATACCTAGTCTTAAGGATTGGTAAACATATGATAGCCCTGAATGATCCTGAGCCAGATTTGTCAGGACCTGATGCCACAGAGGCACAGTTAAAGACGTTCACTAACTGGAAGGAATCTAATGAAATATGTAAATGCTATATAATAGCATCCTTGCAAACAACTCTGCAGAAGCAAGTCGAGGAGATGCCCGACTCTTCTGATATGATGTTGTACTTGAAGAAAATGTTTGAGAGTCACAATCGCGTTACGCAATACCTTACAATCAAGAAACTCGTCGACACTAAAATGTCTGATGGGACACTAGTTCAGGAACACATGATGAAAATGTTTAGGTTTCAGAATGAATTAGCAGCCATGGACATTATGCTAGAAGGCGAGGTGATGACAGACATCTTCCTTTCATCACTGTCTGGAGCCTTTGAAGGTTTTGTCACCAACTTTAATTTGAACAAGTTGGCTATGATAAATGTAGAGCTTCTGGGAGCTCTCTAGGCAGCTGAGGATGGCTTCAAGCAGAAGGGCGAAGCACTTCACGTACAACACAGATCCTTCAAGAAGTCTGGTAAATCTCAGAGCAAAAAACACAAGAAGAAATCTAAGTCAGTGCCTGTGCAGAACTTTGTGGGGGCCTCTGGATCTGGCGAATCAAAGAAACCGGAGACCAAGTATTTTCGGTGTGACTAGAAGGGTCATTGGAAGAATGACTGCAAGAAGCCTCAGAATGCTGGTGAAGGTAATCCACAACTCCTAGTTGTTAAATCATTTATTTCGAGTAACAGTTCTTTTGCAAGTTGGATTGTGGATTCATGATCCACTAACCATGCCTGTAACTCTCTTCAGGGGTTTCGAGAAAGCAGAAGGTTGCTTGATGGAGAGGTGGTCTTAAGCATGAGAACTGAGGTCTTGGCTGTTGCTGAAGCTATCGGAGATTTTACTCTTAGTTTTTCGAATAATAAGACTTTGACTCTTAGAGATTTATTTTATGTACCGTCCTTGAGATGTAATTTGATTTCTGTTTCTTCTTTAGTTAATAAAGGTTATTCAGTTTATTTTGATGCTTTTGGTGTATCGTTTAAGCTGAATGGAACTTTTATAATAAGAGGAATGGTTCAGAATAATCTCTATGTTGTCAGTCCTAATTTTGAAAAAGATACCATAATAACTTCAAAATTTAATGTTAATTCATCTAAGCGTAAGAAACCTTCGGAGAATTTAACCCAATTGTGGCACTTACGACTTGGGCATATTGGCTTAGACAGGATCCAAAGGATGGTGAAGGCCGGGCTTTTGGAAACAAATCTTACGGAGAACCTTCCCACCTGTGAATCTTGCCTAGAAGGCAAGATGACCAAGAGGGTCTTTAAAGGCAAGGGAGTAAGAGCTACTGAGGTATTGGAGTTAATCCATTCAGATATATGTGGACCCATGAGCGTCAATGCGATAGGAGGCCATGAGTACGTTATCACTTTTTCTGATGATTACTCAAGATATGATTACATTTACCTGATGCATCGGAAGTCAGAATCCTTGGACATGTTCAAAGAGTTCAGGGCTGAAGTAGAAAAGCAGACATGCAAGTGTATAAAAACCCTTCGATTTGATCGTCGAGATGAGTACCTATCTGATGAGTTCCTTGGGTATTTGGTGGAGCATGGGATAACATCCCAGTTAACTGCTCCAGGTACCCTACAACATAATGGAGTTTCCGAGAGAAGGAATCGAATATTGTTGGACATGATTTGCAGCATGATGAGTTACACCAGTTTACCAATGACCTTTTGGGGGTATGCCCTATAAACAACAGTTTATATTCTGAACCACGTTCCATCTAAGTCAGTGCCTCAGACCCCTAGAGAACTGTGGTCAAAGTGAAAGCCTATGCTACAGCATTTCAGAATATAGGGATGTCCTGTACATGTGCGAAGAGACAAGAGGGAAAAGATGGAGCCGACCGAAGTCCAAAGCATATCTGTTTGTAGGGTATCCCAAAGAGACTAAAGGTGGACTATTTTATGATCCTGAGGAAAAGAAGGTAATCGTTTCTACGAATACCATTTTTCTAGAACATGATTATATTATGGACCATAAACCTGCTAGTAAAGTGATTCTAGATGAACTGCTAGGTACTAGTACAGAGAGCGTATCCGAAAGCATAGTGGGAGTTAACATTACATACACTAATATACCAGATACTGTAGAATCTAATCATCCTATAACACCACCACCTCGTCGCAGTGGGAGAACCATCAAAGCTCTTGATAGATACTATGGAGAAACCTTATTGGTTGATCCAGAAGGTCAGGAGGATGATCCACTGAGCTACGATGAGGCAGTGGGAGCTTCTAACGGCTCTAACTGGCAAAAGGTCATGTAGGTAGAAATTGCATCAATGTCCCATAACGCTGTCTGGCCTCTTGTTACATCATCATCCAATATTAAACATATTGGGTGTATAAAAGGAAGAGAGGATCCGATGGTTCCATTGAGACTTATAATGCTAGATTAGTTGCCAAGGGTTATACCTAGAGAGAAGGAATCAACTTTGACGAAACCTTCTCGTTGGTAGCTATGATAAAGTCTATTCGGATCCTCCTATCCAATGCAGCCCATTATAACTAGAAGATCTGGTAAATGGGTGTCAAGACAACATTCTTCAATGGAGATTTGGAAGAAGACATTTATATGATGCAGCCACCAGGTTTTGAGTCGGAGGATCAGGAGCATCTAGTTTGTAAGTTACAGAAGTCTATTTATGGACTATAAAGCAAGCATCTAGAAGTTGGAACATTCATTTTGATCAGGCAATCCAGTCATATGGATTTACTCAAAACGAGGATGAACCATGTGTATACAAGAAGAGTGTTAAGATAATAATAGTATATTTGATACTTTACGTAGATGATATTCTGCTCATTGGGAATGATGTTGGAATATTGTCAACGGTAAAGGTCTGGTTGTCAACACAGTTCGATATGAAAGACCTAGGCGAAACGAGTTATATTTTGGGGATCAAGGTAACACGAGATCGCCAGAACAGGATTCTCTCGCTGTCACAGACCGCGTACATAGATAAGGTTATGGCTAGGTTTGAAATGTAAAACTCCAAGAAGGGTTTTGTGCTATTTAAATATGGCGTAAAACTGTCTAAGGATCAATGTCCTAAGACACCTGAGAAGAGAGCAGATATGCAGAAGATAACTTATGCTTCGACATGCGGTAGTCTAATGTATGTTATGCATTGTACAAGGTCAGATATCTGTTTCGCAGTAGGCATGATGGGTCGGTTTCAGTCGAATCCGGATCCATATCACTGGACAGCTGTGAAGTGTATACTCAAGTACCTTTGTAGAACAAGGGACTATGAGTTAGTTTACACTGCACAGGAACTGACACTGATTGGATATACAGATTCTGACTTTATATCAGATTTGGAATCCAGAAAATCGATATCAGGATTTGTATTTATGTTAGGCGGAGCAGCGGTTAGTTGGTAGAGTGTAAAACAGAAATGCATCGTGGACTCTACCATAGAGGCTGAGTACGTTGCAGCATGTGAGGCAGCCAAAGAGGCGGTATGGCTCAAGAAATTCCTTATGGATTTGGGGTGCAATCCAGAGGCCCAGTTACCTATTGTGCTTTACTGTGACAATAGTGGGGCGGTAGCAGAAGCAAAGGAGCAAAGACATCACCAGAAGAGGAAGCACATCGAGCGCAAATTCTAGCTACTTGATTCGACAGTTTCAAAAGCAAGGACGAGTAGCAGTGACACAGATTGCATCTGCAAATAATATTGTTGATCCTTTCACCAAGGCAATAACTATCAAGGCATTCGAGCGACATGTGGACGTGATGAGAGTCAAAACTATTTTGCTTCGCTCGACCAAATGAGATATTGTTATGATTGATGTGTTCTAAGCTTGTAAAACTTTATATTTTGCTCTAATAAATAAAGATTGATAGTTATTATATGAGATGCATATAGGTGCGTAACGTAGTTACGTGTTCTTTTAAGAACAGAGAGCTATGGTTATATGGTAGTCCACTGAGTAGAAGACTGAGTGGATTGGTCCCATATAATCTAAATGTGTTCGCAGCTATGATTAGGCTGGTCGCCTCATCATGATAAGCTGTTGGGGATGACAGTTCATGGGAGGTCTTCACTATGGTCATCACCAGGCACAGTGTCTGTGACCGAATGGAACTAACACGGTGTATAGATCAGTGAGCAGATACTGGTACACTAAGCCGTGTTTCTACTTAGGATAAAATGTCCTAAACCCTGAGAAACCACGTCTGATGGACTAACCAATTGCGTGGTGCTTTGGCGCACCAATGTGTGAGGATCCGTATGCAGTGATCCAAAACCACGGTATACTGGGTTACCCGGCTGGTGTTGCACCAGCGTGTCACTCCTGCAGGCCATCCACACCTCTATTGGGAGGTGCGTTCCTTGGTCTGACTTACACTATATGAAACCCAGGCCTGGTGGTCATAAGTTTGATTGTTGATTGGGTTTGATTACTCGACGGGGTAATCATAGGTACGATGTATAGGTCAACCTGTTAGGAACCAAGTCATATGATCATTCGAGTCTGATGGTAGTCTCCACCACTCGAAGTGAATCATGGCATCAAGTGGAGAGAGCGAGTTTACCACTACTAAGCGGAGAGCAGGGGTATGATGGAGAACATAGTAAGTCTGGGTGAATTAGAGTGCAGCCTGCGTCGCACTCTGGGCGGACACGTAGGTTAACTTAAGCTCAGAGGATCGATGGTACACTCGGGTAGTGTGTCGATCGAGCTTGAGTTAGAAGCCATGAACATCGGTCCCTGATGGTTCCACCTTATCAATATTATGTTCGGTTCTTGAACCATCTCCTCGGAACACAGTAAGCAGTAAGAGGAAGAAAGAAGTCTACGCTCCGTGTGTGCTTAGCACTAGAGCATGGTAGATAAGTAATTACATGCGAGTACTAAGGGGTAAGCCCGAGACTAGTACAGAAGCGCAGGTGGTTATCCCTAGCCATAAGTGAACTTCGCTGCATAGGTACGATTCACTAAAGTATGTTGCTAGTTGACTAGTTAACTTTACTAGAGGTACCCTCCGGTGGCCTCAGTTAATAGTGAGGTAACTAGTAAAGATCACTTAAGGAGTGGCCGTTAGGTCTCGCACATTAGAAATGGTCAAATTGAGGCGTCAGGGTATTTTGGTAAAAACTCACTCTGGCAGACCTCACTTATGGCCGACCCTAGCAATGAGGGACCATGCTAGGGTCAGCCCTATATTATGGGGATGAGAATCCCCCATTAAAAGGGCCGGCCATAGGGATAAAGGAGGGGTTTTGAATTGGTCAAAATAAGCCCTAAAAGTGGGGAATACGGATAAATAGAAGGAGAGATAAAAGGATGATTTTTGGGAGATTTTTGGGGGATGTTCTTATCCCCTTGGATCATTATCCAAGGGGGCAGGCTAACCCTATATAGGAAGCTTTATGGGGCCAGCCATAAGGGTTAAAAAAATCGAACCCCCCTCTCTATCATCTCCCTAGATCTCTCACTCATCTCTCTACTTCCCCGTTTACAGCTTCGTCTTCCTCACGTGGAGTTTCGTAGAAGGAGAAGGGTCATTCTTCAGAGGCACTCAGAGATCCGAGAGTGACATTCCGTGCATCGTGTGAGATCGAGTGAACAAGAAGGTAGAGTCTCCATTCATACCGTCGGCTTCTTCACGAGCGATCTTCCATCTCCATCGACAAAGAAGATAATTCTCCACGGGTAAAAGGTCTGCACAAAGATATGAATAATCTAACACGTAGATCTAGCGAGCTTTATGATTTGTATGCATGCTAGATTACTGTTAGGGTGTTTGATTCACGTGCACACACATGCACGCACATGTAGATTAGTTTTAATGAAAATTTAAATCGTGTAACGTGCACCATGAACGGTCTTTCGACTGCTAAATCGTTTCCGCTGCAAGCCTCTACCACGAGATTATTTCCAATAATCACCAGGTACAGTGTCTGTGGCTGAACGGAACTAACACGGTGTATAGATCAGTGAACAGACAGTGGTATACTAAGCCGTGTTTTCGCTTAAGGTAAAACGATCCTAAACCCTGAGGAACCACGTCTGATGGACTAACCAGTTAAGTGGTGCTTTGGCACACCAATGTGTGAGGATCTAGATACAGTGAATCCAAAACCATGGTGTACTGGGTTACTCGGCTGGTGTTGCATCAGCGTGTCACTCCTGCAGGCAATCCACACCCTTATCGGGAGGTGTGTTCCTTGGTCTGACTTATACTGTACCAAACCCAGGCCTGGTGGTCATCAGTTTGACTGTTGATCGAGTTTGATTACTCGATAGGGTAATCAGAGGTACGATGTATAGGTCAATTTGGAAGGAACCAAGTCATACGAGCATTCGAGTCTGATGGTATTCTCCACCGCTCGAAGTGCATCATAGGAATCAAGTAGAGGGGCAGCGAGTTTACCACTACTAAGCGGAGAGTAGGGGTATGACGGAGAATATAGTAAGTCCGGGTGAATTGGAGTGCAGCCTGCATCGCACTCTGGGTGGCCATGAAGGTTAACTCGAGCTCAGAGGATCAATGGTATACTCGGGTAGTGTGTCGATTGAGCTTGAGTTGGAAGCCATGAACCTCGGTCCCTGATGGTTCCACGTTATCCATATTATGTACGGTTCTTAAACCATCTCCTCGGAACGCAGTAAGCAGTAAGAGGAAGTAAGAAATCTACGCTTCATGTGTGCTTGGCACTAGAGCACGATAGATGCGTAACTACATGCGAGTACAAACGGGGAAGCCCTAGACTAGTACAGAGGCGCAAGTAGTCATTCCTCGCCATAAAGTGAACTTTGCTGCATAGGTGTGATGCACCGGGATATATTATGAGTTGATTAGTTGACTTTACTAGGGGCACCCTCAGGTGACCTCAGTTAATAGTGAAGTAATTGGTAAAGATTACTTAAGGAATGGTCGCTAGGTCTCGCACACTAGAAATGATCAAATTGAGGTATAAGGGCGTTTTGGTAAAAACACTCCCTAGCAAACCTCACTAGTAGCCGACCCTAGTAGTGGGAGACCATGCAAGGCCGACCCCTATATTGTGGGGATGAGAATCCCCCAGTAATAGGACTGGCTATAGGGATAGGGAATAGGGTTTGAATTGGTCAAATCCAAGTCCTAAAAGTGGGAAAAACGGATAAATAGGAGAGAGATAAAGGGAGATTTTTAGGGATATTTTTGGGGGTTAAACCTATCCCCTTGGAGCCTTATCCAAGGGAGTAGGCTGGCCTTATAAAAGGGTCAAGGGGAGGCCAACCATGGGTACTCCAAAAACCGAACTCCCCTCTCTTTCTTCTCCTTAGTTCTGTCTCCCATCTCTCCCTACTTCCCCGCTTGCGACTTCGTCTTCCTTGCATGGAGTTTCATAGAAGGAGAAGAGTTGTTCTTCGGAGGCACTCAGAGATCCGAGAGCGATGTACCGTGTGAGATCGGGTGAACAAGAAGGCATCATCTTCCGACATAACATCGGCTTCTTCGTGGATGATCTTCCGTCTCCATCGACAAAGAAGACAATTCTTTGAAGTTAAAAGATCTACACGAAGGTATGCATAATCTAACAAGTAGATCTAGTGAGTTCTATGGTTTGCATGCATACTAGATAATCATTAAGCGAGATTGCCATTAGGGTGTTCGAATCACGTGTACACATATACATGCACATGTAGATTAGTTTCAATGAAAGTTTAAATCGTATAACGTGCACCATGAACGGTCTTTCGATCACTTTATCGCTTCCGCTGAGAGCCTCTACCATAGGATTATTTCCAACAACTGCGGGGGTAAAGTGGGTGTCTCACAAGGTTGGAGAGTCGCAGCCTTTAGATTGTCAAAAAGCTCGCGCGAAAAAGCCGCTAACTGCTAAGAGGGTGCCGATCTCTTGGCCTCTGAAGCACCAATGGTGGTGAGGTGGTCAACGTCCTGCTCACACCTGGTGGCGGTAACCTGATCACCTTGTATGACCGAATTTGAGAGCTTGATGGTTGGGTGAGGACACCGCATTCATCTGCCGTAGCCAAGGTCGCCAAAGGATGGCATTGAAAACGGACTATCCGTCCACCACAGTGAAACAGGTTTGCCGAGTTTCGGGACCCGCGGTTACGGTCAGGGTAATCTCCCCAACCACTTTAGCTACTTCACCGGTGAAGCTGCTAAGAGAGCCTATCGCTGGAGACAAATCGACTTGCCGCAGCCCCATCCGTTGAAAAGCCGACAGGAAGAGGATATCTATGACACTCCCAGAATCGACCAAAATACGCCATACTTGTATATTGGCTATCATGAGGTGTATGACCAGAAGGTCGTTGTGTGGAGTAACAACCCCGGCCATATCAGCCTCTGAGAACCATATGAAGTCGCGGGCTCCCAATCGAGAGGTTTGAATCAAAGTATGTAGCAATGAGATAAAGTGCACCTTTTGCGTTCGCTCCACCTCTCTGACTTACCGCCGCACCTCGTTGCCCGACCTCGGCTCGTCTAGGTATCCGGCAATGGTGTGGCAGATCGTTGGCCTGCTCGGGAGAGGTAGTGGTAGTGTGGGCTTTGCTGGTCCCGGTCGATCTCCTTCTCTTGGGACATGCGTAGGGACAACCTCGACTCGCCTTGGCTACGAGATGAATTGATCCAAATGACCTAGGCTGACGAGGTCCTCCAAATGATTCCTCAGTGCTCGGCAATGGTTGGTGTGGTGCCCAATACCTCTATGGAATGAACATCGTCGGGTGTTGTCGGTGGAGCCGGGCTCACCCTGTTGGAGGGGAAGAGGGTACTGAACAAATGGCTCATTTCTGACCTAATGTAGGATTTTCCCCGGAGAGAGGGTCATCACGGTGAAGTCCCGCTCTCCTGGTCCAGGAGGCAGGCGCCAGTTCGTCGGTTTTTCGGTCATCGCGATCGGGCTCTCCGTGGGTGCCCCAGCTGGAGCTGCTAGAGGGGCTGCAATTGGCACCGCAGAGAACATGTCGTGCCACTCCACTACTTTAACGACTAGTGGTCGTAAAGTGGGAGGAGGTCGCTACTAGACCATCTTTCCATTTTGGTCGAGCACCACATCTTCAAACTTGATGTGTTGCTGGACAAGGGTGAAGAGTTCAACCATCGTGCGGGAGTCCGAGATGACAAGCGTGTCGTGGAGCTTGCTTCTTTTGGGAAGCGCGCTCCTGAAGGCACTCACAGCCATGCGATCTTTCCTGGCGGAGTCCTACAGGGGCGAGGTAGGCGCTATGAAACCGCATCGAGAAGCATCAATGGGTCTCCTGAGCTCCCATGGTCAAGGCGAACAATGATTCAATCCTCTTTGGCGATTACCGATTACAGCGGTACTGTTCCAAAAATAGCCCAGATAGAGTGGTGAAACTCGGAATGGAATGGGAGAGCAACTTATGAAACCAGTTCAAAGCTAAACTGGTTAAGCTGCTTGGGAATGCAAGGCACAAAACGTGGTCCTGGTCCCGAAAGAATAACAACTTTTGGTAGGCCAAGAGGTGGTCCACGGGGTCTTGCGATCCATCGAACAGCACAAACTTAGTAGGGTCCAGTGCTGAGGGAAACCCCCCTGGTGAACCTCGATCGTGAAGGGCGAGCTACCCCCACGAGCGGTGAGGTCTTTTAAGAGGTCGACGGGCACGTTAGGCAGTTGCCAGTGCCCGGGGTGATTTTCCAAAGGCGGCTGCGCAGGCCCTAAGCGATCATGCACGTTTTCTCTAGGCCGGTCCACACCCTCGCTGTAGCGATGCTTTGGGGCAATGTCCTGTGATCGCTCTGTCTCCTCGCAGGTAACCACCTCGACGCTGGAAAAGACCGGTAAAAGGCCATCATCTCTCGAGTTTCCGTATGGGTAACTCCCCCATGGGCTCCTTCTCGTGTCGATGGCGCGAGTTACGATCTCACCCTCAAGACCTCACCTCCGACTCGTCCAAGTCCACACTTCGGCTTCTTCGGCGAGAAGGGGCTATAGGCGGGGTTGGCTCATTGCTGGAACGCTGAGTGACAAGTCGCTACAGTAGTTCGAGAGCGGATCCCCTTGCCTTGTTTGCCACTGTATCGTCCATGGGGGGCTCCTGTTGGGATGCCCGTTGTGTGGGTGTCAATGTGGGTTGATGCGAAGCCGGGGTCGGAAGAGGTCGCACAGGGGGAGCAACCCCTGTTGACGTTCTTGGATGCCAAGATTGAACCGCTGACCCTTCCCTCCGCATCCCGAGCCCGAAGGAGGGGAGGTCAGTTCTTTTGCTCACGATAGAACTTTGCGCAATCGTGTCAGTTCGTCCATCATGGCCCGCTGGGTGGCCAATATCTCCAAAAAGAGCTGGTCACTGAGCGGGACAGGCGGTTGGGATGCTTGAGCCAACGCCTCACTTCGTATAGATCCGGCGCGAGCCTTCGCCCGTCTTTGTCCCCGCATGGCCAGAGCCATTAGGGTCTCTCCTGGAAGCACGGCTTTCTACCATGTGGTCAAGGGCTTTCTCACAGAAACCAGTCGAAAGATCCCACAAACGGTGCCAAATGTTAGGAGAAATTTTTCGATGGCTCGTGAACTCGACCTGCAAGGCAAGGAAAACGTGAGAACGGCTGACTCCGTGAGGAGCGCAAACCCTCAGACGCTCAAGTCAGTGAAGGTTCGAACAAGGGAGAGCTGAAGTATTCGAAAAGTATACGGGAAAGCATCCGGGTTTTTGAGTTTCGAACCTTACTTTGGAGTCGGGGGTCCTACCTTTATAGACTCGTGTAGACCGCCAGAGATGAACACATCATCACATATTTCCGCACCTTCTACCCTCCATGTGCCAGCCCACATAGGTCCTTAGTTACCTTTTGTAGTTTAGCCTACCAGGCGGTGGTGATGGGAGGCACGCCGGTTTTGTCCATGCCAGGTAAAGATTCTGGAAGGCTCCAGATGGGGGTGTTCTAGACCGACTCTGGATGACTCATATGGCTTGCAGTTGTCTACGTAGTTCCACGAGGGTGATGACATCTATCGATTTGATACCGCCTTACTGTAGGCGACCTTGGTGGACAAAAGGGAGAACTCTTTGGCTGTTGCATGATCGGACGAGCTCCTGAGTGAGTTGTGGGTGTTGATCCTTTCAAAGTATTCTTCGAATTCGGCTAGGAGCGATCTCTTCCGCGGGAGAGTCGATCGTGTGTGGACAGAGCGAGCTTCCTGGCAAGCTGTTGAATACTGGCGGCAATTGGGGTATTCTTTCCAGCTGGCGAGCCGCGGCGAGAGTTTTGACTTGCAATACCTCATGAATGAGACCTTGTCAAAGATGCTGCTTTGTCTATGGGACGCAGCGATCTGCCACTGTAAAAAGAAGCTAGCCAGGGCGTCCTCTCCCCACATGCGAGCTGGTCGTATGCGGTCTGGGTACACCCTGGGCGAACCATGAGCACCGGCCATAGGCGACTTCTTTCACGTGCGAGCTGGTCACATGCGGTTAGGGTAAGCCTAGGGCGGGCTGTGAGCACCGGCTACGAGCGACCTCTTCCGCGTGCAATCTGATAGCGGCGGTCAGCGACAGTCAGGGCGATCTCTCTACGAGCGAGCCATTAGGTGGCCATCACCGTTGGGCTTTTTCAGAACCTCTTCATCTCCATCCTATTGCTCTTCCAAAAGACGGCTTCTTTGTGGGCGAAAAGGTTAGCACGGCAACTCGGTGACCCGACTGGTGTCGTTGCTCTGCCTTCTTCTCCCTATTGTCAATAGGCGAACTCTTACGCGAGCGGGCTGATTGTGCGCGAGCTGTTCTCTATTCAAGCTGCGTGCGAGCTGGCCGCGTGCGAGCTGTCTGTGGGTGCCGATTTTCAAGACTTGTTTTAATCGCAATGCTTTTTACCCAAAAGTCGCGGTTGGCCTTGAGTCTCGAGCTCCTCATAGGGGGTGGTTTCTTTTTTGACCACCCGAGGTCGCCCAGGGGTGCCCAAAGACAAAGGCGATCTTTCTGGGGACTTCTATCATTTCGCCATGTCCTTCCCTGTTACTGCCACGTGGACGATGAGCCAGTGATATTTTCCTGCACCATCAAATGCTATTGGTTCTTTATTATATTTAGCTCAATGTACTATACCAAATATTTTTTTTTGTTTGTTAATCTATTGGCTAGATTCGGTTTAGAACCTACTCTTAGGTATTGAAATGAAATAAAATAAATATTTAGATACTTATGTAGAACTACTGATATGAGATTATTTTATGCTTGTGTTACTTCTCACTTGATTGGTTATGCAGATTCATGTTTTCTCTCTTACCCGCACAAAAGTCGATCACAAACAGAATATATATTTTTGAATAACAATGTAACCATTTCTTGAAGATCAACCAAACAGACACTTGTGGCTACATCATCCAACCATGCTGAGATCATAGCACTGTTAGAATTGGTGAGGTCTATAGCTCGTAAAAACCTAGTGTTTAGCTTTGTATGGTTGATAGTATAGGAATGCATATTGGTACGTACCTTAGTACGTGTTCTGATTACAGAACAGAGAGCCATGGCTACATGGTAATCCACTTGAGTGGGAGACTCAATGGATTGGTCCCATGTAACCTAAATACGTTCGCAGCTCTGATTAGGGTTGGTCGCCCTATCAGGATAAGCTGTTGGGATGACAGAGCGTGGGTGTCACCACCACGGTCATTACCAGGCACAGTGTCTGTGGCCGAACGGAACCAACACGGTGCACAGATCGGTGAGCAGACACCGGTGCACTAAACCGTGTTTCTGCTTAGGGTAAAACGGTCCTAAACCCTGAGGAGCCATGTCTGGTGGACTAACCAGTTGTGTGGTGCTTTGGCCAACAATGTGTGAGGATCCGGATGCAGTGATCCAAAACCACGGTGTACTGGGTTACCCGGCTGGCGTTGCATCAGCATGTCACTCCTGCAGGCTATCCACACCCCTAACGGGAGGTGCGTTCCTTGGTCTGACCTACGTCGTATTAAACCCTGGCCAGGTGGTCATCAGTTGGACTGATGACGGATCCGGTTGCTCGTCAGAGTAATCGAAGGTACGATGTATGTGGTCAACCTGGAAGGAACCGAGTCATATGAGCACTCGAGTCTGACGGTATTCTCCACCGCTCGAGTTGCATCATGGCACCAGTGGAGGGACATCGAGTTTACCATACTAAGCGGAGAGCAGGGGTATGTGGGAGAACATAGTAAGTCCGGGGGGATTGGAGTGCAGCCTGCGTCGCACTCTGGGTGGCTACGCAGGTTAACTCGAACTCAGAGGATCGATGGTACACTCGGGTAGTGTGTCGATCGAGTCTGAGTTGGAAGCCATGAACCCTGGTCCCTGAAGGTTCCACCTTATCGACATTATGTATGGTTCTTATACCATCTCCTCGAAACACAGAACGTAGTTAGAGGAAGCGAGAAGTCCAAGCATACGCTCCGTGAGTGCTTCGCACTAGTGCACGGTAGATGCGTAGCTACGTGTGTGCACTAAGGGGAAACCTTAGGTTAGTGCAGAGACGCATGTAGCAATTCTTTGCCATAAGTGGACTTTGCCACATGGGTGCGATGCACCGGGACATGTTGCGAGTTGACTAGTTGACTTCACTAGGGGCACCCTACGGGAACCTCAGAGAATAGTGAAATCACTGGTGCACTTCACTTATGTGTGCCTTGCAAAGTCTCGTACACGAGGAACAGTCAACTAGTGGCATAAGGGCGTTTTGGTCATACCATGCGCCACTATGCACTAAGGGGGCCGGCCCTAAGTGTTGAGAGACTGGTCAAGGCCGGCCCCATTAGTTTCGGGAGGTTGTTGCCTCCGATGAAGGGGCCGGTTATGAGGCGCAGAAAACGGGCTGGTTTTGACCGTTTTCGAAAACAAGGAAAGGATAGAGATAAAGAAGAGATATATATGGATAAGGTTTGAATCAATCATCCTTATCCATACTGTCCTTATCCATATGGATAGGCCGGCTATATATATGAGAAGGAGAGAGAGGGTGCACGAAATTAAGAGAGCCATGCAAGCCCTAGGGCCGGCCATGGCATGGGGAAACCCTAGCCGCCCCCTCTCCTCTCTTCGCATCTCCTCTCTCGTCTCTCTCTCCCTCGCTTGCGCCATTGGATGGCGACTCGTCTTCCTCACGTGGTGTTTTGTAGAAGGAGAAGGCTCGTCGTATGGAGGCACTCAGAGATCCATCGACGAGGTGCCGTGCATCGTGTGAGATCGGGTGAACTAGAAGGCGTCTCCCGCAACCTTTTGCTGTCCAGAATCTGCACAGAAATTCAACGTTGTTTCTGCAATTCCGGGAGCTACAGAAGACCAAACGACGTAAAACTTGTTGGAAAAGTTGTGTCTCGAAGTTGGCTACCTACAGTCCAAATTTCAGCCCAATTGGAGTTCGGAGCAGAAAGTTATGGCCGTCGCACCAAAGCTATGTCGAGCAGATCCATAGCCCGTCTCCATCGACAAAGAAGAAATTTGTCGCGGTGAAAGATTCCGCACGCAGGTATGATCTCTAACAAGTAGATCTAACATAATTAGAACATGCATACATGCTAGATTGTTCTTTCGAGTTAGATCGTCGTTAGGGGTTCCAGTAGTTGCCATGCTAGTTTCATACACGCATATGTAGATCGTTTCGATGAAAATTTTGATATGTAACGCACACCGCTCACGGTCCTCGGACCTTCACTTTGCTTCCGCTGCGGGCCTCTACCATGGATTTATTTCCAACAATTGGTATCAGAGCACGCTAGTGGTGTGCGTTTCATGTTTTTTTCATGAAACCGTCATGTGCGCGCATGAATAGTATGTGCCGCCATCGGGGTTCTACGAGTAGATCATGCATAGTATTTTGTTGTGTGTTCTATGAATCGTTCTTGCAGGGCGCCGCTTCTAAAATTATTCTGGATATGTGATTGCTTGCTACCGGGGGTCGGACCCAGTGTTAGCGATTTTGTCTAGATGTTTTTTCTTCTGTGTGTGGATAGATTTTAGAGCCATAGTCGGGCAAGAGGTGAAGATTTACCACCCTTGATTCCCAGGCTTTTGCTAGGTTTGTTTTTTCTTTTTTTCTAGGAAATTGTGTACGAGCGAGCACTTGCTCGAAGCGTACTAGATCTATTTCGGTTACAGATTGAAGAGGAGGACTTGCCGTGGAGATCCACCACCAGAAAGATGAGCAAAACCTTGGAGGACGATGGCGATCCGGCGAAGCGTACACGATGACGGCAAAGGGCAGAAAGCGTCAAGAGATCGTATACAGAGGCTTGCACCGGATCGAGGAACCTTGCGAAGGAGACAGAGAGCCTGCGCTGTGCCAGTCAGGTTCAGGGGTCGGACCCTGAACTTGATTCAGTTGTATGCTTGTTTCTTTCAGTAGTTCTTTATAATTCTGTAGAGAACCCCGATGCGATAATTTAATTATCTGTATTAGAGGGATGCCCTTTTCCCTCGGGTCCTAGCGACCTTATTAGGATAGGATTCCACTAGTGACGCCTATTATTTAATTGACCCTTGATGATAGCCTGAATTCCTCACATTTGGTTATGCCCCTATTAGGTCAACACCCGAGTAGTCGGGTGTGCCTATTTGGCAAGCATCGAAACCTAGAATGAGTTGGAATTCTACTATGACATCATTTGTCAAATTTATAAGCAAGGCGCCATGGTAGTGGAAGACCTTTCCTGTCAGTCTGACCTTAGGCTAGGCTCCAGGGCATTAGCGTGATAGCCAAGTTTGCAAAGCATCAATGTTCTTGGGATATGTAATGTGACCCTTGAGTGGAGAAATCCACTCGAGGCAGGGACTATGATATTCCAAGATCGATTAATACTTCGCGAAAGGCTTGAATGCTAGTGGGAGCACGGTATGACCAGGGTCTAGTGTATAGGTTGTCGTGACCTTAGTGTACACTCATACTTGCATTAAATAACCCTCAACTTTAATAAGGGATGTAAGAGAGGACTTTTAGAGATCCTCTGGCCTCCACGGCCAGTCGTTTTGTGTTTGGGTGGGGATGCATAACTTCACACCCCCTAGGGTGGGAGCTGTGTGTTTCCATGCCAAATTACTTAATGACCTCCCTAAGGATATGGCGATTATGAGGCCAGGAGAGAAGGGCTTTTCATCCCACCCTAGTGGGGGCCGCATGAACTCCCGTGTCATAATTGCTTAGGCTCATGGGTAAGCATCCTAAGTGCACGTGAGGTATTCGTTGCGAAGACAACGGTGATCACGTGGCACTGGCCAAAAGATAACCATGGTCCATCAAAGCCCTTAGTTGGCAGATTTGGACTGGGTCAAGGAAAGGCCCGTGTAAGCGGATTGACGCTGCATGATGCCCCCTAGGGCAGGTGTAGTCGATTCCGAGATCTTACATACATGGTTAATTAATCCATAGAGGTGTCTTCGCTGTGAGGGTAGCGCTGACATTTGGATATAATTAGCTTATTTTCAAAATCCATAAAATAAGTTATTTTGCATTCATTTTCATTCAACCATATAGTTCCCCTATCCGCTATCCCATAAGAGAACCAGTTATCGGGTCTCTAACTACGTAGAGTGGAAGCGCAATCTTTAGCTTATGCTTAGGGTAGTAAATGTACATTGGCATGCAATCTAAATATCCCTGTACTAGACCTAATGGGTCCAGATATCACTAGGGCACTAACTAGGGCATATGAAGACTGGCGAGAGTCTAAGGAGATGTGCAAGTGCTATGTTATAGCAGACTTGCGGATAATTCTTTAGAAGCGAGTCAGAGATATGCCGGGTCTTCTCTAATTAAGTTTTACTTGCATTAGATGTCTGGAAGGCGAAGTCAGTCGACTCATCGTTTTTCCACTAAGATACTTGTCGGTACCGAGATGTCAGTGGGTATGCTTGTTCGGGAACACATCTTTGAGTTCCAGAACGAACTAGATTCCCAAGACATGGTACCAGATGACGAGGTGGTGGAAGACGTCTGTCTTGCATCCTTGTCTGGAACCTTCGAAGGCGTTATCAGAGACTTTAGCTTTAACAAGTTAGAGATGATAAACGCAGAACTTCTAAGGAGATTTCCAAGAGACAAAGGATAAGATCAAGATTAAAGGCAATGCCTTTAGTGCTTAACCTAGGTCTTCTTTAGAAGAACCTAAGGGAATAACTTATAAGAGATCGAAAACTATTCTAGTGCAGAAACTGGTGTGGAATCCTAAGTCTGGTAACGCCAAGGACGGAAGTATTTCCGCTGTGGCGAGCATAGGGGGTATTTGAAGATTGAGTATGACCTCAGGATGTTAGGAGTTGAGTCGCTATCTAGTAGCAGTTCTTATGCTTCTTGGAATGTAGACTTCTGGTCTACAGATATTCAAGGAAAGCAGAAGGCTACTTTATAGTGAAGGAATCCTAACATAGGTACTGATGCCATAAGCCGCTGCGGAAGCTGTTAGATAGGATTGTCTTAGTTTTTCCGAAATACGGATTTTGTTTTTTAGAGATGTAGTTCTGTTTCCTCTTTGGTAAATGAAGTTTTTAGTTTTAGACAGCACCGTAGGTGTGTATCTTAAACTAAATAGATAGCTTCATTACTAGAGAAATAGATCAGAATAATCTCTTTATATTTAATCCTAATTCGGAAATAGATATCATGACAGCTGCAGCATCTAATTTAAATTCATCTAAATCCTTCGGAGAAGCTATCCCATTTGTGACCCCTCTGATTTAGATATTCTGCCTTAGATAAATTCAAAGGTAAAAGAAGGCCGAGTTTCTGTTCACAGATTCATCGGAGATCCTTCTAACCTATGAATGTTATCTGGAAGGCAGAATAACTAAAAGGGCCACTAAGGTATTGGAGTTAGTTAATTTCGACGTCTATGGTTCCAAGAGCGTCTAGACGATAGAAGACTCTTCGATTTAATCGAAGAAATAAGTCACTATCGGACGAGTTCCATAGGATCCTGAGAGAGTATGGGATTATCTCCCAGTTAAATGCTCTAAGGATGACACGTCAGAATGAAGTCTCCGAGAGAAGGAATCGGACTCTGTTTGACATGGTCCGTAGTATGATGAATATTGCCAAGTATACTACCCACCTTTGGTGGGGTTGTACCTTAAAACAGTAGCTTATATCTGAAACTATCTCTCATCTAGATCAGTACCTCAGACCTATAGAGAGCTATGGTCTAAGCGAAAGCTGACACTATAGTGTCTCGAGATATAGAGTTGTCCTGCACTTGTGCAAAACGACAAGAGGGATGAGATGGAGATGTAGTTCCAGGTATATCTGTTTGTAGGTTACCCTTAGGAGGCATAAGATGGACTGTTTTATGATCTTGAGGTTAGGAAGGTAATCGTTTCTACGAACACCATCTACCTAGATCAAGATTATATTATAAGACCATAAGTTTATCAGTAAGGTAGTTCTGGGTGAACTACTGGGTACTGGTAGAGAGTGCGCATTTGAAAAACGTAGTGGGAGTAGATGATACAAGAAACTAGTATACCAGGTATTGTAGAAACGATTCACTTTGTACCACCACCACCTCATCGTTGTGGGACCATCAGAGCTCCTGAAAGATACTATGGAGAAACTTCGATAGTTAATCCAGAGTTTCAGGAGGATGATCCTTAGAGCTACGAAGAAGTAGTGGGAGCTTCCTTTGTACCACCACCACCTCATCGTTGTGGGACCATCAGAGCTCCTGAAAGATACTATGGAGAAACTTTGATAGTTAATCCAGAGTTTCAGGAGGATGATCCCTAGAGCTACGAAGAAGTAGTGGGAGCTTCCGACAGCTCTGACTGACAAAAGACCATGGAGGCAAGCTTACATCAATGTCCCTTGGAACAGTCTTGACACTTATAGCACTATCACCCTTCAGGGTGTAGGAGGTGTATAAGAAGAGCACCTGATTAAGACTTAAGTAGCTAGATTAGTTACCAAAGGAGAAGGGATTGACTATGTCAAAACCATCTCACTGGTAGCTATGCCTAAGTCTATAACGGATCCTCTTAATCCATCACAGCCCATTATAGTTGGGAGATCTGGTTGATGGATGTCAAGACAGTTATTCCCTAACGGGAATTTGAAAAGGGACATATGGATGATGTAGCCTCAGGCTTTGTGTCAGTAGGTTAGGAAGATATGGAATGCAAGTTGCAATGGTCCATTTATGGACTGATGCAAGCATCCAGGTTGGAATGTCTATTTTGATCAAGGGAATCCGCTCACACGGATTTGATCAGAATGAGGATAAACCAAGTTGGTACAAGAAAGGTGAAATAGCTACAAGGGTATATTTAGTACTTTACGTTAACGATATTCTACTGATTGAAAATGACGTAGGAATATTGTTTACGGTAAAGGTATGTAGTCATCACAATTCGATGTGAAAGACCCTAGTGAGGCGAGTTATGCTCTGGGAATCAAGGTAACTCGAGACAACCAGAGCAAGATTCTCTTGCTGTCACAGGCTACGCATGAAGATAAGATTCTAGCCAGATTCGTTTTACGAGGCTAGATATCTATTGCGCAGCAGGAAGATGGGTCGGTTTCAGTCGAACCCGGGTCCAGATCTTTGGACCGAAGTGAAGGGTATACTCAGAAATCCTCGTTAAGTAAGGATTGTGAGTTAGCTTACACTTCACAGGTCCTGATATCGATTGGACACACAGGATCTGACTTTAGTGTCAGATGTGTGTTCCAGAGAATCGATTTCAGGGATTATTTTTATCTTGGGATTAGAAGCGGTAGATGGTAGAGTGTGAAGCAAGAATGCATCACAGACTCTACCACAGAGGCTTAGCACGTTGTTGCGTGCGAAGTAGTATATCAGGTGGTAAGGCTTAGGAAGTTCTTAGAGAACTTGGGACGCGTACCAGAGGCTCAGTTATCTGTTGTTACAACAGAAGAGCGGTAAGCAAGGTCCAAGGAGACTAGGCACCGCCGTGAGGGGAAACCCATCAAGTACAAACTCCACTTGATCTGACAATTATAGGAGGAAATGCAAGTAGCGGTACTGAGGTGGAATCTACAGACAATGTTGCCAATTCCTTTAGGGAATTCCTGCAAAGGCTTTTGGGCAGCATGTAGAAGCTACAGAGCTCAACACCGTTATTCCTCGTTAGACCTAGTGGGAGATTGTTAGAATTGGTGAGGTCTATAGCTCGTAAAAACCTAGTGTTTAGCTTTGTATGGTTGATAGTATAGGAATGC
This sequence comes from Chamaelirium japonicum, assembly GCA_947650365.1. NCBI lineage: Eukaryota > Viridiplantae > Streptophyta > Magnoliopsida > Liliales > Melanthiaceae > Chamaelirium > Chamaelirium japonicum. The sequence continues at coordinate 122,022,133 of OX393549.1, read as the reverse complement.
ATATTGGTACGTACCTTAGTACGTGTTCTGATTACAGAACAGAGAGCCATGGCTACATGGTAATCCACTTGAGTGGGAGACTCAATGGATTGGTCCCATGTAACCTAAATACGTTCGCAGCTCTGATTAGGGTTGGTCGTCCTATCAGGATAAGCTGTTGGGATGACAGAGCGAGGGTGTCTCCACCACGGTCATTACCAGGCACAGTGTCTGTGGCCGAACGGAACCAACACGGTGCACAGATCGGTGAGCAGACACCGGTGCACTAAACCGTGTTTCTGCTTAGGGTAAAACGGTCCTAAACCCTGAGGAGCCATGTCTGGTGGACTAACCAGTTGTGTGGTGCTTTGGCGCACCAATGTGTGAGGATCCGGATGCAGTGATCCAAAACCATGGTGTACTGGGTTACCCGGCTGGCGTTGCATCAGCATGTCACTCCTGCAGGCTATCCACACCCCTAACGGGAGGTGCGTTCCTTGGTCTGACCTACGTCGTATTAAACCCTGGCCAGGTGGTCATCAGTTGGACTGATGACGGATCCGGTTGCTCGTCAGAGTAATCGGAGGTACGATGTATGTGGTCAACCTGGAAGGAACCGAGTCATATGAGCACTCGAGTCTGACGGTATTCTCCACCGCTCGAGTTGCATCATGGCACCAGTGGAGGGACATCGAGTTTACCATACTAAGCGGAGAGCAGGGGTATGTGGGAGAACATAGTAAGTCCGGGGGGATTGGAGTGCAGCCTGCGTCGCACTCTGGGTGGCTACGCAGGTTAACTCGAACTCAGAGGATCGATGGTACACTCGGGTAGTGTGTCGATCGAGTCTGAGTTGGAAGCCATGAACCCTGGTCCCTGAAGGTTCCACCTTATCGACATTATGTATGGTTCTTATACCATCTCCTCGAAACACAGAATGTAGTTAGAGGAAGCGAGAAGTCCAAGCATACGCTCCGTGAGTGCTTCGCACTAGTGCACGGTAGATGCGTAGCTACGTGTGTGCACTAAGGGGAAACCCTAGGTTAGTGCAGAGACGCATGTAGCAATTCCTTGCCATAAGTGGACTTTGCCACATGGGTGCGATGCACCGGGACATGTTGCGAGTTGACTAGTTGACTTCACTAGGGGCACCCTACGGGAACCTCAGAGAATAGTGAAATCACTGGTGCACTTCACTTATGTGTGCCTTGCAAAGTCTCGTACACGAGGAACAGTCAACTAGTGGCATAAGGGCGTTTTGGTCATACCATGCGCCACTATGCACTAAGGGGGCCGGCCCTAAGTGTTGAGAGACTGGTCAAGGCCGGCCCCATTAGTTTCGGGAGGTTGTTGCCTCCGATGAAGGGGCCGGTTATGAGGCGCAGAAAACGGGCTGGTTTTGACCGTTTTCGAAAACAAGGAAAGGATAGAGATAAAGAAGAGATATATAGGGATAAGGTTTGAATCAATCATCCTTATCCATACTGTCCTTATCCATATGGATAGGCCGGCTATATATATGAGAAGGAGAGAGAGGGTGCACGAAATTAAGAGAGCCATGCAAGCCCTAGGGCCGGCCATGGCATGGGGAAACCCTAGCCGCCCCCTCTCCTCTCTTCGCATCTCCTCTCTCGTCTCTCTCTCCCTCGCTTGCGCCATTGGATGGCGACTCGTCTTCCTCACGTGGTGTTTTGTAGAAGGAGAAGGCTCGTCGTATGGAGGCACTCAGAGATCCATCGACGAGGTGCCGTGCATCGTGTGAGATCGGGTGAACTAGAAGGCGTCTCCCGCAACCTTTTGCTGTCCAGAATCTGCACAGAAATTCAACGTTGTTTCTGCAATTCCGGGAGCTACAGAAGACCAAACGACGTAAAACTTGTTGGAAAAGTTGCGTCTCAAAGTTGGCTACCTACAGTCCAAATTTCAGCCCAATTGGAGTTCGGAGCAGAAAGTTATGGCCGTCGCACCAAAGCTATGTCGAGCAGATCCATAGCCCGTCTCCATCGACAAAGAAGAAATTTGTCGCGGTGAAAGATTCCGCACGCAGGTATGATCTCTAACAAGTAGATCTAACATAATTAGAACATGCATACATGCTAGATTGTTCTTTCGAGTTAGATCGTCGTTAGGGGTTCGAGTAGTTGCCATGCTAGTTTCATACACGCATATGTAGATCGTTTCGATGAAAATTTTGATATGTAACGCACACCGCTCGCGGTCCTCGGACCTTCACTTTGCTTCCGCTGCGGGCCTCTACCATGGATTTATTTCCAACAAGCACTGCATAAAGTAAGTCGAGAATGTGTATGACCGAGACCACTTGTACTTCATATCAGAAATGGTTACTAGTTAGAACCATTTACCAAAGAGCCAACAATTATTCATAAAGACACTGTCGCATGTATTGCCCAAATTCAATCTGACTTTATCAAGAGAAATCGGACCAAGCACATCTCTCCAAAGTTCTTCTATACCCACGAGCTTAGAAAAAAGAGAGAGATTGACGTCAAACAAGTCAGGTTCGGTAATAATCTTGCAAATCTCTTTACCAAAGCTTTGCCAAAGTTAACTTTTCATAATATGATGTACGACATTGGACTTTGACAGCTTAATCATCAGATAAATTAATATAATAAGTGTTGGAATTAAATCCTATTATTAGAGTCACAGTGGAAGAAAAGGTTAGATCCGAGGATCTCATGATATATGTTTCATTACAATTAAATTCTATAAAACAATCTACATGCAAATCTATGATCCTAGCATATATGCGGACACCCTAGAGGCATACTACAATCTACAAAAGATATGCATGCATCTAGTTAGGTGTTTAGAATCATCATACCATGTAGATCTTAGATCCAAAGAGAATGAAACAATGGTTGATGATAAACCGCACATGAATTGAGAAGGAAGTTATTGAATAGCACATTGTCATTTTGGAAGTGAGGAATCATCGAAGTCCTATCTCTGAGTGCAAGGACTATGAGCCGACGAATGATCACGTTGCAAAGATGATGGTGAGCTGTAAAATCTCCTCCTTCTCTGTCTCTCTTCTACCTTCTCCTTCTTTCCTCCTTCTTCTTCTTTTATCTTTCTTTTCCTTCCTTGGCCGAAACTACAAAATGGGAAAGAGGAGAGGGGGGCCGGATTTTTCAGGAGAGGGAGGGCTTATAGCCGACCTCTCCCCTCCCCTATCTTCTTATAGGGCCGATCTCATACTTGCACAAGTAAGCTAGGGGGACAGCCCCTATAGGATAGGGAGGAGAGACGGGGGCTGTTAGGGCTTCCCCTAGACTTGGACAAAAATACCCCTCACGAAGGAAAAACACTATAAGAGAGATAGAGTAAGGTACGCTTAGCAGAATCGAGCTCTGTCAGCACCTATGAGCTCCTGAAACTATTCCACTTATTTTAAGATCCGTATTCAATATGTTCTGAGCCATATTTTATTATTTACCAAAATACCCCTATAGCTCCTTAACACATGTGAAATAGGTTCTTAGGCTTCGGGCTTGCGCTCCATCGCGCTACTTCGCATCCAACATGTCCAACTTGGTCGAGGAACAATTCCTATACACAATGACAGGGTGGAACCTTCAGGGTTCAGGATCTCTAGCTCTAACCGGATCCCTAATTAACTATTCTAGTGCCACACCGAAAGTTTCGCTAATTAGCCCTAATCCGATTAACTCGCATAACCACCCAGAGTATAATGCGAGTTGAACTCTAGTGATCCTAAACTTATATTACTCTCTCGTAACCCTATTCTTTACTATACTCTGATAATCTTTAGTCCCTTCTATTACTAGTATCATGATTCGACTCGGACGATGGAGAGTACCGTCAGAACCCGATCGATTATCGAACTAGAATTTGATGACTTGTTATCTATAACACTACACACCTTCCGGTGCTATACCTAGCATCCAGAACTTCGCCAGTCATATTGGCAACTACCAGGCCTGGATTAATTGTATGGACAGATTGACTCATCAAAATGCACCCATCCAATACTGGACGTTGGATAACCTGTAGGGATTGCATACCACTCTAGCGCCAGCCAGATAACCCAACGTACCATGGTATTGAACTATGTAGGGTCCGCACACGTTGTTACTTCAAAGCACCACACAACCGGTTGACTCAGCTTACATGGTCCCTCAAGGATTAAGAACAGCTTATTTATAGTAGTAAAACGGTTTATGCACAAGGCTCTGATACACTGATCTGTGCACCTTCTTGGTTCCTTTCAACACGATCATCGTGCACCTTCTTGGTTCATGTTCAACACAATCATCGTGCTTGATCACATGAATGGGAATCCCACATTCAAGTGGTAGAGACTTTACCACATCCTCTACTTGCTAATAGCCTATTATCGGTGAAGTGACCGGCATCACCAAAGCTGTGAACTAGTTCTAGGTCTACGCAGAACCGGTCTACTGGGTCTCCCAAGCATGGCCCCACTATGCGCCTCAATGGCATACTATGTTCCCTAGGGTCCTTTATTATATATGAATTAACATATACCAAATTAGTATTCTAATTAAAACAATAACCAAAGTCATCTTTATTAATATTAATATAAAAAATCCACGCTCGGAACATAAGAGCTACAACAATAAGGGGGAGAGATGTAAACAGAGTCAAAGATTTAATAATAATTGTAAAGTAGTCATTAGGGGAGGGCATCATGAAGATGCAGTTTATGTGCATTGCATTATTTTTTTCCTTTGATAGGCTTTTTTCTATAGGGTTTTCCCATCAAAGGTTTTAACGAGGCAACTTTATGTGTACTCACCACAGTTCCTGAATAACTTGTTCAAGAAGAACCGAGGTTGTACTCTTTTTTCTTTGATATGATTTTTTTCAAATGTTTTTTTTACAACAAAGGTTTTAATGAGGCAACTTTGAACTAGGGTGGTCATCCAATGGGGAGTGTTATGAAACAACATATAAGATATAACTGCCTACCATTATAGGAAAGACTAGTACGAAATCCAGGCAATACGTGGATGAACTTGATGCACGCCATGTGGTACATATGCCATCACAGTCATATGAAGAAGTGTGCAATCCGGAATGACTGTGATTCAGTTGTTGGGGTGTGATTCACTCGTTAGAGAGAGATAATACTAATTATTTTCCTAAAGACCATTATTATAATTTAATGGGTATTTATCATCTTTATAATTGGGTTTCAATATGATTTATGAGAAAGAGCCGTGTTCATACACAGAAGAAGGATTCTAATTCTTCAAAAAAGATCCACGTGTCATAACAAGGAAGAAAGGGCTTTATTTTAGTATTATACTACTAGTAAGAAATCCGGGCAATGCCTAGATAAGCTTAATGCATGCGCCAATTAGCACAGATAACATCACAGTCGCCCGAAGAAGTGTGCAATCTGGAGTGATTGTGATTCACTCGTTCAGGTGTGATTCACTTATTAGAGAAAGAAAAAAGATAATACTAATGTTTTTTCTAATTAATCAAATGATCTTTAAATACCATTGTATGTGTATTTTATCATCTTTATAGTAGGCTTTTAATAGGATTAATGAGAGAGCTGTGTTCACAATTGGGAGAAGGATTGTGGCTCTTCAAAAGTAGTCCACGTGTTACAACACGGAAAAAAGGGGCCCATTTTAGTATTATACTATTAGATACCATTAGATATCCCCATATATATCTCTTTCCTATCTCATGGATATTTTGTGTAACAAGTCTTGTAACTGATCATCTATGTATTCATTGAGCACCCAAGATGGGGGAAAATTTTCAGCACGCACTGTGTAGCACTGGAAATGTACGCATGCGTACCAGAATGGGACAAGTGACACACCTTGTCTCATTTCGGCAACTTCTTTTCGAGGGAAAATTTCTACAAAGGACGTTAACGCTCAGTCGTCTCGGTTCCCATATCCTCATCTCATTTTATTCGACTGAAGGTGTGCCACGTGTCCAATTCTGATATCCGTGTGTACATCTTCAGCGCTACGCAGTGAGTGCTGAAAATTTTCCCCTTAGATGGGGAGAAAAAATTGATGACCCATTTGATGACCGCTAACTATGACCAACCAATGGCATTGCGCCACATACGCTACACAAAAGGGTAATGAGGTTATTTGTGTTAGAAAATATCAATTTGAAACCCCCAACAAAATTACCTCCTTACCCTTATGTGGTGTATGTGGCGCAGTGCCACTGGTCGGTCATATGTCATCAAATTTGGGATGCCACGATTTCGAAACACTATGCACGATATGGTGGCTGTTAGTAATTTTGTGGGTGCAAATAGTAACACCCATCTATAAACATTCCAACAGTGACCGTTACTTCTCCGGGGGAAAATACTCTGTCCCGAAAAGGTTTAATCCGAATGATCAACCAGAATGACGTAGCGTGTGTAGATCACAGCCGTCCGTTGCATCCATCCAGGACCGGTGAATCACACTCGGCCCCGACGGGCAGTCAAAAGGACGCTTTGATTGGATGGCACGTCATTCGGGTTGAGCATTCGGGTTAAACGCTGCAGATTGGATAGCACTGCTCCTTCTCCAGATGCTCATCCCAGCTTGATTGCCGCCCCCGCCGCTGCCGCCGTCGGGAAAGGTCTAGGGCTTGTCCTCCTCTTTCCAAATCCGTTTCCTCCTCCATCTCACCCCCTCGATCGGTTTCCGCCTCCCATGTCCGTCAGATCCGGCGGCGGGAGGCAGTTCTCTTTCGAGCTCCTTGCCGGAGACAGCTCCGGAGACGAGCGGAGCCTCTCGCTCCTGCAGATTCCCGGCGCGATATATGAGAACGGCGGTCGCGATGGCCATACGACCCGCCGGAAACGGAAATCGAAGGCCGCCAAGAAAAAGAAGTCCCGGGCCGCCGGGGTGCCAGCAGAGGAGCCCAGCCTCCTACCGGAGTCGGATGCCGCGAAGGCAACCTGGGCCGGAAACGGGACGGAGATTGACGTTTCAGAGTGCAGATCCGTGGTGGAATCTGTAGCGCCAGAGTTGGAGAGAATATGGGAGTTGAATGGAAGTGAACTGGCGTCAAAGGAGCCTAGAATCGCATTGGATTCGGATGCTCGGAATCCATCCTTCGTCGAGAATGGTTCCTACAGGATTGGAACGGGGTTCGTGACGTCGGACAACAGATCGGTCACGGAATCAGTGTGCGAGAATATGGTTGTAATGCCGGAGTTTGATAGCTTGGAGGTGAGCTGCATTTCACATGTGGAATTGAGGCAGAGGAATGCGAATGGGGACATCCCCGATAAGCCCACAGAGGAGGGTTCCAGCACCAGAGAGAGCTCGACGGGGCAGTGGATTGCGGAATCTAATGGGCACCTCGCGAAGTTGGAAACCGTCGAGTCCGTAGATTGGAATCGAGTATTGGCGGAAGATCCAAATCTTCTAGGAGGTATCCCTCTCTCTGTGACTTCTTTATACTTGGAGGATACATCCTTGAAGTATTAAAGATTGTTTTGAGTTCCTTCATCCATTCTTTATTTTCTCTAGTTTCTTGATTCCAGTCATTATCAAGCCTGATAAAACAATATTAATAACAACATTAAGAGCGGATTACTTTTTGTTGAAGCTGTTTCCATGTAGGGCTCATAAGCCTTGTGGATTGGGTCATGAGTTGGGTCATATGTGTTGACAATTTAAGTATGTTTTTTTTTATTTGGAGCTAAATACGCAGGGAAAACTTCTTCCTAACTTCCTGCTCTTGTTATTTAAATTGTTGCGTATATATTTGTTCATTGATTCCTTGATTCAACCTTCTGATGTAATTGAATCGCTCCAAGTGTTAAAATTTAGCTAGTCATGACCAAAACGGTTTCTTGCTTAGATGAGCATTTCATCTTATCTTATCAGAAATCAAATTTAAAGCTCAAAAGAACTTTTGATTTGTTTCTAATTTCATAATGCATCAAACGGTAGTTCTTGTATAGGAGGTTATGGTGTTCCAACATTCATGAAGTCGTATGCAGTGCCAGAATGATGTGTGTGATCTGTTGAATAGACTGTTGGAAGGAGGAGCTCGAGGGGAAAGGTTGACTTCACGCTCACAATAGAAAGATGGAAAAGACAGTGCGGGATTTTGAGGCCCTGAAAAGGACGAGCGTATGGACAGACCAGTCTATCGTGCTTGTAAGCCTTCATCATCGCTGCTTTTGCGACCCGACTGAATGAATGTGGTTACACGACTTGTGTAGCGAGGGCTTTCCGTAGTGGAACCTGTCAAATTCAGTCTATGAATCCACAGTGGGGTGTTCTCAATCCAAAGTGAACATTTTTTTTGTCAAAGCCTAGACCAAAGGTGCCTAATAGTGTAGGGAGATTAATCGGGTAGCAAATCCCATCCTCAGCTAAACCCTGAATCTTTACTTCGTCTACTTCTTGCTAAGGTTATCTTTCTCTACGAGACACGTGACGTGACCTTGCCTCTTTCAGACTTCTTTCTATTTTTTGACTTCTACGAAGTCGCACCTTTAGCGTCCATTCCTGAATAAAAGAAATGAGTTTTTTTATGCGCTCCTTCACTCACTTCTGAATGATTCCTTTAGGGTTAATGGAAAAAGCTTAAATTGAAACCATCACGACAAAACTCTCTTTAAAGGCACATCGGACTGAAACAAATAGGATGAGTAAAAATGCGACCTACAAACATGTGGCTTAGTCGGACGATCAACAACCGAAGATGTCTGACTTGGCGAGGCCGCATTGCTTACCTTGTCAGGTCACCTGGAGAGGTCGGTCAAAGGTTGCATTGATTCTAGGGATGGAGAAGCAGAGTTTGCTAGTTAGCTTTCCTTCATCACAGGGGTTTTGTAACCAAATTATTATCCATCACTAAGCGTTTTGCTCCTTCTCTAAGTTAGGGATGATGTATGGCACTTAGTTCCTCTCTTGGTAATCTTAGATTTCGAGCTCTTCTAACTTAGAAAGAGTATAGCTAACCACTTTCAAATCGTCAATCAAGTAAGCATTCTATACCCTTCCGCTTTACTTTTACACCGTCACACATGACAGTGCCAACGAACATGTTCTCCATTGAAATTGAGGTTGTTGGTGAAGTGCTATTGTATATCCTTCACTCTAGTGGTTCAACTTGCACATCCATTAGATTGTCATTGCAACCTTACTGTGCCCATGGCGATAGTTCGTTAACTTGATATAGTGATTATGTTATGTTTGTAGTTTAGTAGAGAATTTCTTCCCCATATTACATCATGGTTAGTATTTATACGAAAAGGAGGAGATTAAACATAGAAGACTCATTGCAAACTTTCAACTGCTATCTTGGTACTTTGAATGCCATGTCTATTATCATCTAAAATGTACTCTCTGATGGATTTGATTGTGTTAGGGAGTAGTTGCAAATTGTTTTCCATGTTATAGATACCGAGATTTAGTTAAAAATTGGATATCAACTTTGTATATGGTATAACTCATCCAGTGGGTATGATTATTAAGTAGCCAGTATATGTTTCCAATTTGTTTTCTCCCAGTTTCACTGTACAGGCAAATTGGATTTTCTGACACGAACAGGATGCAAGTTTTTTGTCTACTTCTCATGGATCACTGCATATTCATGACAATTTATTGGATTTTACGCAGAAGTCTCATCTCTGGAGAGTTCACCATTTAAATATTTCATGGGAGAGATTTATGGTGGCAGTTCCCTCAGAAGCACAATCTCCGTTGGTAATGATAAGAAACGGCAGAGAGTCTACAACACTATGTTCCATGTCCCATTGAGATGTGAACGGGTAGTAATATTATTCTACCACCTAAATCAACATTGTTTATAGCTTTCAAGTTGATTATATCTCAGTTTTTGTCTGTTACATCATTTTTCTGAAAGAATCAGAACTCTGATTTTACTATAATGATGCAGCTTATACTTGCTGGCTTCTTTGTCTGTTTGGATTCATTTCTGTCATTGCTAACTATTATGCCAGCAAGAATCCTCATGGCCATTTGGAGGGTTCTAAACACCAGGTGGGTTTGAATGTTATGATGTTAATTTGATTTTTGGAGCGAAGCTTCTGGGTTTTAGTTTCTTATTATCCATCGTCGTTCATTTCCTTCATTAACATGTTTAACTGTTTAGGCTACATGCAACAAGTCCTACCGAGAAGATCCCATGCCAATGAGAAAGAGTCATACATTATAAATGGAATAAACCTTTTACTCCTTTCGTTTCCGGATATCTTATTTGAAGTTTTCCTCCAAAGGCTCCAATGTTAGCACAACTTACTGAAGTACTTAAATAAACTTTTAATGAATCTCCGATGGAATTACGAACCCTTATTAACTGTTTATGAATTACTTCTGAATTCTTTGATGATTATGTTCGTCCCCTATTCAGAAGCTCTAATATACTTTGTTACATTTCTCTGTTTCTACTCTCAGCAATAAGTGGGATCTCCTGAATTCTCACTAAAACACAGATGTTTACCTGGCTGAATGAATCCTGAGTCTTGATTTTCTTTCAGACAATCACTTCATGGTGATGGATATGGATTCAAGATTCCAAAGTCAAGATTAGTTATCTGATATATATCATCAAATCTATCGATTAGTTTATGCTCTCCCTCGTTCTCAGCAGCTCGATTCTTCAAGTTAATCTTGCTCTTCTAGGCTTTGATTGATTTCCACCATTGTTGCATGTGAGGAATCAGCCCTAGAAGCGAGAGCTTACTGATTTGTTTAGTAGGATAAGACCTTTCTCTTTTGGTTCTTTGTTTTTTCAAAAAGGGAGACGAAGTCCCACTCTTGAAGGTTGCCCTCGTATCCGACGAGAGGACCCTTCAAGTCTGTCCATAGGGACTTGGGTGGCAGTACCTCGTGGTGAACGAGTGCTTGCGAGCTAAGCAGATAAGCTTGCGGTGCTTATTAGGCCGAGGGCGGGAAGCGGCAAAGTTTAAGGAAAGGAGGTTACGGGAAGCTCGAGGCGACAATTCTTATCAGGCGGAGCGACTGCGTGGATTCGGGTTGTTAATCGTCGTAGACAAGTTATAGGGTAACAAACGGTACCTTTTACCTTCACCTTTGTAGTGGATTGCTTGCACCTCCGGTACGCCAACTTTTTCCTACGTAAAATACTAAAATATCACAAGTGTGCTTTACTATATATTTCATATTTTGGGCCTTGAATGTTTTGTCCCGGTTAAGCACACCTTGTATGCCTCTATTGCTTGTTAAGAAACCTTAGGCGATTGGATATCGCCATGTAATGCTTAAAATTCATTAAATGTTTGCTCACTTGTCTTCAGTTCAAGAGAGGAGAACACGTTGCAGTGAATCTAGACAAAGAGTGTTACAGATATGCACATGGGATACATCCGCAGACACATCTTGTCTTTCCCAGATTCATCTTTTGAAGAAGACTTGATCCTTACTCTGCAGGAATTTTTAATTGATGTCGTTCCCTCCATACTATCAGATCCTATTCAGTCTTGCCCTGATTTCATACGCTACCCTATTTTCTTTCGACCTGCGGCTTGCCGACTTGATCCCAAGTATTGTACCATTCAGTGCTTCTCCTTTTTGATGCAAAAATTATGTGCAAGATGTAGATGATGCAACGGAGATCATTTAATTTATTACAAATAATAATTCAAAATAAAATAACAATTGATTTACAGTCCTTCTGGATTAAGATCCAGTGAAGATATGGTCCCCATCTATGTCATGTACTGCTATAGAAATGTTTAGAAATCTTAGAGAAGTCATTTGAAGAAAAAAAGGACTGTTTGGTTTGGATTTTATTTTTCTACAAAACTTAGGAGGTTTGGATCACCCATTGCGTACTTCAAAAATTCCTAGTATGTATCCTATCATACCTGAGTTTGTCATATCCTACCACACACAGCATCATGCAAAAAATGAATGAAGCACCAATCTGCTTCCTTCCATTCTTTGTGGAAGTACTGAATTCCGGTAATGTATTCTTCCAACAAATGATGTAGAATAAGGCACAAGCTGCCGCACCTCACTTTAACATGTGATGTGTATACCTCACTCTGTATAGCCTCACCTATGAGTATCAATGTGTGTTTCAAGTCTTACCTCAAGGCTTGAGGAAAGGTGAGCCCGAGGAAAAAAATAAGGATATGCATTATCAATGATTGGCATTTATAGGGATTCTTTTAGTTACCTTTCAGAAAGTTTGATCTTACATTCTGCTTTGTAAGCCAACTTGAGAAGTGATAAATGGCTGAGCACTGGTAATAGCTTGTGCTTCCTGATCAATCTGCTATTTGTCCGCCTCTTTGCTCTTTTTTGTCATGTTCTGCATGATTAAATAATGATTTGATAGCTAACATTTTTGTGGCAGGCAGTTTCAGAGACCAAATGCTGCAGAATTATCAGATTTTGGTTGTTTTGTTGTGTTGGCTTTTGGTGTCGCTAGTCTACAGTCGGCAGGTGTGGTATTTGTCTATTTTTCTTAAGCACCCCATACTATCCTGCTATTTGTTCATCTCTCTTGTATTACTAATTTACTAGCATTGTGACATGTAGCATTATGGTTGACAATATATTTAGAAACATTTATTTGCAACTTTTTTCTTCTTGTGCATCAGATATCAGCTTAATATATCATATAATACGTGGACAAGGAATACTTAAGCTTTATGTGCTATACAATGTATTAGAGGTGAGAAAATGGATTATAGAACTTGTCACTTACATCTCTTTGAATACTGGTTTTCATTTCTTCTTTCTACATTTATGACAGATTTTTGATAAACTCTGTCAGTCTTTCGGTGAAGACGTTTTACAAGTTCTGTTTAACTCAGCAGAGGGGCTTGCAAATTGTTCAGCAGATAATGTAGCATTTGAGCTGATAAGATTCATCTTTGACCAGATAATAGCTGTCGTTGCATTCAATATCCTTTAGGAAAATGGCTGTTTTCGATTTCCAGTTACATGGATCTGAATCTTTTTAGTATTTCCTTAATTAGTCATACTTGTCCATTCTTTCATCTTATTAGCTCAGGCAGTCACTTTATCAACCTGCATTATTGCCCACAATAATGCGTTGCTGGCATTACTAGTATCAAACAATTTTTCTGAGATTAAAAGCAATGTATTCAAACGTGTCAGCAAAGAAAACCTTCACAATTTGGTATACTATGGTGAGTTTTCTTTCGCCTACTTAGTTTTTCTGCATATCAATGGAAGGGAAGCTTGCAGTTGACATGTTATATTTGTTAACTGTGGATATCTTGTTGTAACTAATGTAACAAGGACTACCTTAAAAGTTGGGTTTTGAAACACACTTGGCCTGCACATATTATACGATGGTAGTGTTCAAAAATGCCTCTTACAAGTTAAGCTACTGCTTGCACTGACTTTATATTATAAAGGGACTTATTGGGGTTTGTGGATATATCCTCCTGATGTCATACCAGTCATGATGTTACATGTGCATCCATTACATTGAGTGTGTTTTGTCTCTTCAGTCTTCACTTGACTTGACATGTTCATGGCACCAGTTCTATATAGTTTAAGTGCATATTTGTTTAGTTGTTTGTTTAAGTGATTTTATCTCATGCCTTTATATAACATTGATCAAGGTTTGAAATTCCGGGTTTCCTCTGAACCCAAAATGACATTACTGTTATTTTATCTGTTTTAGGTTCAGGATCGACCATTTTGAATGAAACAATCAAGATATTAATTAAAAGCATCTAAATTAAAATAATAAAATGAAACGGTCAAATGAATTATAAAAATTAAAGAAAATTAAAAAGGAGAAAATTTAATTACAGATTTCCACTCTTTTTGAGTGAAAATGATGAAGCAGAATGACAAGCTACGAAATGTGATGCATGAGCAAAATTGAAGCCTAAACGAGGTTTGATCCATTGCCACTATTCCTTAATTTAGCCCACTTTTAGACTTTTAGTCAATGGGAGTTTAGTTTGAGTCAATTAACAATAGGTAAGATTTTCTTTATCTTTGCCGTTTGGATTTTTTTTGTTTTTAAGAAGTGTGGGGCTTATTTGTAAAATTTTAAGTTAGATTTTTTTTTTTGTGAAAATGCGAAAATTAAAGGATAAGGCCAGAGCCGCCAGATTGACCATTGTAACCAAATAAAATCTGCTTTAATAGATTTTATTAAGTATATCTATAGGAGGATGGACTCCTCCCCCCAAGGGAAAGGAGTTTGAGTCCTCTCGGATGCGGGTCAAATCGTGTGGGCAAGGCGTCCCATGACTTTCCCACGGGAGGGAGTCCTCCCTCCCTTGGATGGTTTCTTGAAGGGAGAAAGGGGAGCCCTATTAATGTCCTTTATAGAATTCTTTATCATCTCCTTTTGTTGGATTTTGCAACAAAGGCATAAAAACCCACAAACACAGTCCATAAAATCTAGCAAAATACCAACACTTGTGAAAAGTTTTAGATTTCAAGTAAGAGACATTCCCCACAAGATTATTCTTATATCTTAATATTTTGTGTTATATTGCAACTATTATGGAACCCAGGCAAGGCCCAGGCCGCGACCATAGCTGCCGCCACAGGTACCATTGCCAACACTCATCGCCAAAATTTTTGGTCAGCGCCACCGTTTGTCAACACCGCCATTGTCATTTGCTTGTATTACACTAACATAGTCCTTATGCATTCATAAAAACACTACCTATGATTGAGAAGATTTGCATAAAATCGATGAATAAACAATAATAGAGCATATATGTTTACACATATCTCACATTCAGAAACGGATCCAACTAAACCCTCATTCAAATTGATATGCCCACAGATAATCTAGCATTCCACCCCCAAAATCCAGTTGTAGACATAGAAAATTTTACCATCTAGTATTTTTGCATGTATGAAAAGTTGCATCTGAGAAACTTAGAATTTTTCTAAGTCTAGATGGATGAAAGGCTAGCATATGCCCAGGGCCAACCAAACGAGGGTCGGCCAAGTCCAGGGCCGTCAATACCCATTTGCAGACATAAAAGATTTTACCATTAGGAATTTTCTAAGTCTGGTTAGCTGAAAGACTGGTAGGTACCTGGGGCCGTTTAAGCCCAGGGACTATCAAGTCTCTCGGAAAGAAAATGAGAAAGAAAAGAGAAAAGAAAAAAGAAAAAAAAGTAAGGATACTGAGGCAGAGGACCGGCTTGGCCCCAGGCCCGCCCAAGCCCAAGGTCGGGAAGGCACGCAAGGTCGGCCAGAGAAAGTAAAGAAAAGAGGAAGAAAGAAAAGATATGAGGGAAGAAAAAGAAAGAAAGAAAGAAAAGAAAGGAAAAGAAAGAAGAATGAAAAGAAGTGAAAGAAAAAAGGAAGAAGGAAAAAAGAAGTCTTTCCCTTCCGTAACCTAGACTTCGAAGAATTCGAGAGCCAAGACACATTAAGTTACTCAAGACACACAAAGTAACTCAAGTCTCGACCTTAAAAAAGACTCAAGAACAAATTTCAACGACATTCCAACAAATAAACAAGATCCAACAAGTCGACTAAAAAAGATCTGACCATAAACAATCTAAGTCTGAATTTCAGCAAGCAGATTCAGATTTGACCCAATCCAAGTGCCTGATGAACCGCAAGTTGCAAACGAACAATTCAGATTCCGTCTACTCAAGGAATTACCAGAAGACCCCCGGGGATTACATAAACCTCTTGGAACTTACAGAAACCACCTGGGAAGTTTTAAAAATTCCCTGGGAGTTACATAACTACCCAGGGGAGTTAAAATAACTTCCATCTCTTCTCGTATAAATAAGAGGGGAAGGTAAAGAAGAAGGATAGATAAAAAAATTCACCGGAGTCGAGAGCCGAAGAAATTGAAGATAAAAAATGAGTCGAAGATATCGCAATCTGGAAAAAGAGCCTGAGATCGCGTAGACTCTGAAAACAAGACAACGATGTCAAGAAGGAAAATGTACACTTGAACTTCAAAGCACTTGGACACCCAGTCTTCTCTCCATCCACGACGTAAAAAAGTTGAAGTCAGAAGAAATAACACCCAAAGCAAACTCGAGAATACTAAGGAGCAAAGCACCACTAGTCTCGATCAACAAAAGCTCGAAGCCCAAAGGGATCACGTATCGTAGTTTCCACGTCTTCAAAAGTTTCACCAAAGACAAAGAATCACGAGGGAGATAAAGTATCAAAGGAACAAAGACGATCGACCACACTTCTCCTGACAGCTGTACAGTTGCCCGTTAGAGCAACCCCTTTGTAATTTGAAGTTGAATCTAATTTGCAAAGTGTTCACGTAAATTTGTTCGCTACAAATTTTTGGCACGCCCGGTGGGATATTCGTCTCCTTTCATCCCTCCATCTTCACGTGAAGCATCCAAATGAATTTCTCAAGTGAAGTCAAGGTTGGAACTAGCACTCTGCAAATGTTCCAGTTGTTACTGCACCCTTTGTCGAGCCTATACCACTCCAATAGACCGGCTTGGAGAATCTCGTTCAGGAGGCTTGTGTCAAAACGCCAGTCTTGCATGTCTACATCAGGTGCGTCGAGACTACTACAAATCTGACCTAACTTTGAAGGCAAAAAAGTCTCATTTTCGCTTGTCCAAATTTCGTTTATTGATTGAACCCTAGCCCAAGGGGATTTAGGTCGTGCCAGATGGCTTCTTTCGAATGGGCCGAGTGGTGCATCTTGATCAAGCCAGGTATAGGTTCCTCGCATACTAAGGTGTGTGGCTGGGATGGATCCATTTTTACACACTCATAAAATTAGGGTAATTTTATTCACACCCCAAAATTACTGAACATACTCCGTTTCCCATTCAATTTCCCCTCCTTTCCCCTCCATTTATCCTAATTACCCAAATGCAAGGGCCCCTACCCCCATTTCATACCCCACCTCCAACCCATACCCCACCTTGTAGCCCATCAGCGGTGGTGGATCCGATCCAAGCCTCTCCAGCTCCTCTGTCACCATCTCGTTAAGGAGGCTAGTGTCACAACGCCAGTCAACATGCCAATCTTGCATGTCTACATCAAGTTAGCAAATCGAAAGATCCGACGACGTTGATCGACGACCTTTCTCCGCGAAGGATCCCCTAGGAGATTCCTTACAAATCCGCGGTGGTTTGATGTACCTTTTCTTTATTTCCCTGCATCCGCATCATCCTCTATTATTTTTACTTGCTTTCAGCCTTTCACAAACGTTTTGCTGCCATAAACCATTCTTATCCTCCCTTTGAAGTCCATTAAATTACCATAATCAATATTAAGTTTAATATGATCATCATGGCCCTTGCAGAGTTGTTTCTTTTAATATAAAAACTGCTTGCTGTTTTTATCAAATCTACACACCGATTTAAGCATAACTTTAGATTTAGTGATTCTATTAACCTCAAACTTTGACAAGTCCATACTCCTCGATACCCACACCTCCATTTTTCGTTACGATCGGAAAAAGTGACCATCCTGAAAAGACAAAAATGCTCCTGGCTGTTCAATTTCCAGATTTCCCCAACTCCCTCCTAAACCTAGTGTAGGCCCTCCCTTGCCTACATCACAATGGTTAGCGTGATCAAAAAATTTATATGCCTCATTTATTGTCAAACCGGATTTCATATTGACCCTAAACACTATTTTTGACATAGTAAAAAAAAGGTTTGAAAGCCCATAGGCTGCTTGTTGTGGTAATAATGGAATGTGCCATTATTGTCCAGTTTGGTACCATTGTAAATCTTGTAGTGTGATGCTAAGCTGCGGAAAACCATTATTTGATGTGTTATATACTAAGAGAACCATATGATGTATGGACAATAAGTGATTTTTCGTTTAACAAGAGAAATAGGTGGGGAAATACCTGAATACTTGATCTTAATGACCCAACATTTTCCTCGATAAATATTGTAACAAATATCTTAATTTACAAATATTATTTTATCATCTACATGTATCTGAATTATAGGCATATTTTCCTAACTTCCAAAACGCGACTCTGTTGTTTAGTGAACACCTTTCCAAATCAAACTATGTTTTTCATTATCTTATTTGTTTATCCTATTGTACGAATAGGAAAATAATCATTAGATTCTAGATTGACGGAATTCTTTTTGACTTTGTGAACATTATGATCAGACATCGTGGAGAGGTTCCACATCACAGCATTTGTGCTGTTTGTGCTAGCTCAAAATATCTTGGAGGCTGAAGGACCCTGGTTTGAGAGTTTTCTTACTGTAAGTTCTGCATCTTTAGTTCCAGTCATGATTTCCATTCAAAGGGGTGTGTGTGTGTGTTTGTGTGTGTGTATAGACTTGTTAGCATATATAGGCTGCCTATAATATTGTCGTCGGTCCTCCAGAATGCCCTCCTGGTTTACATGTGTGAAGTATTTATCGATATGATCAAGCATTCATTTCTTGCGAAATTCAATGAAATAAAACCTGTTGCATACTCAGACTTTCTGGAAGACCTTTGCAAACAGGTAATTTACCAGTCCAGCTCCATTTATTTTAACGGCATCTAGTTTCCATGTCTGTGTTGATTACATAATCAATCTATATAACTCTACTGTGGTTCTGTTAGCATTTACTGCTTTATAACTAAATGAGCCATGCATCATGCATCTGCCTTTTTTTTTCCGAATCTGTCCCCTTTACTATGGATTGTACAGAATGTGTATAGACTTGAAGAATAGTTACAATAGAACCTGATTTTTGGTAGTATATGTGGGACGTCGCCATTCTGGATCCTCATTGTGTGTTTCTAGCTATTACAATCGAACCTAGTCTATGGTAGTAAACATGGGACATCCCTATTCTGGAGTCCTCATTGTGTGTTTCTTGCCATTTCATCAAACCCATATACACCTTCGAAAGAAAAGTAGTTTCATCCCTACATTTGGAACAATTAAATAGTTGGATTAGGAGCATGAGTTTGATTGGCCTCATCTGTTAACAAGAAATTTACGTGAATAATCAATCCTTTGAACCCTTAGTAGGGTGGATGGTGTTCTTATCAGTATACATTAAAACGTACGTGTCAGGTTGATGTATGTTGGGAAAATTAATTTTCATCACCTTTTGCATTGAAAAAATGAAGGATTTGATAACCTAAATCAACTGTTTAGGACAAAAATCTGAATTAAATGCTCAGCCGCAAATTAACAAAATATCACAGCTGAAACAGAGTATCAACAATGATAAGATGACAGTCTTAAATAGGTGAAACGATATCATTTGTTTATATTTGGGCAGATAAAATGACTTGATCATCTCTTGAAGGATTGTTACACTCTGATTTTGATGAATTCAGGAGAATCTGACCAAAATGTTTAATCAGCATTCTTTGCTGTACAGATGAAAATGCCCCAGGTTTTATTAGGATTTTGAATATCATCAACCATGCGGCAGTGAAAATAATTATAAATGTCCATATTGAATGAAAAATATCAATATATCCGAATCACCTGATTCCCAGAAAAAGGAGCAGATGACATCAAGTATGTCAAGCTTATTAGCCTATGATTGAAATAAGGATCATGTTGAGAAATTTATTTCAATTCATCCCTTTGGTTTGTAATTTTTGCTCATTAATCTATGATTGAGCTAAGGCTCACGTTGAGAAATTTATTCCAATTCATCCCTTGTTTTAATTTTTGACTCAAAGATGAATGCTGGTTCCTATATCGAAGTTGCCTTCTGCCTCATCGTCAAACCCTTTCCTAGTGTGCAGGAGCCTTTAAGTAGTTGGAGATATCCCTACCAGCCAAGGGCCTTATAGTTCTTGGTAGGCCCCTCTCTTACCAAAAATTGTCTCCATGTTGTTGGCATCAATCATGGAGGGTTGATGTCACGTTGGTAGGTGTTCATATATTTGTGGTCTTGAGAGGACGAAGCACATCGAGCTTGATTTCTAATTCTCTCGACATCACTAAGAAGTCCGCACCATCTCTCTCCCTTATGTTTTCTATGCAGAGCAGATCGTTGACTTCCTTACAAAGTCACACCCAGCTCCGCTCTTCCATTCTTATTTAGCAAACTCATGATGCATGATCCTTCTTGAGTTTGAGTGGGGGTGTCAGAGATATTTGTATATATATTATGTTATGCATCTTCTATTGTGTATGGAGCTCATACCCTACTCATATCCTCTTGTATATATATTGGGCTCTTGCCCTAATGAAATTAGATATTTTCATTCTCTCCCAAAACCCTAGCCTTCATCTCTCTCTCTCTCTCTCTCTCTCTCTCTCTCTCTCTCTCTCTCTCTATATATATATATATATATATATATATATATATATGATAATTCTATGGTGCGGCCGCCTTAACGTGCGGCTAACTTACAACTCTGCTTTGGAAGTTTTTTAATTTGTAATTTTTTTTGAGGATGATCATCTTCCCTTTGATCGGCCACATGTCAAAAATCAGCTCATTCTAAGACTTCTCGGTGTATCAAATGTGCTCAGTAATTTGATGGTTAAAATGAACGGTCAATAAAGCCGAGCATATTTGATGCACGTAGAGGTCTTAGAATGAGCTGATTTTTAACTCGTGGCTTATCAAAGGAAAGTTGGTCATCCTCAAAAAATAATAAAAAAAAAAAATCTCCACGTGCACGATTGCACATTAAGATGGCCACACCATAGCATAACCCATAAAAAAAATATATGATTAAAAAATATTATGTGGCACCCAAATTGAAGGGAGGACTAGCGTGTTGGGTGGTCGGGAGGACCGTGTTCCCTATTCCTTATATATATATATATATATATATATATATATATATATATATATATATATATATATATATATATATATATGTATGTATGAGGGCCGGGACACTACCTCTCAAAGTCAAAGCAGCATTTTTGCTGCTTTGACAACCCGCCACGGCCGCGTCACATGTGATCTCCGGCCAGAATCAATATCAACAACCTCCGATCACCTCCACCGGTGATCTCCGCTGATACCACCTGTCGGCGTCCACTGATAGAGACTCCGGTGACTACATCCATTGTGAGTTGTCCATTCATCACCTCACCTCATTCGGCGATCTCTGACGACATCCGCAGCCGGCGACCACCTCTAGTGACTTATAGCACCTCCCGATTGTGAGTTTGGATGACCTTTGTCGCGTTCATGGCTTTGATTGCCACTTGTTTCTCTCTCTATATATATAGGGCTGTTACAGTTCGGTCTAGGGTTACTGGTGGCACTGCCTATGGCTTTTGTGTTGTTACTCTGAACATTTTGGCTGCAAATTTGTATCTTATAGTTTTCATAATGGTCACAGTGATGAAGATAAAACTTCAAGATGTTGAAACACATCCCATTTACCAAAGGCAAACAATATTCGCTATTTACCATAAAACTCTCAATTGGATTTGTTGTGATTCACAAATCTAATGACAACTTTGATGGTTAGTCTTATTACATAACATGCTTGAGATTCATTATGTTTTGAATTTGTCAAATATAAGGTCGATCGGCTCATTATTTTGCTATGCATTCATCTGTTTTATACATATCTGGTTTTATGATGGTCTGTAAACTTGAATTTTTGAAACATTTTGGATCTTGTTGCCTTGATTTGATGGAGTAATTTCTTTGTAAATATATATACTTTTTTGAATCTGTGAATTTCAGGCATGTTGGTAAAGTTGCTACTACTTACAAGCTACTAACTCAAGATTCTCATTGGCAATCTGAAAGAACATTAGTACATAATATACTGGTCATCTGATTATACATCAATCAGACATCAATCCAAGTGTTTTACCCTCGATTTTGATAGGAAAAAACTGCTTTGTTTTGCTAAATTGTATCCAATTGAAATTTTGATAATAGATGTAGTGGTACTGGACAATTAGCTTGAGACTGAAGAGTAGTCACTTAGTATGTTGCCCCATAACCATAACTATAAGCAACAATCCATGTCCCATCTACTTGGGAGCGGCTTAATGAATCCTTCTTGTATGTTGCCCCCTATGGGAAAATCTTGGCACCACCGCTGCCACCAATAATAGATCAGTATGTAGTGATCTACCAAACATTGCAATCTTTAAGTTACGGAGTAGGTATCCCTTCTTCCTATTTAATCAGACTCCTCTATTAGCTTTGCATCTTATGATTAGCTAACATTATTTCCTCCTTTACTTGTAACTGAATCAATGAGCATTAAAAGCGCAAATACCTTGGCTTTAAAGCAAGGTTTGAGAATTCAGGTTCGGACAAGTTAAGGTTCGGGTTCGGCCGATTCTGCTGTTTCGGCCCAAAATATTAGAAATCAGAAAATAGTGTATGATTTTCCCCATTCGGGTCCAAATCAGTCTTTTCCCACCAGTCAGAGCATGTAGGACTGCTCGTGGGTTATCTGGAGTAGGCCAGTTTGTCTTTTGAACCCATCTTCTAGTTCCAGCATTAATCATGCCTTTGTACGCTTCATGTTCTATATAGAATGATCGTTATGATTATGAGAACCATGTGGATCATAAAACATGTTCATAGTTAATTTTTCTGATGTGATCCAGTTCATTGCAACTGGATCATGAGTAGGGTGTTATCATCTATTGGAAATGATTTCACGATCATATGATAACTGAGCTCCGGGCAGAATGGCAGATCCCATTATGTAGGTTCAGTTCTAGCATCAGCTCAGGGATTCATTATCATGGCAGGTTTTGGTACCTGCAACTGGTGTCATCTCCACCTTCTAAGTGTTACCAGGGCAATATTAGTCTCCTCAGATTGGGATTAGATCAGGATTTTCTCCTTGCAATAATCCATATGTACATGAAAACATCTCTATATATCTCCACCACCATCCTCAAATTCATGATGATCTCTACGAAGAGATTTCCATAAAGATGACGAACCAAATTAAAGCAACAACAAATCCATCAGCATAGAGACCTTGGACCAAATAGCATGACAACAAGGACTGTGTCAATGTAAAGAATGGCCTCTGAGGTGCAAAGTCTGCACAAGAAACCGAGATGCAAGAACCGTATTGCCACTGGGAAGAAATAGAGTGGATAGTATGCTAAGATGGCATCAAAATTGATAATGATGACATTGAAGCGGCAACGATAAGAGACACAACAGCAAGCATCACAATGCAGGGGATGTGAATTACTTAAATGTCAGAGCATCCGTTGAAGATGAGATAATGGAGCTTATGATCCCTCGAGGAGAAAGCATGACAAAAGAAGGCAGAAATGCATGATGGCGAGGAAGTGAAAGAAAACAAATGTATGAGAAAATGTACAACAAGGTTGTGAGAGGAAGGAAGCCCTAGAGAACCAGAAAAATGGACACTATGAAGTAGCCAAGTTCCCCATAACCCTAACCATAGAGCCTTATACCATTTATTTGGTGTTGGCTCAATCAATCCTTCTTTGCCGGTTATTTCTATTATTGACCATCTATGTTGTCATTAAAGTTTTTCCAGTTCTTTTCTAACAACTTCAATCAATATTATTTTAGGTCGCTCCTCCTCCTTGACCCTTTGTTGATATCTAATTAGAAAGCTACACCACAAATACATGCAAGGGATGAATATGCAACTACAAGAAACCACTGTACATATTCAGACACAAGTACAAAATAATACATATAGATCACTATGTATTTGTATGTTATATGTGCACGCAAGACACCACTTCACTGCATGTTTCAAACCTCTCTCTCTCTCTAACTTACGGTGGTTGCCATGAGTCACAAAGATAAAAAAAAACCAACTGTACAAGAAGCAGCAACAGATTTGTCAAGGAGAGATGTGGGACCATACATCAAGAGTAGAAGTGTCGTGTATCCGTAGAATATGGCTTTTGAATTGCAAAGTAAAGACAAGAAGCAGAGATGCCAAGAAAGAAGAATTAGTTCCATTTCAAGGAAGTATTTAAATTGGTGGTGGTTAAATTGGAGTGGCAACCATTAGAGTTGCAACAGCCAGCAAGCACCATATGTAGAGAAATTTAACAGTTTGTGTTCGATTGAGATACATTGGTGATGCATATGACCCTATGGGGATGAAGCATGTAAAAAGTAGGTAAAACCACATGCGGTGGCGAGAAAATGGAAGCAAGAAGAGGTATCAAGAGAGAATGTACGAAAAGAACCCATGATCAGATGATAGCCTTAAAACCCAGAAAATTGGAAATCCTAAGCTTGTGAGTTCTCCATAATGGTCAAAACAATTCTTAGTCTAGCAGGGAGATCAAAAACACGAAAAATGCCATGTATGATAAGTATAAATATTTATGAAATCATGGAACCATAGTAGGAATCACAGGGAAACGACCCTGCGAGTCGACAACCAGAGGAACCTACAAGCAACCAAGGGTGTACAGTAGCCTAGCATAATAGGATGGTACATGTTGGAAAGGAAGGATACAGTCTCAATTCTAGCCAAAAGGAATGAAACAAGCAAAGACAACGTTGGTTTGTGGAGGGAAATGCATCACACACACAAATGCACACATACACACACTAACACTAACCCTGCATATCTACAATAGGATTGTGTTGGATGAATTGATTATTTGATAGAAGAAAAGTGAGATAAAACATCTGAGATGTTCCTCTATGGTCAGCTTTGGCTAAAAGACATCATTTGGTGAGGTGCTTCAAGTTGGGTCATTAGGATCGGAAGCCAAGAAAGAATTTGAGAATTTGTACATATTCTCTGAAATTCCTAACACATAAAAAATAACAAATACATTGTCAAACCTTGTTTCGAAGGTAATTCTTGGTGTTAGTGGCATTGGCTTTCCATGCTCACATTCACCACTTTACTGTAATGACCTCTCCTATCACGGCATATAGAGAAGAAAATTTTGTCTCGTCCACTTCTCTCAATTCATGTCAGCCACAGGCAGGCAGTTTATGAAGATGGTTGCTGATAGAGGTTAACGTGCATTGGATATTTCTTTTGCTGGCTATCCCTTACAGGAGAAAAAGCATTTTGGTGGTGTGCAAAAATTATTACATGTGCTAATTGTTTTTCTTTTCCTGTGATGACCTACTCGGCAGTAGGGAGGTGATTCTGGAATCATGTGCTCGTCGACGGTCAACAAACACTCCTTAGGGGTTCTGTGGAGGCAAACACATCACATCTCGCATTCAATATTTCAATTTATGAAACTTAGATTGACAATATGTGGAATTCTTACCTATATTGTTATATTAATTTACTTTGGTATATAGTTTGCAAGGTTCACCGGCCTTGCATTTTGCAGTCATAATTCTAAAAATTCTTGAACCCGCAAACCCTACATTTCCCCCCAGGGGAATTTATAGCACACCAGCACTAATTTTTCCGCCATCTCTCTGCTCCAGACTCTGAATGACAAGTCCGAAGAAAGACGGCAAGACCTCACCTTCATTCCCTTGGCACCCGCATGTGTGGTAGGTTACGAACAGCTGATCCAGATGCTCTTTTGCGGTTATCCTTTAGTCGTGAGGTTTTCCTGATCACAGAATTGCTTGTTATCTTGCTTTCAGGTCATCCGAGTTCTGACGCCAATATACGGGACCCTTCTTCCATATGGCCCGCTCCCCTGGAGGTTATTCTGGATAGTACTCTGGTCTACCCTCACCTACTTCATGCTCGCCATCTGCAAGATCATGGTGGGGCTGAGCCTTCGCCGCCTTGCCTCTTGGTACGTCAACCAGCGCCTCCGGAGAAAACAGCACATGGACTAAGACTCCCACTGCGGCCACCCCCTCAATCTCCCAGCCATTTTTGCTGATCTCCGAGTAGCTTGCCATTTGATCCATCGCTCGGATCTCGCACCTGTCAGGGCGATGCCGGCCCCGTCATCCAAGGTGAATCTGGGACTTGTGCATGTCACCTATCTTCACTAGAATGGTGGGGTCTTTATTTTTGAGCTTTTTTGTGTGTATTTGTTGAACTATGATAATTTACCGGGGGTAAATATTTTAGACTGCAGAAGAAATCGACAATTTTTTTATTTTTGTAATTGGTTGAGTCAAAGGCCAAGGGTGTACATGAGACATTGATGCAGTTTACAAAATCAAAAAAACTAAGAGACATTGATAAAGAAATTACATCAAAGACCCCGTCATGAAAGTACTTCTGGTTTAATCAAATTTCCAACTGGGTCTCATCATGTTTTTTTTTTGGCAAATCAGGTATAGGTCCTTAAATATTTTGCAATATTAGCCGTAGGACACCATAATTTGCTATATTAGCTAAGGTCCCTACAAGTATACATTCGTGTATACATTCGTCTCCAAAAAGAGTATATATTCGTCTTTAGAAGCAGTATACATTTTGTTTTTAGAAAGAGTATATATTCGTCGGGAGAGACTTGAGCTATATTTTGAAATTAGCGTGTCCTGCAACTAAAAGACGCTGAGCAGGGGCTTTGGGGTTTGGGGTACAAAAAAAGGGCATTGTTGGTATTGAAGGATTGTTGAGTAAGTTATTGAGAAACGCTAGGGATACGGGGGCTAATTACAGATTTTTGGGGTATGAATAAAATTTCCCTTTTTTTTTTAATGGTTCATGGGTTTCATCAGTTATCCTGCAGTAAAGCCTACCCCGGTTTTATAGCTTCCTCGGTTGCTCAGTTTTTGTTGTGGTACAGTTTTTCTATATGCATGTGGGTTATTTAGTATTTACTATGAGAAATGTTATTCAGCCCGAAGGTTTTCCTGATTCCACTCGACTGACTGATGTGGCAGCGTATAACTAGTGGCTGAATTTCACTAACGATATTTTATTTTATTTTATTTTTTTTTTGGTATTTCAAAGGGGAGGTCTTTGGACCTCAAGGAGGCGCCACAGTCCGGCACAAGCTTACACCACTGCACAACGGCGGTAAGAAAAGCAACCCATTGGGAAACCACCAAGAATGCCAATAGGCGAAAAAATGACACCGCTCCAGCATGCACACCAAACGCCAGACACCGGCGGGGAGACATCACATATCAGCGAGCAAACAGTTGTTCCCACACACAAAAAAAAAAAGAAAAACAATATAAACACAAAACAAAGGCAAAAGAGGGGATCACCAGTCGGATCCACCACCACCATCAGTGCAGACGGTGAAGAAAAAACAGCCGCACCACTCCGATCAGCCTCGGGAACCAGCTGTCGTCGCCTCGAAACCACCTGGAATTGCATCGAAACAGATGAGGGGCCGTGAACACCACGGCATACTTCGGCCGGCTCCAGACCACCAATCCCTCTGCAATCCGGCCAGAATCCCTCGCGCCTAGAACCGCCGTCGTCGATCTGAGCCAAGAGGGAGCCGCACCTCCAGAAAAACAAACACAAAACCCATCAGTCGATGGGGAAAGCCCTATCTACAGGGAAAGTGGAATGGGGCTAGATCCATCTCTCATGAGCCTCGCCGATTGGAACCCCTGGCTTCCCCGGCTCCGCCAGCGTCATCGGCGACTGCCGGAGAGACCAAGAGAAATCGAGATCAAAAACCCTAACAAAAGGGGGGGGGGGGGGGGAAAGAAACTCTCCACGGTGATGATTGTACAGGACTACAATCAAAACCCTAACCCTAATAGGTTGCGATTTGACATTTAAATCTTTAACACCACCAGTTGTATGCTGCCACGCCAACCAGTTGTACGCTGCCACGCCAGTCGTACTGAACCGGAATCGATGCTTGCTGCTGTCTGACGGGAGACACTGAACCCGGATTCTGGGGTTCAAATGGTGGCGGCGGTAACCAAGGAGAGATTTAAGTTTGCAGATCAGTCCTACTATACAGTGTCAATGTTTGTGGTGCAACGTTGTGTCCCCAATGTGGTAAGCCATTGGGGCTCACAATAGTGTACTATGGTTGTTTAAATATAGGATGAGTGGTCTTTCTTTCCATGCATTGCACTGTGTACACTATTAAGAGATGATCTCATCAGGTGTATAACGCATCCGAGCCGTCTGATGGTAGGCACGCCTAAGCAGTGATAAAGAAACATTTTTACAATGATGCATTGTTAAGAAACTCTCATTGTTCTATTTTTTTAATTTATCAATGAATCCACTGCATAATTTTTTTTTTTTATGTATATTAAATTTAGTACAGTACGAGTTCTGCTACATCACATTTCCTTCTGATCTGTAGTGGCGGGCCTCCCTCTTTGTTTTAGTGGCAAATTTACCTATCTATGGGGTTCTTAAAAATCAGGGCATTTTTCTCCCGCCTAAGGTGAGTTTCGATCCATGGTCTATCTTGTAATGGCACACTAACAGGTGATGTGTGCGCCATTGCCACACCATTTATTTTTTAGTCAAAACAGTTAATTTTGTACATACATACTAAGCACGGTCGCACTTTCCAATGTAAGTTATCAAGTCATTCATTAGGCTCCGTTTGGTTCGGAGTATCTGTTGTGAAATAAACGTTATCAGATAGAGACAGAACTAGCCAATACATTTCTTTTAACATGATTCATCCATAGATGGACTACATTCACGAATACAACTTTAATTAAGGTGACACTACACCACGCCCAACACACTGGTCCATCTAACACGCTCTGACGCTTCGGTCCATCGCCCATCGATAATCCACTGCAACCTCGTAACCTGTGCTCTGCGTCCTCTCAAGCTGTCACCAGTCGACCAACGCTCATCACTCAATCTCCAGCACCTTGCTATGATGCAGGCATGCCTGTGGCTTCAGCGATCGTGTCCATCGCACTGCCCCACATCTGTTGACACCCTCAGCACACCAGTTGTCCCGCAACTGTGCCCATGGACTCATCGGTCGTATCGATCACTCTACCTTGTGTCCGTTGACGCTCGCATATGTTGATGCCCTTTGGATGCTTGTCATCCGCGGCTGAGTCTACCGCGTTATCGAGCGTCGTCAGTGCCTTGGTCTTGCACCCATTAACACTACCATGCAGCCACCCAACCATCGGTGCCTCCTGCGCCAGTGGTCATGTCTGCCTCCATGCCACCCGTCTATTGACGCTCTCCACATTCATGTCGTCCTACAGGCGTGCATGCGGTTGAGTCAGTCGTGCCACCGAGCACCCATCGGGGTCTCAGTCCTGTGCCCGTTTGCAATACAATATAGGCAATCATCGGTACCTCTGTACAACATGACTCGTTATGCCTCTGTACCATTGAGGTGCTCCCTCTCGATCCAGTACTCGTATACAGGTGTTCGTGCCATCCCGACACTTCGCCACAATCCGTCTGGTGTCGATCTCCTTGAATCCAAGATGGCACCCCCAGATATCTGCCCCATCTGTCACTGTGTCGGATCTATCTTGCTTGGTAAGATGTGTCTTGGCTACACCCTCCTCTCACAAGCTCTCCTTCGACGACCCAAATCACTCGGGGGAGGGGATGTACCGTGGTCTCCCCCGGGCCTCTGAGTCATGTTCACCCGAGCACTGCCTGATGGGCGTACGGGCGCCGGTTGTGCAGCAACCCTATGCTTGGGCATGTCATCCATGTCAATCTTTGTCGTCGGTGGGGTTTGATCCCCCGTCCAGCCTTCGTCGCTCCCCGAGGGGAGGAACTACGCATGCACCTCCCCCGGAGGGCTTGGCTCCTCGATCGGTGCCACTCCACGGTACCCCGGGTGGGAGACACACCCACCTCCCCCTCGGCTCTCATGCTCCTCGACGGCTAAGGTTTCCTTCGATTCCCTCTCGACTTTCGTCTCATGGCCTTTACAGATCTTTGGACATAGAGGCCAACCGGGTTGCTCGGATTGCACTCCAAGCAACCGGTTACTTTACTTGTCCGCCTAGCAACCAGGGAGTGGGGGGTCCATCTTATTGGCTCTACGCAGGCCAAACTCATAACCTGGATCCCCGATTATCTCCCCCTCCAGACTATGGCCGAACCTAGCTATTCACTCATCACGCACAAGAGAGAGAGAGAGAGAGAGAGAGAGAGAGAGAGAGAGAGAGAGAGAGAGAGAGAGAGAGAGAGAGAGAGAGAGAGAGAGAGAGAGAGAGAGAGAGAGAGAGAGAGAGAGAGAGAGAGAGAGAGAGAGAGAGAGAGAGAGAGAGAGAGAGAGAGAGAGAGAGAGAGAGAGAGGTGGGTGGGGGTGCTTTTGAGTCTATCCATTCCTATCATTGTTTGAAGAAGGGGATTGCGGGGTTAAGTCCCACATCGGCTAGGGGTTGGGTGGTGGTGTCTTCATATACCATCTAGTGGACCTCCCCTTACAACTCGGGTTTTGAGGCGTGTGGGTATCCAACAGTATTTGGTACGGTAAGATGCTTCGAGGTAAGTATTCATAATCTATCACATGACATACTTTGTTTGGTTTGAAGGATGTTACTTTTTGGTAAGGTATTCAACTTACCTCAAGTATCTCATATACCTTATAACTCAAGTATGCCAATACCACAAGATCAATAACTTACCTCAAGTATCTCATATACCTTATAACTCAAGTATGCCAATACCACAAGATCAATGACATGGCAAACACCTCCATCCAAGGGGAGCCGAATTGGAATCATTTAGGTAAGTTTCTCTTTCAGCCTATGCTGCACGTGCATGATCACATCCAATGACTAGGTCACTATATAAGACTAGATATCTATGTGCTTAACTTAAATAAGTAAATTATGAATGAATAATATTAGATATATTTTTTTTCAAAATAATATTTTTATAAAAAAATATTATTTTAATAGTTATTTGTCAAAAATAATTTTAAAAGTTGCAAGTCACATAGCCGCCATGTCAGCTATGGTGCTGAAATTTCTTATGTCCAGTAAAATCAGTATGTAGGATATCTTTTAAAGTTTACTTTTGAAAAAAAGGACCATCACATTCACATATGACCCATAGTGTAAGAGCATCTCCAACCGGCTCTGAAGCTCGGAGCACCTCCGAAGCAAGTGGGGCCCGCTTTTTGCTGCCACCTCATCGGAGGCCTCTTCGGTGAGAGGTTCAGCTCCAACGGCCTCCGAACCGGATGTCCGAGCATTTTGCACCAAACACCCTACACATTTTCAAGTTATCCAAACTCTCCAAATTCACTCCAAACCCCACCTACCTTAATTTTTTTTTCCACGCATCAATTTAAATATTAAAAAAATAGATAAAATTATAAAAAAATTATGAATAACTTATTAAAAAATATATAATACTTTTAACGGTTATATTTATTCCCGTTGGGTATGATCCGCAACGCGGCTCACATATCCACCATAAACAATTCATTTCCATCTGTCGGGCATGATCTACGAATCGACACACATTCCAAAAACCAAACAGATAGATTTCTATCTGTTGGACACGATCTGCGAGATGACACGTATTTCAAGGGATAAACTAATAAATTTCTATCCGTTGGGCACGATATGAGAGGTGGCTCGCATCAAGAGCCAAACTAATGGATTTCTATCCGTTGGGCACGACAAGCGAGGTGGCACGCATTACCACCACCAACGGATAGATATCTATCCGTTGGAATTTTTTCTATATAAAGATGAGGCTTCTCTTATCACACCATCACAAATTCAAACTTTGTCCAAACCATCCACTCTCCAAACACCATGTCCAGTTTGAGCCCCACCGACAACACGTCGAGCAGCAGCGACGATAGCTCCACCCGTAGAATGTTATTTCTTCTGGGAGCCACCGCGTGCGAGGAAGAGCAGCAAGCTGAAAGTTCACGCCGATGTAGAAGACGCGGCTCTGTACCAGGCCACGCCGTGCTTGATCGTAATAGACTGGAAGGCCATAATCGGCTATGCCAGGATTACTTTGCCGATCAGTCAACTTATCTTCCTTACCAGTTCCGACGGAGATTCAGGATGAGTCGTCCTCTCTCCCTGCGGATCCACGATGCAATCGAGGACCACGACAACTACTTCGTCCAAAAGAGGGACAATGCTGGAAAATTAGGACTATCCAGTCTTCAAAAGACTATCGCCGCTATGCGGATGCTCGCGTATGGAGCATCCGCCGATTCCATGGATGACTACGTTCGGATCGGAGAAAGTACTTCGATCGAGAGCTTGCAGAGGTTTGTTCGAGCGGTCATCAACGTCTTTGGGGAGAAGTATCTTCGTTCACCCAATAACAAAGATGTTGCACGACTCCTCACAGAAGGTAAACAACGAGGGTTTCCAGGCATGCTCGGAAGCATTGATTGCATGCACTGGAAGTGGAAGAACTGCCCAACAGCTTGGCAAAGTATGTACATTGGCCATATTCATGAGCCAACAATTATTTTAGAGGCTGTAGCTAGCAAAGATCTATGGATCTGGCACTCCTTCGGGCTGCCAGGGTTGCACAATGATATCAACGTCCTCGATCGTTCACCGGTCTTCAGGCAACTTGCAGAAGGAAGAGCTGCCCCATGTAATTTTACAATCAATGACCATGACTATAATATGGGATACTATCTCGCCAATGGGATTTACCCCTCATGGTCAACACTAGTGAAGACCATCCCAGCACATCGAGAAAACAAAAATAAGTATTTTGCTCAACAGCAAGAGGGGGCACGGAAGGATGTCGAGCGAGCTTTCGGAGTGTTGCAAGCCCGATTTGCAATAGTAAGAGGATCGGCACGTTTTTGGCAGCCGAATGTGCGTGCTTATAGACATCATAACAGCCTGCATTATAATGCATAATATGATTGTTGAAGATGAACGAGATCTTCACCACGATCTCAACTTTGATGTCCCCGATGTAACGCCAACTGTAGAAGCTTCTCACGAGCACACGGTGCATCTGATGGAGTTTATCCAGAACCATCATCGGATAAGGAGCAGGGAAACCCACGACCAGCTTCAAAATGATTTGATCGAGCATTTGTGGCAACTCAGGGATCTCAGGTTTAAGATAATGTTTTTTTATTTTAATGTAATTGTCTCGAACTTATTCGAGTTCTTGTACGCGCTTTCAATTTCAATAATAAAAGCACTTTTATTGAATGCCAAAAAAGTTCAACACCTAATACAATCTACTGAAAATTACAAAATTTAAATAATTCAAAAAAGTCATATCTCTAATTAAAGTTACTACATATTACACTTCAAAGAAATCATAACCCTTTCCGAGCTAGAATCTTAGCCTTGCGTAGTTCGAAATATTCTCGCTCTACCTGTGAGAGCCCCGTGAGATCCTTCATCATGATCGCATCATCCAATTTCTGTTGCTTTCGTGCTTCCTTTTGAGACTCGGTTTGTGCTTGCAACTTTGCGACTTCGACCATACTTGTGTTTTCGGCATTCTTATCCCTTCTCTCTTTCCTCTCCTTCCTGGATTGTTCCTTATCCATCTTCATCCATGCGAATGCCTCCCTAAATAGGTCGGAGGCGGATTCGCTACTTCCTCCATCGATTACCACCTGACCTTTACGCTTCCTTGCCAATTTTGCTGCTTTCCTCCCTTCCGGCCTTTGCATCTCGGTAGGCCCGTCATCTTCATCCCCGAGGCTCATAACATCTGGGGTTGCTGGAGAGGAGGTGTTTGGTGATGAATCAGACTCCTTCCCTCTCCTCGGCTCTGTCCTTACTTGATTCCAGGATTGTGTTTGCTGTATCCATTTTTACTGATGTCGTAGCTCCACCCAGCAATGCTCGAATTTGAATGACTCGTGGTAGAGATTATTGTAAAGAAGTTTTGCATCTGCTAGCTACGTAAATAATTTAAAATAAATTAAAATCATAGACGGTATAACTATTTAAACAAAATCACTCGCTAATAAGTATTTACCTGGTCAACAAGTCCGGTACCAGATCTCGGTCGTCCTTCGATTTGGCTAATACACCCGCAAAATTTGTTGACCGACATTTGAATGGCCGACCATCGATGCATCATTTGGCTTTGGGTTCGTTCGAACATACAATGGGTATTGTATTTGCTGTAATATTTAAAAATTCTTGCCCAAAAATGAAGTCGTGGTTGACCGATACTTTGGATTGCATCTTGGCTCGTGTTAAGCCATGCGGACACAAGCAATCTATCCTCGGGGATGGTCCAGTTTTCTCCCCGCTTGTAAGACTTCTTCTTCCCCACAATCGATGCTTGTTCGGACAATGCCTCTCCTTGCGTCGTTGGCTCCTTCTCCGAAATTGAGAACATCGGGTTCCCATCGACTTGATCGCTACTCATATATGCATTGAAGGCCGATTCATCACCGGTGATAAATTGGGAGTAAGAAAAATTTTGATACGGATCCATATACTAGTAGGTGGGTGGAAAAAGTTACAATTTATTTTGAAATGGAGTGGGAGAATGAAGAATGGTGGGAGAATGAAGAATGATGGGTAGAAGGGGATATTTATAGATTTTCAAAAAAAATATATAATTTTTAGAATTTTTTAACCTATTCTTTTTTATTTTAAAACAATCATAAACATTGGAATTGGGGGCAACGATCCAAAATGTAGCTGTTGCTCGTAGCCGTTGCTCCTCGATCGGATTAAAAGTAGTCGTTGAAAAGTGATGTTTTGATATATGTATATATAAAATAATTTATGAAAGGTACGGGGTTTTTTTTAAAAAAATCAGAATTTTTTATTCGCTTGGAGGCTCCGAAGGACCTCTATTGTATGTGGAGGGCTTCGGAGATCCGGGGGGCACGTGGCCTACGTGGCATGCCACGTAGGCCTTGGGACATTCATTCGGAACCGGTTGGAGCGCCCAAAAGAGTTCGGAGTGCCACGTGGGCCTTCAGAGCTCTCCTTCAGAGCCGGTTGGAGATACTCTAAATCGACAAATAAAATATTTTTTTTAAAATTGGTGTCCTATTTATCGATTTTATTTGATAAAAAATTTACGTCATCGCTGATGTGGTGGTCACCTGACAGTAAAATGGTCACTTTGAAAGATGACCATTAAAATAAATTTTTTAAAATAATATATTATTTTGAAAAAAAAACCAATAAAATTACTATGTTTTATAGTTTTTTTTTGGGTTATTTTGACTTTGCCCCCCAAATTTTGCCTTGAATTAGACTTTACCCCCCACATTTTCATTAATTAGACTTTACCCCCCAAAACTAACTGTTCCGTCGGCTCACCCCCCAAAACGTTATTTTTTTTCCGTCAGCTCACCCTTTCTCTTAGATGGTGAGCTGACGGAACAGTTAGTTTTGGGGGGTAAAGTCTAATTAATGAAAATGTGGGGGGTAAAGTCTAATTCAAGGCATAATTTGGGGGGCAAAGTCAAAATAACCCTTTTTTTTTTCGAGGAAAAATACCTAACCCCACTTGCAGCAGATGTCAACTCTCAGCTCCGTCCAACCTGCAAAATCCCAGAGAGAGAGAGAAAAAGGAGAGAGAGAGAGAGAGAGAGAGAGAGAGAGAGAGAGAGGAGAATTGTTTATATTTCATATGGATCTGAGAAGGGAGAAGCAGTACCGCGTCATGGATTCTCACCACCACCGATCCCTCACCAACAGCCTTCTCTACCTCCTCCTCCTCGTCTCCTCCAACCTCGTCACCTTCTTCCTCACCACCACCTCCTCCTCCTCCTCCTGCATCTCCTCAGCAGCAATTACTCCGCCCACCATCACCACCACCTCCGCCGCCTCCACCACCCCTCCCCTCCCCCCCGAGTTCGAGGCCTTCACCTCCCCCAAGCTCCTCCCCTTCGGCCACAACACCAACCTCGACTCCGACACCCTCAACCCCCCGGTCGGCCGCCCCTGCACCCTCTTCCCCGCCGACCTCGCCCGCTTCATGTCCTACCCCGTCAACGGCTCCTGCCCGGACGACGAGCTCCTCGCCCAGCGCCTCCTCCTCCGCGGCTGCGAGCCCCTCCCCCGCCGCCGCTGCCGCCCCGCCGCGCCCCCCTCCTTCCCCGACCCCTCCCCCCTCCCCGCCGCCCTCTGGTCCGTCCCCCCGGACTCCTCCATCGTCTGGTCCGCCTACTCCTGCAAGTCCTACGCCTGCCTCGTCGCCCGCAAGCACCAGCCCGGCTTCGACGACTGCAAGGACTGCTTCGACCTCTCCGGCCGCGAGAGCGCCCGCTGGCTCTCCTCCCACTCCGCCCTCGACTTCTCCATCGACGACGTCCTCGCCGCCCGCCCGCCCGGCACCGTCCGCATCGGCCTCGACATCGGCGGCGGGACGGGGACGTTCGCCGTCAGGATGCGGGAGCGGAACGTGACGATCGTCACGACGTCGATGAACCTCAACGGCCCGTTCAACGGCTTCATCGCGTCGCGGGGGGTAGTGCCGCTGTACCTGAGCATCTCGCAGCGGCTGCCCTTCTTCGACAACACGCTGGACCTGGTGCACTCGATGCACGTGCTCAGCAACTGGATCCCGACGCCGCTGCTGCACTTCGTGCTGTTCGACGTCTACCGGATCCTGCGGCCGGGGGGGCTCTTCTGGCTCGACCACTTCTTCTTCGTGGAGGGGCAGATGGGGGAGTACGCCGGGGTCATCGACAGCGTCGGCTTCGGCAAGCTCAGGTGGGAGGTCGGCCGGAAGCTGGACCGGGGGCCGGAGCTCGGGGAGATGTACATCTCCGCGCTCTTGGAGAAGCCACACAACAACTCATGGTGATCTGGATTCTCAGACAAATGAATTCCAAGTTTTTTTTGGGTAATTGTGTCGTCTTGAATGATAGTGCTATTGGGTTTTAGAGAGAGAAAGTGGATTATCAAATGGATTTGGGTTTAGTTCGAAGATGGCCTAATTTGGGCCAAAAAATGCTGAAGTGGGCTTCGGCAAGTACACTTCCTTTTTTCCACAATGCAGTCATCTTTTCTCCATCTCTCTATAATTTTTGTGGGTCATCACTCATCAGACAAAAAGGGGCATATTAGACACATGAAAATTTTTGAAAATGGATAATGGGTTTTTGTAAGAAATATCAATGGATTTCTATATGTCCGAAACAAACAACGCAAAGATCGGATCAACAACGATTAAGCGGAAGAAGATCATACCTTTGGCTATAACGTGTTGGGGATGACGATGCTTGACCCCTGGTCGGTGTATTTCCCTTGAATACGGATGAAAACATTGCCCGATCCTCATACCGAAACCCAGTAGCCGAGAGAGAGAGAGAGAGAGAGAGAGAGAGAGAGAGAGAGAGAGAGAGAAAGAAGGGGGAGGGGGAGGGGGAGGGGGAGGGGGAGGGGGGAGGATCTTCTAGTGTAGTCCTTGGTAGAATGATTATTTCAATAGATGATGGAGGAATCTATTTATAACTAAACTATACTCTCAAAATCCTAATTGCCAAAATCTAATATGTCCATCCAAAGGATTAGATAAAGGGTTAGGATTTATCATTTAACCACAAAACGTATGAGCTCTATTTTTCGTTAAAGGTCAACCCCTTATGGTTTGTATTGGGTCATCCTTAAGACCACGCATGGTCAAATGCAACACGCTCTCACTTGGAATAATAACTTTAATTTAATAAGCAATAAATAATAAAAACAACTTTAATATGCACATATAAATTTCAAAAAGCAAAATTTTATCAATATTTCTTTATGTATTATTCGTAAGCTAAAACATAAGTCTTCAATCACATGAATCGTGGTCATCATGTCCGTACAGACAGACACTTCCTTCCATGTATTAAAATGTAACTAATCATTCATGATCAAGTACTTTAAGTGATGAGTAGCCTTATGAGTGAATACATGCTTCAGTTTGTATCAGAACCTTATATCTTAAAATTTGAAGTATACACAACCAAGACAAGATAAAACTTTATTCACTGTTGAGAACAAGATATCTTGTATACTACTTCAAAGTACAATGAGTTAGTACATAAAACCCATACGATCCACATAACTATACTGAA
The DNA here is from genome assembly GCA_947650365.1 of Chamaelirium japonicum. Taxonomy (NCBI): domain Eukaryota; kingdom Viridiplantae; phylum Streptophyta; class Magnoliopsida; order Liliales; family Melanthiaceae; genus Chamaelirium; species Chamaelirium japonicum. Next base: position 121,984,456 of record OX393549.1, on the reverse strand, counting down.
TGAGTGGTGACTCCTTGGTCATTGGATCGGCAACCATAAGCTCCATTCCAATATGCTCAACCAAAAAATTACTAGCTGTTTGATTATCTTGAACAACAAGATACATTATGTCAATGTGTTTGCTTCGACTCCCACTTTTATTGTTCTTTGAGAAAAATACAGCAATGATATTATCACAATAGATCTTTAGAGGTCTGGATATGGAATCCACGATCCTAATTCATGTGATAAGTTATTTAGCTAAGATGCTTGTGATGATGCGTCAAAGAGAACAATGAACTCTTCGTCCATAGTCAATAATGTTGTAAGGGTCTATTTAGTGATTCTCTAATAGACAACACTACTCGTCAAAAGAAAAACATAACCCGATGTCAACTTTCTAGAATCAATGCAATCCACAAAATCAAAATCAGAATATCCGACTAACTCCAAATCATCAGAGTGCTTATATGTAAGCATACAGTCTTTAGTCCCCCTATAGATATCTCATGACCTTTTTAGCATCATTCAAGTGAACACCCACTTTGGTCTTCCCCTCGTCCTCTGGTGTGAACCCCTCCCCCATTCCCATCCCCTTCCCCACGATTCTTCCCCCATTCTCGACTATACCCTGGTTAAGTCCGCTCCCCTTCCCTTCCTCTACCTTGTCATCTCGCTTTCAGTATTTAGCTCTTCCCGGTCATCCCTTTTTCCTGTCTTTTACCTCCCTTCTGTCCATGGCCAACCTATCCTCAGCTTGTACTTCCTTTGGGGAATCTGAGAAAAGAAGAGATGGAATGGTGGAGTCATCCCTTATAGGGAAGATTCTCACAGACAAACCTATCGAAGCAACTTTCATCAAGGAGGCCATCAAAAAAGCCTGGGAGGCCCTGGGCGATGTGAAGATCTCAGACTTTCAGGTATTCTCTTTCCTCTTTGAATTCGATTCACCTCAGACGTTAGAGAAAATATGAAGGACTAGTCCTTGGTGCTTCAACAGAGTTGCATTGATTCTTACACGTTGCGTTCATCATTTTCAACCCCGCTACTACATATTCGAAGAACTCGAGATTTGGGTCCAAGCCTCCGAGATCCCCAAAGGATATATAACTAAGGAATTGATTCACATAATAGCCGCAAAAATTGTGGTCCTTAAACCTCTAGCAGTGGGTGTGGAGAATCAATGGAGCTCGTTTGCCCGCTTCAAGGTTTGCATCAACCTCACCAAAACCCTCCTAGAGAAAGTGAAGATTCACCTAAAAAACAATGGCAAAATCATATAGGTTCGACTGAAGTACGAAAGGCTCCCGAGGAATTGTGACACCTGCAGTCTCTTAGACACATCTCCAAGTCCTACCAAATGAGAGAAGATGCCCTCTTCCACCTTGAGAATGAGCAGAATGAAGCAATCTGCAAAAATCTCGAGTCGATCCTCCTACTAAGATACCATGAACCATTATTTTTCATCAACCCGAGAAGACCCCGGCGCAGCTCTGCTCATAGTTCGATCTTTATCGGGGAATGAGACCGATGGGGGAGCTTCTTGTTCACCCAACCGATCGCGTGTCCCGGAGCTGCCGGGAAGCACCCTCTCATCCTTCCTCCTCTGCTGAGATGCCACCTAGGGCTGATATGGCTAGTCAGACCACGTTGCATGGAAAGATTACCCTGTATGGCAACTTATGGAGCTCAAAAAATTAGCACCAGCTCGCTGCCTAAGAGTCCAGTAAAAGGTGTCAGGCGAGGACATTGCCTAACCCGCACACGATCAGCTCACCCACAATTGTCCCAACACCAGCTCGCCCACTTTTGCCAATAGGTGGCACATACCGTAAGGTGACTCGCCATTGGTGCGCACCTAGATCGCACGCGATCAGCTCACCAGTGGTTACCTCTACCAAGAGATGTAAGGCCCAGACTATGGCAGTCAATATATACCTTTTCCGACTTAGGGATAAGGGTCAAATGCAAGCAAAACTCGTGCTCTCCTCCGTCGACCCTCTCCTTGGATCAATCTGGAAGGTCACTGCCAATGGGATGCTGGAAAGAGTATCTGCGTCGCCGCAAGTAGCCCATTGAAACAGAACCTCCAGCCCACACGTGATCGGCTCGCCCGCGGAAGGGATCGCTCCTAGCATAGTTCAAAGAACACTTCAAAAGATTCAACACTCACAGCTTACCTGGGAGCTCGCCCTGACCGCACGCGATTGGCTCGCCCATAGAAGAGGTCGCTCATGGCATAGTTCAAAGAACACTTCAAAAGATTCAGCATCCACAGCTCGCCTGGGAGATCGCCCTGACCGAACGCGATTGGCTCACCCGCGGAAGAGGTTGCTCCTAGCGTAGTTCAAAGAACACTTCAAAAAATTCAACACCCACAGCTCGCCTAGGAACTCGCCCTGACCGCACGCGATCGGCTCGCTCGCGGAAGAGATTGCTCCTGGTATAGTTCAAAGGACACTTTAGAAAATTCAGCACCCCCAGTGCCCGGGAGCTCGCCTAGTCCGCACGGGATCCGCTCGCCCACGGAGGAATCCTGTCTTTTGCTCCATTGTTTGAGCTCGCCGAGGAGCTTGCCCTATCACGCAACCGCAAAGAGTTCGCCTACCTACTCACGGGTAAGGCGGTAACAAATCGAAAGATGTCACCATCCTCTTGGAGCTACGTGGACAATTATAAGCCATGTTCATCGGCAAAAGTCGGTCTAGAGCGACCACGACTGGAGTCTTCTAGAATGCCCACCTGGCCTAAACAAGACCGGTGCGTCCCCCCATATGGCCCCTGGTCACCGCCTGCTAGGCTAAATGATAAGGTCCATTAAGGGACCATGTGGGCTGACACGGAACACGTAGAAAAGCACGGGAAAGAGCAGCCATGTGTCAAGCTCTGGCGGTCTGCAAAAGGTCTATAAAAGTACGATCCCCAGCTCCAAAGTACAGGTTCGAAACTCAAAAACCCAGACATTTACCGACTACTAAAGCTCTCCCTTTTTTGAACCTTCACTGACTTGAGCGTCAGAGGATCTGCGTTCCTCACAGAGCCAGTCGTTCACGTGACTCCTTTGTGTTGCAGGTCGAGCACCCGATCTAGCGAAATTTCTCCCCGAGAGCAACTATGCCAATGATGGTGGGTTGATTGAGGTGCCTAAAGTGGTCAGTCATAATAACCCGGAGCCGTGATGGCAATGGCAATCTACAATACCAAAGATTTGTTCCACCAATCAAATCCCCCCAAATCCCATTGATAGCAAAACTGCCATACCAGGAAAAGTTCCTTCTCATACTAGTATGGATCTCGATCCCTCCTTTCGAGGTATTAAAGAATTGGGGAGCAAGAAATATACCCAGAAGAAGTTTTCCAAAGCTAGCAAGCCAAAGACTCCGGACCTGAATCCCAGTTGTCCATCTGGGGTCACCCGGAATGATTGACCCTCCCGGTCCAAAACCGTCGTTCAAGAGGGGTCGGACCCCGGATACTCCGGTCATAGCCGACCATTTCCGTGGAACCAAGAAGCTTAAAGCATCGGTGAATCCCAGTGACCTCTCTAATCTTGATACTAATTTACAGGTGGAGCAGTTGTCACTGGATCAATGAAGTTTTTAAGCTGGAATTGCAGGGGTTTGAGAAGCCCCCCAGCAATTCAAAGTCTGAAAAATCTCCTCGGGAGCGCTAAGCATGATATTCTCTTTTTGTCTGAGACTAAATGCTCCTCTTCTAAGATGCAACTAATTCAAGATTTCTTGAACTTGGGCCACTTCTTCAACATCTCTGATAATGGGTTGGCTGGCGGGTTATGTCTGTCAAGCCCCGGATCTGACTACAAGGGTACACCAGTCAAACCCGGGGGTGATGGGGTTTTAAGGGTAAGTCAAGGTTATAAGGTTGCGAGGTTGATTATATTATTTAGTTATTTATTACTAATTTATCATTAACTACTTACTAGCTGATGAGGGACGGCTTTGAGGAGAAGCCTACCAGTAACTTGGCCTTGAGGAAAGGCCTACCGGGCATGAAGCTTTGAGGAGAAGCTTACCAAAGAAATATTACTGGTTCTGGCATTATTCAGAGCATCTAGAACATGGTTCTACAGTTATTACATAATCAACTGAAAAGAATAAAACTAGTTAACACCTCTAATGTCTTCCCTCGATAGCTAATCAAGCTCCTCTAGGAAGCGCCTGAGAAGGATCTATGGTACCTGAAAAGAGTGTGCAACAACGGGGTGAGTTTACTAGGTAAACTCAGTGAACCGTTAACCCTAAACTAGCTAGGGTAAACCATAGTCATACCCTGCCCTTCTAGAAGTCTACGAGGGCGATAACATAAACATACATATATTGTAAATAAGATAGTTCAGCTAGCTAATATGACAGTTTGACTATGGTACAACTACAACTAGTAAATGTAAGACAAATAAGCATCCAGATTAAAAGTATACAACTAATCACCGAAGGTTAGTTCTACCTACTCCTAAAGTGAACCGGCAGTTTTCTAACTGGGTCTGCCAACAGAACCTGGGTCCAAGTGTACCTGGAGAGCCAGAAATACCCATATGGCCATAAGGGGGCTTGGTCTTTCACCACGGGGCACTCCCACCCACCTTGCTTTTAGGGGTCATTACCCAGGGGTGGACTACTAGGCCACTAGGGGCTTTACCGCCTGCCCAACCCTGTGACCCTACCTACTTGATTCGGATTATGCACAGGCGGTGGTTCACCTCCCATCCTGTGCACTCGGGTCCCCTACCCATGCCCGTGAGTAGTGAGTCTTCCCTCTGGGAAGAGAACCTCGACTGAGGAAGTACAACAATCGGTCTCTCTACTGAGACCACCGGTCTCTCCACTGAGACCACCAGTCTTTGTTGCTCAATAGCAACTGGACTACACCACGCGACCCATGGTCACCAAACACACTCATTCAACAGAATATTAATAAATAATCAGTACATGTATCTACTTGTTTGCATGCATCCTAGTGTGAATCTAGGTTGAGTCAATCTGTTACAGCTATCAAAATATTACATATATGATTATTCAGAGGCCAGGGATAGTATGCCCACCTCCCACATGCAGTACCGGTTTCCCGCCTGCATGCATTGGACATACTATGCCACATACGGTTTTATTTATTATTTTATAGATACAACTACAATCTACTCTAACTAGAATAGAATTAATCATGTTCACCTGGAGAATAGCTCGGTAGTCCACGTTCCTCACGCCTATCGGTCCGGTGTACCGTCGAAGGAGAAACTGATCATCATGGTTTAAAATGTATAAGTTGTCACATCTATAAATTACTCAAACTAGGGTTCTAAAACGGTTGTTTTAGGGATGAGGGACCCATGGGATCCGGTCTCGCTCGAGTCCGACTTCGGTCGGAGGTTTTAGGGTCGAACCGGTGAAAACCGGCCTACGATCGGTTCAATAGGGCAAAGGGGGCTCTAGGGTCCTAAAATAGGTTTCATACATCGGCATCAATGATCTGAGCACGATGCCACTGGTTTCATCCAATTCCGAGATCGGACGGATAATTGGCGGTCAAACCACGGTGCGCCGACTAGATCGGGCCCATGGATAAAAAGGGATCCTAGATAGTAAAATTACTGTACCAATTCTAGTTCAACAAGTGGGTCTCTTCGATCCGGTCGAAACACCGCTGGTTTCGTTCGATTCCGAGATCGGACGGAGAAATGGCGGCTGAACCAGTTTCTGGCCGGTTCAAGGGTTTGGTTTAAGTGAACCAGGCCGGTTCACTGTACTGGGCCGGGTTAGCAGAGCGTCGGGTTGGGTCTGGGTGATCGGGTCGGGTCTACGGTTGATAGTTCGGGTCTACAGTGCATAAGCTGGGTCGGGTCTGCAGTGCATAAGCCGGGTCGGGTCTAGTTTAAGTTATTACTGGGTTTGGGTTCAAATAACCCAACTAAATAACAATCCAAAAAATACCATCCATGTCCCTTTCTTCTCCAACGATCAGAAAACAGAGGAAAGAGGTTCTTTGGGAACCCATGGCCATGGCACCCATTTCCCGACCTTGAGCGGCTGGAGAGGTTCATGGATCTGCACCTCCCGTGAGTGAAGAGGCCAGGGGGGCATTAGAGACGGCTGGGGTGTGGTCCCCATCCGGGTTTGGTGGTGGCAAGGAAGGAGGAGGGGTGGTGAAGGATGCGGTGGTGTGTGTAGATGGTGTCGCCGTCGAGATTGCCGGAAGTCTCTGGGACGATCGAATCGCTTAGAAGACGGCCACGACGGGCAAATGCATCGAGGGAAGGGAGGAGGAAGGGGTCGCGGGTTTTGGGTCAGGTTCGGGTGGAGGAGGAGAGGAGATAGGGAGAGCTGACCTGTGGTGGTCCGCCGGGGTTGGGGAAGGTACTCGGAGGGGCTGTGAGTGCTCCTCTCTCTTCTCCCTCGATCTCTGTCTTCTCTCTCTCTCTACTCCGCTCCGTCCTCTCTCTCTCTCTCTCTCCCTCTCTTCGGTTCACGTAAAAAGGAAGGGGAGGGGAGCTGTTATGGTAAGTACGGCTGGGGATCAGGTTGGTTAAGACGTTCCTAACAAAGAGGGTGGTGGTTATGGAAGAAAAATGTTCAGTTTAATGTTCCAAATCTTCACAGTTATCCTCATCCGAATTTCGAATTTTAAATACCGGGAAGGGCGATCAAGGGGGTCTAAACCCAGCCAAAAGGTTGAAAGAAAGGTCCTATGGCTGGTCGGGCTCAATCCCGGGCCATGAACTAGGTTCGGTTGGAACCCGGATGCAATCCGTCTACTTACCTGGCTGAAAAGAATAACCAGCCGTAAGTTACAAATCGTAGGTCAGAAGTGGGCACGGAAGGACTCGTTGGAAAGCTCTCATCGACGTGAACACAACTGCGCTTGGTATATATTTTTCTGACTTGTAGATCTCCCACAATAAGGGAAATACTCTGAACTTTAAAATAGCAATAACTTATTGTCCGGGTGTCGGATCGACCCTCGCTCAGGCTCGTTGAAAAGCTCTTTCAGAGCCTCACCCAACGTATCCAGCCTTGCTATGATCTGATCACCCAATCTCCTGTGGTAAACCAAACAATACCGATAGTGGGCTGATTATCGAAATTCTAGGGTTTTAACTACCGGGCTGCCGAAACAAGATGCGCATACACCCGATCCTTGCACAGGACACACCAATACGACGTGCTAGAAAATATATGAAAAGTGAACGCAAAACATCTCATGGGTTTACGACCCATTATTCTAGAAAAAAACCCAACAAGAAAGTCTGACGGTAAAAAGACGAAAAGAGCCCTGGGAGGATTTTTATTATTCTCAAATTTAACACCTCAGGTGTTACAACCTACACACCTTAAAGAAATTTTCGTCCTCGAAAATTAGACAGAAAATAGAATCAAGCATCGAAAAGATAAGGGTACAAGTGCAACATATCAGACTCCACCTCCCAAGTGGCCTCGTCCTCGCCTCGATGACTCCAAAGGATCTTGACCATCCTGATGGTCTTAGTACGAAGCACCCTATCCTCAGAAGCCAAAACACGGACCGGACGCTCCTCAAATGTGGCATCTGCACTGAGCTCCAAGTCCTGCCAATCCAGCACGTGTGATGAGTCCGGCATGTACCTCCGAAGCATTGACACATGGAACACCGGGTGGACTGCTGAGAGGCGTGGTGGCAGGGCCAGGCGATATGCCACCTCGCCCACTCGATCCAATATCTCGAACGGTCCCGTAAACCTCGGCGCTAGCTTCCCCCTCTTTCCGAACCGAAAGACACCACGCTTAGGGGAAACCCGTAGGAAAACATGGTCTCCAACCTCGAACTCCAGAGGTCGCCTACGAACGTCTGCATAGCTCTTCTGCCTGCTCTGAGCTGTACGAAGCCTTTCCCTGATCAATTGTATCTTCTCCGTTGTCTCCTGCACCAACTCTGGTCCCAGAAGACTACGCTCTCCAACTTCTGCCCAACAGATAGGGGAACGACAAGGCCTCCCATATAGAGCCTCGTAAGGAGCCATGCCAATGCTCGCCTGAAAACTGTTGTTGTATGAGAACTCCACTGGTGGCAAGTGCTCATCCCAATTCTTGGCAAAGTCTATAGAGCATGCCCGAAGCATGTCCTCCAAGATCTGGATGGTCCTCTCTGACTGACCGTCCGTCTGAGGATGAAAGGCCGTGCTAAAATTGAGCTGGGTCCCTAATGCAGTCTGTAAGCTCCTCCAGAATCCTGAGACAAACCTGGGGTCTCGATCTGAGACTATGCTCACTGGAATCCCGTGCAACCGGACTATCTCTGCTATGTAGAGTCTGCTCAACTCAGGTAGGGAAAAGGTAATCCTGACTGGAAGAAAGTGGGCAGACTTGGTCAGTCTGTCCACAATCACCCATACTGAATCATGCCTCCTCCTGGTCAGTGGTAACCCTGAAACGAAATCCATCGTGATGTGCTCCCACTTCCACTCAGCCACTGAAAGTGGATGAAGGGGTCCTGCGGGCTTCTGGTGTTCTGCCTTAACCTGCTGACAGGTTAGACACTTCGCTACAAACTCAGCTACGTCTTTCTTCATTCCATTCCACCAGAACTGATTCTTCAAGTCCCGATACATCTTGGTACTTCCAGGGTGTACCATGTATCGAGAGCGATGTGCCTCTGCGAGGACTTTATCTCGAACCTCCTGGTTCTTCGATAGACACAACCTCCTTTTGTACCTCAGCCCACCTTCAGAGTCGAGCGACCAGTCTTCCACTGCCTCTCCTCCAATCAGCCGAGAGCGCATCTCTTTCAACTCCTCATCCTCAGCCTGAGAGTCTATCACTTGCTTGATCAGGGTAGGCTGAGCCCGGATACTGAGCAATCGGTTACATGAGGGCTCTCCTCTCAATATCAGGTCATACCCTTCCACAGCTATAAGAAACTCATGCCTGTCAGCTATTAGCCGCGATAGTTTGCTCTTGAACTTCCTGCTGAGTGCATCTGCCACTACGTTAGCCTTCCCAGGGTGATAGAAGAAGTTGTAGTTGAAGTCCTTCAAGACCTCAATCCACCTCCTCTGCCGAAGATTCAGGTCTTTCTGGGTACAGATATACCTCAGACTCTTATGATCACAATACATCTCAAAGTCTTCTCCGTACAGGTAGTGTCGCCAAATCTTGAGCACGAACACCACCGCTGCAAGCTCCAGGTCATGGGTCGGGTAGTTCTGCTCATGAGGCTTCAACTGTCTCGATGCATAAGCTACTACTTTGCCATCTTGCATCAACACACCTCCAAGTCCAGACTAAGACGCATCTGTATAGACCACGTATCCCTTTCCACTAACTGGTACTGTAAGAACAGGGGCAGTGGTGAGTAGTTGCTTTAGTTCCTGGAAGGACTGCTCGCAAGCATCCGACTACTCGAACTTCACCCCCTTCTTTGTCAACTGAGTCAGGGGCAAAGCCAGTCTCGAGAATCCCTCTACAAACCTCCGGTAGTATCCTGCTAGACCCAGGAAACTCCGGATCTCAAAAACATTCCTCGGTGCCTCCCAACTCAGTACTGCCTCGATCTTCGCTGGGTCCACCGAGATACCTCCTTCTGAAACCACATGCCCTAAGAATTTCACTTCTCTCATCCAAAATTCACACTTGCTGAGCTTGGCATAGAGCTGGTGATCTCGCAATGTCTGTAGGGCAATCCTCAGATGCTCTGCATGCTCCTCTTCTGACTTCGAGAAGATCAATACATCGTCGACGAAGACTACGATGAACCGGTCAAGATAAGGCCTGAAGACCCGGTTCATCAAGTCCATAAAGGCTGCCGGGGCATTCGTCAGACCGAAGGGCATCACTAGAAACTCGTAATGCCCGTACCGTGTCCGGAAGGCCGTCTTTGAGATATCCTCATCCTTCACCCTGAGCTGGTGATACCCGGTCCTCAGATCAATCTTTGAGAAGAACCGAGCACCCTTCAGCTGGTCAAACAGATCCTCGATCCTCGGAAGAGGATACCTGTTCTTCACCGTGACCGCATTCAGTTTTCTGTAGTCAATGCAGAGTCGCTTTGAGCCATCCTTCTTCTAAGCAAACAGAACAGGGGCACCCCATGGAGAGACACTGGGGCGAATATACCCAAGGCTCCTTAACTCCTCTAACTGCGTACTCAACTCTCGTAACTCCGCCGGTGCCATCCGATATGGGGCCACAGAGATCGGTGTCGTTCCTGGAAGCAATTTGATACTGAACTCCACCTCTCGCACTGGAGGAAGACCGGGGAGCTGGTCTGGAAACACGTCTGGAAAATCTCGAACCACCGGGGAGCGCTCCCAAGAACTCACACCTTCGGTCTCGCTAGACAACTGAGCTAGCAGACTAAGGCAAGTCCTCCGTCGAGGCATCAGATATAAGATAGCCAGTCTCGCTCCGACGAATACAATCTCTGGGCTGTCGGGTGGACGAAAGGTGATCTTCTTGGAGAAGCAATCTAGAGTCGCATGGTAAGCCGCTATTCAGTCCATCCCGAGCAGGACATCCAACCCTTCTAGGTCCAGGATGATCAAGTCGGCCATGAGTTCATTGCCGCCAATAGAAAGCACACATCTCTTACATACTCAGTCCACATCGGTGCTAGCCCCAAGGTAGCCACAAATCTGGGGACTACGTAAGAGTGCGTCAATCCAATGTCGAACAAAACTCATGCAAGGGTAATGAGAAAAAGAACAATACCTAAGACAATAATGCAATAGCTATAAGGGTATGCCTATTCTAACTATGCGAACTAGAAGTACGAACTACTGAACTATGGAAGGTAAAACTACACTACGGGGAAGAGTCTAGGATAACATATGTAGCAAATCTAAAAGCTCAAGCATCCTTCTGTCTAACATGTAACAGAATTCTCACATAGGACTTACATTATCTACTGCTCCGGAACTATGAAATATACGAGAAATTCATACCCGTAGGACAAAGCATCCATGACAAGCACAATATCCATTACTACACCAAGGCAAGAGATATGAAACAACTCAATGAGTAAAAAGCCGCTCAACGGTTAACTCATCTAATAAGATTGATCTCCTATAACTGTAATCCAAATATTATCTACTACTAAAAACTATAATCTACAAAGTTAAGCAAGGATACCTAGTGCAAGAAGATCCTATCATGGTAAGACCATACCTTACTACAAACGGGATTCTTATATTAGATACTAAGCCAGAAAACTTACCAAACAACAAGGAAAGAGGCAGCAAGCTACACACCATAAAGAGAAATTGTGCAGAGGATACAATAATCTAACACATCTATAGGGTTGAGGATTCAATTACTTACTTCACCAGGTTAAGAAGCGTCCCTCTTAACCATTTCTACTGAAAGGCGTCCCCTTCAGTAGGGTAGAAAGGTAATAAAATCCTCAAAACTAAAACCTTAAGGATATACCCAACTAGCTACTAAGAACCCTTACAGTAATTCATCACAATGGCTAATAACCTAAAGATAACCTTAGGATCATATCCCTAAGCTCTGATACCAGCTGTCAAGCCCCGGATCTGACTACAAGGGTACACCAGTCAAACCCGGGGGTGATGGGGTTTTAAGGGTAAGTCAAGGTTATAAGGTTGCGAGGTTGATTATATTATTTAGTTATTTATTACTAATTTATCATTAACTACTTACTAGCTGATGAGGGACGGCTTTGAGGAGAAGCCTACCAGTAACTTGGCCTTGAGGAAAGGCCTACCGGGCATGAAGCTTTGAGGAGAAGCTTACCAAAGAAATATTACTGGTTCTGGCATTATTCAGAGCATCTAGAACATGGTTCTACAGTTATTACATAATCAACTGAAAAGAATAAAACTAGTTAACACCTCTAATGTCTTCCCTCGATAGCTAATCAAGCTCCTCTAGGAAGCGCCTGAGAAGGATCTATGGTACCTGAAAAGAGTGTGCAACAACGGGGTGAGTTTACTAGGTAAACTCAGTGAACCGTTAACCCTAAACTAGCTAGGGTAAACCATAGTCATACCCTGCCCTTCTAGAAGTCTACGAGGGCGATAACATAAACATACATATATTGTAAATAAGATAGTTCAGCTAGCTAATATGACAGTTTGACTATGGTACAACTACAACTAGTAAATGTAAGACAAATAAGCATCCAGATTAAAAGTATACAACTAATCACCGAAGGTTAGTTCTACCTACTCCTAAAGTGAACCGGCAGTTTTCTAACTGGGTCTGCCAACAGAACCTGGGTCCAAGTGTACCTGGAGAGCCAGAAATACCCATATGGCCATAAGGGGGCTTGGTCTTTCACCACGGGGCACTCCCACCCACCTTGCTTTTAGGGGTCATTACCCAGGGGTGGACTACTAGGCCACTAGGGGCTTTACCGCCTGCCCAACCCTGTGACCCTACCTACTTGATTCGGATTATGCACAGGCGGTGGTTCACCTCCCATCCTGTGCACTCGGGTCCCCTACCCATGCCCGTGAGTAGTGAGTCTTCCCTCTGGGAAGAGAACCTCGACTGAGGAAGTACAACAATCGGTCTCTCTACTGAGACCACCGGTCTCTCCACTGAGACCACCAGTCTTTGTTGCTCAATAGCAACTGGACTACACCACGCGACCCATGGTCACCAAACACACTCATTCAACAGAATATTAATAAATAATCAGTACATGTATCTACTTGTTTGCATGCATCCTAGTGTGAATCTAGGTTGAGTCAATCTGTTACAGCTATCAAAATATTACATATATGATTATTCAGAGGCCAGGGATAGTATGCCCACCTCCCACATGCAGTACCGGTTTCCCGCCTGCATGCATTGGACATACTATGCCACATACGGTTTTATTTATTATTTTATAGATACAACTACAATCTACTCTAACTAGAATAGAATTAATCATGTTCACCTGGAGAATAGCTCGGTAGTCCACGTTCCTCACGCCTATCGGTCCGGTGTACCGTCGAAGGAGAAACTGATCATCATGGTTTAAAATGTATAAGTTGTCACATCTATAAATTACTCAAACTAGGGTTCTAAAACGGTTGTTTTAGGGATGAGGGACCCATGGGATCCGGTCTCGCTCGAGTCCGACTTCGGTCGGAGGTTTTAGGGTCGAACCGGTGAAAACCGGCCTACGATCGGTTCAATAGGGCAAAGGGGGCTCTAGGGTCCTAAAATAGGTTTCATACATCGGCATCAATGATCTGAGCACGATGCCACTGGTTTCATCCAATTCCGAGATCGGACGGATAATTGGCGGTCAAACCACGGTGCGCCGACTAGATCGGGCCCATGGATAAAAAGGGATCCTAGATAGTAAAATTACTGTACCAATTCTAGTTCAACAAGTGGGTCTCTTCGATCCGGTCGAAACACCGCTGGTTTCGTTCGATTCCGAGATCGGACGGAGAAATGGCGGCTGAACCAGTTTCTGGCCGGTTCAAGGGTTTGGTTTAAGTGAACCAGGCCGGTTCACTGTACTGGGCCGGGTTAGCAGAGCGTCGGGTTGGGTCTGGGTGATCGGGTCGGGTCTACGGTTGATAGTTCGGGTCTACAGTGCATAAGCTGGGTCGGGTCTGCAGTGCATAAGCCGGGTCGGGTCTAGTTTAAGTTATTACTGGGTTTGGGTTCAAATAACCCAACTAAATAACAATCCAAAAAATACCATCCATGTCCCTTTCTTCTCCAACGATCAGAAAACAGAGGAAAGAGGTTCTTTGGGAACCCATGGCCATGGCACCCATTTCCCGACCTTGAGCGGCTGGAGAGGTTCATGGATCTGCACCTCCCGTGAGTGAAGAGGCCAGGGGGGCATTAGAGACGGCTGGGGTGTGGTCCCCATCCGGGTTTGGTGGTGGCAAGGAAGGAGGAGGGGTGGTGAAGGATGCGGTGGTGTGTGTAGATGGTGTCGCCGTCGAGATTGCCGGAAGTCTCTGGGACGATCGAATCGCTTAGAAGACGGCCACGACGGGCAAATGCATCGAGGGAAGGGAGGAGGAAGGGGTCGCGGGTTTTGGGTCAGGTTCGGGTGGAGGAGGAGAGGAGATAGGGAGAGCTGACCTGTGGTGGTCCGCCGGGGTTGGGGAAGGTACTCGGAGGGGCTGTGAGTGCTCCTCTCTCTTCTCCCTCGATCTCTGTCTTCTCTCTCTCTCTACTCCGCTCCGTCCTCTCTCTCTCTCTCTCTCCCTCTCTTCGGTTCACGTAAAAAGGAAGGGGAGGGGAGCTGTTATGGTAAGTACGGCTGGGGATCAGGTTGGTTAAGACGTTCCTAACAAAGAGGGTGGTGGTTATGGAAGAAAAATGTTCAGTTTAATGTTCCAAATCTTCACAGTTATCCTCATCCGAATTTCGAATTTTAAATACCGGGAAGGGCGATCAAGGGGGTCTAAACCCAGCCAAAAGGTTGAAAGAAAGGTCCTATGGCTGGTCGGGCTCAATCCCGGGCCATGAACTAGGTTCGGTTGGAACCCGGATGCAATCCGTCTACTTACCTGGCTGAAAAGAATAACCAGCCGTAAGTTACAAATCGTAGGTCAGAAGTGGGCACGGAAGGACTCGTTGGAAAGCTCTCATCGACGTGAACACAACTGCGCTTGGTATATATTTTTCTGACTTGTAGATCTCCCACAATAAGGGAAATACTCTGAACTTTAAAATAGCAATAACTTATTGTCCGGGTGTCGGATCGACCCTCGCTCAGGCTCGTTGAAAAGCTCTTTCAGAGCCTCACCCAACGTATCCAGCCTTGCTATGATCTGATCACCCAATCTCCTGTGGTAAACCAAACAATACCGATAGTGGGCTGATTATCGAAATTCTAGGGTTTTAACTACCGGGCTGCCGAAACAAGATGCGCATACACCCGATCCTTGCACAGGACACACCAATACGACGTGCTAGAAAATATATGAAAAGTGAACGCAAAACATCTCATGGGTTTACGACCCATTATTCTAGAAAAAAACCCAACAAGAAAGTCTGACGGTAAAAAGACGAAAAGAGCCCTGGGAGGATTTTTATTATTCTCAAATTTAACACCTCAGGTGTTACAATGTCAGACTTGGGGTAACGATATTTCCTTGAAGATTATTAACGGGTGTGAGCATTTCATCATAGTGGAAGTTTATCAGTGAGCCAGTGGTTGGATATTGGTAGGTCTATATGGGCATCCCCAGAAACATCTTTGTCTGATGGTTTGGAATAGGCTATATCAGGCTTTGGTGTGCATGGATCTTCCCTTGTGTATTTTTGGAGATTTCAATGACCTCCTTTCAGCTGCGGACTGTGATGGTGGCAATCCGATCACCCCTAAACACTGCCAAAATCTAAGGAATTTCTCTAATGATTTGGTTCTCATTGATCTGGGCTTTCATCGGGTGGCCTATACTTGGGCCAATTATCGGGACTTCCAGAACTTCATTCGAGAGAGACTTGATCGAGCCATGGCGAATTCGGAGTGGAGGCTTCTTTTTCCCTAGGCAGGGGTTTGGCATCTGCCTATGATGGACACTGACCACTCACTCATCCTATTGAATCTACATCCGTCAGTCAATGGTAGCCCCTCCTGATCGGGTTCGGCGACAACCACTTCTCTGCCATTGGCGACATCTCTACCCTCAAAATCGATCGGCGACACCCTTAGAATCGATCAGCGACACCCTTAGAATCGATCAACAACACAACTCCGTACCGCTGAACAGATCGGCACCTATCTCTCTCATGCCTTTGAACCAATCGACAGCACGTGAAGCGATCAGGGATGGCACGCGACGAGGGAGGGACTTGACCCCCCCCCCCCCCCCAAAATGCACATGCCATCCGTCGCATGGAAGCCCCCAACGGGAAAGAAGGGGGGAGTCTAACTCCCCCTATCCCCCACCCCCACCTCCCGCGTGCGTGCGTGCCACTCTTCGCATGACAACAACTCTCGACAGCAAGAAGAGCAGACAATCCGACCTCCCCTCGTTGTCTCTTCCATTGTGACGGCCAGAAAATCAAAGGGGAGGAAGGAAGCGCACCTACACAGGAAGGGCGACGACTGGAACGATGAGATAGAGAAACCCTAGCTTCAGACACATTATAATAGAGAAAACATGCATCCCAAAGCATGGCACACCAAACCATGGTAGAATTCAGTAAAAAAAAACTAAGTTTGAAACGCGCATCTTGAAGTGTGGTATATCGAAGCATGGTAGACTTCAACCGGAAGAACAGTCTGAAACGTGCATCCCGAAGCATGGCACACCGAAGCAATGTAGAGTTCAGCCAGAAAACTAAGTCCGAAACACGTATCTCGAAGTGTAGCACACCGAATCTGATAGAATTTAGCCAGAAAAACTAAGTTCGAAATGCGCATCCTGAAGCATGGCACATTGAAGCATGGTAGAATTCAGCTAGAAAAACTAAGTTTGAAACAAGCATCCCGAAGCATGGCATACTAAAGCATGGTAGTGTTTAGTCCAAAAAATTAAGTTTGAAACGTGTATCCCGAAGCGTGGCATACCGAAGCATGGTAGAATTCAGCCAGAAAAACTAAGTTCGAAATACGCATCCCAAAGCATGTTAGAGTTCAGCCAGAAAAACAAAGTCTAAAATGCACACCCTGAAGCATGGTACATCGAAGCATAGTAGAATTCAGTCGGGAAAAACTAAGCCTGAAATGCACATCCCGAAGCATGGCACATTGTAGCATGGCAATAATTCAGCCGAAAGACTACGTTCAGGAAGTTTATCGCCTCGACCCGCGACTGAACGAACAGCTCTGGTAGCTTGAGCTTACCGACCCCACAATATCGAAGACTGTCCAAGCTTGAGCCACATGGTGCAACGAGAACTTCTTTGCACCCAGAGATCCCAGCCGACCTACAGAACCCTAGGCCGACTGAGAGGGGGTAACTATGGGTGCAAAAATTGTATCGGACCGGACCAGACCCATATGGGCCCGCGCAACGACCCAAGTAGGCAAGCCCAGGCCCTGGATCAGCTCCACCTCAGTATCACCACATCATCACTGCCATGTCGAGCACATACCTCAGCTATAAAAGGACCCCTATGGCTTACAGAAAGGGGTGGGTGAATTGATCCAGAGAGGAGAGGATTAAAAAGCCAAAGCTCTCTCCTTGTTCTCTTCTAATTACTCCGTGCAACCCATTATAAGAAGCTTCTCTTGGCCTGTCGAGAGAATGCTCGCCCCCCTTCGCATACATTATAATGCAAACCAGGTGACACCTCTTGCTCGGAGACGTAGGTCGTAAGACCGAACTCCGATAACAACTCCACGTGTCATCTCTCTCTGCTCTCTCTACCCTGCATAGACCCCAGCCCGCGCCTGCTGTAGCCGCCTGTGCCGCTACTACTCTGCAGTCGCCCCACAAACCTGACCGATAGAGAAGAAAGAAGAAGAAAAAAAAAAGAAAGAAAAAAAATAAAAAAAAGAAAGAATAAATAAGAAAGAAAAAGAAGAAGAAGGAAGGGCCGTATCGTGTTCCCGACGACTCCGCCTCCTCCTCTCTCTATGCTGTCTTCACCACCCTTGGCCGCGATGACTCACCTCCACCATCACACTCTCGCACCGAAGAAGAGGCAACCACCCTCCACCGGGACGCACCATGACCATCCTTGCTTTCCCATCGCCCTCATGTTGCCTTCGAACTCCGTGCAATAGTCACCTTCGATGCAAACGTCATCTCCAAGCAAGGGAGTCCGCCACGGAGAAGCGATCTGCCAAAGCCCTTCGTCTCCAAACGCCGGAAGTTCTCCAACACCGAAAGCTCCTGCGTTAACAACGAGAAGAAAAAGGAGGGGCAAGGGTCCTTAAAAAGGCCTCAATCCCATGCACATTCGCAGTCTAGGCCAAGTGCTACGCGTTTCCCACGGGCACACTTTGCCTTGATGGGGCATTTTGTGGGCATTGAAATTAGCTCACAAATTAAACCCGGTCAGCATGAGAAACTTGGTCCACACACAATGACCTGTATGCAAATTAGGCATACACACAATAGCCCGCATGCGAAACTTGGCCCGCACACAACGGCCCGCATGCGAAACTTGGCCCGCACACAACAATCATCAAAAGAAACTAACCCGACTCAATGCAAACAAACCCTAGAGCCCACCACTCGAAGCCAAAAAGGGATTGGGTGAATCCACCCAAAATTAGGGCCCACATGCTCCCTTTTCTCAAAAATCGTGCCCCTCCCCTTGGGGAGGTATGGCCGGCCATAGGGGAAAGAAAAGAAAAAAAAAGGAAGAAGAAAAGAAAAGGAAATAAAAGAAAAAGAAAAAGAAAGAAAAAAGGAAACAACCACCATGCGCGGGGGGAGGCAGCTCGGACATATACACACCATGGATCTGTGTCGATCCCTCGATCCAAAGAACCAAATTCAATATTGTGTCGTCATCGATTTGAATATAAAAAAATGACTCATATCTTAAAAGATTGAGTCATATCTTGTCCATAACCGCCGCTACAAAAAAAGGAAGTAGATAAATGTTGTTTCTCCCAAAAAAAGAAGGTAAATCCCAACGGTTATGGAGAAAGATATTCATGGGATTCAAAAAATCGCAGCAATACTTTGCCTATAAATAGAGGGGGGGGGGGGGGGGATGGCTCAAAAGGTCGAAAGGTGGAGGCTTGAAGCTATACATGGAGGCTCTAAAGACAAGGAGGCTTCAACGCTTAAATTGAAGGCCAAACTAGAGAAGAGGATGCTCTGAATACGAGGAGGCTCCAATGCTCGATGACCCAAGGCTTCATGAGGTGAGGGCAAGCGCATTCCAAATTAAGGAACGACTTAGCTTATATAAATCCTCATTAACGTGAGGCCTTGCACAAGAAGATCAAACCTTCAACACCTTGCACGAAGAAGAAAGCTTGGAGAAGAAGGCCCGGAGTCGACGTCACCCCGTCGACTTCAACAAAGCTTCAACTCTTCCACGAAGAAGAAAGTTTGGAGAAGAAGTCCCGAAGCAGGTGCTACGCCCACCATCTTTAACAAAAGTAGACGCTACAACCGTCGCACGGAGATCGATGCTACAGCCGTCATCTTCAACAAAAATCAATGCTACAATAGTCGCAAGGAGATCGGTGCTACACCCACCGTCTTCATCAGCAAAAACTGATGCCACAACTATAGCACGAAGATCGGTGATACGCCTGTCATATTCATCAAAAAAACCGACGCTACAACCATTAATTGCACAGAGATTGGTGCTACACCCGCCGTCTTCAAAAGAAGCATTTGACTCCAAAAATACCAAAGAAGTCCGGAGAAGAAGAGAAGCCAAAGCCAACACCACAACCATCGTTGCCAAAATTCCATTCACAAAAGGAGAAACCTGGAAGAATAAAGAAATCTCAGAGATATCAGCATCGCTGTTCGAGGAAAGGATCAAGCCAAAGAAAAAGCAAAAGCCAAAGCAAGAAAGTCAAAGCAAAGCACCGAAAAAGCCCGCGCCAAAGCAATGAACGTGCCAACGACAACGAACTATGAGGAACACGAGCAAAAGCAACGCATGTTCTAGTCGATAAGTCGCGAAGTCCGGAAGAACTAAAACACCTCAAGTCTCCCATTTATTTCAAGTGCAAGCACCAAAGCATTGTAAAAACCAGAGCCATGCCAAAGCCAGAAGCAAGATCGACATCGCGAACCGACGATTGAGGATGCCGAAGTCTAGCAAGAGCCAAGGGAGATGCGAAGATCGAGCAAAAGATACTGAAAGCCCCCTAATCGAGAAAGCGCGAAGTATAAAAGGGACAAAAAGCAAAGGCAAAACCACTCGACCTCTCAAGAAAATCCGAAACCTTGTAAAGACCTCTATCTTGGGCAACCCCTCCAGAGCTCTTGCACGAAGTAATGTGGAGACATGGATCAAAGGGACTCTCGAGAGGATCTCTCCCATAATTTCCTGATCAAATCTTTGCCGCACCCGGCTCACCACCCTCGAGTCCCTGGGTCAGCGGCTTTGTAATCTTCATGTGCGTAATAAAAACGACCCACATCTTTTTTCCACGCATACAGTTATCCTTTGATATACGGGTGTAAGAGTCATTTTAAAAAAATACTAACATTTTCAAAATATTTTAATAACGCTATCTTGTGCAAACTAGGATGACACATTTGAGTAATTTTAGCCTTATTGTCTTTTGATCTTGTCAAAAACATCCTTTACCATAGTAAGATGGTCAACTCGTTCAAAATGGTAATTAATGATGTGAAGGGAGATAATGTGTTTACGAGGTGTTTCTGGCCCTAGAGCAAGGGCAAGAGCTCAAAGCGGTCTGGAGATCGAAACAGGGAGGCAGTGTCTGCTATTTATTAATTCTATAATCCCGTGAACAGTGAACATGACATCAACTGTTAGGTGCAAACAAGTCAACAATCTTGAGGGAAAGTTCGCTCCATGGTGTCCATACCGGAAGCCGAAGGGAACCCCTCCAACATGGGAGAGAGGAGGTACTTACTAGGGGTGAAACTCGGGTCGGGTTGGTTCGGGTTTGAGCTAACCCGGAACCGAACCGAACTAATAAGGTTCTACCATATCGAAACCCGAACTAACCCGACTTGGGCATAGATCGGAACCAACCCAACCCACACTAAGGTCGGGTTGGTTCGGGTCGTTTCTCGGGTTGGTAGTTGGTCTAAAAAAATAATGGGCATTAGCAAGTCAGAGGTCTATGTTGGGCTTTTGGCTTTAGCCAGCCATTGAGTTCTCTTGGTAGTTGGTTCAACATTAGCAAACAACTAATGTTTACTCAGGCGCTAGTATGATGTAGCTCAAAAGTCCAACACGTGACATATATATGTGGGGCCTAATATATATGAGTTTGGTTCTCGGGTTGGGTTGGGTCTACCCGAGCCCCAACCCGTAACCGACCTATATTTAGTCGGGTCCATAAAACTTAGAACGGAACCAACCCGTTTAGTCAAAATATCCGAACCAACCCGACCCAAGTTGCACCCCTAGTACTTACCACTAGGGGTGGCAATGGGTAGGGTTGGGTTCGAGTCGGGTTGAGACATAGGTGTAAGGGCAAAACACCCAACCCGAACCCGACCCGTTTAATAAACAGATCAAAAACTTAAACCCAAACCCGACCTGCCTAAGAAACGGGTTGACCCGACCCGACCCGTTAAACCCGTTTACTAAATAGGTCGGGTTGAGTTGCGTCAATATAACCCATGAAAACCTGTCGGGTTGGGTCAAGATGGGTTGGATTGGGCCGGGTTGGGTCAGGTTGGCTTGGGTCGGTCGGGTCGGGTTGACATGACCCATTTGGTAAACGGGTCAAGTCGGGTCAATCGAGTCAATATGTTTATGACCCGAACCCATTTAGGCCAAACCCAAACCCGCTAACTTCGGGTCGGGTTCGGGTCGGGTTGGCGGGTCGGGTTGGCGGGTCGGGTCAAGGATTGCCACTTACCAGTTACCAGGTCAACAGCCCGTTGGTTCGAACAGGGAACCTCTCCAACATTGTAGGGTCCGACCCGTTTCTTTTCTTTGCGGCAGGCCGTGGCATGGCCCCTTCCTTATCCACGGCCCATACAAAGGAGGGTGAGGACTCAGGAGGAGTCATATGGTTCCTGTGCCGCCCCAAACCCGCCCCCGCCACACCAATATCCCTCCCCGCCCAATGAATGGACGCCGCGTCGCTCCTCAAGTTCGCCGCCGGCTCGACTCTACTCACCGCCGGAGAAGCGAAGATGGCCCTCCGAACCTCCTCCACCCTCGTACTCTCTCTCTCTCTCTCTTCCAATTAGTCTCCGTTCATCGGCTGCACTGGGGTCTCTTCCTCCGCTTCGTCCAACTCCGATTGTCGATAGAAAGGTCTCATCTTTCGCTTTCTTGATTGCAGGCATCCTCACGGAGGGCTTACTTTCACACCTGGAGACGTGCTCCTTTTCGGCCAGGTCTGCCCATCAGGCCCTACTGCACTGACCTCGCCGGCGGTCACCGTCACGATTCCGGTTCGAAAAGGAGAGCTCGAGGGCCCCTGATGGCAGCGAAGAAAGCCGGTCAAGGTACTCTACTCTCTGTTTTTGGGTAATCAGGAGTAGAACCCAGATTGAACCTTGCGTAAATAGATGGCTCTGGTCATGATGTAATTGTCCATTAATCCATAGGAATATACATGGTGCTGGTTTTGGTAAAGCTTGAGTAGAACCCATATGGGCCATATTACTCATCCCGTAAAAGATGATTTTGATCACTATCAGTGTGTGTTTGTTTATTCATAAGGATGTATCTAGTGGTGGTTTTGGGAAATCTTAAGTAGAACCCAGATTGGTCAAATCGAAAAAAAGATAATTTTGATCATGATTCATTGCCTACTTAGTCATAATAACCAAGGTTTAAATCTTGATTTCGATTTCAATTTCGGTTGGTTGAGAAAAAGGTACTTTGTCGAATTGTCGGACTTCGTTCAAATGTCCGTGGCAATATTGCAAGTTCTAAGGAAAGGTATTGATGTCGGATTTCGGACCAATTTCGATTGATTTTGGTCAGATGTGGGATATCGTTCGGTTATGAAAAAAATCGGGATGATGGAAAGTGATTTCATTGAAAAGATGAAATTTTTCAGTGGAATTGTTTGAAAAAATGATGGAATGCCTGATTTCGGTCAAATTCCGGTCTCTCGGCTGACATTTTGTGATGTCGAACAAAAATTCCTTACTACAGAAATTTGGACAATTTCTATGTCGGATCCTCAAGAAAAAGTTATATTCGGTAGGAAATTTGGCGACATTTGATTCCATGGGAATAACTTATTAGCTGGTGGGTTTTGGAAGGTGCAGCACAAGAAGAGGGGAGGTACAAGCACACGGTGGATCTGCCGAAGACGGCGTTTGGCCTTAGAGCCAACTCCACAGTGAGGGAGCCGGAGATTCAGAAGCTGTGGGAAGACAACCAGGTGTTCAAGAGGGTGGTGGATCAGAATACCGGGGTGAGTATCTTTTGTCAGACTTGCCCAGAAATGGTGTTATATTCTTGCAATTTTTAGAAGCACATTTTTGTATGGATGCTTGATGTTGATTTTGCAGGGGAGCTTTGTGCTTCATGATGGCCCTCCGTATGCCAATGGCAATCTACACATGGGCCATGCTTTGAACAAGATTCTGAAGGACATCATTAATCGCTACAAGGTTTTCTTCAAGCCTCATGTTCTTCCTTCAGAATGTTAGATTTGTTGCCACCTTTATTACAAGTTGGACATTTCAGCAGAATCTAAAAGAAAATATATAGATGAGATAAATTCGGCAAGCTGGAAATTTTTAGCAAAACATTGACATCCATTGAACCATAATCATCAAGATTTGTCCAATCCATTTGGGGCTGGCAATGTGCTGTAATTTCATGCTAAAAGCTTAGTATTCCGTTGCATAAGGTTGGGAATCAGATTTGGACTAAAAATTCATAGCAAAACTAATTTGTCAGTGAAATCATCTGTTTAGGACATCATACTAATTTTGGTGTTGGTGTTTTGCACCACCAAAATTTCTACCTAACGGCTTCCATAAGTAGCAAGGCACAAGCACACAAACTACGTAAGCCTTATTTCACATCAACAATAGAGTGTGTTTGTTAATGTTAATGTATAGATGGGTCGTGTTCTATGTACAGTCGAGTCGGGTTCTATGTTGTATATATATATATATATATATATATATATATATATATATATATATATATATATATAGAGAGAGAGAGAGAGAGAGAGAGAGAGAGAGAGAGAGAGAGAGAGAGAGAGAGAGAGAGAAAACGGGAGGTGAGCTGCCAGCCTATTTTTTTTATTTGAGCTGTCACAATCAGCCGTTCGATTCCCATTGAATACAGGGCTCAGATGGTGCTGTGTTACAGCTGTATTACAGCACAGCTGTAATACAACTCCTAACTCTCTCTCTTTCTCTCTCCCTATTGAGCTCTCTCTGTGGCCCGCACCACCGACCACCCTCGTCCCCCTCCGGTAGCCACCCGACCCACTCCGTCAGCCCCCCGACCCCCTCCGGTAGCCCTCCGACCCCTCCGGCAGCTCAGTCCCTCTCCGGCAGCCCCCCGACCCCCTCCGACAGCTCCTCGTCCCCCTCCGACGGCCCCCCGTCCCCCCTCCGATAGCCCCTAGTCCCCCTTCGGCGGATCTTGGAATCGCAGCCCCTCCGGCAGCCCCCCGTCCCCCCTCTGGCAGCCCCTAGTCCCCCTCCGGTCGGCTGAATCGCAGCCCCTCTGGAAGCCGTCCAATTCCCATTGAACACAGTTTTTAGATCGGACAGTTGTTAGCTTGCAGTGATCGGCGCCGGAGATGGAGGTGGAGGGTGGCGACTGTCGATGGTGGCCGGGAGAGGAGATGGTAGCCTCCAGCGTCGGAGGCCTGGCTGAAAGGGTCGGGGTGGCTAACGGAGAGGGTCGCCGGGGTCGGGGTGGCTACCGGAAAGGGTTGCCGGGGTCCAGGTGGTTGACGGAGGTGATGAGGGGTGGCCGCTGGAGGGGGCCGCACCGCCGGGGGTCGGGGTTTCACAATGAGAGTGACAGAGAGAGAGAGGGGGGGGGGGGGGTTGGGTGAGGGTGGGTTACAGCTGTATTAACATCTATATCTTTTTTTTAAAAAATGGATGGTCGATGATTTGAATCGGACGGTTGTTAGCTGACAGCCAAAATGAAGAAATAGGCTGTCAGCTCATACCCCGTATTCTCTCTCTCTCTCTATATATATATATATATATTGGACTTAGTTCCTCAATGAAGATGAATTCCATTCTCTTCAAACCCTAGCTGTCATCTCCTATCATGGTATCAGAACTCTAGGGTTTCTCCTGTGGCGAAGGCAACGACGACGGTATCTCCTCCGGCATCGGCATCTCTTCCGGCCTCCTCCTCTGGTCATCGCACCTTCTCTGGCCTCTATCCTGTCCACCCGAACCCCACCCGGCCTCCTCCCCCCCCACCTGGCCTCCTCACGACCCCCCCTCCTCAACCCGACCTCCTACACCCCACCTGGCCTCCTCTTCGACCCTCCTCCTCCACCCAGCCTCCCCCCGGTTCACCTACCCCTCCCTTTCACCCGACACCCCCCCACCCGGTCTCCTCCCCAACTCCCCCTCCTCAACCCAACATCCTCCCCCTCCCCACCCGGCCTCCTCCCCGACCCTCCAATCGACCCCCCTCTCCACCCTGCCTCCCTCCTCTCCATCTGACCCCCACCCGATCCCCATTTTATCTCGGCTCTTATCATATTGATCATTCGTTTCTATGGCGCCTTCCACTGTGCCTTCCGTCGTCGCAATCTCACCGTCGCTGAAAGTGATTTCTTTTCAGTCAGACTCGGCCAACAACTGGCCTGATTGGTCGCTCACAGTCGAGAACATGCTCTCTAGTCGCGATCTTTGGGGTCACATCACCAGTGAGGACCTACCTTCGGTTGACTCCTCTGGCTCCTCCTCGGTCACCAATAGCATTGTTGACAGCGGTGCGTCGCCTGTTACTGCTACTGCCACGGCAGCCTTTATGTGACGTCGTTATGACCAGGCCATCCGGACCTATCTTTTGGATTCTGTTGGTTGCTTGTCCACTCCTTGCACTCATTGGTTGTCTTTCCACGGTGCGCGCGATATGGGAGTATCTCCGGAACCGGTTCCTTCCACGCGGTTGTGCACGCTGGCATCAACCTATCTGTGACTACCAGTCCGCTCGTCAGGGGGAGCGTACGATTCAAGACTTCTTCAGCCTGATGAGTGCCTATTGGCATAAGCTGGACTCTCTGATCTCCGAGCGGTGTGCTTGCCCGTGCTCTAGAAACTTTCAACGCTACCTTGACGAGGGCCACCTCAACCCGTTCCTGGCTACGCTTAGGCCGGAGTTCGTTCTTATTGCTACTCATCTCCTTCATGAGTCTCTCCCTCGACTAGAGGCTGCCTTGCTAGCCTTGGTCAACAAGGAGACTCGCCTCCAGACTCAGGGTCCTTGTCCTCCTCCACCGGCTCCTGGACCAGACAACGTCCTGGCCGTCAGCTTCCCTGACGGGCTCATCTTCTATCATTACTGTAAGGAGGCCGGTCATATGAAATGTGAATGTCCCACACGTTATCCTCGCAACCCCCACTGGGGACCGGATGAGTGGGGATCACGATGGGCTACTGGTTTTCGTAACGACCGATGTGGCAGTCGAAGTGGACGGAGATGTGGCCGTGGTCAGTCCTCCTACCGTTACGTCGGTGGTACTACAGCTGCTACTACAGCAATTCCGGCTTCTCCTGTTGCTACCGCTGCACCGTCTCAGTTTGAGCCAGATCGTCTTCAGTGCCTCGAGGATCTACGTCTTAGTCACCTCTCCTTCACTGGATCCCCGCTTGCTCACAACTTGTCTGCCGCCTTTGGTACTATAGCCCTATAGATTTTCGATTCGGATGCCTTCTATCACCTCACATGTGACTTTACTGTGTTCAATTACTGTTCTCCTGCTCCCGTCCATCTAGAGGTCCGAACTGCGGATGGGACTTTCGTCTCTATTTCGCAGTGTGGTCCATTACTCCCATCTCAGATCCTACTGGTCGCCTAGCATTACCCTTTGTTCATCATGCACCTCTTATTCACATTAATCTGATTTTTATCAGCTCTTTTTGCGACTCTGGACTGACTGTCACCTTTATCTCTTCTGCTTGTATTGTGCAGGATTCGCGGATGGGTTAGAGAATTAGGCTTGGCCGTAGAGCAGGAGGACTGTACCAGCTGAATCATCTCCATGTTTTCTCTATTTGTGTTGCGTCTGCTATGTTTGTTATCTCTGATGCCGACTTGTGGTACAGAAGGTTAGGTCATTTATCTACTGATTGACTCAAAAGAGTTTCCGTTCAGGCGCTTTGGGTCGTGTGCAAGGTTCTAAAAACTGCTAGGTGCTAGTCGAGCGGTGGGGGGCCGCCTAGATGTTTTGGTTTTTTTAAAATTATATTAATTATTATTTTTGATATTATATAATGTATATGCTTAAAAATTAATATAAGTTCAAGATTATCCCAAACCATTATTTTAAAGAATAAGTATATAACCATAATTCAAGATTAAGTGATTAATAAGAACAAAAGCAAATATGGTCCGCCTGGTCTGCTTGGCCAGCCTCAGCTCGCCTAGCCAGCTTCATCTCGTTGGCCCACCTTGCCAGCTGCAGCTCGCCTGGTCCGCTTGATCCCGCTTGACCCACCTGGCCAGCCTAAGCCTGCCTAGGCAGCCGCCTTGCCTCGCCTAGCTCCGCTTGAGAGCTTGGCCGCTTTTCTGGAGTGCCTAGAGCCTAGGCTGGGCGGTGGGGGACCTCCTAGTGCCTAGGCAGCCGCTTGGGCCGCTTTTTGGAACACTGGTCGTGTGTCCTCCCTCTGTGTCTGTACGGGTTGTAGATTGGTAAAGCATCTAGTTCTTCCATTTTCTGCCAGTGCTTCTCGATCTGTCGTACTTTTTGATTTAGTGTATTCTGACATTTGAGATCCTACGCCGTTGCATCTATTTCTGGTTTTATGTGTTATGTTTGTTTTATTGATGACTTCTCTCGGTGCACTTGGGTTTATCTTATGTGTCACCGTTTTGAGATCCCCCACATTTATCGGATATTCACCACAATGATTCATACTCAGTTTGATCGGCTCAATAAGACATTTCGGTCTGATTGTGCCAAGGAGTATCTCTCCTCAGAGATGCATGAGATTCTTCAATCTCACGACACGTTTCACCTGCAGTATTGTCCCCACACCCATTAGCAGAACGGAGTTGTCGAACGCCAACATCGTCATGTCCTCGAGACAGCACGAGCTTTGCTTCTCTCTACCTCTGTCCCTCACTTCTACTGGGCTGAAGCTGTTATGATGGCCGTCC
This sequence comes from Chamaelirium japonicum, assembly GCA_947650365.1. NCBI lineage: Eukaryota > Viridiplantae > Streptophyta > Magnoliopsida > Liliales > Melanthiaceae > Chamaelirium > Chamaelirium japonicum. The sequence continues at coordinate 121,956,638 of OX393549.1, read as the reverse complement.
ACCATATCAATATCACTCCGTCCTCTGCTATCTCTGGTGCCACTCCGTACGAGCATCTCTACTCCAATCCGCCTGATTATTATCCTCTTCACATGTTTGGGTGTATGTGTTTTATACTTCTACCTCCCCATGAACATAACAAACTTTCCGCCAGGTCTATCAAATGTGTTCATTTGGGTCTCAGTTGGGAGCATAAAGGGTATCGGTACTATGATCTCTTAGCTTGCCGGATTCGTGTCTTTCGCCATGTTTCATTTGTTGAGGATGTCCCGTTCTTTTCCACTAAACCACAAGGTCTTTCCCTACCTCTTTTATCCCAGTCTCCGTCCCCACCACTCTTTTTAATTCCGTTATTCTCCCCGTCTCCCCCGTCTCACCCACCTTCCCCTTATTCTTTGTCTCCATCACCTTTTCACCTTCACCGCCACCTTCCTCACCCTCTACACCTCCCCCGCTATCTCCACCCTCGCCACCTCCACCTCCCCCGCATGCCACGTGTGTCTACACTCGTCGCTCCACAATCCCTCTTACTGAGACTGTCTTCACTGGTACTCTACCTGCTGCTGCTCTCTCCTTTCCGGTTGCGGATCCTGGTCCTGTTCGGCGTTACCCTGTGCGCGAACATCACCTTTCTGACAGATATGGCTACTCTCCTAACAGGTTTGGCTACTCTATTTTTACCTCTGCCTCTTCTGACACCTATGGACATTCCGCTGTTGCTTCATATTCTCCGTCCTACCAGGCCTTTCTCATTACTCTCCACACCCACCGAGAGCTCCAGTCGTACCGTGAGGCAGTTTGCACCTAGAGTGGCGACATGCTATGACATCGGAGCTTGAGGCATTTTAGCGGATTAAGACGTGAGCTTGGTTTTTTGTCCCTCTGGTGTGATACCTGTCAGCTGCAAATGTATCTTCAAGGTCAAGACTCGATCTGATGGTTCCATTAAGCGGCACAAGGTTCGCCTTGTTGCTCATGGTATCTCCCAGGAGCATGAGATTGACTACGAGGAGACGTTTGCTTCAGTTGCTTGGATGACCACCGTTCTCACCTTTTTAGCTGTGGCAGCTGCTTGAGGGTGGCATCTCCATCAGATGGACGTCATTAATGCCTTTCTCCATGATGACCTCTTAGAGGAAGTGTACATGGCTCCTCCGCCAGGCATCTCTGATCCTTCTGGCCATGTTTGTCGTCTGCTCCGGGACATCTATGGGCTTAAGCAGGCCCTTCATGCCTGGTTTGAGCAATTCCGCAGTGCAGTTCTGGCAGCTGGATTTGTAGAGCGACACTCTGACTATGCTCTGTTCACTCGTTCCTCTAGTCACGGTATTGCTGTTTTGCTTCTGTATGTGGATGATATGATCATCACCGGGGATGACAGTGCTACCATAGCGTCTCTTCAACGTCACCTCCAGAGTCAGTTCGAGATGAAGGATCTGGGCCCTCTTTGCTACTTTCTTTGCTTTGAGATTGTCTGATCCGCTCGTAGATTATTGATTTCCTAGTAGAAGTACATTTCCGATATTTTTGCCGATGCTGCTCTCACTGACTCTTGCATTGCTGACACATCCATGGAGCTCAACTTGAAGCTCTTTTCTACAGATGATGAGGCTCTCCAGGATGTCTCCCGATACCAGTGGTTGGTTGGGATGCTAGTTTATTTCCCCATGACTAGACCGGACATTGCCCATACTGTTGGTATTGTCAGCCAGTTCGTTCAGGCTTCTCGCTCTGTTCACTATGCAGTGGTTCTTCGGATCATCCGTTATCTTCGAGACACCATCATCCGTTCGCTGCTTTTCCCTTCCACCTCTTCACTGGGGCTGTGTGCTTACTCTGATGCAGATTGGTCAGGAGATGTTGCTACTCGCCGTTCCACTATCGGCTACTGTGTGTTCCTTGGTGACTCCCTCATTTCTTGGTGTAGTAAGAAACATGATTTTGTTGCTCGCTCCAGCACTGAAGCTGAATACTGGGCTATGGATTCCACTACCGCAGAGGTTGTTTGGCTACGCCGCCTCCTTATTGACTTGGGCGTTGTGATCTCCGAGCCTACTCCTCTCTTTTGTGACAACCAGAGTGCTATTCAGATTGCTAGCACCTCGGTCTTTCATGAGCACACCAAATATATTGAAGTTGATTGTCACTATGTGCGTCGAGAGTTTCTTGCGCACACCATCTCCTTACCGGTCATTCACTCGATGGAGCAAACTGCTGACTTCCTCACGAAGCCCCTGACTATTGCTCGCTTCCGGCATTTTATCAGCAAACTCTCGGTTCATGATCTACTGTGAGTTTGAAGGGAGTGTTAATGTTAATGTATAGATGGGTCGGGTTCTATGTACAGTCGGGTTGGGTTATATATATATATATATTGGGCTTAGTCCCTCAATGAAGATGAATTCCATTCTATCCAAACCCTAGCCGTCATCTCCTAATAGTGTGTGTTATTGACTCCACATTCATGTGAACACCGACCACAAAGTGAGCCGTCGAGAAGAGTAAGACAACCTTTATTTGCTCTTCCCACTTTGAAAATCTTTGACGTAGAGTCGGACTTTATTTGAGGTGTTCTTATAGACAAGAAGGAAGACATGACAAGTTCTTTAGCAAAAAGCTCAATGACATAAAAAGGAGGTGAGTCCATCTATAATTGGGTGTTCTATGGTCCACTTGAAAAACATTATCTTTCCCATCAAGAGTTTGGGTTCTGGAGATTACGAAGTCACGCCCTCTAAGGAGACTCTGGAGAAGCCCCATCATAGGACTGCTGTTCCACATTTAATTTGTGTAAGTTACCAATATTAATTTGATCACATTCTTTGCTATTGTGCTCTCAAGAAGATTGTTCTACGATTGGGGGCTACAAATCTCGGAACTAGAGTTTTGCTCATCGAGATCCATCAACTTTGGAGGATCTTCTCAAGAATCTCAGCTTCTTGTGCGTCCGTATAACAACTAAGGAAATCTCTGCCACTATGGGATGTCATGGTATTGCCAAACCTTGAGATTTGATGCCAATTTGGTTCAGAAGATTAAAATGACTTTGACATTGGGTGTGATTTGGGATGATTTCAGATTTGAGAAAGTAAGATCATATCTAAAATTATGGCATACAATTGTTCAAAGATGGGATTAAAAGTCGACAAAAGAAGCTTTATAATAATGGGACGTGGATGTTGTAGGATTTTACGATCCAGCTAGCACTCATGGAGCCATTTGAAAATTACTTCTTGCTAGACTGAGAGTAATATAGTGGAATTTCTGGATTTGGGAAGGCCGATGAGGGGATTATTGATGGATTCAGGCTTAGTAATTATTAGATATTAGAATGAGAAATAAAGTAGATGCCAAAACTGAAAACTGAAAGTAAAAGAAAATAAATACTAGAAGGAGCTCACTTTTAGCGGCATGAAGAACATCGCTCCTAGAACCGAGGCATCTGACCAGTGCAATCACTGCTATGGATTTAAATTTCGACAAACTTTGTCTGAAATGGCAGATTTTTCTTGATTTAGACCATCCGACATTGGAAAAAGGCGAAATGTCTATGGTACCATATTTCTGGCGATATTTTGGTGTTTCAGTCAAAATTCGGTGATCTTGGTATTTGAGTCAACTAAGGTCAGGTTTAATTTTAGTGATTTCAACGTAAATTTTGGTGATTTCGGTGATTTCAATCGGAATTATTCCTTAAAAATACAAAAAATTCATCATTTTGTTCCCAAGTTCATTTTTTTTGACTGGCCGAAATTGACATTGAAAATGACATTTAAAATCTTGATCACAACCGAAGAATGTAGCAAAAAAGAGAGAAAACTCTGAAAAACTGGTTGATGAAATATGTTGTCCATAGGCCTTATATATATTTCATGAATCCTCCCTGACTTTAAGTCAGTGTTCTAAAAAGCGGTCTAGGCGGCCGCCTAGGCGGCGCCTAGGCGCTAGGCGGCCCCCCACCGCCTCGCCTAGGCCCTAGGCGCTCCAGAAAAGCGGCCAAGCTTCCAGGCGGAGCTAGCGGCCGCCTAGGCGGTCTAGGCGAGGCAAGGCGGCCGCATAGGCGGTCTAGGCGGGCTGAGGCTGGCCAGGCGGACTAGGCAAGCCAGGCAGGCTGAGGCTGACCAGGCGGGCCAGGCGGGTTGAGGCTGGCCAGGCGGACCAGGCGGGCTAGGCTGGCCAGGCGGACCATGTTTGTTTTTTTTTTTGTTAATCACTCAATCTTGAATTATGATTATATACTTGTTCTTTAAAATAATGGTTTGGGAAATTCTTGAACTTATATTAATTTTTAAACATATATATATTATATAATATCAAAATAATAATTAAAATAATTAAAAAAAGGCAAAACGCCTAGGCGCCGCCTAGGCCCCGCCTAGGCCGCCTAGGCGCTAGGCGGCTCCCCACCGCCCGACTAGCGCCTAGCGCTTTTTAGAACCTTGCTTTAAGTACCTTTCGCTGATTAGTATTAACAATATTGCTCCTCTTCAATTAAACTTAGTACTCTATGCCAATAGAAAACAGTACTCCTCCATTAGTTATAATTAATAGGGTAAATTACACTTTGCCCCCCTTGAAGTTTAGCTCAAAAACACTTGACCCCGTGTAGTTTATTTTTTTTCCAATTCGCTCCCTAAAGTTTGAAATGTTATCACAATACCCCCTTTTGTCAACTACTTAATTTCCTCATTTGATAATTTTTATTTGATCAAAACTGAGTTGTAGGGGGCAAAATGTAGTTTTTTTAACTATTGGGGGGTTAAGTGTTTTTGAGTTAAACTTCAGGGGGCAAGGTGTAATTTACCCTAATTATTACTCCTTCAAGCTAGCCAATTAACATAGACGGTAAGAGGGGATAGCTGCCCTGTTTCGAGAACTCTTACCACTTGAGTTATAAAAGGAGGGCCGTGGCGTCCAGGTTTGGACTCAGGAGTCAGGGCCTGCATCACTGCTTTCTTCTTTTTCTCATAAACCTTAATAGATGCTTCACACTCTATTTTGAGGCCTTAGCTCCTCAACTATAATGATGTTATCTCTTATATTCTTGAAGATACTAATTGTGACAATTTAAAAGTCTCCATTTATATGTACCAGCAAAGTCTTTCCTTTGATTTATTGATCCATAGCAACTTGCTCTCAGCACAAAATTCAGCACAATTTGACTGTCTACCATTTTGAGTCGCAAGCATCATAAAATGCAATGCCTGAACATTACTTAAGCTCTGGTTCTCACCAATAACGTTAATAACTTAATTTTCATTTTTATATACCAGGATAGAAATATTGGCACAATTATGTTCTAGTAACAAACTTATATAATTCCGCAAACGTTATACAATATTTTATCATTTTACTAATTATTCTTGCTTAAAGCTATTTATTTGCTGCAGCTTCTGCAAAACTACAAAATCCACTTCGTTCCAGGGTGGGATTGTCATGGCCTTCCTATAGAGTTAAAAGGCAAGTATATTTCATGCAGTACATTCAGTTAGTAACCCAAATATGTTTCGTGAGAATGTTGAAAATTGTAGAATGCCTTACTAGTTATCTAAGTGCAATTTTGTGTGTGGAAGGAATCAGTGTTGATACTATTGACTAGGAATCAAATTATGACACTAATAAAGCAACACAATTATGCTAGAAAACAACTAATTCTCTCATGATTGTGCCCTAGAACACATGTCAATCTATGTATGTGACAGGAAGATAATATCATTATCTAGTTAAATCTTTATTTCTTCGTTCTATGGCAAAGCACAGCTACACATCTTTTACTGTTATTACCTATCAGATGTCATTTGATGAAATAAATAGAAGAAAAGTATGTAACTGTAATGTTCTGTATGAAATCACCTATTATACTATCTCGAACTCAAAAAGTTTTTCTGCCCTTACTTTCTTTCCATGATAGTGAGATTAGCTTGGGTCAGATTTGGAAGTTCATCCTAGGAATATTTATACCGGATGCTAAAGGCAGTGGGCTGTATTTCAGTCATGTATAATGTCTCCAGTATATTAAAGGTATTGTGATGACCCTTTTTGATATATTGATGGGAACAATGTTGGGTAATAACTGCTTGTTTGAGTTGGATGGATTCTCCTTCCGTGGTCTCTCTCATGTTATTCTCTACTTCGTTCTCTTCTAACCCTTTGGCTAACTCTCTTCTATCCCTTTGGCTAAACTGGCTCATTATTATAGTTAAAATGAAGCCTGCTGGGATTATAAAAATATCATACAGCGTTGAATTTGGTAAGCTTTGACCTCCTTTGACTTATGCTAAATAATGCAAGTTAGGCATAAAGCCGCATAATTCTAGAAAATGGTGGTGAATATAGGTTGTTTTCGGTCGAGTCTCTGTTCAGCTTCTAAAATTTTGTTGGGTTAGTTGCTTGTTAGCTGATTTCATTCAGAAGGAGTGTACTAGTCAAGTGCAAACTTTTATTTCATGATTAGTGGTTATTGTATCCATGAATTTTTTTTTGATGCAATTATGAATTTCCAATAATACTTACTTTAGCATTTATTACCTTGTTTAATTATGACAATATCACTCTGTTAATTACATTGTCATTAAGGTATTATCCTTTTGTCTTTTTCATTTACTCCTCCATATCTTCTTTTTCTATATTTTAACCCTCCACAATTTCATATCTGCCCTTCTTTGAATTCAAGAGAGAAGGCACAAGCCGCACAACACAATTAGATTATTAGAGGCTAGTTCTTTAAGAAGTTAAAGGACAATTATGACATGGATTTTGCTTTTGGATGAACATGTGTGTGTTATTTTTTTTTGAGAAACCGAGAGGATTAGTTAGACTCTAGGAAGCATGGACAATTCTCAGAGGTGTCATGTCCGTATCCAACACATGTCAGACACTGACTCTCGTTTGAACTTGGAACACGTGTCCAAGGTGTGTTTGGACTTTGGATACATCTTGTACATGTCCAATTTTTTTTTTAATGTATTTTTCTCACCGGATATGTCTTGGGAACTTGGTGGACACTTTAAAAACACGTGTCGTCATGTGTTTGACATAAAATTATCAGATTCTTAAAACACGGGTCTTTCTTTTTTGTAACTTAGCTTGGATTTCTTATATAAAACTAAACTCAATTGGACAATATGAGTTTTTTTTTAAATAAAGTTCTTTTATTGATTATGGATGTTGATTTTGAGTAATAGATCTGACAAATGTTACATATCAAATAGTTGTTTTTTTATGAATTTACGGTTTAAGAAGGTTTCTCTCATTATTGTTTCTTACATGTCCATTTTGTATATATTTTGGAGAATATGTTCATATACATAAATTGTTGTGTCCATGCCGTGTTCGTGCCCTAGGTCTGACCCCAACTAGTTCATTCAAATCCGAAAAATGATACAACATTTTAATGCATCCATGCGATAAAATGAAAGTAGAGAAGAAAATCGAGAATACTCCGAATCTGTCTCACCCATGTAATTATTAGATTGAGTAGCTTGAACTCTTCCCAACTCAATGAAATGTAACACAAGAAAAGCTATTCAATACCATTCCATCCACCAAAAAACTCAACACCTTTGTTTTGAGAACAAGTAATTCTGCTCAACCGGATTTAAGATCTCACCAAAGGCTGGCTCACAAAGCATGGCTCAAGTGTGAGCTACTTGCCCTTCTGGGCGAGCTCCCGTTCAAGGTCCGAGCTTTCAATTTCAACCAACATTTCGACACTATAGGATATGGAGATGTTTTGTCGAAATATTTTGACAGCGTGGAAATATTGCAGTTTTGTAGAAATGATGTAAATATCAATTAAATGATGGAATAGTTTAATGAATCTCTAGACAATCATAAATTAAGTATATATGCCATATTTTTACACTATCTAGGGGTGTGGGGCTCCACATAACTTGTACTTCTATGCATTCTGGACAGATGCATAATAGTCTAAGATCTACTGCATATTCAAAATCCAATTGATTTAATCAATATTTAAATATGATTTTTTGATATTTTTAGAAGTATCTACTTTTTAAAAGATAAATCCAATAAATCCAGCGTTCATCCCCAATTCTGATGTAAGAATATCAAATCTTGACAGAGTTGATGTTTTTACACCACTTTGTTATCAATTAAAAAACTAAATTGAATTAACCGAACGAAGTATAAGAAAATTATCATTTTTGATTTTTTGTTGAGAAGAACGCTTTGATCTGATTGAACGAACGATCCAATGGTTTTTCATTGATTTGGTCTAGTATCATAAGATAATTTTTTGAAGAAAAATTATGTCAGAGAAGTCGAACAGGTTGCTTAGAAGATTTATTATTTATTGGAGGGTATAAAATTTAGGGAAACTATGGAATATTTCTGACCCCCACATTTCATTTCGAGGGCCAAAAAAAAGAAAATATTTCGCCAAATTTCATGAATCCGGGAAAGGTTGAACTATACTCCCTGCTCAACTTAACCATTTTTCTTGTAGGATCCTTTCTGGTCCTTTATCAGCCTGCGACATGGCGCACATCCGTGCTGCCACTTATGACCCATTCGTGAAACCACGTGGACAACTAGCTGGATACATTTCTGGCTCCCACAATTCGCATAAGTCCTCTCCCCAGGGGACTTTACAACAAGCCTTGCATCATTGTGTGAGCCTTGACTGTGACTCTTGCGTGTTGGAGGAAGCAAGGTATGTTTGTTGAATTCTGACCGCTTTCCATTGTTATTTGTTTCCTTAACGGGGATCTTGTGTGGAAGTTATTGCGATGTAGAGAATATGGAGTCATTTTTTTCGTTATAGGCTATCAACCTGGAAACATCAAGTTTCACAGTGTTATGGCTAAAAATACTCCAGAAGTGTAGGATCAAAAAGTTACTCATGTATGAGTGGGTGTAAATTTCAAAATGATTGATGCTGGGCTTGTGGATCTAGTGGGTCAGTGGGTGTAGTCTAGACAACCAATAACGAACTCTTGTATGTATCTGTTATGGTTTTGAACTATATCAGGTTGAGAGATGATTCCTCGGATACTTGGACACTGAAACTTAATGCACCGTCGACTATGAAACTTAATCCACCGGTTAAGTGTGTTATGGAGAATTTGGCTATCTGGCCCAAGCATGCAGCTTTAAGCGATTGTCACCAATTGGCTGGTTCTTGTGCTTGGCATTGATGATAATCTCTATCTTAGAGAAGGGCTGAAAGCTCTAGCGTGCGAGAGCAGGAGAGGGTTGAGCGCACTACATGTTCCAAGGTATTCGATTGATGGCCGCACCACTTTTTGAGTATAAGCGCTCGGAGTGGACATTTTTTTTCCTCTAAGAAAGTTCTTATGGACTTGTGTCCTCCTCATATACATTTGTGGAAAGGTATTGCTGAGAGGAAACTGTTTCATATTTTTGAGTTTGATTGGCAACTCCTTATTTCTTCTTCTAGGCCTCAAAATTTTCTGATTCAAGCCTTCCTACCTTGTTTAATCATCCACTAGAGTCGCTCCTGTTCTTTTCATGTGCTTCAACTAATAAACTATCCACTAGAAAGGGACCATAGTGCGCCCTTATCGCTATTGCTATACTTAATGGTTAGTTCCTTAACAAATCGATGTGATGAATATCTTTATGATAATGTCTTTAAGATCTACATGCATCTTGCTATTAATTTATCCCTTTCCATTGTGTTAGTTTCTTCAGTCGTGCTATTTTATTGGGCACATACGGACCCCTGGTGCTTAGTTTGAGCATCCTACTTTGTTGTCCTAGATGTCAGATTTACAGAAAGGTTTGATGTGTCCTACTTTGTTGTCCTAGATGTCAGATTTACAGAAAGGTTTGATAACATTATTTTCTATTTTGACTTTTATCATCAGACATCGCCATTCATGTGCTGTGTTAGTGACATGCTTGTTATTAGTGATGGTAGTTTGGCCATCATCCATTCGAAACAACATTTTTAGGGTCAGTTTGAGATGAATCATAGCCCGTTCGCTATTTCACAGGTCTTGTTCTTCCCCTTCTCCTCCCTTCTGAGGATACTTGTTTTTGCAGTTAAAGGTTCACTCTGAGCTGATCAATTCCCTGTCTCTCTGATACTTGCTTTGATGATAGACGGAGTCTTAACTCAAAGGTTTGTTCCGTTGATTTGCGTATTATAATTTGGTGATTGTCTTCTTTACTTGACCATCTTCCGCTCTGATGTAACACATTTTGTTCACTTGCTTAGCTAGTTTCTAAGCGACCGCTCCGTTCATTGTTTGACTCTGTTGTGCATTCTTCACACCTTCATGGCACTATATACTCTCAATTCTCTCTATTTCACTAACACTGATTTGGTTACTAATTTTGGTGGCTAACAAGTGTTGGAAACTTGAATTGAGTTGTATCCATGAATAGGGAGAAGAAAAATTCATTCCTTGTTTAAACATCAACTGTTTGTGAGATGTCGCATCATCGACTTATCTTGACTTGCTTAACATCCCTGTTCGCTTACTTCTTTAGTTTGATAACCGCAGTGTTACCGTAATAGCTAATATTTCAATTTATTTTTATGTAATAAACCATAAATTCTGCCACTATTTTACCACTAAATTTATATAATGTTTTATTTTTCTTATTCTAGTCTATTGACCAGCTATAAAAAATCCAACTATTTCAAAAATCAATCTATCATTTCTGGGAAAAAAAACTCAATCTATCATCTGTTGCTAAATTTGAGTGAAATGTAAAAGAAAATTTGGGGTGGTGGGGTTTGAGATATTGATCGTACATAGCTGAATTTGGTGTGTATTTATGCTTCGAGCTAATGTATTCCATATGAGTATAGTGTGCAAAGCGCTATAACATGTTCTTCTATATTATGCTGTTTGTGGATTGTTACATATTTCTGGAACCTGCTCCTCAAGTTATAATATGTTTTTGCCAGACTGTATATGGACCTCCTACATGTTTGGATAAATCATTGTGTAACAATTTTGACATTCTTTGTTGCGCTTCAGTTTTACAGTCAATGGATCAAGATGCGCGAAAGGAACTTACACCGATGAGGTTGCGAGAAAAAGCTGCAAAATTTGCAAAAGATACTGTTGACATTCAAATGCAATCATTCAAGGTCATAACCTATCTTGTTTCCCGTGCACTTTTTCTTACTGTAGGTACATTACCATGTATATTCTATTTGGTTTCTAAAGGATTTCTATTGATAAAGCTCTAAATTCAACTTCGTATCTTATTACATATATTGACAAGTAAATTTTTTATTTGTGCTCACAGCGCTATGGAGTATGGGCACACTGGAAAAGACCATATTTAACTCTATCCCCAGAATATGAAGCCGCCCAGGTTGTTACAACTTACAACCACCCCCCCACAGCCCCACACCTTTGCACACACAAACACCCAAACCACCCATCCACCCTACACACACACAAACACACCCAAAAAAAGAAAAGCTTCCAGGCACACACAAACTTACATAAAGATACCCAAATCTGGTTTGTGAATTTCATATAGATCTCCAACCTTATATTCGTGAAAAAATTGAGATTGAGTTCTGATTACCATTCTTTTTTTCACTGATGAGTTATATATTACTGCTATCTTGTGTTGTTTAGGTCAAATTTTTCTATGTAGTTGCAGAGATGGCACATTTTAAGACGTTTTATACCACTAGAATCTTGGTCTGGGCTACTACTGGCAGCTGACGTTTTTTGTAATAGTTTGTTTTTTTAAACCTTTTCATATGTCAGATAGAAGTGTTTGGCCAGATGACCATGAAAGGCTATATTTATAGAGGTCGAAAGCCTGTTCATTGGAGCCCATCTTCTCGTACCGCTCTTGCTGAGGCTGAGTTAGAGGTAACTTTCCTGTTCGAATTGGTGTTCTGAAGGCTTTTGTTTAAACTGACTCAGGTAAAATCGATGGTTCTATGTTGAATTGAATACTAAATGATGTCTGGACCTGGAAAATAACGACATGACTGCATACCATATCTGAAATATTCCCTTAATCTGGAATATTTTCATATGACATGTCATCGCGAGTCAAAACCTGTGATGTCATCTTTCACAGTCTCACCTAAGGGGAGATTCGGATGGCCCTAGCAGTATTTTGTATAGCCTAAGCATGACATGTAAGATATGGGGTGGTATCTGCTGTTTAATCTTGATACATTTGTTTTGTCACGTAACAGCACTAAATTTCTAATTGGTTAAGGATATTTTTCTGTTCTTTTCACTCTTGAAATAAACTTCCTCTTCCTCTCATTCCCCCATAAAGTATCTTACGAATTTAAAATCATTAGATGCGATTAAATTTGTGCTTAAAAATGAAATGAGAGAGAGAGAGAGAGAGAGAGAGAGAGAGAGAGAGAGAGAGAGAGAGAGAGAGAGATGTATATTCATACATACATATAATACGGACATAAGAAATTTTTGCCCTTTTTGATGCAATATTTATTGTTTACGAATTTGATATCAAAGGTGCTTTAAAAATAGCCATGATTTAGGGATGGTTATAATGGGTAAAACATGTCTACTACCTCTTTGGGACGTAACTTGATCTGTGTGTCAATTTTACTCATGTATGAAGTTGTCTATTGCTAAGTTCGAGCTCCACGCTTTGGTTTTATATATGTTTGCTCATTCGGTTGTTATGAACACAAAAGACTAGGCTGCGGTACATCAATGGGATTTATCTAAGTTCGTCTTGTATTCGAATAAATTTTATAGTTTTTAGGTAGAATTATGTGTCCTACTTGGGCCTCCCAGGGTAAAGGAGATGATTCGTAACTAGTAACTAGTTTTCTATAGGATGGCTATATATGTATGGCTAGCAACATCCATATTTTTAGTATTACACTTTGAACCCCTATCAATCAAGTTTTTTTTGAAATTACACTTTGACCCCCTGTCAGTCATGTTTTTTGGTTAAAAAATTACTAAAAACATGGCTTGTCTAAAGACGAACATATAATAAACGGTATTTCATACTTTTTGTATGTTAATAAGCTGATCCTTAAAACTAAACATTCTACTGACAAAACCTTTAATTGTTTATGTTAGGAGATGATGGCTAGGGTTTGGAGAGAATGGAATGCTTCTCTATTGAGGGACTAAAGCCCAATATATGTACAAGTATACACCCAAGCCGACTGTACAAATAACCCGACCCGGTATATACATTAACACTCCCCCTCAAACTCACGGTGGATCATGTACCGAGGGTTTGCTTATAAAATGACGAAATCGACCAATCATCAGGGGCTTTGTGAGAAAATCAGCAGTTTGCTCCGTCGAGGGAATGAACGGCAAGGAGATGATGTTTGCAAGAAACTCCTGCCGAACATAATGATAGTCGACCTCGATGTGTTTGGTCCGCTCATGGAAAACCGGATTGCTAGCAATCTGAATGACACTTTGGTTGTCACAGAATAGAGGTGTAGCCTCAGAAATCCGGACTCCCAAGTCGAGTAGAAGACGTCGAAGCCAGACAATCTCTGCAATGGTGGAAGTCATAGCCCGGTATTAGGCTTCGGTGCTGGAGCGTGCAATATACTATTGTTTCTTGCTGCGCCAAGAAATGAGGGAATCACCAAGGAACACATAGTAGCCGGTGGTAGATCGATGGGTAGCAACATCTCCAACCCAATCTGTATCGGAGTAAGCACGCAGAACCAATGGAGAGGTGGAGGGAAATAGCAGCGAACGGGTGACAGTGCCGCGGAGATACCGAATAATTCGAAGGACCGCTGCATAGTGAACCGAGTGAGGAGTCTGAACGAACTGGCTGACAATGCCAACGGCATGGACAATATCAGGCCTAGACATGGTGAGATAAATGAGCATCCCAACCAACCGCTGGTAACGAAAAATATCCTGGAGAGGCTGACCATCTGTAGATATGAGCTTCAAGTTGAGCTCCATGGGCGTGGCAGTTGTACGAGAGTCGGTGAGAGCAGCCTCGGCGAAAATGTCGGAGATGTACTGCTGGAAGATCAACAATCCTCGAGTTGACCGGGCAATCTCAAGGCCAAGAAAGTATCGGAGATGGCCCAAATTCTTCATCTCAAACTGACTCTGGAGGTGACGCTGAAAGGATGCTATGGTAGCACTGTCATCCCCGGTGATGATCATATCATCCACATACAGAAGCAGCATAGCAATAACCCTGACTGGAGGAGCGGATGAACATAGCATAGTCAGAGTGTCTCTCTACATATCCAGTTGCCAGAACTGTACTGCGGAAGCGCTCAAACCATGCCCGAGGTGCTTGTGTGAGCCCGTAGATAGCCCGGTGCAAACGGCAAACATGCCTTGGAGGAACAGAAATGCCCGGAGGAGGAGCTATATATACCTCCTCGGAGAGGTCACCGTGAAGGAACACATTGGTGACATCCATCTGATGGAGAGGCCACCCTTGAGCAGCTGTCACAACTAAGAGGGTGTGTATAGTAGTCATCCGAGCAACTGGAGCAAACGTCTCCTCGTAGTCAATCTCATACTTCTGGGAGAAGCCATGAGCAACGAGGCGGGCCTTGTGCCGCTCAATGGATCCGTCAGGTCGAGTCTTGACCTTGAATATCCACTTGCAGCTGACAGGCACCACGCCTGAGGGACAAGGAACCAGATCCATGTCTGGATCCTCTGAAAAGCCTCAAGGTCCACTGCCATGGCCTGCTGCCACTCTGGATGTGGTACGACTAGGGCTCCCGGTAGATGTGAAGGGCAGTAAGAAAAGCCTGATAAGACGGAGAGTAGGAGGCAACAATAGAGTAGCCAGAGGGGTCAAAAGAGTCAGAGGTAAAGGCAGAATAGCCAAATCTGTCGGGAGAGTAGTCATGTCTGTCAGGAGGGTGATGTTCGCGCGCCGGGTAGCGCCGAACAGGAGCAGGATCCGCGACTCGAGAGGAGGGAGCAACAGCAACAGGCGAAGGAGTACCAGTGTGAACCGACTTGGGAGGAGGTGCTGCAGAGCGACGAACATAGACATGTGTGACAGGTGGTGGTGGTGGTGGTGGAGGGGGCGGTGGAGACTCAACAGGTGGTGGTGGTGGTGGTGGAGGTGGTGAGGGTAGTGGAGACTCAATTGGAGAAGACTCAGTCAATGGTGCAGGAGCAGGATACAAAGGTAAAGAGGAGATGGTGAGAGGTAGTGAAGACGTGGAGGGTGACGTAGGCGGTGAGGGAAGAGACCGGGGGGTGCTGGCGGGTGGAGGGGAGGAGCTGAGGGGGCTGACGGGTGGAGAGGAAGGCTGGGGGGGTTGGCTCGCCGGAGGAGATCGGAGCCGGAGGGAGATTGTCGTCGTCACCGTCGCAGTCGGAGAACCCTAGAGCTCTGATACCATGTTAGGAGATGACGGCTAGGGTTTGGAGATAATGGAATGCTTCTCTATTGAGGAACTAAAGCCCAATATATATGTACAAGTATACACCCAACCCGACTGTCCAAAGAACCCGACCCGGTATATACATTAACAGTTTATACGGTCGCATGTGCGATTGGCTCCTGGTTGAACATTCTGCAGCTGCAAGATTGATAACATTGCTTACACTTCTTTATAGTTTAGAGTTATTTTGTTGTTTGTAGAGTCACATACCATCTTGTACGGATTATGCTGCCCTTTTAGTAATTCGCTTCTAGATCTTCTGTCTGACTTGTAAAAATAAAATACAGATTTTTTCTTTGTAGGTGTTCTGTATCTGACTTTAGGAAGTCATTAATCATATGTTTTAACTCTTGACTTCTTGCAAATCCCACATTGTGCCCATATTTTTTTTCTCCCTCTTTTTTCTTTGCAGTATCCTGAAGGGCACATTTCCAAGAGCATATATACTATTTTCAAAATAATTAGTGCACCTCCAGCTTCTTATGCCTTGTTAGAGGATTTTTTTCCAGATTTGTGCTTGGCCATATGGACTACTACTCCCTGGACTATCCCAGCAAATGCTGGTAAGATTGTTATGTTATTGCTTTTTTTTAGGAATAAAACTGTTATGTTATTATTGTTGGTATACTGAGTTCTCATTGAGTGGATTTTAAACTTTGGTGAAGAATCACTGTGAACGCTCTTCAGGTGAAGAGACAACTATATATTTCAACATTTCCAAAAGATTTCATTCAATGATACTCGAGTAGTCTTTATACTTGTTATTCCTACATTCAGGACCAAGAATACAAGAGCGGTAATAGAAGCATGCACACATGCTTTACTGGATTTCCATTTTTATGTCAGTGTAGCAAATTAAATGAGATGACACTATGAATTTACTAAATTCTAATTCCCAAGGGTAATTGGAAATAGAATGCCATATGTAGGGATATTATATTGTGCATCCATGTTCTCAATTTACTGATGCATTTGTCGGAAAGATACTGTATTGATCATTCTTGTGAAATAAAATATCTCCTATCTTTCAGCGGTTGCAGTGAATTCTGAGCTTACATATGCGGTGGCTGAAGTGCATTCGGTCCAAGAAGACTCATCAACTTCACCTGGAGGTAGACACACAAAGCTTAGCAGTATTCTGAGAATTGGGGAAAGAAAGCCCTTTCTCATTGTGGCATCAGAGCTTGTATCGACACTTGAATCTAAATGGGGCATGAAGCTTGTGGTCAAGAAAACTTTCCTCGGTTCAGCTCTGGAGAATTGCAGGTTGCATTACTTATAGGAAAAATAATGTTCACCAACTCTTCTGAGTGCACTGTTGACATGTCTTTCTTCTCCATTGGTTGCATGTGATGATCTAGATGGTTCCAAATGCTGATTCTGCTCCAATACAAATTTTTATTTCTTAGCATGTATTGTGGATAAACAATCTTTGTTTACCACTCTAATTTGTTTTCTTCACAATTCTCTACTAAGTGATGGGTTTTAACCCATGATATCAGGTATGCTCATCCTGTGGACAACAAGGAATGCCCTGTTGTCATAGGGGGAGACTACATTACAACTGAATCAGGAACAGGACTTGTTCACACTGCCCCTGGTCATGGCCAGGAAGACTACATAACTGGCTTGAAATATGGGCTTCCTATTCTTTCACCTGTGGATGATGATGGAAGGTTTACTGAAGAAGCCGGCCAGTTCAATGGTTTAGATGTCCTTGGGGCTGGTAATGCTGCGGTAGTTAAGTACCTAGATGAACAATTGTCCCTTCTTGTAGAGGAACCATATAGTAAGTAGCGACCTCGTATAATTAAGGACCATTTAATTTATCATTTTTCATTTGAGATTGAAGTTCTTTCAAACTAAATATGTGTCTTTTGTAGAACACAAATACCCTTATGATTGGAGAACAAAGAAGCCAACGATATTCAGAGCCACGGAACAGTGGTTTGCTTCAGTGGATGGGTTCCGTCAAACTGCAATGGATGCGATCAGCAATGTAACTTGGATCCCTCCACAGGTATTGCTTGCAAACTTCTTATGGTTCACTTCCGTTAAGCATTGGATCTGTAGGAAATTCTATCGTTACAAGTCGTTTTATTTTGATGTTTCTCTATGCATTTGCTTTCTTGAGTATTTGTTTATAATCTCTTAACTTCCATGATAAATATACTAAATTGTCAATATATTGCAACTTTTATATTCTTGAAGGGTTCTGAACATATTAATACTTCAGCAGTTTTTTACCTAGATGAACAGCTGGCATATAAATACTTCAGCAGTTTTTTAGTAACCAAGTCAATGTTGAAGTAGGATCCTTTAAGCCTTTCTTGTCTTTAACTAAATGCTATGTTGCATCTCTTTTAAATTTTGGTTGCTCAAATGCTGCT
Organism: Chamaelirium japonicum; assembly: GCA_947650365.1. Lineage (NCBI taxonomy): Eukaryota > Viridiplantae > Streptophyta > Magnoliopsida > Liliales > Melanthiaceae > Chamaelirium > Chamaelirium japonicum. The sequence continues at coordinate 121,938,884 of OX393549.1, read as the reverse complement.
AAAGTTTGTGCTCTTTCATATTGTCATCTTTTCCATCTATAAATGTTTCTTGATTCTCCTCCTTTGCTATACTTCAGGCAAAAAATCTTATTTATGTGTTATACAGTAGCTGTTTGGTGACATCCACAACTTTTGTGCAGGCAGAAAACAGAATTGTTGCTATGACTTCAAGCCGTTCTGATTGGTGTATTTCACGACAAAGAACTTGGGGTGTCCCAATTCCAGTTTTTTATCATGTGCACTCAAAGGAACCACTCATAAATGATGAGACAATTGCACACGTCAAGGGTAAGACCTCTCTAATCCTCATATCATTGCTTTCTTGTTTCTTCACAGTTTTCATTTCAAACTTTAAGGTTAATAAAGCTATTGCATTTCTTACACTTAGAAACATTGTAAACTTATATAAAATGTTTAGTGACCCTTTGTTATTTTTATGGATCGAGTTATCTTGCATTTTATCTTTATAAATTTGTTGTTTAGATACTAGCCTTGCACTTCTGTTTAACATGTTTCTTTGTCATTATTATTTGTCTCTCATCTCTCAAACATTCCATAGAATAGAGTTTTCTCTGCATATGATATTCATCGACTAGAACTTACTATTATATTTTTTAAAACAGTCACACCCTTGATAAAGTTATTCTCATTTACTTGCTTTAATTACATATAAGTGCACATCCTTTCATTCATATGTTGTATGTTGGCGGATGATAATCCTTTCTCAGGTTTATCTTCAATAATATTCAATTATAGCTCACAGTTTGAAAATTTAATTGAATGACATGATCCTTGAATATAATCTGAGTTTCTCAACTTACTTCCTGAATTTGAGCTCAGCTCGTAATGGATTTCAGGTTCAAAATGTTTCTTGATTTCAAAGGTCAAAGAAAATTGGAAGTAAAAAATTCCTGATCAAGTACCAAAGAATGTCAAGTGCATGCTTTTGAATATATTGTAGTATATTTTTAGTAAAAACAGTCTTTTTTGAAATCATTTTTAATTTTATGTAATTATTAAATACATAAATGGCACAATTTTCTAATATTGTTTTAAAAGTCTATGTTACCACAAACTTTTTTTTTTTTTTTTTGAATAAGTCACAATTAAAACGTGACTGTTCGCTACATGACTCTTGTCATATTTTTTGAAAAACTCACTATCTTGTGAAAAAATCATGATTTTCACATTTTAATCCTGGTTTACACGTCTTAATCCTGATTAATCACATTTTAATCCTGACATATACTTCTCAAAAAACCTTTTGAAACATCTATATGTAAGGATATTTTAAAATTCTATCTTTTGTTTTTCGGCTCTTTCCTGAGAATTCTGACTTTTTCTCGATATTTCGCTTCTCCCCTTGTGGATTTTTCCCGACTTCCAACTAGTAACTATGGTAAAGCTATAAATAAATAGCTTCTTCTAGCGATGTAACACGAGCTGGGCTGGTTTGGCCCGTGTTGGGTAGTACCGGGCCGGGTCGAACCAGGCTGAACAAGGCATGGCCCAACTGTGCCTGAACAATGATTTGGACCAGACCGAGCTGAGCCGGGTCATGGGTAAAGGTGGGCAGCCTGAGCCTGAACCTGTCGGGTTTTAGGGCCGGGCCGGGCCGGCTCGGGCTTGTGGATTTTGGACTTTGTTCCAATATCACATATAAAATAGCCGTCAGGTTTTGAACCCTGCGCCTTCTTGTTATAAACATTTGGAAACCTCTATGTATGTAAATAGAGGTTTCCAAATTTGCTAATTTTTTGTGGAGATGATATCTATGTTGAGATGATCATCCTCACAAAAAATCAGCAAGTTCTGAAACCTCTAGGCATTTCAAATAAGCTCATCAAATTAACCGTTGAAATGGATAGACGATACAACTTCTATCATTTTGATACACCTAGTGGTTTCAGAATTTACTGATTTTTGGTGAGGGTGATCATCTTGTTATAGATAACATATCCACCAAAAATCAACAAATTCTTAAACATCTTGGTCCATCAAAATGTTAGAAGCTTTATCAGCCGTCTATTTCAACCGATAATTTGATGAGCTTATTAAAAATTCTTAGAGCTTTCAGAACTTGCTGATTTTTTGTGAGGATGATCATCTCCACAAAAAATTAGCAAATTTGGAAACCTCTATGTATGTTAATAGAGGAGCATACATTGAAGCCTTTAATGTATGGGCATACAAAGTCACGCTCCCATATATATATATATATATATATATATATATATATATATATATATATATATATATATATATATATATATATATATATATATATATATATATATATATATATATATATATATAGGAATGATAAAATGCGGCGTGCGCTGCTCGACCTATAAATGCGCTGGCAATTTCTGGCCGTTCGATCGCGCCGATCGGCTGCGAACCGCGCTCAAATCCCTCGCCTGCCCCCCGCCCGTCTGATCCCTCGGACTGACCGTCTGATCCCATGCACGCACAGCCGCCCGGCGTGTTTGATGGGTCATTCGATTCCCATCCGTTGGATCGATGGGAATCGAACGGACTAAAAAAAATTCGCTGTTACTGTAGTGGCTACAGTAACAGCGAAAAACGTTTTAGTCCGTTCGATTCCCATCGATCCAACGGATGGGAATCAACCGGACCAATTGTGTGTTCGAATTTGTTTTGGTCCGTTCGATTCCCATCGATCAAACGGATGGGAATCGAACGACCCATCAAACACGCCAGGCGGCTGTGCGTGCACGGGATCAGACGGTCGGTCCGGGGGATCAGACGGGCGGGGGGCGGGTGGGGGATTTGAGCGCGGTTCGCAGCCGATCCGCGCGATCGGACGACCAGAAATTGCCAGCGCATTTATCAGGCCGGGCAGCGCACGCCGCAGCCTAACACGCCTCTCTCTCTCTCTCTATATATATATATACATATATATATAGGAAACGGGGTATAGCCGTATAGGTTGGTGGCCTATTTCGGCGAAATAGGTAGCCACCCCTTTGATGCCCCTAGGAATTTTAGAATGTGTTGTTTTTTCGTGAGCACGAGCACCTTACTTTAGATAGAACGCCCACAAAAAATCAGCACAATCTAAAACTCCTAGAGGTATCAAAGGTTAAAAGTTTTATCAACCGGCCGTTGTTATTGTTAATTTGAAATATAATATTTGATGCCCCTAGGTGTTTTAGAATGTACTGATTTTTTGTGGGTGTTCTATCTATAAGGTAAGGTGCTCATGCTCACAAAAAACAGCACATTTTAAAACTCCTAGGGGCATCAAATGGGTGGCTGCCCATTTCGCCGAAATAGGCTGCCAGCCTATACCCCGAATTCTCTCTCTCTCTCTCTCTCTCTCTATATATATATATATATATATATATATATATATATATATATATATATATATATATATATATATATATATATATATTTAGAGGGCTGTTACGGTGCGACACCGATACACCCGCTATATATATATATATTTATTTATTTATTTATAGGGCTGTTACGGTGTGACACCGATACACCCGCTGCGTGCGTCAACATCGCACGCCACATTTTATCATCTCTTTCTCTCTCTCTCTCTCTCTCTCTCTATATATATATATATATATATATATATATATATATATATATATATATATATATGGGAATGCTTAGGTGCGGTCCGCGGTCCGCAGCCGTCCGATGCACCACTCCATGCATCAGATGCACGCGGCCGGTGCATCAGACAGCTGCGGACCGCGGACCGCGCCTAAGCATCCCCATATATATATATATTAATATATATGGGGATGCTTAGATGCGGTTTGCGGTCCGTGCGGTCCGCAGTCCGCAGCTGTCTGATGCACCACTCCGTGAATTCGATGCACGCGGCGGGTGCATCGGACGGCTGCGGACCGTGGACCGCAGACTGCACCTAAGCATCCCCCTATATATATATATATATATATATATATATATATATATATATATATATATATATATATATATATATATATATATATATATGTTGTGCTTTGAGGTGCGGTTGGAGAAAATGAGCTGCGGGTATTTTGACCCCCCTAGAAGTTTTAGAATTTGATAAAATTTGGTGAGGGTGTTGTCTAGGGTAAGATGATCATCCTCACCAATTTTCATCAAATTCCAAAACTTCTAGGAGGTTCAAATGGTCGAAGCAAAATCTGCAGATTTTAAATCAGTTTTGGAATTTGATGAAAATTGTTGAGGATGATCATCTTACCGTAGACAACACTCTCACCAAATTTCATCAAATTCCAAAACTCCTAGGGGGGTTAAAATGCCCGCAACTCACTTTCTAAACCGGCAGCTCACAGCTTACTGTGACATGCCTCTCTCTCTCTCTACACACACACACACACACACACACATAGAGAGAGAGAGAGAGAAGAAAGGGTGCCTCCATCCATATGGAGGAAACTTAGCTCCAAACGTCGGTGACTTGATGCACTGTGGAGTTTTAGAATGTGCTGATTTTTTGTGATAATAAGCACTTTACCTTAGATAGAGTGTCCGTTATAACTGTTAATCAAGGTTTTAAATTTTGGTTTCATGTTGGGTTTCGGTCCAAGCCAAAACCGAAATGGACTGAAATTTCGTCCGAAAATTGAAAATTAAAATTTCAGTTTTGAAACCGAAATTTTGACCGAACTTGATCGAAATTAACATTACCAGTTCCGAAAGTTGAAACCGAAATTGTTCAAAATTTGACTGAAATGACCGAAATTGACCGAAACTGACTGAAATGGGGTTTCACACATACCTTTCGTTTCGGTCCCGACCGAAACCAAAATATTTAATGGATGAAAACCATATTTGATAGGTATATGGTTTTTCCTTTGTGAACTATATTTAATGGATGAAAAACCATAGACCTATCAAATATAGTGATTAACGAGAAAAGTAAATTGTAATATCGCTAAATTCTTATTTTTTCAACATTACACTGAATGAAGAGAATAGAATGATGAATAACCTTTTATTTAAATCTGGGGTATTTATAATTTTTGGGGGAACTAGTTATAATTGTTTTGTCGATATGCTTATGTTTGTTCTGAGAAGCCCATAATTTACTATTTTGAAACCTATTTTTGTCAAATGTAAAATTGTGATTCTTATCCTATAAATGCTTGAAGCTGAAATTGAAATTAGACTCAAGCGAATCTCACTTTTTAGGTTAAGAAAGACAATGTTATTACTTATTACCTGCTCAAATGACAAATGATGCTTCAACTCTATGTACCGACTTGTTCTGATGTGATGTGAAACAATGCATGCGATGATGCCAGTAGCTGGTTGAACTAGCAAGGCTTCACTATTAATTATGAGATCCAAACAAGAAAATTAATTTAAACAAAAAACTTTGAATAATGGTTTTTAACAGAAATATTAGCACGAGACCGATCACTTCTTATTCCAAGAGAATAAATAACAACGCTTAAGTTATATGGCAAAAGTCTTACTCATAATATCAAGACTAGTAACTCTACAGGGTAGGTGGGGACACACATGCTCATGAGGGTGGACAACAGTTGGCACAGATAAAATACAGGAGATTCAATTAATGGTGTTCACCGATGATACCTTGCTGGGGAGAAGTACCTACTGAGGGGCAAGTGGGGGCCTCAGGGATCTCCAGTGGTGGCGGGGGTGATGCAGTAGCCTCTGGCGGGGTCGGAGTCGGGGCCGGTGCGAGGAGCAGTAGGGTCATGATGTTCTGATGTACTGGTGCGTCCGGATGCCACTGACGGTGCCAATCACTGATGCCAAGGTGTGCCTCGGCGTCATGCGCTACCGTGTAGGCGACGCGATCCACGCATTGCTTCACGTTCTCGCCGGGATTAAACTGAAAATCGAGGAACAAGGATCTGATGTCGAGGTAGCATCGTCGTCCTGGATCATGCCGTGGTCGGCATCAGGATCGGCCATGACGGCATACTCGACCGATAGGGGAGGGATAGGGGTTGCAAAGGGAAAAGGGTCGGTGGCCGGTTGTGGGGGCAGAGGGAAGGGAGGAGGTGATCGAGGGTGGTCGGGGGCTGGTGGCGAGGCAGGGGGGGAGCGAGGGGGTCTGGTGGGCGGAGGCCGGCTACGAGATCGGGGAAAGGGAAAGGGGTCGGGTGGGGGTGAAGTGCAGGTCGGTTGCGAGATAGGGGGGAGAGGAAGGAGGTCGGGTGGGGTGGAGGCTGGCTGCGGGGTAGGGAAACGGGGGAAGGGGGAGAGGAGTCGGTTGCAGGGCAGAGGGAGGGGAGGAGGGGATCAGGTTGGGTTGGGGCAGTCTACAGAGAAAGGGGAAAGGAGGGAGGGGCTCGGAGTGGGTTGTAGAGAAGAGGAGAGGAGAGGAGGGAGGGGGCGCGGGGTGGGCTGGGGTGGCCTGCAAAGAAGGGGAGAGGAGGGAGGGGGCGTGGCGTGGGTTGGGGCAGCCTACAGAGAAGAGGGAGAGGAGGGAGGGGGAGATCGCAGAGAGAGGGAAATCGCGAGAGAGAGTGGGAGAGAAAAATCGTGAGACAGAGGGTGAGGGTACCGGCGGCGGCTCACGAGCTGGAGGGGAGGAAAAATAATGGGCTAGCTAGGGTTTCAACACTATTCTGGACCTAGGGTTTCACACACTTAGGATTTGGGTTTGGACTTCATACACCTCACCTTGGTTTCTCTCAACACATGTGGGGGGAAAACAAGCTTTATTATTCATTGCATAATCTCAAGATGAAACACAACCACCCTATATACAGGCTTGCGATAATAACCCAAAGTTATCACTAAACGAGGTGGGCCTAAAAAAGACAACATGCAGAGCTAAATAAATGCAAATAACAAAAGTATGAGGTCGATTCTAGCGGCCGATCATAACCATAAACTCAGGTGGCGCCTCCTGCGCTGGTACACGTGCCATGGGCGTGGCTCGATGTCCTTATCACTCTCCCGGGGTGGGAGAGAACTCGGCCCTGTCGAGTAAGGCTTGGTGCGTCTCTCGTACAGCTCCAGTAGGTCTGGATCAAGCTGTTGAAGTTCCTAGTACTCTACCCATGCGTCTTCAGAAGGGGGTCTCCCTTTCCAGCGAACCAGGTACTGCTTTGTTCCACCGTCTTTACCAGAGACAATCTCGTCATCCATAATTTTATCGATGCCTTCTATTGTATAATTTGGGGAATTTTCGAGGAGTGGAGGGGCTCTCAGGAGCAGGGTCCAGGATAGGCTCATCTATCAAAGGATTACTAGGGTTGAAATTTGGGCCCTTGTAAGCCACTAGATCTTCAATGTTGAAAGTAGGACTAATGCCGAAATCTGTGGGCAGTTCGATAATATAAGTATTATCATTTATCTTCTTTAGGACCCGAAAGGAACCTGCACTGCGTGCATGTAATTTCTTAACGGTTCTCGAGAGAAACCGTTCCGGACGGATCCGGACCATTACGTAATCTCTGACGCTATGCAGTCATAGTCGGTAGTTGGCCAAAACTCATTCTAATCCCTCCCCCCTCCCTAAACATATATGATATATGAACTAGCATAAATGTCAATAAGTATATGATATTAGTCGGTCAATAACAATGCATGCCTTCACACTTCACATCATGGGTATAAATACAGAAGTAACAGAACATGGTTGTATTAGCTTCATGCCCATGTCAGAATACTCAGAACTAAGAATTTATCACAATATTTGTTTGTTGAAGTTTAATCTGTGAATAACCCCAATTTTGATTATAGGGTTATATGGATATCAATAAATAAACAATAATTATTTATCTATGTTTTTTTTATCTCAGATTCTCAAATTCTCAACAGATGATTATAGGGAAGAGCCATAGTTGCGACTCAAGACTTCGAGGCAATGCAAACAAATTCAAACAAAATTGCTTCTAGAGACTCCTTGCAAAAAAACAAAAATTGCTTGCAGAATGCCGCCTGGGGACTAGTCTTAGTCGCTAGTCGGGTTTAGTTGGGGACTAGTTGGGATTCCACCCAGCTATGAAATAATCGAAATTAGTCGGTCGGCAAAATGCGCCTTGGGACTAGTCGCCGATTAGTCCTGCTTTTGATACCATAGCTCCGACGTTAAAAGTTTGAATTCATTTTCGAGCATCGACTTGTAATTTATAGTCAGCATTGCTTCGTTCAATTTTGCTACTAATCTTTTTATGTAAATCATGCATATGTGATGTAAATGCAGATGTAGACTCGGAGACTCTATGGTAATCAGCCATTGGAATGAGGTCTATAGGTTGCCTAGACTTAAAACCATTTACGACTTCGTGCGGACTCATGCCGGTAGTTCTATTAATGAATGTATTATATGCAATCTAAGCAACAGACAGTTTAAGATCCCAACTCCCGACATGTTCACTTACTTAGATTTGTAGAAGGTTTCCCAGACTCCGATTGACAACTTCCATCTGACCATCAGTTTGAGGGTGGAATGTGGTGGAGAATTGGAGCTTGGTAATGGTACCTAACTTATGCCACAGGGTTTTCCAGAAAAAACTAGTGAACTTGACATCCCTGTCGGACACAATGGTCTTGGGTAACCCGTGTAACCTAACGACGCCATCAAGGAATATTCTAGCGACTCGAGACGCATCGGAGGTTCTGGAACATGGTAGGAAATGAGCCATCATGGAGAAGCGGTCCACCACAACTAGAACCGAATCGTGCTTCCTAAGTGTCTTTGGGAGACCTAGCACGAAGTCCATGCTGATATCTTGCCAGAGAGTTTGGAACCAGGAGTGGAGTGTACATGCCGGTGTTTTGCTTTTGTTGCTTGGCCAGCTAGCAAGTATGACATCTACTCACATGTTTGGCGACATCTCGCTTCAAACTCGGCCAGAAGAACCGGTATTCGATAGCTTCGATGGTCTTTTCGTTGCCAAAGTGACCGGCAAGACCACCAGCATGTAATTCCCATACAATAAACTCGCAGAGAGATGTTCGGGGAATACACAACCGTCAGTTGCGAAAGAGGTAGCCATCTTGCATGAGGTACCTATCGACATCTCGAACGGCCTCGTCTGCTAACAAGGCATAGATCTCACCAAAGTCAGGGCAGGACTCATACTTAGTCAACTTTTCAAAACCCTCAACCATAGTGGTCAACTTGGACAGGACAAACACACGACTGAGGGCGTTGGCGGCCTTGTTTTTGACTCCTGCTTTATGGTGTAGGGTGAAGGTGTATTCTTGGAGGAATTCAACCCAACGACCGTGTCGTGCATTTAACTTCTTCTGGGAGTACATGTACCGCAGGTCCGCAGGGCCTCGTGGTCGAAGTAGATAACAAATTCTTGCGGGAGCTGGTAATGTTGCCAATAACGGAGAGATTGGATTACCGCATAGAATTCTTTGTCATAATGAGAGTACCGTTGGCGAGTATCATTCAACTTCTCGCTGAAGTAGGCCGCGGGATGACCTTGAGAGAGGATGCCACCTATGTCAAGCCCTGGGGCATCACAGACCACTTCAAAAACTTTAGAAAAATCAGGGAGGCGCATGACAGGGGTCTCTACCATTCTCTTTTTGATCTCCACAAAGGCTTTGGAGGTGGCAATTGTCCATTCGAACTCACCTTTCTTGAGGCAGTTTGTGATTGGGGCCATAATAGTGCTAAACCCTTTGATGAATCTTCTGTAAAAGGTGGTCAAGCCATGGAAACTCTTGACATCACGGATGCTTTTGGGTTTAGGACAATTTTGATAGCGTGGACCTTCTAAGGATCCGTGGAGACCCCATGGATAGAAACGACAAATCCTAAGAAATGGACTTCAGCAGCGAGGAAGGTGCACTTCTTTGAATTAGCATACAACTCTTCCTTCCTCAGTACGGCAAGACTTGCCGAAGGTGGCCTAGCTGTTGTGTCCGGGACTGCCTATAGATGAGTATGCCATTGAAGTATACCACGAGAAACTTTCCCATAAAAGGGCGGAGTCCTTGTGTTATGACTCTCATGAAGGTGCTCGGTGCGTTGGTCAGTCCAAACGGCATAATCATCCATTCGTACAGCCCGTCCTTGGTCTTAAAAGCAGTCTTCCACTCGTCTCCAGGGTGGATGCGAATCTGGTGGTAGCCACTCTTTAGGTCGACCTTGGAGAATACTGTGGCTCCGGACATCATATCCAGTAGGTCATTTAGACGAGGGATAGGAAAACGATATTTGACCGTTATTTTGTTGATAGCATGGCTATCCACGCTCATACTCCAGATGCCATCTTTTTTGGGCATGAGTCAAGCGGGGACCGTGCAAGGGCTCATACTCTTTTTGATAAAGCTCTTAACAGCTCATCAACCTGACGTTTCAGCTCGGCATGCTCCGTAGGGTTCATCCTATAGTGGGGCAGATTGGGAAGGCCCGCCCCAAGGACCAAATCAATTGTGTGCTGTATGTCACTCATAGGAAACAAGTGATCCGGTAGGTCCTCGGGGAAAACATCAGAGAACTCTTTTAGCACAGGAGCAATCTCGGGAGAAATCACTTGGGTGGACTCTTTAGGAATTTCCCGAGCAGTAAGGTTCATGATTGGAGCTCCTTTCTCGGCCATAGATAAGGATGTCATTATCAAATCGTCAAGGTCATCCCAATATAACTGGACTCATCCATAGTCAAGACGTCACACCAGATCTTCTCCTGGTAGGCATTGAAGTTTATGGGGACCATGCACCGTTGCTTGACCTCCATTGCAGTTGAGTTGATCTAGGAGACTTGGTAAGGTCGAGGATGGGGTACTGCTTTTAACCCAGTCTTGGAGATCACAACAGAGGACACTGTGTTGACACAGCTGCCACTATCAACAATTGGGGTGAGACTTGGGCGGGTTTGACCCGAACCCGACCCGCCCAACCCGAACAATGGACAAACATGGGCAAAGCTAGTTTAAAACTTGGACGGGTTTGGACAAAAAAAAATCAACCCGATTTCAATTTGGACGAGTTTGGGCACCGATCTTCCCAACCTGAGGAACCCGAGAAACCCGAGGCAGTGACACACTAAGGTTGAATGCTTTGGTAGTTTTTTTTTATGGAAATCAAAGACTGTCTGTTTGATGTTGAATGCTAAGATTTTGTTTGAAATATGTGAGGATATGGGTTGGACTTTATGTTTTCTTTATGCAATTCAAAGATTTTTTTTATCCAATTCAAAAATTTGTTGGGTTTTTTTTCCATCTATTTATGTGCACAAGCTTTTCTAATTGGGCAACCCGCCCATTATTTTGCAAATTGGGCAACCTGAGCAACTAGAATGGGCAAGCACGGGTTGGGCTTTCCACGGGTTCCCTGGGTTCCACGGGCAAAACGGGTTAAGGTTTGTGCAAGTCGGGTTGCGCATGGGCAAACCCTTCAACCAGCCCAACCTGCCCAAGTCCCACCCCTAGTCAACAGTCACTTGACAGTTTTTGTCCCCAATTCTAGTGAAGGTGTGAAAGATAGTAGTACGCCTCCAGTCGTCTTGCTCTTTGGGTTGGGACAGGGTGCACCTCACAATTGACAACTTAGTGGGCGTCATATACCTAAGATAACCTAGCGTGGGGTCTTCTCCATCCTCATCAAAATTGCTTTCGTCCTCTTCGGTTTGGTACACGAAACCTTCCATGTCAGACTCCAATGCTTCAACAGGTGCACCTTCGATAATGTTGATTTTGATGGGGCTCGGGCAGTTCGCAACCACATGTCCGTAGGCCGGACACTTGTAGCACTTGATGAGTGGACTGACTTTGGAGAAATCCATTTTGGGGCCTTTGCTATGGTTATCTTTCACATTGATTCGACCCATGGTGTTTGTTTTTGGCTGGAATTGGTTGGGATAAGGCGACTAGGGTAATGGCTCGAGGAGGGGCGAGGGGTGTGACTCTGGGAATCTTGGCTCCTATGAGGGTGGCTAGATCTGATGCTATCAAGGTTTTGGACTAGAGCGTAAGCTCTTTTTAGCTCTGTGACATCTCAGGCAAGGAGTTCATTCCCCAGGTCTTCTCTCAAGCCTGACCTAAAAGGCTAAAACGAGAATGAACCTGGACAAGAGTTTCAGTTCCAAGGACGTTGCAGCAAGTCAAGAACTCGTCGAATTTGGTGACATAGTCCCCGGCTGACTTGTTACCCTTGGTGAATTGGTGCCATTGGTCCAATAGGCGGGCCTGGTAAGACGGGGTACGTATTTTCCCTTTTGTTCATTCTTCATTGACACCCAAATATGGATGAGGTCTTGGGTTCGGGCGACTCTCAGGGCCTCTACGTTGGTCCAGTATTGACTGACAGGTCCACTATGTTTCATGGCAGCGAACCTGACCTCTCTCGGTTCGGTTAAGGGGTACCAAGTAAAATACCGGTCCATGGACTGGAGCCAGTCCAAGAAAAACTGAGGATCATGCCTACCATCAAAAGATGGCACCTCTAGCTTGATGCTCTGAAGATACTATTCATCCGGGTCTTAATTGTTCTCCCAAGGTGGCCGCGGATCCTGAGGTACAGGAGTGGTGGAGCTTGGTCCAAACGGTCAAATTGAGCATTGGTGTTGCGTTGGTAAGCAGCGAATTTTTGGTTCATGGTGACAATCCCCTGAACTAATTCAACGAGTGTCCTAGTTAGGGTGTCGGGATTCATGTTGCAACTGTCCGGGTCACTAGACTCACCTAGAAGGTAGTGCCTACTGTTACGGGTGGATATGCACACACAATGATAAGGGATGAGACTGATTCACAGTTGATGCAAACGGAATGCTGAACTCGATTGCTAGAACAACGGATTAAATGCAAAGCGTCCTACCTACAACCATGCTCTGATACCAAAAATGATGTGATGCGATGATGCCAGTAGTTGGTTGAACTAGCAAGGCTTTACTATTATTTATGAGATCCAAGCAGGAAAATTAATTCAAACAGAAAATATGAAATAATTGTTTTTAACAGAAATATTAGCACGAGACCGGTCACTTCTGATTCCAAGAGAATAAATAATAACTCTACAGGGCAAGTGGGGACATACAAGCTCATGAGGGTTAACAGTAGTCGGCACAGATAAAATGTAGGAGATTCAATTGTGTCCACCGATAATCCCTTGCTGGGGAGGAGACGTACCTACTGAGGGGAAAGTGGGGCCTCAGGGATCTCCGGTGGTGGCATGGGTGATGCAGTAGGCTCTGACGGGGTTGGAGTCGGGGCCAGTGCGAGGAGCAGGAGGGCCATGATGTTCTGATGCAATGATGGATCCGAATGCCACCAACGGTGCCAATCGCTGATGCCAAGGCATGCCTCGGCGTCACGGGCTACCGTGTAGGCGATGCGATCCACGTATTTTTTCAAATTCTTGCCGAGATCAAACTGAAAATCGAGGAACGGGGATCTGATGTCAAGATAGCTGTTGTCGTCCTGGATCAGACCGTGGTCAGCGTCGGGATTGGCCATGACGGCATACCCGGCCGATAGGGGAGGGATAGGGGTTGCAAAGGGAGAAGGGTCGGTGGCCGGTTGTGGGGGCAGGGGGCAGAGGGAAGGAAGGAGGTGATCGAGGGTGGTGGGGGGCTGGCGACGAGGCAGGTTTGGAAGCGAGGGGGTCGGGTGGGCAGAGGCCGGCTGCGAGATAGGGGAAAGGGAAAGGGGTTGTGTGGGGGTGGAAGTCGGTTGCAAGATAGGGGGAGAGGAAGGAGGTCGGGTGGGGTGGAGGCCGGTTGCGGGGTAGGGAAACGGCGGAAGGCGGAGAGGGGTCGGTTGCAGGGCAGAGGGAGGGGAGGAGGGGATCGGGTTGGGTTGGAGCGGCTTGCAGAGAATGGGGAGAGGAGGGAGGGGCACGAGATGGGCTGTAGAGAAGAGGAGAAGAGGGAGGGACCACGGGGTGGGCTGGGGTGGCCTGCAGAGAAGGGGAGAGGAGGGAGCGGGCACGGGGTGGGCTGGAGCGGCTTGTAGACAAGGGGGAGATCGTAGAGAGGGAGAGAAAAATTGCGAGAAAGAGGGGGAGAGAAAAATCGCGAGACAGGGAGAGAGGGGTACATGCAGCTACATGGGCTAGAGGGGAGGAAAAATAACGGGCCAGCTAGGGTTTCACACGCTAGTCTGGACCTAGGGTTTCACACACCTAGGGTTTGGTTTTGGGCTTCATACACCTCACCTTGGTTTCTCTCAACCATGTGGAGGGAAAACTAGCTTTATTATTTATTGCATAATCCTAAGATGAAACAGAAGCAACCTATATAAAGGCTTGCGATAACAACCCCAAGTCACCACTAAACGAGGTGGGACTAAAAAAGACATTATGTAGAACTAAATAAATAAAAACAACAAAAGTACGGGGTCCTCTAGCGGCCGATTATAACCATAGATTCAGGTGGCGCCTCTTGTGCTGGTACATGCACCATGGGCGTGGCTTGATGTCCCCATCATTATGATTGCAAATTTTTTTAGTTGTTTGATGTTGCTCTAGTATCAACATATGCTTTTTAAGCAAATAAACATGTCAAAACAAACTTTTGGGTCAGATTTATATATGTCGTCTACGTTGGACATGCTATCGTATCAATTCAAATTAATAGATGATCTTGATGTCAGTATAATGTGTTACATATTTCATAGTTAAATATTCAAGTTCCCCTTTAGTGCCCATCACTTTATGTTTTCCTTATTTAACATTCTTTGATGATCACTAGTTGCTGATTGAATTGATGCATATTAACACTGTTAATGGTCGACATTTCAGTTTATTCTGGTCATTTTTTGTGTGAATCGAGATTTCGGTATTTCTTGATAAAAGGAAAATTGGTGAGTCAGGAAAATGTAGGAATCCTCTTGGATAGTAGTCCAAACTTCCATAAATTGAAAAGGCAACTATAGTTTGTGCATAATACTGAAAGAAACTAAGTCCAAATAGATTTCTTTGAATTGAATTATGAAAATACTATCTAATTTGCGAAGTATGCGTATATCTTAGATTTTCCTAACAGATTTGAAGGTATAATTCATGTAATGATTTATTTGTGAAGTTTCATCTCTATCTGATTTGTTCTTCATTGTTACTTGTACAAATGTTGGCCAGGTAGCCATAACCATCAAGCATTGTCTCATATATTTCGGGTTGGCTTTATGAATCCTTCTTTGCCAGATATATTTTATGGGTTATCTCTACTGTCCGATATGATAACTATTGGATGTTTTCGAAGTCATTGATTATGGTGTAGTTTTTCCATTTTGTAGCTATTGTGTCTAATGAAGGCAGCGACGCATGGTGGTACATGTCAACAGAGGAACTTCTCCCTGATAAATATCGAGACAAGGCACCAGACTACCAAAAGGGAACTGATACAATGGATGTTTGGTTTGATTCTGGTACATTCGGATATCACTTCCCTTAAGAGAGATTGTTGAAGTTAACAAGTTTATTCTTCTTTTGAGCATACTCTTGTTATTTGCTAATATACATGTGTCTTTTCTTCTATTTGTTTGATATCTTATGTGTGTGCCGCCAAATTTGTGCATGCGACATGCGAGTATGTACATTACCATGTATTGTATGTATACATCTCAAGGTTGTGACCATAAGTTCAAAATTTTTCGAAATTTCTCGAAATATTTTCATTTTTGCGACCCTCAAAACAAAATGTGGGGGATAGATGAAAATTCCCTGAAATTTTGAACTTTAACTCCTAAACTCCTAAAACCTAAATTCTAAACTTTTAACCTTCTGAGTAGATCGTTCAACTTTTTCGGTGTGATTTTTTCTGAAAATTTGTTTTGGGGCGTGCGATCTACCATCCAACAACAACCTGGGGAGATCAATTCAAATAAAGCACATTCAAACGTTTGTTCGATCGGATTGAAGTGTACTTTTATGAAAGTTTTGAATATGGTAAATCTTAGATTCCTTTTAATTAGTTCGTTTTTAATTGTTTAATTAATATGATTGTATAAGAACATCAAATCTATCAAGATTCAAGATTTTATATTCTTACAATGGATTAAGGGAGATAAATAACTGAATTCATCAAATTTACCTTTTGAAATTTGGAGGTTCTTGAACAAAAAAACAAAAAAAACAGGTCTTAATATTGATGAAATCACTCGAACTTTGTGTATGTTGTTGATCTTAGGCCATTATGTATCTGTACAATATGCATAAAAATGCATACTACACGGACCTCCTATTACCCCTTTGGATATGTTGTGATTTATGAGTTTTTTTTATAATTTATTTAAAGAATACCAAAAAATACCCTAAAATATGTATAATTCACCAATTAAAATAACGAAAAATACAATTAATTTATTATACATAATGCATATAAATGATTCATGTACAAGTAAAGAAAAAAAAAATGAACATCAGGAAAATAAAAGAAAGATGATGCCCAAGAATTCATGTTTAGCGAACAATAAAGCTAAAATGCTGCGAGGTTCTCTATTTCACATCGGGGGACGTCTCCACCATCTCCATTATTAGAACCATTGGCGAGCCCATCATGTTTTGAGTCGTCTAATTCTATGTATAGCTCATCTTCTTTTGTCTTATCATTATTCGTCCTCACGAGTGCCTCGTCCACATCTATTGGTGCCATTTCGTCTTCTTCCTATGCCATAATCTCGACATTACCATGATCCCACAGTTCCCAGATGCTGACTATCGCTCCTTGATTTAGCACCAAGATCACTGCTACTCCCCCTCGAATGTCGTCTTCTTTGTCTCGAGCTCGATATCCACTTAATTTTCATCATAGCCAAGTTCTCGCTCTGTAAGCCTAGCTTCTCGAATATCCGTCTTGTCGAGTTGGATGGGATCATAGAATCCTAGTTTCTCCTTCATCAGAATTAACCGTTCACGCAACTTCAATCTATATTGCATGAATACCAAGTTGTTGATCTTTTGCTCCAGGTGTTGAAATTTCCTTGTAGAGAGCTATATTGTAAACATTTCAGAAATAGTTACATTATTGAATGGAATACTTACCATCTCGATCGTGCTCCAGCTACATTCGCAGCTTGATGAAGAACAAGTTAGGTCAAGTATCTTCATCACTAATAAACGCTTCAACTAAGTATCCTTCTTTACAGGATCCACACTATACACTACCCACCATTCAATTGTTATTCACTATCATTTAGAATAGAGTCTAAATTTTTTGCTATAATCGACCGATGTGGTTTCATCAACAATATCAATGACATTGATACCCATAGCGCCCACTCCCTTCCAGTGTTCTGTTCAGCAATTACGATGTCGTCATGCTTCTCTCGGGAGGTCTTTTCCATGTATTTCTGAATTTCCCTTTGGACTTCAAAAGTAGCTCGAGGGAATGCTCTTGCACTAGTTCCGGGAGCATGGTGATGTGCTCGTGTTGCATAATGCCACTATTGGTCACAAAATTGCACTATTCGCACAATCACACACTAAACGATTATTTCCAGTAAGATTCTTATAGTGGTTATAGTTCTATATGGAATTCTTAGATCAGTCATTTTTAATTGAAGAACCAATGTAATCCATGGAGTTTATGATGTGTGAGACTCGAACTAGTAACTATAATTGGTTGAATTTAAAAATTTAGTAAAAAATATGAATGTTTATGTGAATATATATGGCATTGCTTGTGCCAGTGGCTTTGGGATAGGAGGTTGAAGCTTGGAGAGACCTTGGGAGAGAGCTTGATGAGAGTTTGGGATATTGGAGAGAGCTTGGGGAGATGCTTGAGATCATGGAGAGAACATGGCGAGATTTGGGGAGAAATAGAATAGGTTTTGAAGATTTTTGGAATGAAAGGGAGGGATACGGATATTATGCAACCACGTAGCACTCTTTGTAACCATGCCACTTCGGCAACCTTCGGAATCACACATGTGACCACATCGGCATAGGCGGTCACATATGATTACATTAGTTGTATGCATCATAGATTGAGCTTGTATAAGACCAGGGGCTCAAAAGTGTAAATTAGTTTTTAATGAATTACTTCCCGATTCCAGCCTATTTTGAATTTATCCTAGAATAACACCACTTTGGCATTCTAGTCCTCTTCTACTTTTTTCATGCGTTATTGCTGTTTGTATGCTCAGATTGGTCGTGTTCTTAGACCGTATCTACATTGGAGAGAGCTTGGGGAGATGTTGAAGATCATGGAGAGCACTTGGAGAGAGTTGGGGAGAAATAGAAGAGGTTTCTAATATTTATGGAATGAAAGGGAGGGGGATAAGTTATGTTATTGGAGATTTGGGAGTGAGGACAAAATAAAATAATCCAAAGGTAAAATACAAATAGATCATTGGGACACTATGCGACCACATAGTACTCATGGTGATGCGGACATCAGCACTGAGCCGCACCCGTGGCGTGTGTACCAGCGCAGGAGGCGCCAGCTTAGCTTGTGGATGTGATCATTTGTTTCGTCTCGATTCTATGTTGTTTTTGTGTCTTTATCTTTTGCACTTGTGTTTAGTCCCACCTCGCCTGTTGGCCGTGTGGACCTGTCGTTGTACGCCTTTATAAAGGCCCTTGTTTATTCATTTAAGATATTGAATAATGAATGATAATTTTGTTCCCTCCATATTTGTGTTGAGAGAGCCAATATGAGGTGTGTGAAACCCAAACCTAAACTTAGATGTGTGAAACCCTAGGCCTACCCTAGGTGTGTGAAACCCTAGTGGGACCCTACCCCTCCATTCTCCTCTTCCCCCTTTTCTTTTCCAAGCCCCTGCCGAAACCCCCCTTCCCTTCGTTTCTCTCCCATGCGACCAAACCCAACCCCCTACCCTGCCCCGCCGGTCGCGCCCCTCTCCTCCCCTCCCTTCCCTTCCCCTCGGCCAACGACCCCAGCCCCACCCCGATCCGACTCCCGACCCCTGTGGAAGCCACGCCACGCCACCACCCCACCCTCCCCTGCCCTGCGGCGGCCCGCGCGCAGCCGGCCCGACCACCCCGTGCCCTCCTTCCTGTGAACCTGCCGACCTACGCCCGTGCCGGGCCCCGTCTCCGCCTTGCGGCCCCGCGTCACCGCCCCGCCCTGCCGCCCTCCTACCGCGCTAATCCGCGCCCAGCTCCGCCTCCTCCTTGCTCCCGCGCCACCGCTAGCCCCCCCCCCCCCCCCCCCCCCCCCCCCCTCCTCCACTGCCTCTGCTGCGGCTCAGCCCCCCACCCCATTACCCTCCTCCCTCCCCGTGACCCAACCTGAGCCCATCCCGTGACCCGACCCCAGGCCCGATCCGACCCGACCCCAGGCCCGATCTGACCCGACCCGAACCCTCCCTTGTCTTGTTACCCTCTTCTATAGACCGACCCCAAACCCACACCCGACTCGTTCTCCCCTCACAACCCCGGCACGGTCACATGGCGGGTCCGGACGCGGATCACGGCATGATCCCGGACACAGACGATACCTTGACATCAACCCCCCCTTCCTCGATTTCTAGGTCGACGAAGGAAGAGCGTGGAGGAACACTTGGAGCGCAGCACCTGCATCGTTGTGTGTGACGTTGGGGTTCCCGCACCGCCGTCATCTCCTCAGTAAGGACTTCCCTACCCGACAAGGTACGTTCTGGTTCCATCAATTGAGTCTTTAGGGTATTATCAATTGCTCAATGCTGTCCACTGTCGAGAGGTTGAGCGTTCACTCCTGCCCGATAAGTTACTAGTATTTGATATTGCGGGGCGGACTCGTGCCAATAATTTAAGCATTAATTATTTTAATTCGGAATACTGGAAGAGAACTATAGGGTGCTAGTAGTAACTTGTTAAACCCATCACTCCTGCGATTGTATGAATAATGATTCCTGCATGGGATTCTTAAATTATAGTGAAACATTGCTGGTACAATTATACTGCTGATTTTCTGCCCACCTGCATCGTATTGCATCACATGGTGTAGACTTTGGCAACCTTCGGAACCACATATATGATCACATACGCATCACAATAGATTACATTAGTGTATGCATCATAGACTGAGCTTGTATACGTATAATGGCTCCATCTAGTGTAAGCCAGTTTTTTATGAATTACTTCTCGATTTCAGCCGAGTTTTAATTTTTTCTAGAACTACACTGCTTTGGCATTCTAGTCCTCTTCTACTTTTTTTCATCTCTATTGCTGCGTTATGCTCAGATTTGTCGAGTTCCTAGATCGTATTTTATTAAGTTTAGGATCAGAGCAAGTCAGTCCTCTCTTTCTACCAAGGAGTCTTGCTAGAAGTGATGGCTAAAATCCAAGGACGAGTGCCCAGGGTTACTGTAAGAGGTAACACTTTAGCCTAGCAAAGGACTTAGTGGCGATGCGGAAACAAATTGAATTTTCACACAAGATTTTCAAGTAGGTGATTTCCAAATTTAGGTAAATTATATCGGACAAGTATTTCAAGCATGAAGATTGCTGTGAAAGGACATATCATTTAATTTGTTGTAAACCGCAAATCAAATCCCTTGAATTTATCGAACGTGAATTCCAAGGAACATAGAGGAATTATCCATGGAAAGAGTATCTAATTGTGGCTTGGAGTTTGCCTCCTCTTTTCAGGAAAGATCTAGAAACGAAGCTTGTGGAAGAATTTGACGAATAGCCTAGGAGGAACCCTATAAAATACCCAAAGATGAGTTCGAAGCATATTCGAAAGACCCACGATATATCACTAATGAGAAACCCTTGTAGGAGCCTGAAAATATACCCAAGGAAAAAGTTGAAGATGTGCTCGATGGAAGGCCCATGGAGAAGCCTGAGGAGCTCTTGATGCAAGTTTTTGACATGTACTCACCATAGGGTGATGTCCTATGCCTGGAAGTCCACATTATATCTACCCTTTCCATCCTGAACAATTAGACAGTGGGAAGGACCGACATGAGAATCAATCATCGAAGATTGCAATCTGACACTATTGTTCGAATCCTTGTCTACGGTGATGAATAGTTGCAATGAATTTATCCCAGAACAATTGATTGGGTTTACAAGAGCGGAATTCAGGAAACGCGAAATCAATGTTCTCAAGATGCTATCGTGTGGATGTTTAACATTGGCTTACGTCACCAACTAATCAAGAGTGAAGGTCATCATCTGGATGATTCGACGGAGTCATGATTTTCCAAACGAATAGACTTGATGTAGGAGCATCTAAGGTTCATCCTGGTCTGTAGTTTCAGAATTTCGAGAGTCCTAATTGAGTGTATCTTATGTAATTTTAGTGTTTTTTTGTTGTCCTTAGTTTTAATTCTAGTTATTATGTGTGGTTTCAGAAGTATTTTATGATTCCTATTTCCTAGTTCATTAGATTCGTCTATCAAGTAAGATTCAATATGTGATGAGGATTGGTATTTTTAAGTGTGTTTAGAAGTCATATTTTAGTATGGAAGTTTTTAAATAAGTGCTACTTTGATAGTACATTAGGTTATGGACATTTTAAGTCTATTAGTGTTGAGTTTTCGGTTGGTTTTTGGGGTTTGGATAAATACCAGCAAGGCGATTGACGAATTAGTTCTATTTTATTGAATAAGTACTCTTTCTTCTTGGAGAAAAATTCCAAGTGGTTAAATCTTTTACATGTGCTATCCACTTCATCTGTTACTGGAATTTTGTAGAAAATTATCGTGACATTGTAGCCTGTTGTAGAAATCTGAAAAGGAGATAAAGGAGGTAAGATACTTATTTCTATTAATTTCTTGTTTCTGTATTTTAGTATTTGATTCCTAGATAGGTTATAAATGTCACAAGTTTTGAGAATTCAGATTCGGACGACGGGAAAAACGAAATGGTTCAGGTTTGTCCGGTTCGATTTTTTTTTTAAAAAATAATTCATAAATTTGGTTTGAACCGCTCGATTCGGGCATGAATCGGTCATTTTAGATTGAAATCTTGTGATATATGAATCACTCAATAACTACTTTCTACATGTATGTCATTCGAAATGATAGAATGATGATATGAACCAAATCCGAATCAGACACCACTCGGGGGCATAATGCAGATTTGGATCGACCAAAATCCAAACTTGTTTGGGCGAATCAGTTTGGATGTGGACGAACCCTCAATTAATCAAATGTCATTGGCTAATGGTTTTGAGTATAAGATTGTAAGCTTTATTATCAGTTTTCCCCTATATTTATTATGGATTTCAAGCAAAGAATAATTGCTGATTATCCATTAAATTTAGCCCTTTTGTTGAAATTCTGTGTCTTCTTGTTGGTCGATGGCTGATTGATTGGTCCATCTCTTTTGGACCTACATCTGACATTCCTTGAAATGTAGAACTTTAAGTGTGGTCTCATCTGAAATAATAGTCACTTTTGTTTCTAACCATAACCATCAAGCCATGTCCCATCTATTTGAGGTCGGCTTTCTGAATCCTCCTTCACCATTTATTTCTGTCTAGGGCTATATTTGTTACCAATGGAAGTTTTTCCATGTCTTTTCTAACAATTTTCATTAATGTTTTTCTAGGTCTTCCCCTCCTCCTTGGACCTTCCACAGTAATTGAAATTTGAGACCCTCTTTTTAACGGGGTTGCCACTGCTTTAGAATCAGATAAAACAAGTTTCAGTATTTATTTTTGCAGGAAGAAGTTTCAGTATTAAATGATTGAAATTTTAATTATCATTTTCTTTAAATATTTTCAAATAGCTAAGATTTATGCGAAACTCCTTTACTAGGTCTTCTGTTTGATAATCTCCAAGGGAGACATGTGCATTTTAACATACGATAATACCCCAATATCTTTATTGTTCAATTAACATGTCTTGATTTTGGGGTGTAGATTATTTTGGCATGGTAAAAAGGGAAGAATGCTGAGAGATACCTATGGAACAAATTTCATTGACTTGAAGTTATGATGATCATCTCTTCTCCTTATTTAAATTCCGTTTGCAAACTCTGAAGGTTGAGCATGCCATAATCTATCATGTTTGCTTCAACTTTATTTTACTGATAGCTGATTTGTTCTGATATTTCATCACCTGTATGTTTTCGAAGAACACTAGTTCTTCTTTTGCATTTGCTTCTTATTATGCTATGATAATTCCTTTTTTGCAACTTGTTAAGTTGTTATGTAATTTTTCTTGTACTCAATGTTCAGCATGAACAGCATTACATTGATATATTATTTGGAAGAAACTTCCATCTGAATAAATTGCGATCTTATATATTAAGTTCATTCTTTAGTCCTTATATCCTCTTTCAGGCTCATCTTGGGCTGCAGTTCTCAAAAAAAGGGACGGCCTTTGTTTTCCAGCTGATTTGTATCTCGAAGGTACAGATCAGCATCGTGGATGGTTCCAAAGCTCTTTGTTAACCAGTATTGCCACCACAGGTAATTGTTTATGATCTATTCTCACTAGTACTTGATGTGGCTAATGGGCCTTGATATTCATACAAACTTCCATGGGAAGGGTCACGAACATACATATCAATCCTACTGGTGTTCATTGCTCATTACCGGAATACATGCACTGATGGATTTTGTTGACAGAACTATGTACAAGCTGTTCAATGCTCCTCACAAAATATTTTATATGAGTTTTGTTTACCAAACAATTATCACTATCTGGTCAGCATCATTGAATTCTACCTTCCCTTGGTATTCAGGTTTTCAAATCCTGAGAGGATAAGTGACTGTTACACCTTGGGAGTTTTAATGACCTATCTTCTTACCAAATTGAAAGACAAAAATTTCAAAGGAAAGGAAATCGACATGCCCTTTTCTTTTTGAGGACAAATTTCCTACGAAATCACCGAAAATATGTCATTTATTCAAGGGTCCGACATAGAAATTGACCGAATTTTTAATAGTGCAAATTTCCTTCAACGAAATGTCGACCAAAATGACCGACATTTGATTGAAATTAGACATTATGTCTTTTTTCCAGAATCCAGACAATTTCATTGAAACTTTTTATCTTTTTTAACAAAACAAAGCTATTCTTTATTAGTAAAAAATTATATTTTTCCTCAATTTTGATTTTTTTTCATAATATATAATATTTTACGGTCATCTTTATCCTGAAGTATTGCTGAAATATTCCATCTTTTTCATATCAAACGAACAAAATCGAAATCTGACAAAAAACGATAAATTTTCATCGAAAAACACCGAAATTTGACCGAAAAACGAAATATTTTCACCGAAATTTGTCTTTTTTTTTTTAATTTTTCCACCGACAAATTACCAAAAAACAATTTTTTTTCTTTTTTTGGCCGATCGACGTGGACATCGAAAACAATATTTAAAACCTGACGCTGGTCTCATGTTTGATCTGGTAGCGATCAAAGAATGAATCTTTCTCTGGCTCAAATGGTAGGACTGGTGCACCTCTATGTGTTTTAAGCTTGTAATCAGAAGGTACTCTTGAGGTCATGCTACGATTGCCGATCGATCCTGTGACCACACGCCGTATCAACAAAAAACTATCAACTATCAGCCCTCTCTGTTTGGTTCTAAAACCTTACCAAAGCAACTTAGCCAGGGAGGATTTTTTAAGAATCTTAAAAGGCCACTTGGTGGGTAGAGAGACCTACCATATTGATTACAGGGACGACCAAGATCAGGGATTTGGTTTCAGCTCTAGATGACTGTCAATATTTGGATGAAGCAGCCCTTTGATTAAAGCGGCCATTCGATTGTTGAAGTTCTATGGAGGCTGCAAATCAGATATGTCGTCGCTATATTCTTCTTCGTCTTGTAGATCTCTTCATTTCCACAGCCCTCAGTGCAATGATATAGCTCCAGATGATGTCGACTGAGGAACACTACCGACCATTGGCTGAATCCCGCGATGGCGAGAACAAATACTAGATATGGTCGCTGGACAAATTTGGGATGAGAGTGGGTTAGGATGAAGCTGTCAGAGTTGATGAAGATCGCTTGATGACGACCCAAGCTTGAAGACGACCTTGATAATCGCCTATGTAGATGAAGACGATTGTCGGTTGATGATGATGAATACCTTGGCTATCAAAAGCCGACAAGGGAGAAAGGTAGAACCCTAATTCCGATGTTTGAGGAGGTAGAATATGGATAATGCCAGCAATGGTTGATGTCGGATATGGAGGAGATTGACGGTGGTTGATGTCGGATGATTGATCAAGAGCTATGGCTCTGATACCATGTTAGCATGGGAAGAAGACCAAATGGCACACCATGAGAGAAACCCCAAGGGTGGAATACTCAATGTCTTAGGGCACCAAGACCAACATTATATACAACCTACAATGGGTGTGGTCACCTATAGGTGAGAATCCCACACAAAGGTAAAAGGAAAATACATGTAATGTAAAGACATATGAAGGTAACGATAACTACTTTTAACACTCTTGTCAGAGTTGATGAAGATCGCTTGATGATGACCCAAGCTTGAAGACGACCCTGATAATCACCTATGTTGTTGTAGATGAAGACGATTGTAGGTTGATGATGACGAATACCTTGGCTATCAAAAGCCAATAATGGAGAAAGGTAGAACCCTAATTCCGATGTTTGAGGAGCTGGAAAATGGATAATGCCAGCAGTGGTTGATGCCGGATATGGAGGAGGCCGACGGTGGTTGATGTCGGATGATGGATCAAGAGCTATGGCTCTGATACCATGTTAGAATGGAAAAAGCCCAAATGGCACACCATGAGAGAAACCCCAAGGGGCGAATGCTCAATGTATTAGGGCACCAAGACCAACATTATATACAACCTACAATGGGTGGTCACCTGACTCACCTATAGGTGAGAATCCCACACAAAGGTAAAAGGAAAATACATGTAATGTAAAGACATGTAAAGGTAAAAATAACTACTCTTAACACTCTTGTTAAGAAGGCTCTTCAAAAAAATAACAAGATTTTTTGAATTAGTTTCCAACCCTATCAGTTTGGTGCTGAAAACCAGTTGGCAGAGAGACCTGACTTATTGGTTACACAATTTTTGCTCGTGAAACCAGGGAGGAACTTTTCCAAGTGGACTAGAAAAGAATCTAGACAAAGAGGGTGAAGGCAACATTTGCTATAGTGAATTGCATTCCTCCTTGTGGCACAAATTATAAGCCTAAAATCTAAAGAGAAAGACTACCAGGATTATCATTATCTTGTATCTTTTAGTTTTCATATTATCTGATGTTTGGCACACTTATACATCAAAACCATAAGTTGCAGCACAATTAATTTCGAGTTGATCTATGACTCATGTGAAAACCAATAAATTCCTTCTCAAACCAAGGTTTTAAATGTCGTTTTCAGTGTCCGTGTCGGTCAACCAAAAAAAGAAAAATTTTCATTTTTCGGTAATTTGTCGATGGAAAAATTATAAAATGGAAAGACAAATTTTGGTGGAAATATTTCGTTTTTCAGTCAAATTTTGATGTTTTTCGATTGAAAATTATCGTTTTTCGGTCAGATTTCGATTTTGTTCGTTTGATATGAAAAAGATGGAATATTTCAATAATACTTCAGGATAAATATGATAGTAAAATATTTTCTATTATGAAAAAAAATCGAAATTGAGAAAAAATGTAATTTTTTACTGATAAAGATGAGCTTTGTTTTGCTAAAAAAGTGAAATTTTCAGTTAAATTGTTTGGAAAAAAGACAAAATGTCGGATTTCGGTCAAATGTCGGTTATTTCGGTCAAATGTCTGTCATTTAGGCTGACATTTCGTTATGTCGGAAGGAAATTTGATACTATTAAAAATTCAGTCAATATCTATGTCGGACCCTTGAAAAAAAGACATATTTCGATGATTTCGTAGGAAATTTGTCGACATTTAATTCCATGTCTCAAACTCAAGTATATTGTTCCTACTTCCATTATCACAAAACCAACATTTGGGACTAATCTGATACAGGAAACTTTACCAAATACAAATGATTTTTAGAACTAGAAGACGAAAAGCGAAAAGTAAAAATCATATACATGGTAGAGTAAAGATCTAAGTAATGTTATGTAGAGTGAGACCTCCTTTTGTCATCAAATTGTTTTTATCAGTGACAAAAAAGTAAGCTGAAGCTGAACATGAAAAGATACAATAGAACAATAGAAAATGAAGCATCGGATCTTATTAGGCACTTTTGGCAAGCAAAAGGGGTCAAATGGATAATAAACCCAAATTTAAGAGTTTGAAACCTCAAATATTGCATATTCTAGTTGGCAACTTGTTTTACATCAGAATGTCACCTTCTAATCAGTCATGTGATTTAAGAATTTAATTACAAGGATAAAAAAAGGTGGCTCATGTGATTCATTCTTCAATTCCTTTTGATCTCAGCAAATATTGTTTATGGAGGCTCGAAGTCCTGTAAGATCTAGATCAAGCGCACGCACTTGATCAGAAGTTTGATAACCAATACTACTATCAAGCACCATACTGAGTTTGTAATAATTTTTATGGAAAACTCTCCTAAAAGGCCTCATGCTATGATAGATTCTCGCAGCGGTTTTAGAGATGCAAAAGTAGAGCTTCTATCTTGACGTTCAAAATAGTGTAATTCAAGAGACTTTGTGGATCTACTTATCCATGAAAAATATCTTTCAAGATAGAGAAGATTTTGATATGTATTTATATGTACCTATACTTAGAATCTATTAAGTTAGAAGTATTTAATATGAATATCAGTACATTCTTCATTTATTTGTTAAATGAATCTTTGTAGTTACAAGCATCATTTTTTTAGCAGTTTATTCTATCCACTGCCCTGATTGTCTACCTTCATTTTCTGAGGCTGAGTGTATTAGTGTATGTATTCAATCATTTGTAGTAGATTTTCCAGAGTTATCAGGATAATATGTCAATGGCCTGTATGCTTTTTCAGGGAAGGCTCCTTATTCATGTGTTATTACACATGGGTTTGTACTGGATGAAAAGGGTTTGAAAATGAGCAAATCTCTTGGTAATGTTGTGGATCCCAATATTGTGATTGGTGGAGGAAAAAGCCCCAAGGTTTGTCTTTGTTGAAATGCTTATATAAGTCTCCTTAAGCATTTGATGCTTATTTTCCTTCTTGTTGCAGGATGGACCTGGTTATGGTGCTGATGTCCTCCGTCTTTGGGTATCAAGTGTAGATTATACCAGTGATGTAATGGTTGGGCCACAAATCCTCCGTCAGATGTCTGACATTTATAGGAAACTGCGAGGAACGTTGCGTTTTCTTTTGTCAAATCTGCATGATTGGAAAGTATGTTCAGGTTGTCTACTATAGTTTTCTTTTCTTTCCTTGAGAAAATGATTGGTCTGTAAATATATTAATGGTCTAGCCATATCTCTATGTTTCTTCATTTCTGTTCCAATTACACCTTAGTTACTTTCTAAAACATTTAAGCTGGACAGTTTAGTAACATGCTCACCCATAATTTGTTCAGATAGTATTTTTAGTCATTCCAATTTATGTTTAGGGAACCCATGTCAGTTCTCTCCTACTCAGTAGGCATTATATAAAAGCATAGTGTTGTATAGAGTTTTAGTAATTTGTCATATTGCGACCTAAATTATATTTCATGCCTTTTATTTTGAGAATTGTAAGTTCACTTATGGATCACATTATTTCCATGTATACATTTTTCAGGTAGACTTTTGTATTATCCATGTTCTCTTTTAAGTCATTTTTTTCATGTTCATTCTTTGTTTTATAGCCGGAACACGCTGTCTCATACAATGATCTCCCCAAGATTGACCAACATGCATTATTCCAACTTGAAAATATTGTGACCAACATCAAGGATGGTTACGAAAGCTATCAGTTCTATAAAATATTCCAGGTACTTTGATTTCTCATTCTTTGGATAACTTTCCCTTTTTAGAGAGAATAGATCGGGGATGATATTCATTCGTTCCCTATGTATTTTTTATGATAGCGTAGCTTGATAGGAATTTTGTTCTGATTGGATGCACCTTGAGAGAAGGTAGATGCATGTGAGAAATATAGTTATATGAATTCTCATTGTTACAGTTCTTGAATTTATCCGCTTATTATTTTGCTTTCTCGTTTATCTTTCGACTCACTAAACTCCCTAACTTATAGTGTATCATCTCTGTTGCAGTAATGATTGTTGACTTGTGCTATTTTATTGTTCTTCTATTGGCTATCTTTTTGAACTTCACAAACAGTCTATGATTGTCAAAGGAAATTTATATATCTATAAATATAATGTAGTACATAGACTGTACCTGCATCATTTGATGTTGTACTTTTGAACTTCACTAACAGTCTATGATTGTTAAAGAAAATTTGTATATCTGTTAATATAATGTAGTTTGTAGACTGTACCTGCATTATTTGATGTTGTATTTTCACCGCTAGAAGGACATATCTAGACATTGTTGTTTGTTTATGGGATTGATGCACTCATTAATGCCATCATGCCAGCGCATCTAACTTTTATCCACGCATTTCACATATCAAAATGCCGTAGCGAATTCATGTTGGATTTAGCACGATTAATTTGGAAAAAGAAGAGTGGAATAAGAGAAAGAGAGAAAAGAGAGTGGTTTTGCGTTAAAATGCTTGAATTACTTCGATAGTTCGATCGAAATCCACAAGCAATGAAGACAAAATAACAATTACATAGAAATTAGGGGAAAGAACTTTTGTATTCATCACTCAAAAATGTGAAGTTTGCATTCATTTTTACCCTTAAATAGACACAAAACCCACGACTAACTTGCTTAAGTGATATTTGTATATAGATCATAACATCCTTCTATTTTTTACCCCTGGTAATATTTGCACTATGTATCGTTTTTAGCCATCGTCTATGCCCCATAAGAAGTCCCAATGAAGAACTAAAGAGTGAGAAATACCCAAGAGAGATGTGGCTTAAAGGATAAGACTGGTACTACTGCAAAATCTGGCTTAAAGGAGGAACGGTCGGCTTCGGGGCACGATGTAGCTTCACTGGTTTATAAAAAGGAGTTGGTGGCAGCTTGTGCAAACTTGGAGAAGTGGTTTTCAGATGGGCAAGAAGGGAAGGTTGATGGTGTCGGTATGCAAAAGTTAGGTGGTTCGCACAGCGGTAAAAAGGATGAGCACATACATGCGGAGGAGGAGGCAGCTACTATTAAGAAGAAAAGAATTTTACTTCTCGAGGAGGACTTCAGTGGACTTCCCACGTACATCGTTGGGAAGTCTAAAGAGTACTTGATGGACCTCAAGCAAAACCAGGGTGAATTTTATGTTGAAGAAGGCTTTATCTCCTATTTACTTTATAAGGGAGTCATTACCTTCTTCACTCAGGTGGCAGCCAAGCACTAGGGATGGGATCCTACGGAGAGTGTGCAATACATTAAGCTCTCCAAGATGTTCGATGTCGGCATGGCTGGGAAGGGGCCAAGGGCTATCTAATAGAAGATGGGGTTGTTAAGCCAGGAGACGGATGTAGCGCAGAGTTTGTGGATGCTCTGTCAGGATGCGTGTAGAGGGGCATGGGTGAGTGACGTGAGTCGAACTTTAAGATTTACTTCTCTCGGTAGGCTCACCGGGTTGAGTGTGTGTTTCTTGTATGCAAGGTTCGAAATCTCTATTTCGGTTGAAATTTTGACCCTTTGGATATGGAAATATTTCGTGGAAATATGTCTACACTATTTCCATGGATTTTTTTAGTGGAACTCTGGATAGTCATAAACCAAGTATAGATACACACTTTGGAACACTCAAATAATATTTGTACCTTATCTAGGGGTTTAGAGCTTCACATAGCATGTATTCAATGTATTGAGTTTGTGAGTCTTGTGCAATCTTGTTTGGTTTGATTTTAATATATATTTTTCAAATGCTTTTTAATATTTTTTGTGGATAAAAATATTTTCAAATTAAAGATCAATTGATTGTTAAAATAATGTTTCAAACGATTTTAAAAGGACTTAAAACAAGAAAGTTATGCAAGTTTGAAATTGTGCAAAAATTATGCTGAAATATGACACTGTTTTTTCAGTAAGTCTGGAAAAAAGAGTTTTAATATAGGAAAATTTTTATTCATTCGAAATTTCCTAAGACGGACCATGTTTTTCTAGATGCAGTTGTAGTTCTACATCTTGTGGAATTTTTTGAGCTAAAATGGAGTTGATTTATTTTCTCATGATGCGGATTTTATAAAAAACCCTGAAAACTGTTTTCTCCTACTAAAACTTTTGATTCCTTTTGGTTATGTTTTTTTTGATATTTTTATTGAAATCAAATGGGGGGCTATTTGCTTATTTACATATAATAACTTAAAGTAATACTTAAATGTTATTATATGTAAATAAGCTGCTGAGAACCATGCCACAAGCTCCCTTCTATAACCAATCAGTCACACAATTTTGGTATCCTTTTGCGAAATTTTTACGAAATTTTTCGAAATTTTTGCAAAATTTTGACAAAATCTCTTTGTGTTGGTGCTGATATCACGATATTTCATGGAGATGGAAATATTTCGTGGAAATATCATGATATTTCGCGATATATTGGAAAATCATAACAGTTTCTATGCCGTTTGATTTTGTATGCCGGATTTCGTGCCGAGCTTTCAACTAACCGATATATTTCGCGAAATATATCGATTTTTAGTACCTTGCCTGTGTGCCAATGAAGTAATTGCTATTTGAGCTAACATGGCTTACAGACGTCTTCTGCTCTACTTGTTTTGAGCTTGGTTTAAATGCTTGTCCATTTGGGGTATAGCTTGGATTTGTAACTCCTACCTTTGCAATACTATCGCTATTACCTTTCAAAAAAAAAAAAGCCCACGAGAGAGACGTGTTGATATTCTTCAAGCTCATTTGACCTCATCTGTACTACTCGCACAATCTCTTGCAATTACTCGCTTTTTATGGACTATCGAGAGAGGGAGAGACCCGAGAGTGACGGGTTGATATTCTTCCGGTTCATGCCACTTCATTTGTACTACTCGCATGTTCTCTTCCATTCCTTGCATTGTAGAGGAGAGACGAAGGGGGGGGGGGGGGGGGGGTAGAGTGTTTTCCTTACATCGCAACTTACATTTTGGATCCTACTTCTCCTACACGTAAAACCCATCTAATGAAAAATGCGGAAACAACCGTCCATGGGTGGGTGACCATCAAACCACTAATGGGACACTGCAACTTATTTGATCTTAATTAGTCACATTAAAATAAGATAATACACTAAAGGATATGGACAAAAATAGAACAATAACTCCACACTTGGTCTTAGGGGTGTGAAAAAAGCCCACCGACCCGAGCCCGGCCTGAAAGTCAACGACCCGAACCCGGCCCAGCCCGAAAGCACCATGGACTAGGCTCGGGCCACCACCTTGAGCCCACAGGCCGGCCTGAAAGAAAGCCCGGAAGCCCGGCCCGGAAAGCCCGAACCATATACTGCGTAGTTCTTATATATATATATATATATATATATATATATATATATATATATATATATATATATATATATATATATATATATATATATATATATATATATATATATATATATATATATATATATATATATATATATATATATAGGGGCATGCTATGCTGCGGCATCGCACCGTAGCCGTCTGATGCATGCGCTGCGTGCATCGCATGCACGTAGCGTTGCATCAGACGGCAGCGGTGCGGTGCCGCATTTACCGCATGCCGCAATATAGCATTTCTCTCTCTCTCTCTCTCTCTCTCTATATATATATATATATATATATATATATATATATATATATATATAAATAGATTGTATATTTGTAACACTAAGTGCAGTATAGTGGCTATAGAGTTTGGGAGTTACCATCAGGTCTTGTGTTCGAACCTACACATTAGTCTTTGAAGATTTTTTTTTTTATTAAAACACACATGGTTTAATCCAAACCCGGCCCGAAATTACTAATATATGTATATACGGGCCGGGCCCGGGCTCAGACCTTTGGCCCGCGGCCCATCCCGACAAGCCCGACGGGCTACTTCGGGCTTAGCATATGTAGGCCCGACCCGGCCCGGCCTGAGGTATTATAGGCCCGGCCCGTTTTACACCCCTACTTGGTCTAAACCTACAGATTATATCAGATGCTTTCTTTAAGTGGATCTCAACTGGAGAATCAAGCTTGAAGGTCATTGTTCTGAGTTGAGGTTTCGTTTTTACAATCTGATTATTGGATCGTGGTTGGCTGCTTCTTTGGAGCATCTATCTTGGCAGAAATGGTCAACAACTATAGGAGAATGTTGTGCTCACCGTAGTACCTGCGGCCATATTGGTCAACAATATAGTTTGTTATCTAAACCATCTGTAGATCTTGGAATGCTAGGTGATTGATTTGATGGCTCATTGCGATGGGTCCTTTAGAATGTTCTTGTTAGTTGGATCTTGAACCACAAAATAATTTTCTTGTAATCTACTTTTGTAGAAGTTTGGTTATGTGATCTTTGAGTTAATTGATCCCTGTGCTTCACTTATCCCATATGTCCTGTAGGATGCTAATAACAGTACATCAATTTTCTTTTGTGAGCCAAGGCATGATATAATTTTAATATTCCATATGGATCTTGCGTCTTAGACACCAATTTGTACAATGCTATCCCGACTGGATCTAGCTACTCTGTTATGGAGAAAGAAGAGATAGGGGGAAGGAGGGAAGATAGAGAGCCCTCTAATCCATGAACAACTTGGCTCGAAACGATGAAATCCATTAGCATTGAAGACTAATTAACACTAAAAATATGAGCTAAAAGAATTATTTCATTCATCAATCAAATCTAGAACTCACAATTGACACTAAACTAGCTACTAGCTTGCTAATGAAATGGATGTACGAGGACCAAGATAACCTTCTATTGGTGACATAACAGTTAGATTTACAATAAGTTTAAGTTGTGGCCTTCTTGTGGTCCCCATGGAAGCCAAGGTAAAGAAGTAAAGAAGAAAAATACTTGAGACATGGGATGGGAGTCATGGGACAGTTTCTATTCCCTTATATGTGTTCAACCTCATCTTTAGAAAGATATGAGTCATAACTACACAAGTTTTACTGATCCTCCAATTCGCAAAAAAAATTGGGATTTTTATGTAGTTGATGCTGGTTCCCTTTTATTTATTTGTGAAGTCATTATTCACCTTATGAGTCTTTAGAAAGATATGAGTCATAACTACACAAGTTTTATCCTTCCCTGTACATCCCATCTAAAAATAATATGGAAAGTGGAAACAACAATGTAGCACTAATCAGTGACCATTTAACCCCTAGTGCTCCATGATGGATTATCTAATATTTAAGTATTCATCTGAACATAAGTAATCAGAAGTAATAGAAGGGACAGTTATAAAAAAACTTGCTCAACATCAACCTACACTTAATCTAAATCCTACGGATTTCATTAATAACCCGGAATTATTTCCTGATCTTATCATGACAAATACATAGACTATGGCATGAGAGAGGCACACCTATTGTCTGTCTCCATGGTTAATTTGAGGCATCTTTTCATTTTCATCATGTCATGTCCTCATTGGAGCCATATTCTTGACGGTCCCTAAATCCAATTGATCATTATCGCTCGTTACTCATCGGAACTTGTGAGATGTGTTGGATTTTGACAAAATTAAAGGTCCTTTGTTTGGATATTGAAGGAGATTGTTCATTATCAAAGGTAACCACAATATCCTAGTGTTGCTAACACTCTTGAACAACTGCTAGCGTTGTTATCGACACGCAAGCCTTCTATTATAGCACTTGTGCACCTTACACTACTTTATTTCCGCACACTAATGATATATGTGGATGTCTATTTCGGCTAGGGAGGCTCGATGCTCGCCACTTGGACTGGGCGCATTGCAGCCACACTCGAGTCAGATAACTTTTAGAGCAACCCGGTGTACCGACTCTCCATAACGGCACTCAGCGATGCTCGCATGCCAAAAGGAGACTGGGAGATTAAGGAAGCCCACGAAAATACCGTAAGGAAACCCTAATCTCAACCTCTATGTAAGAGAGGGGAGCTGCATAGGACAAAGGGAGGGAGGAGAAAGGGGCCACCGTTCGAGCATGGGGGGAGTAGGAGGATCTCGGACTCCCATCCCCTCGGGGTTCATCAATAGGACAGAGCATGGGGGGTCCATCAAGCCCACCCCCTCTCTATAGCTTCTTTACATCAGACAATGGGAGTGGGAATTCACGTCCCATCCCCATCCACTGATCAAATAGCAAAGAGGGGAGGATCCCACTCCTCTCATCCATCTCCCATCCACCCTCTCTCGGCCACTCCTTTCACTCCACCCTCTTTCATCCACTCTCTCATCCAACTCGCTTCCGCTTCATTCTCTACAACAACAATGGAAAGAGAGGCCATTGGCCCTCCTCTCGGTGCTGACCATGATGGAGACACCTTCGGCGACGACTACCTCGTGGCCTCCGCGATACGCGCCTTCGACGGCGACCTAGTTCTCCCGCGACCTCGTCGGCGACCACCCCGCGACACGACAACTACACTGTAGGCTGAATCCACTCGCGGTACGCTCCACCGACGGCGACCACCCTGTGGTACGACGACGACTGCACCGCGGCCACCCGCGGTACACGCCTCCGACAACTACACTGTGGCCACCCACGGTACGCGCCTCCAACAGCGACCGTGGTCCCCTACAACCTTGTCGGCGACCACCTCACGACATGACGATGGCTACAACACGGCCACCCGCGGTACTTGCCTTCGATGACTACCCTATGGTCACCCGCGGCACGTCGATGACTACACCACGGCAACCCACGGTAAGTGCCTCTGACAACTTTGCCCCTGTTAGGAGATGACGGCTAGTGTTTGGAGATAATGGAATAATCTTCATTAAGGGACTAAACCCAATATATGTATACAACATATAACCCGACCCGACTGTACATAGAACCCAACCCATATACATTAACATTAACACTCTCCCTCAAACTCACGGTGGATCATGAACCAATAGTTTGCTAATAAAATACCGGAAGCGAGCAATAGTCAGGGGCTTCGTGAGGAAGTCAGCAGTCTACTCCATCGAGTAAATGAACGGTAAGGAGATGGTATGGGCAAGAAACTCCTGGCGAACATAGTGACAGTCAACCTCAATGTAATGGTGCACTCATGAAAGACCGGGTTGTCAGCAATCTGAATAGCACTTCGGTTGTCACAAAAGAGTAGGCTCGGAAATCACAATGCCCAAGTCGAGAAGGAGGCGGCGTAGCCAAACAATCTCTGCTGTGGTGGAAGCCATAGCCCTGTATTCGGCTTCGGTGCTAGAGCGAGCAACAGAATCATGTTTCTTACTACGTCAAGAAATGAGGGAGTCACTAAGGAACACACAGTAGCCAGTAGTAAAACAACGAGTAGTAACATCTCCTGCTCAATCTGTATCGGAGTAAGCACGCAACACCAGCGGAGAGATGGAGAGGAAAAGCAGCGAATGGGTGATGGTGCCTCGAAGATAACAGATGATCCGAAGGACCACTGCATAATGAACAGAGTGAGTAGTCTGAACGAACTGGCTATGTCCGGCCTAGTCATGGTGAGATAAACCAGCATCCCAACCAACCGCTGGTACCGAGAGACATCCTAGAGAAGCTTACCATCTGTAGAAAGGAGCTTCAAGTTGAGCTCCATGAGTGTGTCAGCAGAGCGAGACTCAGTGAGAGCAGCATCAGCAAAGATGTCGGAGATTTACTTCTGCTGGGAGATCAACAATCCACGAGCTAACCGGGCAATCTCAAGGCCAATAAAATAGCGAAGAGGGCCCAGATCCTTCATCTCGAACTAACTCTGGAGGTGACACTGAAGGGATATTATAGTGGCATTGTCGTCATCCCTGGTGATCATATCATCCACATACAGAAACAAAACAACAATATCCTAACTTGATAAACGGGTGAACATGGCATAGTCAGAGTGTCGCTCTACAAACCCTGCTGCAAAAAACTGCACTGCGGAATCGCTCAAACCAGGCATATGGGGCCTGCTTAAGCCCATAGATGGTCCGGCGCGGACGACAAATGTGGCCGGAAAGAACAGAGACTTCTGACGGAGGAGCCATGTTCACCTCTTCTGAGAGGTTACCGTGGAGAAAGGCATTAGTGACGTCCATTTGATGAAGAGGCCACCTTCGAGCAGCTGCCACAGCTAAAAGGGTGCAAACGGTGGTCATCGAGGTGAGCAACCAATCAGGCCAATTGCTGGCTGAGGTCAACTGAAACGGAACTGCCTTCAACGGCGGAGAGATCGCGACGACGGAGGGCACAGTGGTAGACACCATGGAGATGGATGATCAATCAGATAGGGGTTGAGAGATGTTGGGGATTGGAGGGAAAAAGGTCGGGGGGTTGATGGGGGGGTGGGGGGGAGGATGGAGAGGGGAGGGGGGTGGTGTAGAGGGGGTTCGGTTAGGGTTGCCGGGTGGAGAGAGGGGGGGGAGGGGTCGGGTGGGGAGGGGAGAGGGCCAGGTGGGGGTTGGTTATAGAGGAGGGCCAGGTGGGAAGAGAAAAGGCCGGAGATGGGAGAGGAGAGGGGATGGGTCGGGTGGGGGATTGGATGGAGAGGAGAACCGGGTGGGGAGAGGGGAGGCCGGAGAGGGGAGGGGGGCCGATTGGTGGTAGAATGGCGAGGGGAGACCGGAAAAGTTGCGGTAACCGGAGGAGAAGACGGAGGAGGTGTCGTCGTCGTCGGCGCCTTCGTCACAAGAGAAACCCTAGAGCTCTGATACCATGTTAGATAACCTCACACCCCAAAACCCAGGTCATAAGGAGAGGTCCACAGAGGGTATATAAAGCGGGTGATGGGTGCCCCTTTTACCGATGTGGGACTAACCGGTGGACTTCCTCAACACCCCCCTTCAAGTGGTGCACGCAGAGTGAGGCACAATCGGAAGAGGCCGTACCTAGTGGGAGACGGTGAACCCAGCTCTGATACCATATTAGGAGATGAAGGCTAGGGTTTGGAGAGAATGAAATGATCTTCATTGAGGGACTAAGCCCAATATATATATATATATATATATATATATATATATATATATATATATATATATATATATATATATATATATATATATATATATATATATATATATATATATATAGGAATATTATAGTGAGCTGTGAGCTGCCAGTTTAAAAAGTGAGCTGCGGGTATTTTGACCCCCTAGGAGTTTTGGAATTAAATAAAATTTGGTGAGGGTGTTGTCTAGGGTAAGATGATCATCCTCACCAATTTTCATCAAATTTCCAAACTTCTAGGGGGGTCAAATGGTCGAAGCAAAATCTGCTGTCGACAGTCACCATTAAAATCTGTAGATTTTGCTTCGACCATTTGACCCCACTAGAAGTTTTGGAATTTGATGAAAATTGGTGAGGATGATCATCTTAACCTAAACAACACCCTCACCAAATTTCATCAAATTCCAAGACCTCTAGGGGGGTCAAAATACCCACAGCTTATTTTCTCCTACCGCAGTTCACAGCTCAACGTAACAGCCCTATATATATATATATATATATATATATATATATATATATATATATATATATATATATATATATATATATATATATATATATATATATATATATATATATATATATATATATATATATATATATATATATATATATATATATATATATATATATATATATATATATATATATATATATATATATATGGGAAAAGGGATGCTGGACCTGAGGTGCAACGTCGTTGCTGCACCTCAGGCATTGTTTTACTTACCTAGAAGTTTTGGAATTTGATGAAATTTGGTGAGGGTGTTGTCTAGGGTAAGATGATCATCCTCACCAATTTTCATCAAATTCCAAAACTTCTAGGGGGGTCAAATGGTCGAAGCAAAATCAGTCGTCCGCAGAAATTGCTTCGACCATTTGACCCCCCTAGAAGTTTTGGAATTTGATGAAAATTGGTGAGGATGATCATCTTATCCTAGGCAACAACCTCACCAAATTTCATCAAATTCCATAACTTCTTGGGGTGTCAAAATACCCGCAGCTCACTTTCCCCCCCGGCAGCCCACAACTCACTGTAACAGCCCTATATATATATATATATATATATATATATATATATATATATATATATATATATATATATATATATATATATATATATATATATATATATATATATATATATATATATACAACATAGAACCCGACCCAACTTTACATAGAAGCCGATCTATCTATACGTTAATATTAACAGCCCCGACTTGCCCTCGTCGAGGCATCCTCCGAGGGGCCGGTCGCACCACCTGAACCACACACTTGTGCCCACAAAGCCTGGTATCTCATAACAACTTTGATTATAGTACGGAGGCCTATGGCCCGACCTATACGGTCACCGTGGTTTTTCCCTCCCGTCTTGGGAGGGTTTTCCTCGTAAAACTCTTTGTGTGATTGTTTGTTCCTTAGCTGCATGCGCTCTACATTTGGTTGTGTAACGATATTTCTAGGAGACCAGAAATACCCGTCTACAATAGCACACTCACTAGACTATACTTCTTCAAGCATCTCTTTATTTTGAGAGAATCTGTAGCCATATTGTGCATAGCTCTCTATTTCTGAGGCTAGTCATTGCTTTGATAGACTACTCTAACGTGATCTGTCTTTAAATTTGCCATCTTTGGCTACTCCAGATCGTCCCTTGGTTGTAGATCTTCATTAACATGGGCTGTTCTTTGTGGTCTCTTCTCACTGCTTCGGTTTTTCTTTTGACTTGGCTGTTTATCGCTTTGTCTTGTAGCTGGCTATTGTATTTAGCTTTATCCATACATGGTTTAGAAGAAGTAACTTCAAGCAGCAATGCATCTGTTCAGTTGATACAAGCAGCAATGCATCTGTTCAGTTGATACTGATACGTCTTCTTGTGCTGCTACTACTATTGTCTTGTCTCCTGTTTATTGACCTCAATAGTTTTCTCATCTGAAATCATTTCATGACTCTTCTACAGCTACTTCCATCACCACTACCATCATGCCCCCTTCTCAAGTACAAGGTGCTTGCCGCTACATGACATTCAATGCCCTATCAGATAATCTTACTTTATCCTCTTCAGATTATACTTCTGGTGAATCCCCTTTCCCTGACCTCCCAATACAGTGCTCTAGTTTTTTGTAATGATGCTGACTCAGTTTTGTTCCCTCTATTCTTCATGTACCCAAGCTTTCCTCAAATATCTTTTGACATTAGCTAACTTATTGAATACCATTGCATTATTTCACTTTGTTATGTGCAAGACTCATCGACTAACAGACATTTGGGATTACCATAGGCATGTGGGGCTCTATTATATGAACTACATTTTCCTATCATTTTTATTATGTTTGTATCTT
This sequence comes from Chamaelirium japonicum, assembly GCA_947650365.1. Classification (NCBI taxonomy): domain Eukaryota; kingdom Viridiplantae; phylum Streptophyta; class Magnoliopsida; order Liliales; family Melanthiaceae; genus Chamaelirium; species Chamaelirium japonicum. The sequence continues at coordinate 121,898,658 of OX393549.1, read as the reverse complement.
CGGAGATGTTCTTTCTTGGTTTGGATTCGCGGCACCGTAAGATTGGCCATGTATTAGTTATAATGCTTAGTATGCGTTTGGTTTAACTTATATTTTCTCCAAGTATTGGTTATACATTAGGTAAATGGTTCGCCCAATCAGAGAATTCAATCAGTATGTTTAATGACTACAAGAAAGAACAGGGTGGATATGGGATTAAATAGGAGGAAACTTAAATATTGCATAATTAAAGATATGGTTGTGTAATAAGGGTTGCGATGGTTTGTACATGTTCAACTAAGATTGGAGGCCGCACCTTTATGAAGACAATAGATTCGATTGGAAGCGACAAGGGGGAGGGGCAAGCCCAAATGTAGACTTTGAAATTCCTCGAGTCGAAAGTGGCTAAAATTTCTAAGTCTAAAGATCCTGAAAAGACTCAAAACACAAGGCCAAGGTCCGACTTGAACCGGCTTGGAAATCAGGGCCGATCGGCTCCACCTACAAAGAGGGCCCATCGGGCCTTGTACCAGGGCCGGTCAGCCCCACCTGCAAGCAGGAGCCACCGACCCTAGTACTTGGGCTGGCTAGCCCCACCTGCAAGCAAGGGCCACTGGCCCCAATGCTAGGACTGGCAAAAAAGGAAAAAAAGAGGAGAAGAAAAGAAAGAAAGAAGGAAAAGAGAAAGAGAAAGAAAGAAAGAAAGGAAAAAAATTAAAGAAAGAAAAGAAAAGGGCTCAAGCCACAAATGGAAAGGCTCAAACCAAATCAAATGCCATAATTACCCAAGGAAAAAATAAGGAAACAAATCTTGATAGTTATGATGGAAGGCTACAATAGACATTTTGGTAATAAAAGCCTTACCATAAATGCCCCCCAACCACCTCCCACTTTGCCTATAATTTAAGGGATGAGGGAAAGGAGACAGGATGAAAACTAAATCCGAGTGGCTGCTAAAAAGAAATGGGCAACACCTCAAGGCTTGAAGACCGACGTTTCTGGAGGCGTCATAGGAAGGAGTATCTCCTCAAGAGAGTTCATGCTCGCTATAAGCATACCTCCATCAAGAAGAAGACGCACTTGGGCATCGACAATGTTTCGCTCCGATCACAAAGAAGAAAGCTCGGAAAAGGGAAGAATCAAAGACTTTACTCTAAAGCCAAAGCTAAGGTCAAAGCAGAAGCCAAAGATAAAGCAAATCAAAAGCCTAAAGTAAAGCAAGCCCCAAAGCCAAAAAACTACATAGAACGACGATCAAAGCAATACAAGTCCTAACCGATAACGCGTGAAGCTCGAAAGGATAAAAGCAACACAAATCTCTCTTCTTTTACATTCAAGAGCAAAATCCAAAGTGAAATCGAAGCCAAAGCCAAAAGGAAATCAAGAGCCAAAGAAACACAAAGATCAAGGAGCAAAGCAACGCATGTCTTAGCTGATAAAGCACGAAGCACGGAAGGGCCAAAGCACCACAAATCTCATTTTTCTCTCAAACTCCCAAACTCTTGTAAACCTCCGAATTGGACAATCTATCATTAATCCCAAAGGAATCAAGGAGATAGAGGATCAGAGGACGAAAGAGGGTTTTTCCCACAAAACCCCGATACATCTTGCACTCGCATTACACCCCGATCGAGTCATTGTAATTTGCCCTTGAACAAAAATTCGTTCATACACTAAGGTTGTGACTAGAGGTAGTACAAAAGGATGTCTTCCCGTCAATTAACAATGAACTAGCCTTAGAGAGAATTAAGTGGTGGGCAATGTTGCTGACATTTGATCTCAACTAGATTGAATTTTGGCTAATTTATATTGTTGGGGTATAGATCGATTAAAGTCATTGGAGGGTTGAGGTTAGATAGACAATCAACTGTGAAACCGCTAATCGTACTTTTGGTAGATCCTCCTTGATTTCGATTTGTACTCAAAGTCTATGGAATAAGGCTTGGTTCTTGTTGGTGGTGGTCTCTATGACTACTTTTACATGACCTTGAGAATTACTAGAAATTTCAAGGAAGATTTCTTACTTGAGAGAGTGAGTCCTTATTGAAGATTGTACTTACCATTATACGGTTTATACTTTGTACATGGTCCAAGTTGAAAATAAATTTAATGAATCAAGTATATCTTGTTAATGTTCAAATTATAAGTTGGCAATAAGGCTTGGTTGTTGTTGGCAGTGTTTTGCCTATTACTTCTAGATGATGCGACTCCTGGAGATCATTGGAAGTAGTGTAGGTATGATTTGTTACATGAGGGAGAGATTTCTTAGTGAAGATAGTTAAGACCAATATAGAGTTTATTCTTTAATCATGATCAAAGATCAAAATAAATCCTCTGGAGTCTGAATCAATAACATCTGAAAAAAACTCAAGTTATAAATTGGAACTAGCTCTAACATGACCCCATACACATTTGGTATCACATTCAAGCATTCCTCCTCTTTGAATGGTGTATACATTCAGTATACTTAACCTCTCAGTCAGCTCTAAGTCTATGCCATTGTCAGTATTTTGCTAATGCAAATAATATATATACATATTAGTCAAGGGCACTAAATTCATAAATTACACTTCCCCTTTCATGTAGGGATAGCCGGATAGGTACCATAACAACTCCTTTAAAGTTATAAGGGTAATCTTACAACCACCAACACATGAAAAAACTAAATCAAGTACAATTGTTGCAACCTGATAAAATGTGCTGAATTTCTTATTTGGATCTCTTCACCGAGTCATGGTAGAAAAAAAATTAACTATAATCTTTTTACTGGTTAGTTTTAATCACAGGTCACTGCCTTTATAGATTAACGCAATTTGCAGTTCTCATTGTATCATGGAAAACATTGTTTTTTATCCTAAAATTAACCTTTGTTTGGAGGATCATTTCTGATGTCGTTAAAGCTTTCATTAACCTGAATATATAATTGTTCAACTTATTAAGAGTATGTGCATCACCTTTTATGCACATTATCTATTTTGATTATTAGTTTTCTCTTCCAGGTCGTACAACGTTTTGCAATTGTTGATCTATCAAATTTTTACTTTGATGTTGCTAAAGATCGACTTTATGTAGGGTATGTCTTTCTTTTACTTTGCTATATCCATCTTACCAAGCCTTTTCCTCTTTATGGTTCTATCAAGCAGCTCTTGGTTATATAAATGCAAAAAACGCTCTTGGTTATATGTTCTAAATCACATATATCTTTCCTTATGATTAAGAAATCTTATTGTCATTCTTGAGAACCTGATCATACTTCACATGGTGCTCCCGTGTTGACATGTTACCATACAAATGTGAAGGTTGGGAATTTCTTTTACAATTTTGTTTGCGTATATTTTTTAAAAAGGTGTCCCTGAAAATGCCCGAAATGGATGATGTCTTACTATGGTACCAACCTGCATTTGACAAGAGATGAACTACATATAGGATTGGATGTAATTATATTTTGCATACATGCATTGTATCTAATATCATATGTGTGGGTCTATGGCGTATTGCAACTATAAATATCTGGGTTGTTGCCCTCTAGAATGGATGTATGGCATTATTACCAAAATTTCAACACTTCCTCCAAAAGCTTATGTGATAATTGAGATCTGATGCGGCTAGCACATCATGCCAGCGAGTTGGTATTCGCTTGATTGTGATATGCTCTCAGCAAAATCTCACCATTTTTGTTGGTCGCCTGTTGTCTACGTTGATAGAATTAGGCTATACCTTAAGGGGTTTTGTTATTCTCGTCCAGGAGTCCATACCTAGCATGAGATTTAATGTCATTCATCAAAATCCTGTAGGTCTTTAGGCCTCTTATGGCATCAGCAAATAGTGTGTTTAAGGCTATTTTTGTGGAACCTTTTGTGGTCAAGTTGCTGGCAATGCTTTTAATGATGGATCATTTGTACCCAACTTATCATCCTGATTCCTGAATCTCATGTCCGTGCTATGAGATCCCATCTCCAATCCTTATTGACTCACATCCTCTGCTATCCAAATCAGAGTTCAAGATACTCTGTTTTCGATACTAGAATTCATGTTCCTTTACTTTAGCTCCTAGGTGATTCAAATCAAATAATGGGGAAGTTCTTTCCCTGATTGTGATACGTTCCTGTCATTTTGATGTCCCATTTTAAATCATTTCTATTATTCTCATTCATGGTGCGAACATGTGTTCGATATCAATCTACATAGTTAACTAGGACCTCGTCTTTGTTTTACACCCCAGTTGTAGCTCCATCCTTCATTTTGTCTCATAACTTTCTGGGGTTCTGTTTGATCCCTTTGAAGAATTAAGTGTTTGTTCGTAGTATACTGTCTTAGTTTACAGATCATATCCCTAGGTCTAGTAAAGGGGATTTATTTTGTGTTTTGCCATGTATTATATGGTATCGTATTGTCCTGGACGCTGATTTTGTGTCGTTAAATATGAGATGGTAATCATGGTCAGTGTTTTAAAAAACTCGCCCCGGGGTACGCCCGGGGCGCGCCCCGGGGCGGGGCGATCCCAAAACGCCCGGGGCGAATCAAGTTGGGGCTTTTTTCCTGTGGGGCTTACGCCCGAACCACTGGGGCGTACGCCCTGAACGCCCGGGCACGCCTTTTACGCCCCAATGGCCTGGGCTTACGCCCCACTGGAGTTTGTCTGCATAGTTGAAAAAAAATGATTTAATTGCTACCGTGTGATCTTTTATATGCATCTTACTCTCTTGGATGGCGATTATGACATTCTAGGGAACTAAAGTTGTTTTAAATTGGTTATATATCATGTATAGAATGATAGAATCTATGGAATATAAACGTAGATAGTTTGAATTTTGGTTAGAAATTTAGAATTAGATTTTACATGATCTTTAAAGACAATGATAAGTTGATTTTTATTATGGTTTTGTATATATTTGTGATTTATCAACCAATTTTGTAGGCTTAAATGCTTTGTTTGTTCATAATATTTTTTATTTTGTTTGTTTTTAATCTATTTTCACTATTTATATAATATTTTTTATTTCTATATATTTTTTAAATTAAAAAATAAAAATTCGTGGGGCTTACGCCCCACGCCCTGGGGCTTACGCCCCGCCCCACATCAGGCAAAACGCCCCGCCTTACGCCCCCGCCTCTGAAAACACTGATCATGGTACACTTTGGTATTGTTCAACACTTGACCCTAACCTTAGTAAATCTAACTTAATCGTTCTAAACCCAGAATTTTCTATTTGGAACGTTTAGGGGGTGCTTTTCCCCTACTCAAAGCTCTTCGGGAAAGCTTTCACAAGACTTAATCTATTGATCATAGGCTATAGAGAATGAAAAAGTGTGGATCGAAGTGGGTTTGATAAAAGTTGAAGAATATGTTATTTGAAAATAATATAGACTCATGTTGTCTATAATGAAGTCAACAATGTGTTTCACTCAACTCAACCCCACCCCCCACTCCATCCCTCTCTCCTTCCTCTTTCTCTCCCCCCTTGAAAATAAGATAATTGGTAAATATCTTTATCAGATCTTATTCATTTTGTGTAAGACTTTTGATATGTTGTTGGTTGGTCCGGTCGACTCCCCGGCCCATCGTAACTAATTGGAGTTAAAATTAATTTCTAAATGTGTTTTCATTTAAGAATTCCTATAATTGAAAAAAAAAAATACTCTTAGGCAAACTAGATATTAACTATTTGCTAATTAAACTGTTTCTTAATAAATATGCATATAAAACAATGTCAATTTTTTTACAAAAGATATTACAAATTTCTTATGTGCTGTCTAAATTCAATGACATGTAAGAACTTGTAGTATATGTTAATTATATGGTAAGGTCATAATCATTAAAATCTAGAGCTTTATCCTATCTAGATGTGTTCAAGAATACAAAACAAGTCTAATTAAGAAGATTCAACAAAAGATTAATAACATTTTTTTCCGATCGGGTGTGAACCTTGCATCAACCCTCTGAGATTGGTGTCAAAAACCTAACCAATGCAACTTGACAAGAGATGGGTATGTCAGCAGCCTAAAAGATTAAATGGAGGGTAAGAAGACTTACCTTGTTGGTAATGCAATTAAGTGCCTGCCACTAGGGAACAACCCCCATTGGCTACCCTAGATTAGGAAAGAGTTCAGATGAAGATGGTTGAAGGTAACATTTTATGGGGAATTGTGTTTATCTCTGTGGCACTGATTATAAACCAAATAGTTGAAGTGAAACGACATTCCCATATCATATAAGATTATGATAAAAAAATTTATTTAGTAATTGCAAGTGTTACCTTGGGAGAAGAATGCCCATGGGAAAACCATGGTAGAAGGCCTCAAGGGCTAAAGCTCAAATGCCAAATATAATGGCATACAAGTGGGTGTGGTCACCTTCAGGTAAGAATACCACACAAAAATAAAAAGAAAATTACTTGCATAGAAAATGGTAAGATATGAAATAATATACATCTCTCCCCGCCCCAAGAGTGAGAAGCAACAAAAGTAGTGTCGATTTGACCTGCAAGCGAATCGACCTGGGAACCTGGTTGACCTGCAAGCAGGCCAATCGGGGAACTCGGTCACCTATGTGCAAGTTGGCCGGGGAACAGGCCAACATGCAAGCATGTCAACTTGAAAATGGCTTACCACACTGATGCCTTAAGACACCCCCTTACCTGGAAAAAGACGGAACAATAGATATGCCGACAGGAAAGGAAAAACACTAAAAGATTATAACGACCCCGGTAATAGTGAGCAGGAGAGCTGGTGGACAACATGTTGAGATCGCAGAACGAGCTGAAAAAATGCACAACCACAATCAAACCCGGGTAAGAATCCTCGATCGATAGTGTTGATGGCTAAGAACTCCATGAATAGCGGCCTCCGCAAGGAGAACTACAGGCTAAATAGGCCCCCTTGCAAGGCAACGCACGGCTAACCGAAGAGCGACAATGCGTGCTGGACTCGTTAGATGCAAGGCATCCAAAGCGCGATGCGAAGCCTAACATATGCCAATGCAAAGGTCGCTGGGGCCCAATGCTGAATAGGTGGTCACAAAAACTTGTCTGTCGATGATCCCTAAAAACTCTCGAACGAGCAAAAAAGAACTATACCATGCTCTACTGATGCCACCATTTTTTACCTCATTTTCATATTTTCTCCAATTTGTTGCGATAATGATAATAAATAATCGATAAATCCTTATTTTTCTCCGGGACACTTGACGATAATGACAGGTAAAACATTGCCCATAAGGCTCCGCAAAATTGGCCATATGAGAGGGAAAAAAAGGAAAATTTTATTTCGTGCACCTTCACGTATCTCTTGTTGCCTCATTTATCATCAATTCATCATAGACTTTAATCCACCAGGCCTACCAAGGAGCTACAATTGTTTGTGTGCATTGTATACGTAGCCATCAACCAAACCCCTCTTTGCTCTCATATAAGATCAACAACATCTATTAACTAATGAGGTTCATTCCATCACATGATGGCCTAGTGGAGTCATACGCAAGGTTGTCAAGGCGCTAAGGCGATCCTAGGTGTCTGGAGAGAGCCATGGGGAGGCGTCGCCTTGTGATATAAATAAATAAATAAATATATATACTAGAAAAATCGATACCTGTTGGCACGCCCGTCTGCGGCAGACTGCTCCGTGTGCGTGAGAGAGAAAGAAAGAAAGACCTCGGCGGCCCCTCCCAACCTCGGATGAATTGCCCCGGGCGTGTGTGAGAGAGAGACGTCTTTGGAGGACTCCCCCTCCTGCCCCACGCCTCCGGTGGCCCCCGTGCACGAGAAAGAGGAAGGGGGGAAGAGAGGGGAAATCAATGAGAGAGAACCAAAGGGTTCATGCATCATTAAAAACCAATGCGAGGAGAGAAGACAAATCCAAATCCTAGCCCTCCTTTATCTCAAACCCTACTTTATATATATATATATATATATATATATATATATATATATATATATATATATATATATATATATATATATATATATAGGGGCATGCTATAATGCGGCATGCGGTAAGTGCGGCACCATATCGCAGCCGTCTGATGCACCCGCTGTGTGCATCATATGCACGCAGCGGTGTATCAGTCGGATGTAGTGCGGTCCGCACTTACCGCATGCCGCATTATAGCATGCCCCTATATATATATATATATATATATATATATATATATATATATATATATATATATATATATATATATATATATATATATATATAGGGGCATGCTATAATGCGGCATGCGGTACGTGTGGCACTGCATCGCAGCCGTCTGCGTGCATCACATGCACGCAGCGGTGCATACCGTGCATCAGACAGCTGCGGTGCGGTGCCGCACTTACCGCATGCCGCATTATAGCATCTCTCTCTCTCTCTCTCTCTATATATATATATATATATATATATATATATATATATATATATATATATATATATATATATATATATATATATATATATATATATATATATAGAGAGAGAGAGAGAGAGAGAGAGAGAGAGAGGAATGCTTGAATGCGGCATGCGATAAATGCGGTAATCAAATTTAGATACATCTATAGGTTTTTGAATGTGCTGATTTTTTGTGGATGTGTTATCCATGCCATGGATATAGAACATGCACAAAAAATCAGCACATTTCGAAACATATAGGTGCATAATATATATATATATATATATATATATATATATATATAGAGGGATGTTACGTTGCGCTGTGCGCTGCGGGCCGGAGAAAATGCGCTGCCGATCGGTGGCCGTCCGATCATCAAACGGACCGTCCAATCGCTTGAATAACCCCGGAGCCCCCTGCGAACAGCCGCGAACCCCGGCCACCGTCCGATCGCATGAAAACAGCCGGATCAAGCGGCCGCTACACAGCCGACCCGCACCGCACCACAGCCGACCGTAGACTGCACCGCACAGCCGATCCCGCACCGCACCACAGCCGACCGTCCGATCGGGTTTTGATTTGAGATCGAGCGGCCGCTACACATTTCGCTGTTACTGTAGCGGCTACAGTAACAGCGAAAAGAGTTTCTGGCCACTCGATTCTCTTCGATCGAACGGTCCGAAACACTTTTCGCTGTTACTGTAGCCGCTACAGTAACAGCGAGAAGTGTATAGGCTATGGGTGCGGTGCGGTACGGGTCGGCTGTGTAGCGGCCGCTTGATCCGACTGTTTTCACACGATCGGACGGTGGCCGGGGTTCGCGGCTGTTCGCAGGGGGCTCCGGGGTTATTCAAGCGATCGGACGGTCCGTTTCGTGATCGGACGGCCACCGATCGGCAGCGCATTTTCTCCGGCCCGCAGCGCACAGCGCAACGTAACATCCCTCTCTCTCTCTCTATATATATATATAGAGAGGGAGAGGACCGGGACACTACCTCTCAAAGCAGCGTTTTTCCTGCTTTGACAACCCACCACGGCCGTGTCATATGTGACCTCCAGCCGGAATCAACATCAACAATCTCCGATCACCCCCACCGATGATCTCAACTGACAGCACCTGTCGGTACGCACCGACAGAGGACTCTTGTGACTATTTCCATTGTGAGTCATCCATTCATCACCTCACCTCATCCGGCGACCTCTGACGTAATATGCAACCGGCGACCACCCCCGGTGACTTCCAGCTCGTTCCGATTGTGAGTTCAGAGTCTTCGGACGACATTTGTCGTTCATGGCTTTGATAGTCACCGGCGACCTGTCAAAGCAGCGAAAAACGTTCCTTTTAAAGGTAGCATCTTGTTTGTCATATATATATATATATATATATATATATATATATATATATATATATATATATATATATATATATATATATATATATGAGGAATGTTATAGTGAGCTGTGAGCTGCTGGTTAGAAAGTGAGTTGCGGGCATTTTGACCCCTCTAGGAATTTTTGAATTTGATGAAATTTGGTGAGGGTGTTGTTTAGGGTAAGATGATCATCCTCACCAATTTTCATCAAATTTCAAAATTTCTAGGGGGGTCAAATGGTCGAAGAAAAATCTGTCGTCCGCAGTCACCGTTAAAATATGCAGATTTTGCTTGGATCATTTGACCCCCCTAGAAGTTTTGGAATTTGATGAAAATTGATGAAGATGATCATCTTACCATAGACAACACCCTCACTAAATTTCATCAAATTCCAAAACTTCTTGGCGGGTCAAAATACCCGCAGCTCATTTTCTCCTACCGCAGCTCACAGCTCAACATAACAGCCCTCATATATATATATATATATATATATATAATATCGGGAATAGAGAGTATGGTCCTCCGACTAGCCAACACGCTAGTCCTTCCCTATAGTTAGGTGCCATGCGGTACTTTTTAACTATTTTTTTTTAATGGATAGTCAATCCACTTTACGTGGATCATGATAAAAAAAAAACTTACAATAACCCGATCTACGACCGACAAATTTAACGGTAAAATGTAGCGCGCAAATACCCCTTGCTATCGTTAATCTAAAAATGCCACTTGGCATTTTTTTTTCCAAATTTTTTTCATAATCATTGTTAGGAAGGGTGAACCCACTTTGACCAATCCCTAACCCCAGTTAAAAATTGCCATGTGGCACTTGAATTGAAGGGAGGACTAGCGTGTTGGCTAATCGGGAGGACAATGCACCCTATTCCTATATATATATATATATATATATATAGAGAGAGAGAGAGAGAGAGAGAGAGAGAGAGAGAGAGAGAGAGAGAGAGAGAGAGAGAGAGAGAGAGAGAGAGAGAGAGAGAGGAATGTTACAGTGAGCTATGAGCTACGGAAGGAGAAAATGAGCTACCATTATTTTGACCATCCTAGAAGTTTTGGAATTTCGTGAAAATTGGTGGGTGTGTTGTCTATGGTAACATGATCATCCTCACCAATTTTCAAGGCATTCCAAACCTTCTAGGGTTATCAAATGGTAGAAGCAAAATTAACGGTTACTACGGACGGTGGATAAAGCTTCTACCGTTTGATGACCCTAGAAGTTTTGGAATTTCTTAAAAATTAGTGAGGATGATCATGTTACCCTAGACAACACAACCATCAATTTTCACAAAATTCCAAAACTTCTAGGGTGGTCAAAATGATCGTAGCTCATTTTCTCCTTCCGTAGCTCAGAGCTCACTGTAACATTCCTCTCTCTCTCTCTCTCTCTCTTTATATATATATATATATATATATATATATATATATATATATATATATATATATATATATATATATATATATATATATATATAGAGGAATGATAAAATGCGGCGTGCGTTGCCTGGCTTATAAATGCGCTGGCAATTTCTGGCCGTCCGATCGCGCGAATCGGCTACGAACCGCGTTCAAATCCCCCGCCCGTCTGATCCCCCGGACCGACCTTGGATCGATGGGAATCGAACGGACTAAAGCGTTTTTCGCTGTTACTGTAGCCGCTACAGTAACAACGAATTTTTTTTAGTCCGTTCGATTCCCAACGATCCAACGGATGGGAATCGAACGACACATCAAACACGCCGGGCGACTGTGCGTGCACGGGATCAGACGGTCGGTCCTTGGGATCAGACAGACGGGGGGCGGGCGGGGGATTTGAGCGCGGTTCGCAGCCAATCCGCAGCCGATCCGCGTGATCGGACGGCCAAAAATTGTCAGCGCATTTATTAGGCTGGGCAGCTCACGCCGCAGCGTAACACGCCTCTCTCTCTCTCTGTATATATATATATATATATATATATATATATATATATATATATGAAAATGGGTCATTTTGCAACACGTGGCACTTAGAATGTGCTGATTTTTTTACGAGGATAATCACCTTACCTTGGATAGAACATCTACAAAAAATCAGCACAGTGTAAAACTTCTAGGGACTTTAAATATCATTTTCAAATTAATGGTTAAAATGAATGGTCGATAAAGCTTTTAGCATTTGATGCCCCTAGAAGGTATAGCGAAGAATGCTACACTGTAATGGTATTTGATCACCCTAGAAGTTTTAGATTTTGGTGATTTTTGGTTGATACTTTCTCTTGGGTAAGGTGATCATCCTCACCAAAAATCATCAAATTCTAAAACTTCTAGGGTCATCAAATGTTCAAAGTTTTATCGACCGTCTGGGATACACCGATACTTCAAAACAGGTGCCGTACCCGTATCGGATACTTCCTGATACTCCGATACGGCGGGATACGTATCCGATACGGCTGGGAAGTATCGGGATTAAAAAAAACAAAAAAAAAATATTCGATACGCCGGGGATACGGGACCGATACGCCGGGATACGTTTCGGGTCTAATTATACATGTGATTTGATCACAGCCGTCCATTGCGATCATTGTAACAGCTGGATGTAATGGACGGCTGTGATCAACGGACTCAGGTCTAAAATAATTTGATCACAGCCGTCTAATTATACATATATGGTTTGATCATAGCCGGCATATGCAGGATGTAAAAGGGTCTATTTGGTGCGTGTGATTCACCGGTCGACTGGGTGGAAGGGACGGTTGTGATGTTTTTTTTTTTTTAACTGATCTCATCTCTGAGGTTATAAACCTCAGAGTATCGTGTGAGCTCAGAGGTCCCGTGCCTGCTCGAGGCGGTGAGAAAGGGGGATAGTGCGACGACGGCGGGGTAGTGAGAGAGAGGTGATCGTGCGACGACGAGGCGACGAGCACATGCGATGAAGACGGCGGCGACCACACTGACTGCGACTGCGAGAGTGGGGATCAGGTTTTTTTTTCTCCTCTTCTCCCCCTTTTCTTCTTCTCTTCTGCTGGACAGACTGATGAACGCACAGTTGTTTTTTTTTTTTTTCAAATCACATATGATTGAAGGCATATTGAAGGTTTTTTTTTAAAATCCAAAGCCTCTACTGAGTTTCGCTCAGATTGTTAGGGTTTCGACCACCGAAACCTTGTCGGTTTTGGCCGAAACCCTAACAATCCGGCTGAAACCCATACCTTGTTGGTCTTCTGCTGGACGAACTGAAAAAATGATTGATTTTTCTTTTTTCTTTTTTCAAATCCCATGATTGAAGGCATGCTCAAAGGGTTTTTTTTTTTTATTCCAAAGCCTCGCCTGAGTTTTGCTCGGATTGTTAGGGTTTCAGCTGTCAAAACCATGCTGGTTTCGGCTGAAACCCTAACGATCCGGCCAAAACCCATACCTGAAGGCTAGTGTCGCTGAATCCCTAACAAATCGGGACATGATTAGGCCAAAACTGATTTTATCCAGTTGATCCGGATTTGTGGGTTCTGTAACTTCTGTTTGATTGCTTTGGTATTGATTAGAATGTGGGTTCTGTTTGATTGCTTTGGTACTGATTGGAATGTGGGTGTTGTTTGATTGCTTTGGTATTGATTGGAATGTGGGTGCTGTTTTAAAATCCAAAGCCTCTACTGAGTTTCGCTTAGATTGATGAACATGGTAACATTTAATTTTCAATCTATTCACTATTCAATGTGTTCATAATCTAGCTCAAAAAATATTATATTTAATTATATATATATATATATATATATATATATATATATATATATATAGATATAGATATAGATATATATAAACGTATCCCCGTCGTACTGCGTATCCTAGTTTTTCAAAATTCCACATATCACCGTATCCGTATTCCCGTATCCGTATCGGTGCTTCCTCGACGACCGTCATTGTAATCGTTAATTTTGTTTAGCATATTTGATGACCCTATAAGTTTTTGAATTTGCTGATTTTTGGTGAGGATGAGCACCTTACCCTAGTGAACACATCCACCAAAACCATCAAATTCTAAAACTTATAGGGTGATCAAACACCATTGGGGTGTAGCATTCTTTGCTACACCCGGGTGTAGGGTCCCTACCCTCATATATACATGTGTGTGTGTGTGTGTGTGTAACAATTGTATTATGCAATAGCATATCCGCTATATTATGTACTAACAACAATATCTGTAGTAAAAAACAAGTTGTAGATATGAATCTTACGATCAATTCACCATAATATACGACAACGACAATAATTTATACTAGAATAACAATTGTAAAACAATTTGGACTTAGGGTCAATTCAACATAATAAGATAGCACAGCAATTTGGGTGCAATTGTTTAAATAAGTATACTAGGCGCACCCCTTACATCATCGGTCTAGGTGTTCCCAGGCACGCATAGGCGCACGCCTTATGTTCTTTGTCAAGGCAGGCGACCATTGCCTTAGCCCCTCTAGGATGACTTGTTGCCTAGGCACGCGTAGGCGCACACCTTGACAACAGTGCTCGTACGCATTGCATGTGTGATTGGCCATCATTCAAACCATCTCTTCTTTTTTATGTGAGGTCCTTGTCCATCTACAATTGAGAATTATAACCATTCATGTGAGTGCTGAGAACTTAAAACAACAAAATAAAGTTATAAGTCAAGTAACCAACCTCCTAACTACTAAAAACAAACAAATGAAGCAATAATCTCCTATATAGTAAAGCATAACCTACATCTTGTTAGATATCTGAAAATTCACCACTGGAGCCCACATATTCTCAGTTGCGAGAATGAGGTGGAATGATTTACTAGTGTAATTTGATTAAGTGTGATTATGACATGGAGTCCTTAACCGGTGATGTTCAATTTCTTTCTCCTTTGTATTGGCTCGTAAATCATTCTCATTTTTTAAACAACTCAAACCGTCCCTTCTGTACTCTCAACTATCTTGTACTTTTGTTTAAAGCAGTGTTTTCAGAGGCGGGGGCGTAAGGCGGGCCGTTTTGCCTGATGTGGGGCGGGGCGTAAGCCCCACGAATTTTTTATTTTTTAATTTAAAAAATATATAAAAATAAAAAATATTATATAAATAGTGAAAATAGATTAAAAACAAACAAAATAAAAAATATTATGAACAAACAAAGCATTTAAGCCTACAAAATTGGTTGATAAATCACAAACATATACAAAACGATAATAAAAACGAACTTATCATTGTCTTTCAAGATCATTTAAGATCTAATTCTAAATTTCTAACCAAAATTCAAACTATCTAAGTTTATATTCCATAGATTCTATCATTCTATACATGATATATAACCAATTTAAAACAACTTTAGTTCCCAAGAATGTCATAATCGCCATCCAATAGAGTAAGACACGTATAAAAGATCACACGGTACCAATTAAATCATTTTTTTTCAACTATGCAGACAAACTCCAGTGGGGCGTATGCCCAGGCCATTGGGGCGTAAAAGACGTGCCCGGGCTTTCGGGGCGTACGCCCCAGTGGTTCGGGCGTAAGCCCCACAGGAAAAAAGCCCCAACTTGATCCGCCCCAGGCGTTTTGGGACCGCCCCGCCCCGGGGCACGCCCCGGGCGTACCCCGGGGCGAGTTTTTTTAAAACACTGGTTTAAAGTGCTGTAAGATCCTATCCTATTACTACTAGCATCTTTACTGAGAGTATATGCTATAAATAGGTGGTCACTGGTCATGGCATCATCACATGCATGTGTTCTGGGCCTTCTGGTGTCATGCTTACTAGTATTTGGTTTGGTGTTATTATTTCTAAAATTAATAATTTTTCAGGGGTACAGCCAGTTTCACTAGGCGAAGTTGCCAAACTGTTCTTGCAGCACATCTTCTTTCCATTGTTAGGGTAATTGCTCCAATTCTGCCACATTTGGCTGAGGATGTTTGGCAGAACCTTCCTTTCGAGCATACTATGGAAGATGGTTTTGTTGCCAAATATGTATTTGAATTGAAGTGGCCGGATGTGAATGAAGAATGGCTCGCAATTCCAGTTGACGATGTTGATTTTTGGAGGATTATTCTTGAGGTATGTTAATATGTCCACTGTAATTTCAGATTGTGTTTTGCTATTCATCTCCATTTCTATCTGTTTGGTTTAGCTTGGACCATTATCTTTCCTTTCTTTATTCAACCAGGCTATCTAGTGGACTATGTCATGTGTATATTGCAATTCCGACCGATCTTTGCATAGAAACGGCCCATATATTGTCTACTAGAAACTAGGATAAATTGGTTAAACAAGTTTTGTGTGACTAATTCCAAAAATATATAGGTGCTTGTTTTTTAATATAAATTTCCTGGAATTCCACAATAAGTTATACCCATATCTTTATATTCTTGATAAGATAGTCAGAGTATAGCAGCATAGATACTTAATAAGCTCAAATGTAACGAGATCGTTAATACTCTCCTTGTATGTGATCATACTGTTACTTGTTAGAAGAACTCCAATTTTGTGAGAGAACTCGCAACATATTTTCAATGGTGTTGATTTTTCTATTGGAGCCGTCACATTTCATATTATGTGTATAGGTTCAAATAGCAAAATGATTGACTTCTTCATGGCCAGAAAGATTTAGGGTGCGTTTGGCATTGGTTTTGAAATTTTAGGTTTTGATTTTGGAATACCAAGAACTAGTTTTGTGCAAAATCAGTTTTAGCTTATCGAAAACCAGTTCTAGAATTATCAACGTTTGAGCATTTGGCAATAAAACCAGTTTTGTGCCTAAAACTAGTTTTGCAGTTATTTTTCTAAAATGTTCTCTCCAATATTTTCTCTCTACGATATTTTCCATTTCTACAATATTTTCTCTCCAACATTACCTTTATGATATTTTCTCTTTATAATATTTTCTCTTCTCACTACGTCATTTTCTATCTAAAATACTCTCCTTCTACAATATTTTCTCTCTACAATATTTTCTCTCTAAAATATACTCATTCTATAATATTTTCTCTCTAAAATATTCTCTTACCACAAGATTTTATCTCTCTAAAAATATTCTCTCTATAACACTTTCTCTAATATTTTCTTTCTACAATATTATTTCTCCTCTCTACCCCATTTTTTCTCTCTATGATATTTTCTCTCAATAATATTTTCTCTCATTCAGTTTCTCTTTAAATATTTGCTCTTTAAAATATTTTGTCTTTACAATATTTTCTCTCTAAAATATTTTTTTTATATAATATTTTTTCTCTTTCTATATTATTCTCTTTCTACAACATTTTCTCTTTACAATATTTTCTCTTTATAAAATATTATCTTTCTATAACATTTTTTCTATCTGCAATATCTTCGATCTCTTTCAACAATATTTTTTTTCTATCCCATTTTTTATCTATGATATTTCCTCTGTATAATATTTTTTCATCTTTATGTCATTTTCTCTTACTATAATATTTTCTCTTTCCAAATTATTCTCTCTATAATATTTTCTCTCTCTAAAATATTATCTTTCTATAAAATTTTCTCTCTAAAATACATATTCTACAATGTTTTCTCTCTACAACATTTCTCTCTAAAATATTCTCTTTGTATACTATTTTCTCTCTCAAATATTCTTTCTATAATATTTTCTCTCTTGAATATTTTCTCTCTCTATGATATCTTCTCTCTCTATAATTAATATTTTTATCCCCTCTACGTTATTTTCTCTCTCTATAATATTTCTTTTCTAAATTTTACTCTCTATAATATATTCTCTCTCTAAAATATTCTCTATCTATAATATTTTCTCTATAAAATATTCTTTCTACAATATTTTCTCTCTCTATAATATTTTTTCTTTCTAAAATATTCTCTCTCTAAAATATTATCTTTCTACAATATTTTCTCTCTCTAAAATATCCTATTTCTACAAAGTTTTCGCTCTATAACATTTCTCTCTCTAAAATATTCTCTTCTTATAATATTTTCTCTCTAAAATATTCTATTTCTATTATATTTTCTCTCTCTATGATATATTCTCTCTCTATTACTAATATTTTTTTTCTCTCTATATTTTTTTCTCTCTTTACAATATTTTCTATCTAAACTACTCTCTATAACATATTCTTTCTCTAAAATATTATCTTTCTATAATATTTTCTCTCTCTAAAATATTCTCTTTCTATAAAATTCTCTCTAAAATATCATATTCTATAATGTTTTCTCTCTACAATATTTCTCTCTCTAAAATATTCTCTTTGTATACTATTTTCTCTCTCTAAAATATTCTTTCTATAATATTTTCTCTCTTGAACATTTTCTCTCTCTATGATATCTTCTATCTCTATAATTAATATTTTTCTCCCCTCTACGTTATTTTCTCTCTCTGTAATATTTCTTTTCTAAATTTTTTTCTACAATATATTCTCTCTCTAAAATATTCTCTTTCTATAATATTTTATCTATATAAAATATTATCTTTCTACACTATTTTCTCTCTCTATAATATTTTTTCTTTCTAAAATATTCTCTTTCTACAATATTTTCTCTCTCTAAAATATCCTATTTCAATAAAATTTTCGCTCTATAACATTTCTCTCTCTAAAATATTCTCTTTTTATAATATTTTTCTCTCTATAAAATATTCTATTTCTATTATATATTCTCTCTCTATGATATCTTCTCTCTCTATTATTAATATTTTTCTCCTCTCTATGTTTTTTTCTCTCTCTACAATTTTTTCTATCTAAACTACTCTATACATATTCTTTCTCTAAAATATTATCTTTATATAATAATTTCTCTCTAAAATATTCTCTTTCTATAACATTTTCTCTCTATAATATTTTATTTTTTTACAATATTTTCTCTCTATAATATTTTTTCTCTATAATATTTTTTATCTTCAATATTTTCTCTCACTACATATTTATTTATTTAATACTCTATCTATATTATTTTTTTTATAATTTTCTCTCTATAATATTTTTATATCTATCATATATTTTCTCTAAAGTATTCTCTCTATAATAATTTTCTCTCTCTACAATATGATATGTACATATTCTCCCGGTTTTAATTTTTTCTCTTTACAATAGTTTCTCTCTACAACATATATGTTATTCACAATAATTTCTTTTAATTCTTGTTTTGCCATCTTGCCTCAAGAACCTAAAAGCAGAAAATTTCTGTTTTTGGGTTTTGATGATTTTCTAGTTTTGGTTTTGGAAAACGAATTTTCTAATCGAATCCCAAACGCACTAAAATCTTATACCAAAACCGGTTTGGCAAGCGGAACTAGTTTTGACGTAAAACTAGGCCTCGAAAAACCAAAGCCAAACACACCCTTAGAATTGTACAGATCTATACAAGGGTTCAAGCTTTCAAGTACAGTATGAAGTGGAAATTGAAAATGAATATCAGTATTTGTCGAGTGCTATGCACTTTTTTTTTTAAGGATTGAATTGTCTGAATAGAACAGGTGCTCATGTTTCAAATGTACCATTATTTAGTCAGAATCATGGCGGCTTTTGGCTGAAATGGAAACCAAAGCCTAATGTTTTTTGTGGGGACAATCTGACTCCGATACTGGTTTTGATTGGTTCATATCAATTTTGATTTTGGCAATAAGCTTACTAGGGCATAGAAATAAAAATTATAAACACTAGCAAGCAATTGAAATACAAAGTGTGATGTCTGGCAGTAATGATTACCAAAGAAAATAGTCAATAGGACACTTACGGGTGTTTGGCACGTTCTGAACCCATCCGTTTTCATCCGCAGTTCCATATTTCAAAATCAACGGATACTATTTGTTCCGGTGGAATGAAGACTTCGGAATGATAATTTGTTACTCCATCCGTTTCTATGCTAACCGGATCGCTGAACCATAGGATTACATTGGAAATAGTAATTGACGGAATTACTCTCTTCTGGATGAGGTTTAAGTGGAACAACCGTTGCTCATGCCAAACACCCCCTTAAAGGCCACCATGGAAATCATCGAAATATACTCTTTAAGTCTTAACCGTGTATAGGAGAAAGTATATATTCTTAGAAAGTGTCACTCAAGTTCCTGGATCAGTGTTGCATCAACTCACTAGCTTATATTGTACCTGTCGGTGAGCAGTTGCGATCAGAGGTGAACAAAGTTCTTGAGAATGCTCGAATTGGGAAGCTGATAGGCTCCAGCTTGGAAGCAAAGGTATATCTCCACGCAGCGGATGGTGCAACGGCATCCAGGCTACAGGACATGTGTGCAGCAAGGAACGACCCAGATGCATTGCATCGCATATTCATTACATCTCAGGTACAGAGAGGACTTTACCGATCATCGTTAGTTTCATTACCACTAGTTTAAACTGACTGCCAATCGTACTCTTGCAGGTTGAACTCCTGACCTCTCTGCATGGCGTTATAGTCGGAAGCATCCCATACACCGGGAGCTACACCGATCAAAGGACTAGTGGAATCTGGGATCGGTGTGACACGTGCCGATGGCATGAAATGCGAAAGGTGCTGGAACTATTCACCTCAGGTCGGCTCATTTGCGGAGCACCCGACTCTGTGCACTCGCTGCTATGATGCCGTCGGCCTTCAGCCACTTCCCGCTGCAGCGGCGGTGAGTTGAGATTATTAAAGGGAGCAGAAAAAGGGGGGGGGGGGGGGGGGGGGGGGGGGGGGGGGGGGGGGGGGGGGGGGGGGGGGGGGGGGGGTTCTGACTGTATTCTTTGCTCCAATGGCCATCAGGTTAGCTGTTCAGTTTGAATTGGTGCTCCCTGTGAAGATTCAGAAAGGTTGAGCAAATTTTGTATGTGGGTTTAGATTGGGATTTTTGTAGTTAATTTATTTTTCATTTATTCTCTCCATATAATTTCTCAAAGAGTTGAACAGTTTAGCTGTAAGAGTCTCTAGTCTCATTAGGTTGACAAGTCACACATATGTTTTTTTTTTTATTTGATGTCGGCGGGTCGGGTCTCCCGAAACCTTTCGGGCAATGGATCCATTTCGGGCTCGGATTAATCCCTCTGGCAATATTTTTGTGAAATTACCAATATGAAGCATATCAAGTTTGACCTAAAGAATTTCTCGGACTTAAAATTATTTCTATGATTGTCAAAAAAACAAAATTCTATAGCTAATACATTCATCCACCACCTGAACTTGCAAACATTTGTCATACACTAAGATAAGCCCTGCAATCTTAGGGTAGACTGTCTTAGCACAATCTATTGATGTTGGTCTGATACATCAGGCCAGCATTTACACTGTATTGGGAGTCGGGAGGGACTATCTGGCTGGGTCTAATCAAGAAGGCTTTTGCTATTTGCACCCCCACAAATTACTAGCAACCCAAACTTAACAAAAATAAATGTCGGATATATCCCCGAAACATCCGAAGTATATCGATATGTGCACCGCCGGAACCGTCGATCTCATGCACCTCATTGTCGTCGCCTCCCTGCTCCGGCTGTCGTTGTCGCATCCGCCCTCTTCTTGGCCTTCTCCTCCCCTTCCTCCTACTCTCCACTTTGACTTCCTGGCTTGTCAGAGCCGCCAGTTCTATGCACCTCATCGTTGTCTCCTCCCTCGCTCCCCCCCCCCCCCCCCTTCTCCAAATTCAACATTCCTCTAAACATGTTGGCCGCTCCTAACCAATGTAGTCGGTGGTTGCTCACGACCAACATGGTGTGGTCAATGTCAGTCAGGATCGGACAATCGATTGACAACCATTTCGGTCCGGAGAGATCGACACGACTATAGGAAGGAGGAGAAAGTGGGAGGACTCATAAGGAAGGAGGAGGGAGAATAAGGGAAGGAAGAGGAAGAAGAAAGGGAGGAGGAGGAAAGAGAGAGCAGGGCGCAGCAATGGGGACCAGAGAGCGGGAGAGGCAAACCTGTGGGGGTGTACTATCAAAATAGGGGCATCGGTAAAAACTAAAATAAGGTCGGCGATCTGGTTGCTTCCACCGGTTTCCCTAAATGGCGAAGACGAGGCATCAGGATCATCCAGTGGGAAGTAATAAATAAAAAAACCAACCTCGTCCGGAAACTCGATCGATGAGTCAAAGGCTCAAGTTCGGGTTGCCTCTTACTCGCCCCGACGCAGCAACACATTCGGGAAACGGAAGATCGGTCGACCGACCAATCCCTCCGCCACTTCGACAATCAGTCGGGCAAACTACTCCCACACCAACAGAAGATCCTCCGCCAACTTATCAGATCTCGGCGCTCGACTTCTAACTGCTGCAGTTGGCGAAACAGAACGCCACTCTTACTGCTGAGAGGGACGCTATCAAGAAGGCAGCTTCCGATGCTGGGGTTGTTCTTCCTTTCCCTTCTCTCAACGAAGGGGCCAATCCGCCTCGACGATCCGTCCACTCAAAGCAATGGAGGTCTATGAGCCAAGCAATCGGTCGTGCGGTCCAAGAGAGAAGCCAACGTAAGCCTCACCCCCTCGGTTGCTCCGCGAAAGCAGAGTGTTTCGGATCGAATCGACGATCAATCCTCACAATCATCTTCGGGCCGTAACTGTGTTAGGCAAGCACAGTCCAAACCCAATCTACGAGTGAGGCATCGGACGAAAGAGACTGCGTCGAAAGGCCGTTTCTCTCCATCTCCTCCTCTCCAACGAGACTCCCGAATTGATCCTCACAATACAAAAAAAAACAGTTTTTACCGACGGACTATATCCGTCGGTAAAGTTATATTTTTGTCAGTATGGAACACGGAACCGAAACTTCTACAGGCCATCCACATCCCTAATGGATGGGAAAAATCTTTATATTTCCACTGGGAAGAGTATTTTGGGGATAAAAATTAAGCCTAATGGTTAAAACTTTAAGGACGAAGGTCAACATGCCGACGGAGCATAGTTATAGTTGAAGGGGTCAAGTCATGGGCGGATTTAATAGTTGGCTCGGCCGGGCTATAGCCCGGCCGAGTTTTGAGAAAAATTATCCCATATTATTAAGAACATGTCTTAGTCCGCCTCAACCAAGACCTCAGCCTACGTGAATCACTATCGCCTCTGAGTCCTCACGAAACGTGAATTGCTATCGCCTTTGAATCCTCACGAAACGTGAATCGCTATCGCCTCTGAGTCCTCACGAAATGTGAATCGCTGCCAAAAACACTTAACCCTTCTATAGTTTACTTTGTTCCAAAATGCTCCCTAAGTTTGAAATGTTAGCACAATACTCCTTTTGTCAAATACTTAATTTCTCACTTTGTAATTGTAATTTGACTTCAATGGGGCAAAATGTAATTTGACTTCAATGGGGCAAAATATTTATGAGCTAAAATTCAGGGGGACAAAGTATAATTAATTCACTTTGCATATTAACTAGGGGGCAAAATATTTTTGAGCTAAAATATTTTGCCCCCCCCCCCCCCCCCCCCCCCGGGCCCAAGGTAGGTCCACCCCTGCTTATGTTCTAAGACATAAGTCATGAGTTGAAAATTAAGTGGTCGATGCGCTGAGTAGCCTTATGTATTAACTACTTTGGCCATAGATGCATAAGAATTTAAAATCATCAAGTACTACGTGAAAAAAGATTTTGGTCAAGTCTACAAAGAAATCAAGGCGTGGCGACTAGTACAACCAAGGTACAATATACTCCAGGATATGATTTTTTATTTTTTTGACAGAGTTTATTTTTGAAAAAAAAGGTTTTTTACAAATCAAAAACCCCTCTAAAGTTAATATTTACAGATGGACCCCTATATCATCCAATATTTACATATCAACCCCCCTACAATTAACTGACATCCAAAACGAATGAATATTTTCAAAATATTTCTTTATTCGACTGTTATTTTATTAATCTAAAGAGAAAATAACTGATTTATAAATAGTTTTAATTACCTTATTTGTCATCTTTATTAAACATGAATTTAATCCAAAACAAACACAAACATAACCCGAATCTAACTTTGAGCTAAAATATTTTTGAGCTAAATATTTTTGAGCTAAAATTCAATGGGGCAAAATATTTTTGAGCTAAAATTCACTTTGCCTATTAACTAGGGGGGAGAGGGAGGAGGAGGAGGAGGAGGAGCTCACCGGAGTCCACGAGGAGGAGGAGGAGGAGGAGCTCGCCGGCGCGCAAGAGAGGGGAGGGGTGGTCGGCCGGAGGGACGCGAGGGAGGCCGGGGAGGGGGGGAGGAAGGCCGGGGAGGGGGGGAGGGAGGCCGGGGTGGGGCAGATTTAGAGAGAGAGAGGGGCGGGGAGAGGCTTTAGATCGAAACAGAACAGAAGGGGATCGCTGAAACTAATTTATCGCAGGGTTTTTACCGACGGTACTTTTTACTTCCGTCGGTAAAAATAATCTTTTTATCGACGACACAATAATATCCGTCGGTAAAATTCGACGACGAAACTCAGAGTTTTATTTTTTCCAGAACCCGGTTTTTACCCTGAGTTTCGTCGTGACGTTTTACCGACGGACATTCTTTGTCCGTCTGCATAAAGCTATTATACCGACGGACATTATATCTCCGTCGGTAAAAAGCGACGATGAAACTCAGGGTTTTATTTTTTCCAGAGACCCGGTTTTTACCCTGAGTTTCGTCGTGACGTTTTACTGACAAACATTATTTGTCCGTCGGTATAAAGCTATTACACCGACGGATATTATATTTCCGTCGGTAAAAAGCGACGACGAAACTCAGGGTTTCATTTTTTCCAGAGACCTGGTTTTTACCTTGAGTTTGGTTGCTACTTTTTACCGACAGACATATAATTTCCGTCGGTATAAAGTAACTTCGTGACTTTATACCGACAGACATTATTTTTCTGTCGGTATAAAGTCATTTTACCGATGGAAATATATGTTCCGTCGGTAGAAAATGTTTTACCGACTATATAACCGTCGGTAATAAATATGCAAAAAAAATTAAAAAAATCGAAGTTATAATACCGACGGAAATTATTGTCGCCGTCGGTAAAAAGTATATTATTACCGACGGAAATAAAAATGTTCGTCGTGTAAAGAACCTATTTCTTGTAGTGTCATCACCAAGGGCACCTGACAATAGTTCAAGGTGGAGATCAAGACCTCTCGATCTTACCCCTGCTCCAAAAGCAAGGACGGGGACTAGGTCGTAGGAAAGGATACTCTTCGGCTGGGCCTCTCCACCGAATTCTATTTCAAACGTCTTTCCCGAAGGGCTGGAGAACCCCAGTGCTGCCAAAGTTCAATTGCTTGAAGGGAGATCTAACCATTCACATTCTAGCATTCAAGTAGGCTTTAACGCCATACGACGAAGAAAACAATATGCTCTGCCGAACCTTCACCGGAAGCCTTGACGAGCTCTCTTTCGATTGGTATCACAACCTTCGTACTGGATCGATCACCCAGTTCAGAGTCCTTGCGAACCACTTCGTACAACACTATCAACTCAACCTCAAACCAGAGAAGAAACTGGATTCTCTGTATCGACTGAGGATGAGAGCTGATGAGAGTTTTCGCAACTTCACACGAAGATTCCGCAACGAGCATGCCGCCCTTTCCGGACAATATCTCGATAACGAAGCCATTATGTTGGCATTCCAAAATACTCTCTGATTCGATCTACACATCTACAACAACTTCATCCGCAACCCTCCACCATCCCTAGGCTCAATGTTCGATCGGATCCAGCGGTAGATAGAGGTCGAAGACGATCAAATTGCCCGAAAGGGGCGCGAGACCAGATGGCGACCTACCGAAAGAGATACACCCAAGCATACGGCCAAAGCTCACAATGCAGAAGCACCAGTACCTCCGCCAGCCAAGCGAGCCCAAGAGAAGACGGTCACAGATCGCCTCTGAAAAAAACAACATTAACCGATTGGATCCTCCTGATCGAGCAGATTCTCGACCAAATTCAACATGAGGAATTTCTTCGACGACCGAATCCTCTACAACCCGATACCAAGCTCACTACCGACAGATCTGTTTACTGCGATTTTCATCGCAGCCATGGTCATCCAACCACTCGATGCTTCCGACTAAAGTATCATCTAGAAGTCATGTTGCGTGAAGGCCATCTCCGGGAGTTCGTCAAGAACAGACGGGACTAACGCCAACCTTCTTCAGCAAAAGGGAAGGAAGACTATTGGGTCCACCGGATCTCGACTAGCTCATCGCCTATCGTCATGCGAGCCAATGTTTTTGGTATCCACGGAGCATTACACAATCAAATGCTGACCGAAAAAGAAGTCGATCGGCAAGTTTGACGCATCTTTAACGTTCGCTCTGCAGCAAACAGAGAAGATACTTGGATCAAGAAACCCGTCAAGGGTTTGTCATGGCCATCGATCGTCTTCAACGACTCTGACCTCCAAGGAGTGCATACTCCGCATCGGGATCCCCTGGTCCTGCAGCTCATCATCGATGAGAGTACCGTTAACCGAATCCTCATCGACACCGGTTGCTCAATCGATATTATGTTTTCAAATTGCTTTAAGCGTCAAGAGCATAAGTACTCAAGTCTCGACGTCGTCCCCATCGTCATCATAGGCTTCAACAACGAGCAAAGCACGACCATAAGAGAGTTGAGATTCACCCTAGACCTAAGCAGGGAGACTCGAGTCTCCGTGAGATTAGCCATCGTCGAAGGAACATCCAATTACAATGTCATCCTTGGGCGACCCTTCCTGTACCAGATTAATGTTGTATCCTCCTCTTACCACCAACTCCTCAAGTTCGCAACGGGAGAGGGCATTATCTGCATTTGAGGTGATCAACAAGCTGGGCGATCATGTGAAGGTGCTACAGCCAAGACAGATCGTAGGGTAGATCTCGCTCCGCCAAAGCGTCTAAGAGAAAAAACTGGCCCTTCCTCGAGCTAGCAACCAAAGAAGCCCCCACTGGCAGAACCTTCATCTGTCGAGTGGGAGTCTTCCCCTTCAATCGAAGAGATCACCCGAGTAAACATTGATAGTGGTGATCTCCTTCGAGAGATATTCGTTGGTACTAATCTCAGCGACGCAGAAGCGCGAGACATTGTATCCTTCCTCCAGTCCAACATCGACGTCTTCGCATGGTGTTTCGAGGATATGCCCAAGATTAATCCGGATGATGCATGCCACCAACTCGCCATCAAAGAAGGAGCAAAACCTATGATACAAAAAATCTAGGCAATCCGACCAAAACGTTCAGTAGCGGTTCAAGAGGAGATCAGCAAGTTGCTCGTGGCAGGCTTCATTTGTGAAGTATAGTACCCAACCTGGATCTCCAACATCATTGTGGTTCCTAAGAAGAATGGAAAGATCAGGGTCTGTATCGACTTCACCAATCTCAACAACGCTTGCCCTAAAGACCCATTCCCCATGCCAAAAATAGACAGACTTGTCGATGCCACTACTGGCCATGAACTTCTGTCCTTTATGGATGGTTATTCCGGGTATAACCAGATTCCCCTGCATTCTGACGATCAAGAGAAGACCTTCTTTATGACAAACAAAGGCCTCTACTGCTACAATGTCATGCCCTTTGGACTCAAGAACGCAGGATCAACTTATCAAAGTCTAGTCACGAAGATGTTCGAAGAGCAAATCAGCCGCAACGTCGAAGTCTATGTCGATGATCTTCTCACCAAGAGTCGCAGTCGTGAGAACCATCTCTCCAACCTTGCGGAAACATTCCAAGTCCTCCGAAAATACCGCATGAAATTGAATCCAGCCAAGTGCGCCTTCGGAGTTCAATCGAGTAAATTCCTAGGTCACCTGGTGACCAGGAGGGGCATCGAAGCAAACCTTGACCAAATTCGAGCAATCCTCAAAATGCCATCACCCACCAATTGGAAGGAGGTCCAGCTCCTCACAGGAAGATTAGCTGCACTTAACCGATTTATCTCTAAGTCTTCCGACAAGTGCAAACCACTTTTCGATAAGTTACGGAAGGCAGACACCTGCGGATGGAATCCAACTTGCGAGCAAGCCTTCCAGAGTTTCAAATACTATCTTGCTCGAGCTAATGTCTTAACGGCTCCACTATCGAAAGAAGACCTTTGGCTTTACCTTTCTGTCACCGATCAATCCATCAACATTGTTCTAGTCAGTAGAAGAAAAGGTATTGAGCTTCCTGTCTACTATATCAATCATACTCTTCTTCCGACAGAGACTCGCTATTCGAAGATTGAGAGAGTCACATTGGCTTTGCTCACAGCATCGTGACGGCTCCGACCCTACTTCGTTTCTCACTCGATTACAGTCATCTCAGAACACTCACTCAAGGACATCCTTGATAAGGCAGGTTGAGTAGGTCGAATGACTAAGTGGGTAATCGAGATGAGCGCTCTCGGAATTCAGTTTGAGTCTCGCGTTTCACTCAAAGGGCAAGCCATTGCTAATTTCCTTGCCAACTTCCCCGTGGAGGATCCTATCACCTTGGAGGATGATGTTAAGATGCATCTCCACGACGGCGACGAACTTCCTCTCATTCCCGATCCTACGACTTTCAATCAGAGCCCTGAGGCTCCCACTACCTCACCAACACGGTGGAAACTCTATACTGACGGAGCTTTAAGTGCGATTGGTTCGAAAATTGGGATATATAGTTCTGATATCCCCCAAACTTGACCATCTTTAAAAGGCAATTCTTCTCGGATTCAACGCTATCAACAATGGAGCCGAATAAGAAGCACTTATTTTCGGGCTAGAGATTGCCGAAACTCTAGGGGTCGACCATCTCACCGTCTATAGCGATTCTCAACTAATAACCAGGCAGATCTACAGAGACTTTGAAGCACGAGGAGAAATGATGCAACACTACCTGGCTCTAGTGCAGCATTACAAACAACGATTCTCAGACATCGAATTCGTGCAAATCCCGAGGGCAAAAAATCGAAAGGTCGACGCTCTAGCCAACACAGCTTCAGTACTCGGAGACTCTCTCAAAGAAAGTCAAATTCAGATTGACTATCAAGAGTTACCAAAAGCTATCATCGGACAACAACTTGTCGCCAAAACAAAAGGCAATGGGAGTAGGAGACAGCCAACCTCCACTTGTGCCCTAGTTTGTGAACCCTCAGATTGGAGACAACCAATTTTCGACTTTCTCAAACAAGGCAGAGCACTTAAAGACCTTGTCCAAGCCAAAATACTTCAAAGGAAGCTCCTGTTCTATAGTCTCCGAGAGAACGATCTTTTTTTCAAATCACATGGAAGAATACTTCTCAAGTGTATTAGTCCCCTGCAAGTAGAAGCAATCCTAGCCGATATTCATTCTGTAGCTTGTGGCAATCATTCTGGCGGAAGATCACTCGAAGCCAAAATAAAACTCCAAGGCTATTATTGGCTAACTATGGCAAAGGACGCTCGTCAGTTTGTCTGAAGATGCGAGCCTTGTCAATGACACGCTCGAGCTATCCATCTCCCTGTAGATGAACTTTACCCTTTGACAAGTCTCTGGCCTTTCAATCAATGGGGGTTGGACTTCCTGGATCGTTCCCTTCATCACCCAGCAAGAAGAAGTACTTACTGTTGGCCACCGACTATTTCACCAAATGGGTTGAGGCTGTGCCGCTTTTCTGAGAAACGGGCGACGAGCTAGGTTATAAAATTCATTAAACATAGCATCTTTTCCAAATTTAGTACACCTCAAGTACTTATAGCCGACAACGGAGCTCAATTCGACTCAGATAAATTTCGAGAGTTCTGTATGAACTACGGAATCAAACTCTTCTACTCCACTCCGAAGTACCCACAATGCAACGGACAAGCCGAAGTTTCCAACAGAGCAATCCTCGGTCTACTAAAAAAGAAGTTGGGTGACAATAAAGGGTTATGGGAGAAAGTCCTACCAAGGGTCCTATGGGGCTATCGGACCACTCCTCGATGATCGACTGGATTTTCTCCCTTCCACCTAACCTATGGGTCAGAAGCAGTTCTTCCAACCGAGGCCATATCTCCAACTTTTAAGACTAAGGCGATTGAAGAAGGAATAAACAACAAACTTCGAATCAATGATCTTGACTTCTCAGAAGAGCTACATGACCAGGCAACTGTCCGTGTCGCCAACTATCAACAGAAGATTAAGCAGGCCTACGATTGAAAAGTTAGGAGAAGATAGTTCCACATTAGAGATCTAGTCCTCAGAGTACTCTTCTCTAACACAAGGGAACGCTGCAGTGGAAAACTAGCTCCCAACTGGGAAGGACCCTACATCATCGAGTCAATTGGGGACAAAGGATCCTACGCCTAATCTCGCCATAAAGAGATAGGCCACCAAGAGCATGGAACGTTAAACATCTCAAAATATTCTACCCCTGATGTAAACTCTGTATTGAATGGATATTTGTTTCAATTTCAATCTTATTCATTTCAATCCTATATGCTCATATAATCACAAATAGTTTTGATGTTGTGAAACAACACAACACTTAACTGGCAGATCGATTAATAGTTTGGGTGTTCGTGTTGCGACATGATCCCTTACAGGCAGAAACAAATGATTTTAACGTTGTGAGACATCACAACTTTTAACTGGCAGATCGATTAATAGTTTGGGTATTCGTGTTGCGACACGACCCCTTACAGGCAGAAATAAATAGTTTTAACGTTGTGAGACATCACAAATTTTATCTGGCAGATCGATTAATAGTTTAGAAGTTGTGACACGGTACAACTTCTAACTGACTAATCCATAAAACAGCTTGGGTGTTTGTGTTGCGACACGACCTCTAGCTGGCAGATACTCATTCGATCATTTAACGCAAGATATCAACCATTCCATTCAAAACATTCAACATAAAAAAGACAGTTCATTCCAAAAAAATCAAGTATTTTCTATCATTCAAGGGTACAAGTACAAGAAGGGAAATACATCAAGGCTTAGCTACACTCTGCGCGTGTGATCTATCTCCTTAAGAACCTCCTCGGGCCTTACTGGCCACAGAAACCTTCGAAGATTGAGCACCGCCGCCGTGAGCTAGCCTAAAGGCTTCCATAGCTTTTTCTGCCATCGACTTGTAGCTCGCCAAGTCAACGTTCAACTATTCCAGTTCGAGAGCATGGACCTCTTCCCTCGTAGCTGCTTCAGCCTTCAGTTGCTTGATCTCTTCGGAGCGCTGCTTGATCTCCTCGAAGAGCTTGAAGGCAAGAGTCTCCATCTTGAAGTAGCTATTCCTCAGACTGTGGAGCTCTTTATCCAAACTCACATACGAAGCCTTCAGATTTTTCTTCAAGTACTCCTCGTTGGGAGCAGACTGCTGACTCAAAGCGAGCTCCTCCGCTAGCTTCGACCTCTCATCGTTGGCCTCCTCCAAAAGGGCGTTCAAGCGAGATCTCGTTGGCGGCCTCCCTCTCTCTGGTCTTCTTAAAGACCATGTTGTTTAGCTTCGGCAGGGCAGACATCAGCATAGCAACAAGAACAAGTCAGAAACATCGGATGGAACTACTACAACCTAAGGTGAAGTTGAAACTACTCACCCAAGTCCCGCAGCATAGGCTTCGGGCTGCCAAGTGCACCTGCAGGCAGAATACTCCAAGTTCTCAGACATGTTCAAACTTCCAATTCAATGAACAAGAGATAAATATTTAGTGCTTACTCTTGCCGACAGAGCCCTCGTGGGAGGGTTGAGCCTGACCCTTCCCTCGATCAGAGCCTTTCCCCTTAGGGGTGGGAGCCTTCTGCGCCGGGACTGCGATTGGAGCCGGCTCACTCATCTCTTTCTCTCCCTGACCCTCGTCCGCCTTCGGTTTAGGGGGTGGGACTTTCGGAGGAGAAGAAGCTAGCGCTCCTTCGTTTTGCCTTTCGCCTGCCCCCTGGAAGAGAGCAGACATTAGCGCGGCGGCCTCCGCTACCACCTTGGTCGCGTCGCCCCGAGGCACCAGCCTCGGCTTCTCCACGTCCGGCCCTCCGCTCATCGAGGCCTGCCTCATCGAGGCCTCCACATGCCGGAGACCTTCGGGCGGCACTTGGGAGATGGGCGTCGGGTCATAGACCGCATCGCTCCCCGAATACTTAACCCTGATGCGCGTATGATGCTTCAGGGCCTCGAAGTGATAGACGATTGGCACTTTCTTACCGTCGTCTATAGTATCAAGATTGTTCTCCATTCAACGGGCCTTAGCCTCGTCGATAAGAGGCACTTGGCCAACACGTGATAGGGAGGGGCGCACATCTCCCCGGTCTCCAGCCTCCTCCTTCTCTTTTTCTTCCTCATCCTCGTTTTCTCCTTTTTCATCTTCATCTTCCTCCTCTACTTCTCCTTCTTCTCCTTCCTTCCTTTCCTCCCCCTCTTCTTCCTCTTGATCTTCTTCTTCTTCTTCTTCTTCTTCTTCTTCTTCTTCTTCTTTTTTCTCTTCCTCCTTATTCTCTTCCTTCACCACTTTCCTCATCTTCACCTGACCCCGCCGGGTCACAACCAATTTCTCCTCACAAGGCCCCAAATGTCTCCTCTTACCGTAGATTTTCTTTTCGGCCAGCATGTATCGGACCACCCCCCCTGTCTCAAGCTCCTCATAATCCAAGTACAACGTGTCGCTGTCCTCGTACCTCATTGGAAGCATGTGCATCAAGTTGGCATTGCCATGGCGGATCGGGCAGTTCGAAAACTCCTTCCTTGATCGGGTCCCGCAGGTTAACTCCAGAAACAAATTGTCGATCTCCCCAACCTGTTTGGACGACCAGAATAGATTGCCACCTGGTCCATACCGCTCCACCTCCTTGTGAACTTGGTTGGCGGAGTCTCCGGAACCGAAAGGGGAATCCATGCCCCTGCGATGGAGACCGGCCAATCAGTGTATAGCTTGTCAAAAGGGACCGTGTCAGTGATAGGGCAAAGGGCGGAGACACCGTGCAGGTTGAAGAAGGGACTGTCCTTCCTTGACACCCACTAGTAGTGGTAGAAGAAGTATCCCATCTCAATCCTGGCCTGCTCGCCGTTAGGGATGCTGGAGTAACAAGCTCTCAACTTGTCTTGATGATCATACTCCTCCCTGCAGAAGGCGTAAATTATCCTCCATGCGTTCCCCGTCAGCTGTCCAGGGCAGAGGCCAGACATATTCAGTAGCCTGGCCGCGGAAGGAAGTAAAGGCAGTCGCAGCCCGCAGTTGAGCTGCCCCGATCGTAACGATCGTGCCCATTATTTTCTCCTTGTTGGCTTCCTCCGTGAAAACTGATCGTTTTTCGATCCCAAAGGCCGCCTGTACACTTGCGAGCGTAGGGCGATGAACACCTTCAGTGAAAGAGCTCAACAATCTCTCCCACTTCTCCCTCTTTGCATTAGTGGGCTTTCTACCAATCCCGTACTCAAAGACGGGTTCCTCAGACAAAGGCCTCAGTGGCCTCAGTACAAACTCAGCTTTGGGGATATGCTCCGGCTTGGTGGGCACAGAGGCAAATCCCACACCAAGATGCCTCTTGCCCAATTGCCCCAACTTCCACCGGTTGAATTTGACCAATCGGACAAATTTATTCGATGAGCTACAAGACTTCACCCAATCGACAGGCAGACGATCGAGCGATTTTCTAAAGGATTGAGCAAAAAACATAGTTTTTTACTCGATCGCCTCAGGTTCCACCAGTTGAATTTGACTGATCGGATAAATTTGACCGATAGGACGAAGACAACGTCAGATCGACAGGCAGACGATCAGTTAAATTTTACAAAGGATCGGGCAAAAAATATAGTTTTTTTACCCGATCGCCCCAAGTTCCACCGGTTGAATTTGACCGATTAGATAAATTTATCCGATCGGACAACTTTGACCGATCGGCTACAAGACTTCGCCCAATCGACAGACAGACGATCGGGCGATTTTCCAAAAGATCGGGCAAGAAACATAGTTTTTTACTCAATCGCCCTAAGTTCTACCGGTTGAATTTGATCGATCGGACAAATTTATCCGATCGAACAACTTTGACCGATCGGCTACAAGACTTCGCCTAATCGGTCAACAAACAACCTATCAACGAGTCTTGTTTGGTCTATTGCCAGAGTCCTACGAGAGCTCGATAACACCAACCCTTGGCAGGGGGTTTGAATTTTGCACCTGGGTTCAAAGTCATCCAGATCAGCCTCTAGCTAACTTAGAGGGGGTAACTGTGGGTGCAAATTTTGGCCAACGCCCCACAACAGGACCCACCAGCCCTGCGTTGGGGTCCCCAGAGACGACAGCGGGACCCACTAGCCTTGCCTGAGGGTTTACATAGACGACAACGGGACCCACCAGCCCTACCTAGCTGGAGGTCCACAGAGACAACAGCGGGACCCACCAACCTTGCCTGGAAGTCCATAGAGACATCGACAGCGGGACTCACTAGCCCTGCCTGAGGGTTTGCAGAGACGACGGTGGGACCCACCGGCCCTCCGCCGGAACCCAGATGACGGCGGTAGAAAGCGCCTTCTACCACATTTTCTTTCCAAAAAACTCTATAAATAGCAGACCTTACAAGTGTAAAACATCGAATATCTGATTTCTGAATCGGACTTTCGAAAATCCAGAGCTCAGACATCCCAACCTTTCGATCTTCTTTCTGAAGAGAAACAAGTGACACTCGGCCTGTCGAGGTCACTTCAGTTCAAGTGTTAGTGAATTCAGGTTGCTCCTTATAACACGGAGACGTAGGCTTCGGCAGAACTCCGAGATCACATCTCGTGTCAACAGTCTTTCGATATTCAGAAGTTCAACTCAAAGACATCGACGTCCGAACCTGCAGACTAGACAAACGTTCGATTCCTCGACTCGACTCGATTGACTGGTTGGGCGGAGTCTTTGGGTCGGCACGAAGATCATCCCCCACAATGGATATGGTGACAGTCTCAATCCTCCCAATCCGTCGATGGTTCATGATCGACCGTCATTTTTTGCCAGTTTTGGTGTATTGTTATTGGCTCATGATAGGAGCCGAGTTGATATATATCCAGGTGGCAGCAAAGATTTTCTCCTCTTGAACTGCACACAAAATCAGGTATAGATCCAGTTTTATATAGCATATCCTTACTAAATCTCCCTCTACAAGTCGGAAGTTGTGTGGATGCAATGTTGGAACCCTTTTTTGGATTAGACCGCAATTATACGGTTCAAAAGACACTCAATATTATGTTTCCAAATGTGGCTTTTCCTTCCCATGCATATAACGTAATGGACTATAAATATGGTACCCTGATCGAACTTCCATCCAACTTCAGTTTATCTTCACCACAACATGGCCCAAACCAGCATCCACCACAACCCAATCCATGAATCCATCAACCGCCTCCGCCTTCTTCTTCCCGTTTTCGTCATCGCCGCCGCCCTCCTCCTCCTCCTCCAAGCCACCACTGCAACACTGACCGATCGTGGTTTCACCGTGGAGCTCATCCACCGATACTCAAAGCGATCCCCGTTGTACTATGGAAACCTCACCCAATCCCAGCTCATGAAGAGGATGATGGAGTCATCCAGAGCTCGTCTCCAATGGCTGGAGTCGTCGGGCGGCGGCGACGGCGCCGACACCAACGCAATACGCCCTCTAGTCAAAGGGGATGGGCTTGTCTACCTGGTGGCTGTGAGAATCGGCACGGGGCCAGACATGAGGCCTTACCACCTTGAGTTCGACACCGGCCGTAGCCTCACCTGGACCCCGTGCGAGCCATGCGAGCCATGCTTTGTCCAGCGCGGCCAGCGATTCGACCCCGCCCACTCACCCACCTACACCCCACTCCCGCTCACCCACCCCCTCTGCGACAAGCCCGACGGGAACGGCCGCTGCAGTTTCAGAGTCGACTTCGAGGAAGGTTCCTTCACCCAAGGCGTCCTCTCCCATGACACCTTCACCTTCCCGTCCGATCGTCGAGGCCACGACGAACCCGTCGGCGGGGTGGTCTTTGGCTGCGCGCACTCCGCCGCCATACGCAGAAACTTAGGGCGTCGCATAGATGGGATGATGGGAATGGGCATGGCGCCGGCATCTCTTCCGTCGCAGCTGCACCGCCTCATCGACGGCCACTTCTCCTACTGCCTGCTCCCGCCGGAGACCCAGACCGCCGGCTTCCTACGCTTCGGGCGCAACCAAGCTCATCCGACGAGGCCGCTCGAATCGACGCCGATCACTAGGCACTCGAGCCACGGCCACTACAACCTCCAGTTGGAGGGCATCAGCATCAACGGCCAGCGCCTTGCCATTCCGCCGGAAATCTTTGCGCACCACGAAGACGACGATCACGGCGGCTGCATCATCGACACCGGATACCCCATCTCTGTTCTGATCAGGGAAGCCTTCCATGAAACGTTCAACGCGTTGAGGGAGCTGTTCCAGCACCTCGGCCTCCGTCCGGTGGACGGAAAAGCCAAAGGCTATAGCTGCGACCTGTGCTACGAGACCCCGCCGAACTTCGCGAGTGTGCTGCCCCACATGACGCTGCACTTCCGGGGGGCCGACTATCACATCGGGAACGAGAAGCTGTTCACAGTGAATCAACAAGGGGGGTTCTTCTGCTGGGCGATGCACCGGGGCAGTCGGTATACGGTTCTTGGGGCGTACCAGCAGTACAACGTGCGCTTCTCGTATGACATCCAGGGTCGGATGCTGTCGTTCGGTCCGGAGAATTGTGCACTCGATTCAGATCGATTATGATCGACTGTAATATTAATTATCGTCGGTATAAATAAATTAATATAGACTGATATATATAAATCCATGGGTATAATATGTTTAATATTATGTAATTTTTTTTTATTTATTTTTATCGAAGATATATATATGTCCGTCGGCATAACTAATATACCGACGGTAATATATTTAATCGTCGGTAAAATATTATATTATCAACAATATATATATATTTATTCTGTCGGTAATATTAATATATAAATTTTTAATTTTTTTTTACCGTTTTAATTACCGGCAGAAAAATAATGTCTGTCGGTATAATATTTATACCGACAGTGTTTAACTAGCCATCGGTAAAAACATACTTTGTACCGACGGAATAAATAAATGTCGTCAGTATAAGACGTGTAGGTCTGTCGGTAAAAAACCCTGCGATTAAACCAAACCCGATCCCCTTTCTGTTTTGACTCTCGATCTAATTTACCCCCCCCCCCCCCCCCTTCTCTCTCGATCTAATTACACCCCCCCCCCCCCCCCCCCCCTTCCCCAGCCTCCCTTCCCTCTCTCTCGATCTAATCCCCCCCCCCCCTCGGCCTTCCTCCCCTCCCTCACGCCTCCGGCCACCCCTCCCTCCCCTTCCACGGGCCACCGACCAGCACCGCTGCTCGACCTCCCCTCCGCCGGCGCCGCTACTTCTCCTCTTCCTCGAGGCCTCCCTCTCCCTCTCCGGTGAGCGCTCCTCCTCCTCCTCCCTCTCCCCCTTAGTTTATTTTGTTCCAAATCGCATCCTAAAGTTTGAAATGTTAGCACAATACCCCTTTTCTCGGCTAAGGGCTTTCGGCGTTGTTTGCTCGATCTTCGTGTCTCCCTCGGTTCTTGATAGACCTCAATGTCCTCGATCGTCGGTTTCACAGCGTCAATCTTGCTTTCAACTTCGGCTTTGACCTTTGGCGTCCGGCTCTGGCTTTGCTTTAGTGTTGCTCTGGCGTCGGCATAGCTTTGACGTTTAGCGCTTGAATGTAGAAGGGGTAGAGACTTGCGGTGCTTTTGTTCTTCCGGACTTTGCATCGTATCGGCTAGAAAGTGCGTTGCTTTGCTCGTGATCCTTCGTAGTTGCTTGGTTTCAGCACGTGCGTGGCTTTAGCGCGGGCGTAACTTTGGCTTTGCTCTGGCTTTAGCTTTTGGCTTATGGCGTATGGTTCTGGCTTAGCTTTAGCTTTAACTTTACCTTCTTGCGTCTGGCTCCGGTGTTGCTTTGGCGTAGCTCTGGTGTCGGCGTAGCTTTGGCATATAGCTCTTGAACGTAGAAGGCGTAGAGGCTTGCGGTGCTTTCGTTCTTTCGAACTTCGCGTCGTATCGGCTAGAAAGTGTGTTGCTTTGCTCGTGATCCTTCGTAGTTGCTTGGCTTCAGCATGTGCGTGGCTTTAGCGCGAGCGTAGATCTTGCTTTGCTTGGCTTTGGCTTTGGGCTTTTGCTTTTGGCTTTAACTCGATCTTGACCTCGAACGACGATGGCAAATCTTCGAATCTTCTTTATCATTCTGGCTTTATTTTGGTGGCAACGATTGTGGCGTCGACTTTGACTTCTCTTCTTCTCCGGGTTTCTTTGGCGTGATCGGATCATCGGAGTTGAAAGCTTCTTTTGGAGATAGCGGATGTAGCATCGATCTGCGTGCGACGGTTGTAGCGTCGGTTTTGCTTCTTTTTTTCTCCGGGCTTCTTTGGCGTGATCGGAGTTGAAGACTTTGTTGAAGACGATAGGTGTAGCACAGATCTCCGTGGGACGGTTGTGGCATCGGTTTTGCTTCTCTTCTTCTAAGGCCTTTGCTTGTGGCGTCTTCAGAGTTGAAGACTTTGTTGAAGATGAAGGGTGTAGTACCGCTTCGATCTTCTTCTCTGGCCTTTGTTTGTGGCGTCTACGGAGTTGAAGATGATTGGAGACGATGGGATGATGCCGACTCTAGGCTTTCTTTCTCGAGCTTTCTTCTTCGTGCAAGGAGTCGAAGCTTTGTTGGAGGCGACGGGATGATGCCGACTTCTATCTTCTTCTCCGGCCTTTGCTTTTGGTGTCTTCGGAGTTGATGAAGATTGTTGGAGATGACGGGGTAATGTCAACTCCGGGCCTTCATCTCCAAGCTTTCTTCTTCGTGCGAGGAGTTGAAGCTTTGATCTTCGTGTGCAATGCCTTCACGTTGATGAGGACTTGATGCCTTCGCGTCTCTAGTTTCCGATCTTTGATGCCTTCCCCCATCCCCTCTATTAATAGGCAAAGGGGGCGAAGGTTGAGAGAGATATTGCTGCGATTTTGTACATCAATCCAATATCTTCCCCCATAACCATCAAAATATTGTTTCCTCTTTTGGGGGAAACAAACCTGATTTGTTTCCTTATTTTGTGGGGATGGTTATGGACAAGATGTGATTTGATTTTTTAGGATTTGAGCCATCTTTGCACCTTCTGATTGCATGGCGACACGACATCATCTTGTCCGTCGGATCGAAGGATCGTCGTGGATCTACGGTTATGTAGACGTCCACGCCACCTCCCTCCGCATCGAAGCAGTTAATATCTTTTTTTCTTTTCTTTTCTTTTTCTTCATGGCCGGCCACACCTCCCCATGGGGGAGTGGTCATCGTTTTCAAGAGAGGGGCCGGTGGGCCCACTTGTATGGTTTACTTGAGTTGAGACCGGTGTGTGTTAGCCGAGTTTCGCATGCGGGCCGTTGTGTGCGGGCCAAGTTTCGCATGTGGACCGTTGTGTGTGGGCTGGGCCGTTGTGTGCGGGCCAGGTTTGCATGGGGACAGTTGTGTGCGGGCCTAGTTTCACATGTGGACCGTTGTGTGCGGGCCATGTTTGCATGCGGAGCCGTTGTGTGCGGGACTTGTTTCGCATGCGGGTCGGGTTCGACCCGTGGGCTAATTTCGATGCCCACAGACACATTCTGAACCTATCTGTTTTCATCTGCAATTCGATATTTCAAAATCAATGGATACTATTTGTTTCGGTGGAATGAAGGCTTCGGAATGATAATTTCACTCCATCCGTTTCTATGCTAACCGGATCGCTGAACCATAGGATTACATTGAAAATAGTAATTGACGGAATTACCCTCTTCTGGATGAGGTTTAAGTGGAACAACCGTTGCACTCTTAAGTCTTAACCGTGTATAGGAGAATGTATATATTCTTAGAAAGTGTCACTCAAGTTTCTGGATCAGTGTTGCATCAACTCACTAGCTTATATTGTACTTGTCGGTGAGCAGTTGCGATCAGAGGTGAACAAAGTTCTTGAGAATGCTCGAATTGGGAAGCTGATAGGCTCCAGCTTGGAAGCAAAGGTATATCTCCACGCAGCGGACGGTGCAACGGCATCCAGGCTACAGAACATGTACGTGTGCTGCAAGGAACGATCCAGATGCATTGCATCTCATATTCATTACATCTCAGGTACAGAGAGGACTTTGCCGATCATCGTTAGTTCATTACCACTAGTTTAAACTGACTGCCGATCGTACTCTTGCAGGTTGAACTCCTGACCTCTCTGCATGGCGATATAGTCGGAAGCATCCCATACACCGGGAGCTACACCGATCAAAGGACTAGTGGAATCTGGATCGGTGTGACACGTGCCGATGGCATGAAATGCGAAAGGTGCTGGAACTATTCACCTCAGGTCGGCTCATTTGCGGAGCACCCGACTCTGTGCACTCGCTGCTATGATGCCGTCGGCCTTCAGCCACTTCCCGCTGCAGCGGCGGTGAGTTGAGATTATGAAAAGGGGGTTCTGACTGTATTCTTTGCTCCAATGGCCATCAGGTTAGCTGTTCAGTTTGTATTGGTGCTCCCTATGAAGATTCAGAAAGGTTGAGCAAATTTTGTATGTGGGTTAAGATTGGGATTTTTGTAGTTAATTTATTTTTCATTTATTCTCTCCATATAATTTCTCAAAGAGTTGAACAGTTTAGCTGTAAGAGTCTAGTCTCATTAGGTTGACATGTCACACATATGTTTTTTTTTTTATTTGACGTCGGCGGGTCGGGTCTCCCGAAACCTTTCGGGCAATGGATCCATTTCGGGATTGGATTAATCCCTCCGGCAATATTTTTGTGAAATTACCAATATGAAGCATATCAAGTTTGACCTAAAGAATTTCTCGGACTTAAAATTATTTCTATGATTGTCACAAAAACAAAATTCTATAGCTAATACATTCATCCACCACCTGAACTTGCAAACATTTGTCATACACTAAGATAAGCCCTGCAATCTTAGGGTAGACTGTCTTAGCACAATCTATTGATGTTGGTCTGATACATCAGGCCAGCATTTACACTGTATTGGGAGTCGGGACGGACTATCTGGCTGGGTCTAATCAAGAAGGCTTTTGCTATTTGCACCCCCACAAATTACTAGCAACCAAACTTAACAAAAATAAATGTCGGATATATCCCCGAAACATCCGAAGTATATCGATATGTGCACCGCCGGAACCGTCGATCTCATGCACCTCATTGTTGTCGCCTCCCTGCTCCGGCTGTCGTTGTCGTATCCGCCCTCTTCTTGGCCTTCTCCTCCCCTTCCTCCTACTCTCCACTTTGACTTCCTGGCTTGTCAGAGCCGCCAGTTCTATGCACCTCATCGTTGTCTCCTCCCTCGCTCCCCCCCCCCCTTCTCCAAATTCAACATTCCTCTAAACATGTTGGCCGCTCCTAACCAATGTAGTCGGTGGTTGCTCACGACCAACATGGTGTGGTCAATGTCAGTCAGGATCGGACAATCGATTGACAACCATGTCGGTCCGGAGAGATCGACACGACTATAAGAAGGAGGAGAAAGTGGGAGGACTCATAAGGAAGGAGGAGGGAGAATAAGGGAAGGAAGAGGAAGAAGAAAGGGAGGAGGAGGAGGAAAGAGAGAGCATGGCGCAGCAATGGGGACCAGAGAGCGGGGGAGGCAAACCTGTGGGGGTGTACTATCAAAATAGGGGCAT
This sequence comes from Chamaelirium japonicum, assembly GCA_947650365.1. Classification (NCBI taxonomy): domain Eukaryota; kingdom Viridiplantae; phylum Streptophyta; class Magnoliopsida; order Liliales; family Melanthiaceae; genus Chamaelirium; species Chamaelirium japonicum. The sequence continues at coordinate 121,857,470 of OX393549.1, read as the reverse complement.
CGGTAAAAACTAAAATAAGGCCGGCGATCTGGTTGCTTCCACCGGTTTCCCTAAATGGCGAAGACGAGGCATCAGGATCATCCAGAGGGAAGTAATAAATAAAAAAACCAACCTCGTCCGGAAACTCGATCGATGAGTCAAAGGCTCAAGTTCGGGTTGCCTCTTACTCGCCCCGACGCAGCAACACATTCGGGAAACGGAAGATCGGTCGACCGACCAATCCCTCCGCCACTTCGACAATCAGTCGGGCAAACTACTCCCACACCAACAGAAGATCCTCCGCCAACTTATCAGATCTCGGCGCTCGACTTCTAACTGCTGCAGTTGGCGAAACAGAACGCCACTCTCACTGCTGAGAGGGACGCTATCAAGAAGGCAGCTTCCGATGCTGGGGTTGTTCTTCCTATCCCTTCTCTCAACGAAGGGGCCAATCCGCCTCGACGATCCGTCCACTCCAAGCAATGGAGGTCTATGAGCCAAGCAATCGGTCGTGCGGTCCAAGAGAGAAGCCAACGTAAGCCTCACCCCCTCGGTTGCTCCGCGAAAGCAGAGTGTTTCGGATCGAATCGACGATCAATCCTCACAATCATCTTCGGGCCGTAACTATGTTAGGCAAGCACAGTCCAAACCCAATCTACGAGTGAGGCATCGGACGAAAGAGACTGCGTCGAAAGGCCGTTTCTCTCCATCTCCTCCTCTCCAACGAGACTCCCGAATTGATCCTCACAATACAAAAAAAACAGTTTTTACCGACGGACTATATCCGTCGGTAAAGTTATATTTTCGTCAGTATGGAACACGGAACCGAAACTTCTACAGGCCATCCACATCCCTAATGGATGGGAAAAATCTTTATATTTCCACTGGGAAGAGTATTTTGGGGATAAAAATTAAGCCTAATGGTTAAAACTTTAAGGACGAAGGTCAACATACCGGCGGAGCATAGTTATAGTTGAAGGGGTCAAGTCATGGGCGGATTTAATAGTTGGCTCGGCCGGGCTATAGCCCAGCCGAGTTTTGAGAAAAATTATCCCATATTATTAAGAACATGTCTTAGTCCGCCTCAACCAAGACCTCAGCCTACGTGAATCACTATCGCCTCTGAGTCCTCACGAAACGTGAATTGCTATCGCCTTTGAATCCTCACGAAACGTGAATCGCTATCGCCTCTGAGTCCTCACGAAACGTGAATCGCTTCCAAAAACACTTAACCCTTCTATAGTTTACTTTGTTCCAAAATGCTCCCTAAGTTTGAAATGTTAGCACAATACTCCTTTTGTCAAATACTTAATTTCTCACTTTGTAATTGTAATTTGACTTCAATGGGGCAAAATGTAATTTGACTTCAATGGGGCAAAATATTTTTGAGCTAAAATTCAGGGGGACAAAGTATAATTAATTCACTTTGCATATTAACTAGGGGGCAAAATATTTTTGAGCTAAAATATTTTGCCCCCCCCCCCCCCCCCCCCCGGGCCCAAGGTAGGTCCACCCCTGCTTATGTTCTAAGACATAAGTCATGAGTTGAAAATTAAGTGGTCGATGCGCTGAGTAGCCTCATGTATTAACTACTTTGGCCATAGATGCATAAGAATTTAAAATCATCAAGTACTACGTGAAAAAAGATTTTGGTCAAGTCTACAAAGAAATCAAGGCGTGGCGACTAGTACAACCAAGGTACAATATACTCCAGGATATGATTTTTTATTTTTTTGACAGAGTTTATTTTTGAAAAAAAAGGTTTTTTACAAATCAAAAACCCCTCTAAAGTTAATATTTACAGATGGACCCCTATATCATCCAATATTTACATATCAACCCCCCTACAATTAACTGACATCCAAAACGAATGAATATTTTCAAAATATTCCTTTATTCGACTGTTATTTTATTAATCTAAAGAGAAAATAACTGATTTATAAATAGTTTTAATTACCTTATTTGTCATCTTTATTAAACATGAATTTAATCCAAAACAAACACAAACATAACCCGAATCTAACTTTGAGCTAAAATATTTTTGAGCTAAATATTTTTGAGCTAAAATTCAATGGGGCAAAATATTTTTGAGCTAAAATTCACTTTGCCTATTAACTAGGGGGGAGAGGGAGGAGGAGGAGGAGGAGGAGCTCGCCGGCGCGCAAGAGAGGGGAGGGGTGGTCGGCCGAAGGGACGCGAGGGAGGCCGGGGAGGGGGGGAGGAAGGCCGGGGAGGGGGGGAGGGAGGCCGGGGTGGGGCAGATTTAGAGAGAGAGAGAGGCGGGGAGAGGCTTTAGATCGAAATAGAACAGAAGGGGATCGCTGAAAATAATTTATCGCAGGGTTTTTACCGACGGTACTTTTTACTTCCGTCGGTAAAAATAATCTTTTTACCGACGACACAATAATATCCGTCGGTAAAATTCGACGACGAAACTCAGAGTTTTATTTTTTCTAGAACCCGGTTTTTACCCTGAGTTTCGTCGTGACGTTTTACCGACGGACATTCTTTGTCCGTCTGCATAAAGCTATTATACCGACGAACATTATATCTCCGTCGGTAAAAAGCGACGATGAAACTCAGGGTTTCATTTTTTCCAGAGACCCGGTTTTTACCCTGAGTTTCGTCGTGACGTTTTACTGACAAACATTATTTGTCCGTCGGTATAAAGCTATTACACCGACGGATATTATATTTCCGTCGGTAAAAAGCGACGACGAAACTCAGGGTTTTATTTTTTCCAGAGACCTGGTTTTTACCTTGAGTTTGGTTGCTACTTTTTACCGACGGACATATAATTTCCGTCGGTATAAAGTATCGTCGTAACTTTATACCGATAGACATTATTTTTCTGTCGGTATAAAGTCATTTTACCGACGGAAATATATGTTCCGTCGGTAGAAAACGTTTTACCGACTATATAACCGTCGGTAATAAATATGCAAAAAAAATTAAAAAAATCGAAGTTATAATACCGACGAAAATTATTGTCGCCGTCGGTAAAAAGTATATTATTACCGACGGAAATAAAAATGTTCGTCGTGTAAAGAACCTATTTCTTGTAGTGTCATCACCAAGGGCACCTGACAATAGTTCAAGGTGGAGATCAAGACCTCTCGATCTTACCCCTGCTCCAAAAGCAAGGACGGGGACTAGGTCGTAGGAAAGGATACTCTTCGGCTGGGCCTCTCCACCGAATTCTATTTCAAACGTCTTTCCCAAAGGGCTGGAGAACCCCAGTGCTGCCAAAGTTCAATTGCTTGAAGGGAGATCTAACCATTCACATTCTAGCATTCAAGGAGGCTTTAACGCCATACGACGAAGAAAACAATGTGCTCTGCCGAACCTTCATCGGAAGCCTTGACGAGCTCTCTTTCGATTGGTATCACAACCTTCGTACTGGATCGATCACCCAGTTCATAGTCCTTGCGAACCACTTCGTACAACACTATCAACTCAACCTCAAACCAGAGAAGAAACTGGATTCTCTGTATCGACTGAGGATGAGAGCTGATGAGAGTTTTCGCAACTTCACACGAAGATTCCGCAACGAGCATGCCGCTCTTTCCGGACAATATCTCGATAACGAAGCCATTATGTTGGCATTCCAAAATACTCTCTGATTCGATCTACACATCTACAACAACTTCATCCGCAACCCTCCACCATCCCTAGGCTCAATGTTCGATCAGATCCAGCGGTAGATAGAGGTCGAAGACGATCAAATTGCCCGAAAGGGGCGCGAGACCAGATGGCGACCTACCGAAAGAGATACACCCAAGCATACGGCCAAAGCTCACAATGCAGAAGCACCAGCACCTCCGCCAGCCAAGCGAGCCCAAGAGAAGACGGTCACAGATCGCCTCTGAAAAAAACAACATTAACCGATTGGATCCTCCTGATCGAGCAGATTCTCGACCAAATTCAACATGAGGAATTTCTTCGACGGCCGAATCCTCTGCAACCCGATACCAAGCTCACTACCGACAGATCTGTTTACTGCGATTTTCATCGCAGCCATGGTCATCCAACCACTCGATGCTTCCGACTAAAGTAACATCTAGAAGTCATGTTGCGTGAAGGCCATCTCCGGGAGTTCGTCAAGAACAGACGGGACTAACGCCAACCTTCTTCAGCAAAAGGGAAGGAAGACTATTGGGTCCACCGGATCTCGACTAGCTCATCGCCTATCGTCATGCGAGCCAATGTTTTTGGTATCCACGGAGCATTACACAATCAAATGCTGACCGAAAAAGAAGTCGATCGGCAAGTTTGACGCATCTTTAACGTTCGCTCTGCAGCAAACAGAGAAGATACTTGGATCGAGAAACCCGTCAAGGGTTTGTCATGGCCATCGATCGTCTTCAACGACTCTGACCTCCAAGGAGTGCATACTCCGCATCGGGATCCCCTGGTCCTGCAGCTCATCATCGATGAGAGTACCGTTAACCAAATCCTCATCGACACCGGTAGCTTAATCAATATTATGTTTTCAAATTGCTTTAAGCGTCAAGAGCATAAGTACTCAAGTCTCGACGTCGTCCCCATCGTCATCATAGGCTTCAACAACGAGCAAAGCACGACCATAAGAGAGTTGAGATTCACCCTGGACCTAAGCAGGGAGACTCGAGTCTCCGTGAGATTGGCCATCGTCGAAGGAACATCCAATTACAATGTCATCCTTGGGCGACCCTTCCTGTACAGATCTCCGTGGGACGGTTGTGGCATCGGTTTTGCTTCTCTTCTTCTAAGGCCTTTGCTTGTGGCGTCTTCAGAGTTGAAGACTTTGTTGAAGATGAAGGGTGTAGTACCGCTTCGATCTTCTTCTCTGGCCTTTGTTTGTGGCGTCTACGGAGTTGAAGATGATTGGAGACGATGGGATGATGCCGACTCTAGGCTTTCTTTCTCGAGCTTTCTTCTTCGTGCAAGGAGTCGAAGCTTTGTTGGAGGCGACGGGATGATGCCGACTTCTATCTTCTTCTCCGGCCTTTGCTTTTGGTGTCTTCGAAGTTGATGAAGATTGTTGGAGATGACGGGGTAATGTCAACTCCGGGCCTTCATCTCCAAGCTTTCTTCTTCGTGCGAGGAGTTGAAGCTTTGATCTTCGTGTGCAATGCCTTCACGTTGATGAGGACTTGATGCCTTCGCGTCTCTAGTTTCCGATCTTTGATGCCTTCCCCCATCCCCTCTATTAATAGGCAAAGGGGGCGAAGGTTGGGAGAGATATTGCTGCGATTTTGTACATCAATCCAATATCTTCCCCCATAACCATCAAAATATTGTTTCCTCTTTTGGGGGAAACAAACCTGATTTGTTTCCTTATTTTGTGGGGATGGTTATATATGGACAAGATTTGGTTTGATTTTTTAGGATTCGAGCCATCTTTGCACCTTCTGATTGCATGGCGACACGACATCATCTTGTCCGTCGGATCGAAGGATCGTCGTGGATCTACGGTTATGTAGACGCGCGTCCACGCCACTTCCCTCCGCATCGAAGCAGTTAATATCTTTTTTACTTTTCTTTTCTTTTTCTTCATGGCCGGCCACACCTCCCCATGGGGGAGTGGTCATCGTTTTCAAGAGAGGGGCCGGTGGGCCCACTTGTATGGTTTACTTGAGTTGAGTCCGGTGTGTGTTAGCCGGGTTTCGCATGCGGGCCGTTGTGTGCGGGCCAAGTTTCGCATGTGGACCGTTGTGTGTGGGCTGGGCCGTTGTGTGCGGGCCAGGTTTGCATGGGGACAGTTGTGTACGGGCCTAGTTTCACATGTGGACCGTTGTGTGCGGGCCATGTTTGCATGCGGAGCCGTTGTGTGCGGGACTTGTTTCGCATGCGGGTCGGGTTCGACCCGTGGGCTAATTTCGGTGCCCACAGACACATTCTGAACCTATCTGTTTCCATCTGCAATTCGATATTTCAAAATCAATGGATACTATTTGTTTCGGTGGAATGAAGACTTCGGAATGATAATTTCACTCCATCCGTTTCTATGCTAACCGGATCGCTGAACCATAGGATTACATTGAAAATAGTAATTGACGGAATTACCCTCGTCTGGATGAGGTTTAAGTGGAACAACCGTTGCACTCTTAAGTCTTAACCGTGTATAGGAGAATGTATATATTCTTAGAAAGTGTCACTCAAGTTTCTGGATCAGTGTTGCATCAACTCACTAGCTTATATTGTACTTGTCGGTGAGCAGTTGCGATCAGAGGTGAACAAAGTTCTTGAGAATGCTCGAATTGGGAGGCTGATAGGCTCCAGCTTGGAAGCAAAGGTATATCTCCACGCAGCAGACGGTGCAACGGCATCCAGGCTACAGGACATGTGTGCTGCAAGGAACGATCCAGATGCATTGCATCGCATATTCATTACATCTCAGGTACAGAGAGGACTTTGCCGATCATCGTTAGTTCATTACCACTGGTTTAAACTGACTGCCGATCGTACTCTTGCAGGTTGAACTCCTGACCTCTCTGCATGGCGATATAGTCGGAATCATCCCATACACCGGGAGCTACACCGATCAAAGGACTAGTGGAATCTGGATCGGTGTGACACGTGCCGATGGCATGAAATGCGAAAGGTGCTGGAACTATTCACCTCAGGTCGGCTCATTTGCGGAGCACCCGACTCTGTGCGCTCGCTGCTATGATGTCGTCGGCCTTCAGCCTCTTCCCGCTGCTGCGGCGGTGAGTTGAGATTATGAAAAGGAGCAGAAGGGGAGGGGGGTTGGGTTCTGACTGTATTCTTTGCTCCAATGGCCATCAGGTTAGCTGTTCAGTTTGTATTGGTGCTCCCTGTGAAGATTCAGAATGGTTGAGCAAATTTTGTATGTGGGTTTAGATTGGGATTTTTTTAGTTAATTTATTTTTCATTTATTCTCTCCATATAATTTCTCAAAGAGTTGAACAGTTTAGCTGTAAGAGTCTCTAGTCTCATTAGGTTCAGATTAATCCCTCTGGCAATATTTTTGTGAAATTGCCAATATGAAGCGCATCAAGTTTGACCTAAAGATTTTTTCGGCCATAAAATTATTTCTATGATTGGCAAAAAAGGAACAAAATTCTATAGCTAATACATTCATCCACCACCCTGAACTTGCAAACATTTGTCATACACTAAGATAAGCCCTGCAATCTTAGGGTCGACTGTCTTAGCACCATCTATTGATGTTGGTCTGATACATCGGGCCAGCATTTACACTCCATTGGGAGTCGGGACAGACTATCTGGTTGGGTCTAATCAAGAAGGCTTTTGCGATTTGGACCCCCACAAATTACTAGCAACCCAAACTTAACAAAAATAAATGTCGGATGTATCCCGAAACATCCGAAGTATATCGATACGTGCACCGCCGGAACTGTCGATCCCATGAACCTCATTGTCGTCGCCTCTCTGCTCCGGCTGTCATTGTCGTTGTATCCACCCTCTTCTTGTCCTCCCCTTCCTCCTACTCCCCACTTTGACTTCCCTGTCGGAGCCGCCCGTTCTATGCACCTCATCGTCGTCTCCTCCCTCGCTCCCCCCCCCCCCCCCCCCTCTCTCTCTCTCTCTCCCAATTCAACATTCCTCTAAACGTGTTGGTCGCTCCTAACCAATGTAGTCGGTGGTTGCTCCTGACTAACATGGTGTGGTCAATTTCAGCCAGGATCGACCGATCGATTGACAACCATGTCGGTTCAGAGAGATCAACATGACTACAGGAAGGAGGAGAAAGTGGGAGGACTCAGAAGGAAGGAGGTGGGAGAAGAAGGGAAGGAAGAGGAAGAAGAAAGGGAGGAGGAACGAGCGAGGAGGGCGCAGCAGTGGAGACCAGAGGGCGGGGGAGGCAAACCCTTCTATGGGGGTGCACTATCAAAATGGGGGCATCGGTAAAAACTAGAATAAGACTGGAGTGTGCATGATAAATGATGGATATGGTGACAGTCCTAATTAGGGGTGCACACTGTTTGGTTTGGGTCAATTCTGGGATGAACCAGGAATCGAACCGGTCCCAACGGTTCTCAAATATTTGAAACAGGAACCAGACCGTAGGGATCATGGAACCCGACCAGACCGAACCATATAAAACCGGTTCGGTTCCGTTCCACAAGTTTTTTGTGCATCACTAGAAGTTAGAATAGGTTCATCATTAGAGCATATAGAAATAAAAAATATATATTGAAAAACAGAGGATATAACAAGCAATTCCGAAGCCAAATATATGATATTGTTGTGGAAATCAGTAGGACCCGTTACATGTGCATTATGTATATACATAAACCGGTTGGGTTCGGATAACCGGAACCCAGAACCGGAAACCGAACCAGTCTCCTACGGTTTTGCATTTTGGAAACCAGAAGTGAACCGATCATGTTAGAAACCGAACCAAACCATACGGTTAGGACCGGTTCGGTTCGGTTCTCCGATTCTACCGGTTTTCTGTACACCCCTAGTCCCAATCCGTTGATGGTTCATAATTGAAAGTCGTTTTTTGCCAATTTTGGTGTATTGTTATTGGCTCATGATAGAAGCCGAGTTGATATACATCCAGGTGGCAGCAAAGATTTTATCCTCTTGAAGGCTGCACACAAAATCAGATATAGATCCAGTTTTATATAGCATATCCTTACTAAATCTCCCTCTACATGTCGGAAGTTGTGTCGATGCATTGTTGGGACCCTTCAAAAGACACTCAATATTATGTTTCCAAATGTGGCTTTTCCTCCCATGCATATAATGTAATGGACTATATATAGGGTACCCTGATCGAACTTCCATCCAACTTCAGTTCATCTGCACCACTACAACATGGCCCAAACCAGTATCCACCACAACCCAATCCATGAATCCATCCACCGCCGCCTTCTTCTTCTTCCCGTTTTCGTCGCCGCCGCCCTCCTCCTCCTCCTCCTCCAAGCTACCACTGCAACACCGACCGATCGCGGTTTCACCGTGGAGCTCATCCACCGATACTCAGAGCGATCCCCATTGTACTATGGAAACCTCACCCAATCCCAGCTCATGAAAAGGATGATGGAGTCATCCAGATCTCGTCTCCAATGGCTGGAGTCGTCGGGCGGTGGCGGCGCCGACACCAACGCAATGCGCCCTCTACTCAAAGTGGACGGGCTCATCTACCTGGTGGCTGTGAGAATCGGCACGGGCCCAGACGAGAGGCCTCACCACCTTGTGTTCGACACCGGCCGTAGCCTCACCTGGACCCCGTGCGAGCCATGCGAGCCATGCTTTGTCCAGCGCGGCCAGCGATTCGACCCCGCCTACTCACCCACCTACACCCCACTCCCGCACACCCACCCCCTCTGCGACAAGCCCCACTGGAACGGCCGCTGCAGTTTCAGGGTCGACTTCGAGGAAGGTTCCTTCACCCAAGGCTTCCTCTCCCATGACACCTTCACCTTCCCGTCCGATCGTCGAGGCCACGACGAGCCCGTCGGCGGGGTGGTCTTTGGCTGCGCGCACTCCGCCGCCATACGCAGAGGCATAGGGCGTCGCATAGATGGGACGATGGGAATGGGCATGGCGCCGGCATCTCTCCCGTCGCAGCTGCACCGCCTCATCGACGGCCACTTCTCCTACTGCCTGCTCCCGCCGGAGACCCAGACCGCCGGCTTCCTACGCTTCGGCCGCAACCAAGCTCATCCGACGAGGCCGCTCCAATCGATGCCGATCACTAGGCACTCGAGCCACGGCCACTACAACCTCCAGTTGGAGGGCATCAGCATCAACGGCCAGCGCCTTGCCATTCCGCCGGAAATCTTTGCGTACCACGAAGACGACGATCAAGGCGGCTGCATCATCGAAACCGGATACCCCTTCTCTGTTCTGATCAAGGCGGCCTTCTATGAAACGAGAAACGCGTTGAGGGAGCAGTTCCAGCACCTCGGCCTCCGTCCGGTGGACGGAAAAGCCAAAGGCTATAGCTCCGGCGACCTGTGCTACGAGACCCCGCCGAACTTCGCGAGTGTGCTGCCCCACATGACGCTGCACTTCCGGGGGGCCGACTATCACATCGGGAACGAGAAGCTGTTCACAGTGAACCAACGCGGGGGGGTTTTCTGCTGGGCGATGCAACGGGGCGATCGGTATACGGTTCTTGGGGCGTACCAGCAGTACAACGTGCGCTTCTCGTTTGACATCGAGGGTCGGATGGTGTCGTTCGGTCCGGAGAATTGTGCACTCGATTCAGATGGAGTATGATCTACCGTAATATTAATTACCTTCAGTATAAATAAATTAATGTAGACGGATATATATAAATCCATCGGTATAATATATTTAATATTTTACTAATTTTGTTTTGTTTATTTTTACCGACGATATATATATGTCCGTCGGCATAACTAATATATCGACGGTAATATTTATTCCGTAGGTAATAGTAATATATAAATTTTTATTTTTTTTACTATTTAAATTATTGAGAGAAAAATAATGTCCGCCGGTATAATATTCAATGGTGTTTAACTAGCCATCGGTAAAAACATACTTTGTACCGACGGAATAAATAAATGCCGTCGGTATAAATATTATACCGACGGACGTGTAGGGTCCATCGGTAAAAAAACCCTGCGATTAAACCAAACCCGATCCCCTTTCTGTTTTGACTCTCGATCTAAATTACCCCCCCCCCCTCTCCCCGGCCTCCCTCCCCTCTCTCTTGATCTATCTCTCGATCTAATTACACCCCCCCCCGGTCTTCCTCACCTCCCTCGTCCTCCAGCCACCCCTCCCTCCCCTTCCGCGCGCCGCTGCTCTACCTCCCCTCTGCCGGCACCGCTGCTTCTCCTCCTCCTCAAGACCTCCCCTCTGCCGGTGCCGCTGCTTCTTGTATGACATCCAGGGTCGGATGCTGTCGTTCGGTCCGGAGAATTGTGCACTTGAGTCGGATCGACTATGATCTTCCGACTCGTGGGAGTGGCAAACAACACTGCCACATACCCACTACAAGGAAGTAGTTTATTGCCGACGGCAGTATAAATAAATTAATACCGACGGATATATATAAATCCGTTGGTATAATATATTTAATATTTTACTAATTTTGTTTTGTTTATTTTTACCGACGATATATATATGTCCGTCGGTATACTAATATACTGACGGTAATATATTTAATCGTCGGTAAAATATTATATTACCGACAATATATATTTATTCTGTAGGTAATATTAATATATAAATTTTTATTTTTTTTTACCATTTTAATTACCGACAGAAAAATAATATCTGTCGGTATAATATTCAACGGTGTTTAACTAGCCATCGGTAAAAACATACTTTGTACCGATGAATAAATAAATACCGTCAGTATAAATATTATACCGACGGACGTGTAGGGTCCATCGGTAAAAAAACCTTGCGATTAAACCAAACCCGATTCCCTTTCTGTTTTTCCTCTCGATCTAAATTACCTCCCCCCCCCCCCCCCCTCCCCCTCCTTTCCCGGCCTTCCTCCCCTCCCTCGCCCTCCGGCCATCCCTCCCTCCCCCTTCTGGGCGTCGTTGCTCGACCTCCCCTCCGCCGGCGCCACTGCTTCTCCTCCTCCTCGAGGCCTCCCTCTCCCTCTCCAGTGAGCTCCTCCTCCCTCTCCCCCTTAGTTTATTCTGTTCCAAATTAATCGCATCCTAAAGTTTGAAATGTTAGCACAATACCCATTTTGTCATCTACTTATACTCTTGAGTTCATACTAGTGATTAGTGGGCTCAGGCGCACATGCCGATCGAGATTACTATAATCATCTGAACTCAACTTGTTCATCGGAACCATCGGGAAGCAGCAATTTTTAGAGATCTATAAATATTATGAATTAGTTTCATTCTTGCATGAATCATGCCTTGTGTTAATTATAACATGTCATTTTAAGAAATTTTCTATAAAATGGATATTAATTAATTAACCCTTCGCAATTGTGTTGCACTCGAGTATGGTCGATCCAACGGCTCGATTGATGCAAATGGTTCGTGTCAATCGAGCACATCGTCCATGCTCGGCTGCTGCACCGTGCATGTATTGCTCATGCACACTAAGCCAAGCCTTGATCTGTAGATCTTTCTTTCGTCAGGAAGTTATTATAATTAATTTATTTACCTCTCCAAAAAAAAATTGATCGAGGAACAGTCCATTGCAATGCTTTTGAGGATTAATTGGTCATTGACTAGATAACATAGTAAAGATTTCAGAGCTTTTTCCTCGAATTTTCCTTCTTTAATTTGAAATATCCTTGATTTAATTAGCAGAAAGAGTCCACGGGGTCTTGAGGTCGATCAGCTTACAGCTTTATCGGACAAAACTGCCATATATATAGTTATAGCTTCTGATGTTCATCTCTCTTTTTTCTCTTAGGCCAGCTATCAATGCACATACTTTTTCCATGGTTTTAGTACCTCCTAGTGATATACATATTCTCTAGCCATTGTCGATGGCCAATTAAGCTTTGGTTTATTTTATATTGTCATCCTTCGCATGTCCTCGTCTATATGATACAATCCAAAGGCAAACTAATTAGCTAGGGATTAGGTCAAATAGCTTTGTTTAAACTTATCGATAATTGATCTTCATTGGTGACAGTTTTAAGATTTGGGACAGTAAAGGAAGCTTAGAAGTAGGAAAAGAAAAACTACAAATTATGAGATTGTGTGATAATCAAGTTTCTAGTCGTACATACCTTCAAAGAAATAGCTTGTTCGTTTAGATAATATGGGTAATTATGTTTATCCATTCATAGTAATATTTGTGTTCGAATTCCTATGGACCATAGAATTGCTACCATCATGCTTAGGGAAATAATCCCTTTATGGTTAATTAGATAATAACCCCACTGTGAATCTAAACCCTTCATGTTTTGTGGTTCTCGAAGCTTCCAAATATACAAGCGGATGATTATCCACAACATATATATACCTGCCACTGCAAAGCTTAAGATACTCGTCAAATAATACTATGCAATTTTTTAGCTATACTTAACCCCCCCCCCCCCCCCCCCCCCCCCCCCCCCTCCCTCCCCCTTTTGTCCCCGGCGAGCCGACGCGGTACATCTGGTGGCTACATGGAGGCTGGGCGTCGACAAGACTGATCTAGGGTTTGTATGGATTCTCCCTCCCAATCTGGGGTTGTGCTCGACTTCCGATCTCTCTCCCTCTGCCTTCTTCCTCTCGATTGGATGCCGATCGCTACCACTCTGTCATCCACAGGGTTGGGCCAAGGCAGATCCGTGCGCAGGGACTCCAGTGAGGAGAATTGAGCTGGCGGAGGGTGGGTGCAACACTTGAGGACCTCCGGAGAGTCGGATTAGGGCGATGGAGTGTTGGTCACAGTCGCATCGCCTGAACCCTAGGCCACTGGGGGGAGAGAGAGAGAGAGAGAGAGAGAGAGAGAGAGAGAGAGAGAGAGAGAGAGAGAGAGAGAGAGAGAGAGAGAGAGAGAGAGAGAGAGAGAGAAGGTGGAGGTGGGGAGACGGGGAGGAGTTTAGGGTTTCAATCTAGGAAGAGGGGGGTTTCTACATGGGGAGAGAGATGGATCGGGGCCGTGAGAGGGGGCGATCGTACCTCTCGATGGGGGTTTCAGTTTGGGGAGAGAGAGAGCGAGAGAGAGAGAGAGAGAGAGAGAGAGAGAGAGAGAGAGAGAGAGAGAGAGAGAGAGAGAGAGAGAGAGAGAGAGAGAGGATCGGTGCCGTGAGAGGGGGCGATCGCACTAAGGTTTCCATTTGGGGACAGAGGAGCGAGCACGAGAGAGAGAGAGAGAGAGAGAGAGAGAGAGAGAGAGAGAGAGAGAGAGAGGAGAGAGAGAGAGAGAGAGAGAGAGAGATCCAATCCTGTTCCAAATCCGATCAGGTTTTTTCATCACATCCCAAACCCAGTTAATTCCATCCCAAACCAGTCCCAATAGGGTAGGGTCAGGTAACCCGCTAAACCTGTTTAATTGCCATCCCTACCCAACACAGAGTCTATCGATAATAGGGGTGGCAATTGATCGGGTCGGGTCGGGTTGAGACATATGTATAAGTTCAAAACACCCAACTTGAACCCGACCCGTTTAATAAACGGGTCAAAAATTTAAACCCAAACCCGACCCGACCCGTTTAGCCCATTCAATAAATAGGTCGGGTCACATCGGATTGGGTCGGGATGGCTCAATAGAACCCATATAAAACGCTTGTGCTTGATAGAGTTGGATCGGATTGCGTCGGGTTAGATCGGGTTGACACGACTTATTTGGTAAATGGGTCAAGTCGGATTAATCGGTTTATAAGTACAAACCCAAACTTGAACCGTTTAATAAACGAGTTAGTCAGGACGACCCTGTTGGAATTGGATCCGCTAATCAGAGTCGCAGCGGAAGCAAAAGAAAGATCCGAAGATCATACGGTGTATGTTTCATTACAATTTCGCTATAAAACAATCTACATGCAAATCTACGATCTTAGCATATGTGCGGACACCCTAGAGGCATACTACGATCTACCGAAGACATGAATGCATCTAGTTAGGTGTTTAGATTCATCATACCTTTTGGATCTATGATCAGGAGATGACGGAACGATGAAGAACCGCACTTGAATCGCAAGGGAAACTGTAGGATAGCACCTTGTCCTTTGCGAATTGAAGAATCCTCGAAATCCCGTCTCTGAGTGCAAGGATTTCGAGCCGACGGAGGAATCCATTGCGAAGACGATGGCGAGCCGCGAGATCTCCTCCTCTCTCTCTTTTCTTCCTTCTCCTTCCTTCCTCTTCCTTCACCCTTCTTCTTCCTCTCTTTTCCTTGGCCGAAACCACAAAGGAGGAGGCTAGTAGGGGGGTTCGGATTTTCTGGAGGAGAGGAACCATTGGGTCGGCCCCTCTCTCTCCCTATTCCTATATAGGGTCGGTCTCCCATGGCTCCAAGGAGGCTTGGGCCGGCCCCTAGGTGGATAGGGATAAGGGGGGCGGTTTTTAGGGATTCCAGGTGTCTATCGTGAAGCCTGGACGAAAACGCCCTTCACGAAAAAGCGGAAAACTGAAAGAGAGACTGAGTGAGCTGCGCTACTCGGAATCGAGTTCCGTTAGCGCCTATGAGCTCCTGGAATTATTCCGCTCATTCTAAGATCCATATTCAATGTGTTCTGAGCTATATTTTAGTATTTACCAAAATACCCCTACGGCCCGTAACACATGTAAATTAGGTTCTTTGGCTCCGGGCTTGCGCTCTATCGCGCTACTTCGCATCCAACGTATCCAACTAGGTCGGGGAACAATTCCTATATGCAACGTCAGGGTGGAACTTTCAGGGTTCGGGATCTCTAGCTGCAACCGGATCCCTGATTAACTGTTCCGGTGACACACCGAAAGTTCCATTAATCAGCCCTAATCCGATTAACCCATGTAGCCACCCAGAGTGCGACGCGAGTTGAACTCTAGTGATCCTAAACTTATGTTACTCCCTCGTAATCCTGTTCTCTACTATACTCCGATAATCATCTGACTAGGGTTTGATGACTTGTCATCTATAACACCACACACCTTCCGGTGCTATGCCTAGCATCCGGAACATCGTCAGTCATACTGACAACCACCAGGCCTGGGTTAACTGTGTGGACAGATTGACTCATCAAAACACACCCATCTAATACTAGACGTCGGATAACCTGTAGGGATTACATGTCACTCAAGCGCCAGCCGGGTAACCCAACGTACTATGGTATTGGATTATGGAAGGTTCACACACGTTGGCATATCAAAGCACCACACAACTGGTTGGCCCAGTGTACATGATCCCTCAGGGTTAAGGACGGATTATCTATAGTAGTAAGGCGGTTTCTGCACCAGTGTCTGAATCACTGAACTGTGCACCGTCTTGGTTCCTGTTCAACACGATCATCGTGCTTGGTCAGGTGAATGGGAATCCCACGTTCCCGTGGTGGATACTTCACCACATCCTCTACCTGCCAACAGCTTGTTCTCGGTGAAGCAACCAGCATCACCTAAGCTGTGAACTAGTTCTAAGTCTACACAGAACTGGTCCACTGGGTCTCCCAAGCATGGATCCTCCATGCGCCTCAGTGGCCTACTGTGTTCCCTAGGGTCCTTTTATTATATGAGTATTATCATACACTAGAGTAGTATTCTAATTAAAGCAATAACCAAAGCCATCTTTATTAATGTTAATACAGAAATTCCACGCTAAGGACACACGAGCTACAACAATCTTCCACTTGGCCTAGCGGGGAAAAACAGTCTTAACTCCCATGGCATCCACGTGCTTCTCAAAAGCCTTGGTCGGTAACGCCTTTGTGAAAGGGTCCGACATGTTATCTGCAGACGCCACCTGAGTCCCTGCAACCTCCCCTCGCTTCTGCAAGTCCCGGATAATGTAGTATTTCCGCTCGATATGCTTGCTCTTCTGGTGATATCTTGGCTCCTTGGATTGTGCTACCACTCCACTATTGTCACAGTAAAGGACAATAGGATCTTGAGCTCCCGGTACGCATCCTAAGTCCATGAGGAACTTCTTGAGCCACACCGCCTCCTTAGCTGCTTCGCACGCCGCAACGTACTCAGCCTCTGTCGTCGAATCCGCGATGCATACCTGCTTCACGCTCCTCCAACTGACAGCTCCTCCTCCTAATGAAAACACAAACCCTGACGTCGATCTCCTGGATTCCGGATCTGACACAAAGTCAGAATCCGTATATCCAATCGGCATCAGTTCCTGTGAAGAGTAAACTAACTCATAATCTCTCATCCTACAGAGATACTTGAGTATACTTTTCACAGCAGTCCAGTGCCCTGGACCCGGATTTGACTGATACCTGCCCATCATGCCTACTGTATAGCATATATCTGGTCTCGTGCACTGCATGGCATACATCAGACTCCCTACAGCCGAAGCATAAGGTATCTTCTGCATCTCTGCCCTCTCGTCAGGAGTCTTAGGACCCTGATCCTTGGACAATTTCATTCCATATCTGAATGGAACCAGTCCCTTCTTGGAGTTGTGCATACTGAATCTGACCAAGATAGTATCTATGTAGGCTGACTGTGACAGCGAAAGAGTCTTGTTCTGGCGATCTCGAGTTACCTTGATCCCCAGAACATAACTCGCTTCACCCAGGTCTTTCATGTCAAATTGAGAGGATAACCACACCTTCACTGTAGACAATGTTCCAACATCGTTTCCAATGAGTAGAATATCATCTACGTAAAGCACTAGAAAAACAACTGCAGTCTTATCGCTCCTTTTATAAACACATGGTTCATCCACGTTCTGCTCAAATCCATAAGACTGGATAGCCTGATCAAAATGCATGTTCCAACTTCCGGATGCTTGCTTCAGTCCATAAATGGACCTTTGCAACTTGCACACCGGACCTTCCTGACCTTTTGCGATAAAACCTGGAGGCTGAGACATGTAGATGTTTTCTTCCAAATCCCCGTTGAGGAATGCGGTCTTGACGTCCATTTGCCAAATCTCCCAATCATAATGGGCTGCAATGGACAAGAGGATCCGGATAGACTTAAGCATAGCCACTGGCGAAAAGGTTTTGTCATAGTCGATTCCTTCTCGCTGGGTATAACCCTTAGCGACTAGTCTAGCTTTGTAAGTCTCAACGGTACCATCCGGACCTCTTTTCCTTTTGTACACCTACTTACACCCAACATGTTTAATGTTGTGAGGTGATGTTACAAGTGTCCAGACCGAATTTTGGAACATCGATGTCAGTTCTACCTCCATGGCTTCCTGCCATACTGCATGGTCAGAGGATACCATCGCTTCGTTATAGTTCAGAGGATCATCCTCCTGAAACTCTAGATCTACCATAAAGGCTTCTCCAATGTATCTATCAGGAGCACTTATGGTCCTCCCACTGCCACGAGCCTATGGTGGTTCCCTAGGAGTCGATTCTACAGTATCGTTAATCTTAGTGGTATCGGCTCCCACTATGTTTTCTGTCTGCGAACTCCCATCAGTACCAAGCAATTCTTCAAGAACTACTTTACTGGTGGGCTTATGGTCTATTAAATAATCCTGCTCCAGGAATACGGCGTTCGTCGAGACGACAACCTTTCTATCCTCAGGATCATAAAATAAACTACCCTTTGTCCCTTTTGGATACCCAACGAATAGACATACCTTAGTTTTTGACTCCATCTTATCTCGTTTGTCCTTCCGCACATGTGCTGGACAACCCCAAATCCTAAAGTGCTGTAGGCTTGGCTTTCGCTTCAACCACAGCTCCCAAGGAGTTAGGGGTACTGACTTTGATGGAACAAAGTTTAAAGTGTATGCTGCCGTCTCTAGGGCATATCCCCAAAAACTAGGTGGCAATGTTGCATAACTCATCATAGTCCGAACCATGTCTAACAAAGTTCGGTTTCACCTCTCAGATACACCGTTTTGTTGTGGTGTCCCTGGTGCAGTCAACTGGGATACGATCCCATGCTCACGCAGGTACCCAATAAATTCATCCGATAGGTATTCACCTCCTCGATCCGATCGAAGAGACTTGATACTTTTATCCGTCTGGTTTTCTACTTCAGCTCTGAACTCCTTGAACTTATCAAAGGATTCAGACATCCGCCGCATTAGGTATATGTATCAAAACCTCGAGTGATCATCCGTGAAGGTGATGAAATACTCAAAGCCTCCTATGGCACGGACACTTATGGGCCCACATACATCAGTGTGTACCAACTCTAATACCTCCTTAGATCTGCTACCTTTGGCTCGGAAAGATCTTTTAGTCATCTTGCCTTCCAGGCAAGACTTACACGTCGGTAGACTTTCTGAAACATCTGGACTTAAGAGTCTTACCTTAATCAACCTGTGAATCATGTCTGAGGCTATGTGTCCAAGCCTTAGATGCCAAAGGAGTGTTGGATTATCTGAGGGATTTTTCCTTTTAGATGAATTAATTACACAAGCTTCAGTTATGTTATCCTGCTTATGATTGGAGCTAATTACATAGAGAACATTCTGTATCTTTCCCTTACAAACAAATGAACCATTCAATTTAATTGACACACCAGAAGCATCAAATAAAACTGAAAAACCTTCATTATTCAATAAGGAAACAGAAATTAAATTTCATCTCAAGGACGGTACATAAAGTATGTCTCTAAGTAATAAACTTCTTTCATTAAAGAACTGCAAGATGACATCTCCAACTGCTTCAGCCTCTGTCACGGCCTCAGTTCCCATGCTTAGGATTATCTCCCCATCACCCAGTTTTCTTGTCTCCTTGAATCCCTGCAAATTATTGCAAGCATGGTTAGTGGAACCAGAATCCACATTCCATGAAACTGGAGAACAACTGGATGCTACAAGGGATTCCACTATGTGGATTTGAGATATACCTGTCTCAGCCTTCTTGGGAGCCGCGCGGCAGTCGCCCTTCCAGTGCCCCTTCTTGTCGCATCAAAAACATTTTTCTTTGGGCTTCGCTGGACCATTCTGCTTAGGAACCTGCAACTGTACCTGGCCCATCTTCACGGGCTTCTTAGACTTTCTTTTCTGAAACTTGCCCTTGGCTTTCAGAGAAGAATTCCACTCTACGTTCAGGGATTGGGCTCCTAACTTCATCCCGTCCTCTGCTGCCTGGAGCGCTGCTAGGAGCTCTGCGTTAGACATCTCCAACCGGTTAAGGTTGAAGTTGGTAACGAAGCCCTCAAACGCTCCTGACAGAGACGCAAGAAAAATATCGGTCTGGATTTCTACATCCAAGATGATATCGAAGGAACCAAGCTCGTTCACATAGCCAAACAATTTCGGTATATAATCCCGAACTAAAGTCCCCTCTGCCATCTTCGTGGACACCGATTTTTTGATGGTCAGGAAACGAGTTACCCGACTACGACCCTCGAACATTTCCTTTTGGTAGAGCATCATGTCTGAAGCAAAGGCCATGTTTTCGACTTGCTTCTGAAGGACGGTCTGCAAAGATGCCACTATGTAGCACTTGCATATCTCATCAGCATCTAGCCAGTCTTTCCATTCCTTTAATTGGGCCTCAGTTGCACTTGGTCCCGGCATGGCCGGTTGAGGGGTACTTAGGGCAATTGTGTGTTTGCCAACCCTTAGGACGAGCATCAAGTTACACTTCCAGTCCTCGTAGTTTGGTCCCGTAAGTTTGTTATCATTAAGTATGGAGGCAAGGGGGTCGAGCTTGGTCATAATTTCTATAAACAATGGTTTAAAGCAATAGTTACGGTTTTCTATAATCTATTTCATGGAATTTAGAAATAGATAATGTTTACTCCAGCCGCTATGTCTTCACTACCTCAAGTGGAGACATCCAGGAATCTAAATTCCCTGGGCTCGAGCACTGAGACTATCGGCCTTGAATTGGAGATAGCATCTCGGTGAGAGCATGCAACCGCTTCTGCCAATGGGGTTTTTATGACCCAATCTTCATCAGAATTACCCATGGTAAACTGAAAGACCTCCCAGTCTCCTTTTAGCCAGCTTTATGTGACCCGCGTGCGCAGCAACAGCGGCTTCACACAAGCTTTCGGATGCTTCCCACAAATCTAGGTGGTGTCGGCAGGGGGGTTCATAGACTCCCGCGATGCAGGAAAAAACCGTCACCCACTGCCACCGACATCCTCCATGTCCCGAAGGAAACCACTAGGCGAACCAGCATGGAAGGAAACACAGCTCTCATCCGGTGGAAATATCGAACTGCGTACCTCCCACCCAGACCCTTAGCCGGTTGATTGTGGAGGCCAGGGGCTCCCCTTTGGAGGGAACCTTTTACACATCCCTTTTTTATGAGGTTTTATGCATATCTAGATAGGTCACGACCTCCTAGACTTAGACCCTAGTCTACCGTGCTCCCACTAGGATTACAAACCCTCCCGCAAAGCATTAGTATCCTCGGAAAATATCATAGTCCCTACCTTGAATACTCAGCTTTCGCCTTTCTTGCAAGGATTACATTATATAGATTCCAAGGATCCCGATACTTCACTAGTTTGCCCATAATCCTAAGATTTGGAGCCTAGCCTAAGGTCAACGTGGAAAGGACTCCCACTACGATGACGCCTTATTCACAATTTGATGTCTGATGTCATAGTAGACCTCATCTCATTACAGGTTTCGATGCTGGCCAAATAGGGACATCCGACAACCTCCGCCGGATCTCAACCTAATGGTGGCATAACCAAATCGTGATGAGTTCATACTACCATCAAACGTCATCTAGAAACGGGTATCACACAGTAAAATCCTAACCCAACTTGATCGCTAAGACCATGTGGGGAAAGGGCATCCTACTAGGGTTATCATACTTCTTTTGGAGATATTAGTTAATTATCTCTAAACAAATCTAACACTGCGTCTATCTCGGTGCATAGTACTTGGCTACCTAAACTACCACGAGGGCGGTTATCGCCTTTCCTTTTAGCTAGCCACCGGATTCGCACGTGTTAGAACCATTTAGAGACACCGATGAATCTATAAGCTTAGTACTAACCCTAAGCCTGATCTAGAGACAAACTCACAGGCAAGATAATAAAATTATCATCGGGGTTCTCTAAACAATAAGTAAAGAGAATCAACAGAAAAACATCCAAACTGAATCAAGTCCAGGGTCCGACCCCTGAACCTGAATAGCACAGCCAAATATCCTGCTCTTCTGTTCCGCACGATCTCTGACGACGATCCCCATCATCGCCAACGTGCACGCTTTCGCCGGGTCTTTGCACGCCATGGTACCGCTTGCCCGAACCGTGGATGAGGCATCATATCCTTCTTCCTGTGACCGAAAAACTAACACGCTCCGAGCAAGTGCTCGTTCATGTACAATTTCGCTAGAAAGATAAGAAGACAATCCTAAAAAACTGGCCAGAGAACCGAGGATGGTCAACCCCCACCCTCGCCCATCTAGAGCCTTAAAATCCACAGACAATAATAATCAATGCAAAAAATAAATCCGGGGTCCGACCCCCGGATGCATGCTATCACATATTACTATTCAGCACGGCACTTGCAAAAAGACGATACATAGCACAATCCATATGCATGATCTACGCCGAACCCCGACGAAAACATATGCCATCATATATTCACATGATGTTTTCACGAATTCATGCATGAAACATACACCAAAGCGTGCCCTGATACCATTTGTTGGAATTGGATCCGCTAATCAGAGTCGCAGCGAAAGCAAAAGAAAGATCCGAAGATCATACGGTGTATATTTCATTACAATTTTGCTATAAAACAATCTACATGCAAATCTACGATCTTAGCATATGTGCGGATACCCTAGAGGCATACTAAGATCTACGGAAGACTTGAATGCATCTAGTTAGGTGTTTAGATTCTTCATAACTTTTGGATCTATGATCCGGAGATGACGGAACGATGAAGAGCCACACTTGAATCGCAAGGGAAACTGTCGGATAGCACCTTGTCCTTTGCGAATTGAAGAATCCTCGAAATCCCGTATCTAAGTGCAAGGATTTCGAGCCGACAGAAGAATTCGTTGCGAAGACGATGGCGAGCCGCGAGATCTCCTCCTCTGTCTCTTTTCTTCCTTCTCCTTCCTTCCACTTCCTTCTCCCTTCTTCTTCCTCTCTTTTCCTTGGCCGTAAACACAAAGGAGGAGGCTAGTAGGGGGGTTCGGATTTTCTAGAGGAGATGAACCATTGGGCCGGCCCCTCCCTCTCCCTATTCCTATATAGGGTTGGTCTCCCATGGCTCCAAGGAGGCTTGAGCCAGCCCTTAGGTGGATAGGGATAAGGGGGGGCGGTTTTTAGGGATTCCGGGTGTCTATCGTGAAGCCTGGACGAAAACGCCCTTCACGAAAAGTGAAAAACTGAAAGAGAGACTGAGTGAGCTGTGCTACTCGGAATCGAGTTCCGTCAGTGCCTATGAGCTCTTGGAATTATTCCCCTCATTATAAGATCCATATTCAATGTGTTTTGAGCCATATCTCAGTATTTACCAAAATACCCCTATAGCCCGTAACACATGTAAATTAGGTTCTTTGGCTCCGAGCTTGCGCTCCATCGAGCTACTTCGCATCCAACGTATCCAACTAGGTCGGGGAACAATTCCTATATGCAATGACAGGGTGGACCCTTCAGGGTTCGGGATCTCTAACTGCAACCGGATCCCTGATTAACTATTCCGGTGACACACCGAAAGTTCCGTTAATCAACCCTAATCCGATTAACCCGTGTAGCCCCCCAGAGTGCGACGCGAGTTGAACTCTAGTGATCCTAAACTTATGTTACTCCCTCGTAACCCTGTTCTCTACTATACTCCGATAATCCTCAGTCCCTCCTATTACTGGTGCCATGATACGACTCGAGCGGTGGAGAGCACCGTCAGATCCCGATCGATCATCTGACTAGGGTTTGATGACTTGTCATCTATAACACCACACACCTTCCGGTGCTATGCCTAGCATCCGGAACATCATCAGTCATACTGACAACCACCAGGCCTGGGTTAACTGTGTGGACAGATTGACTCATCAAAACGCACCCATCCAACACTGGATGTCGGATAACCTGTAGGGATTACATGTCACTCAAGCGCCAGCCAGGTAACCCAACGTACCGTGGTATTGGACTATGGAAGATCCGCACACGTTGGCACATCAAAGCACCACACAACTGGTTGGCCCAGTGTACATGGTCCCTCAGGGTTAAGGACGGATTATCTATAGTAGTAAGACGGTTTCTGCACTAGTGTATGAATCACTGAACTGTGCACCATCTTGGTTCCTGTTCAACACGATCGTCGTGCTTGGTCAGGTGAATGGGAATCCCACGTTCCCGTGGTGGAGACTTCACCACATCCTCTACCTGCCAACAGCTTGTTCTCGGTGAAGCGACCAGCATCACCTAAGCTGTAAACTAGTTCTAGGTCTACACAGAACTGGTCCACTGGGTCTCCCAAGCATGGATCCTCCATGCACCTCAGTGGCCTACTGTGTTCCCTAGGGTCCTTTTATTATATGAGTATTATCATACACTAGAGTAGTATTTTAATTAAAGCAATAACCAAAGCCATCTTTATTAATGTTAATATAGAAATTCCACGCTAAGGACACACGAGCTACAACAGACCCATTTATGACCCGAATCCGTTTAGGTTAAACCCAAACCCACTAACTTCGGGTCGGGTTGGCGAGTCGGGTCAAGGATTGCCACCCGACTTGATAATAGCAACGAACCCCAACCCCAATCGCATTCATCAAGGTCGTTCATGCACATGCATCGGGGCCGCTAATGGACGGTAATTATGGGTTTGCTCGTGCGCGCGTATGGAGAGAGATCGGCGGGGATCCCCTTCTGCTCTCTTTGTAATGACTTAAACCCTAATTAATGTCTGGCGGGCCGCAGGCAGCAACAAACCAACTAGATCTTTTTTTTTAGAGGTAATGTGTGATAGGTCCCTCTAACAGATAGATTTTAATGATAAAGACAACCAACATGGGTAATTAGCATAGGGTCCTCTCAATAGAAAAATGTCTATTTTACCCCTGCAGTCACCTGTACACGTGAGTAAGAATCCTACGTGCAGCTAGCTGTACATGTGGGCCCCGATCTGAGCCAAGCACTGTAGCAAAAAGAGTAACAATCTTCAAAAATTGTTAATCTTTTGCTACAGTGAAATCACTGTAGTAAAAGAGTAACAATTGCGCAGATTAAGTAATAATCTATGCAAATTGTAACTCTTTTGCTACAATGGAATCACTGTAGCAATTCTTTTTTCTCAAAAAATCTTGTCGGGGATTTTTTTTTTTTTTTTTGCTACAGTGAAATCACTATAGCAAAAGAGTAATAATCTTTGAAGATTGGGTAACAATCTTTGTAGAGTAACAATCTGCGCGGATTGTTACTCTTGCTACAGTGAAATAACTGTAGCAATTTATTTTTTTGTTAAATTGAATCCCAAAAAAAAATTGCTACAGTAAATTCACTGTAGCAAATCAGTGGGTTGAGTCCTGTAGCGACAAGGATGGAGGGGCATGCACTAAAGGACAGTTTGGCCTTTAAAAAGGGATAATAGTCACGTGTGGGACTTACTCTAGCCACATCTTTTTCAGGAGGGACCTGGTGCAGCATCATCTTGTTGGATGTCCTTCCCGTTAAACCAATCACTTGTCAGGAACTTCTCACTAAGTCCCCCAATTTTTTTGCAATTAACCAACGAGATCTGCAACTCACCTTCGGTAAGAAGGAGGCATCTCCATGCACAATCACCTCAACTCCCGATCATATCACCTTAGCCCCAATCTCTGTACGTGCAGTCTTTGTTCCTAAACATATTGCAAAGCCTTCACTAACTCTATCTCTGTGCATATCCTTCGCTAACCCTAACCCTAATCCCTAATCACCCACCCCGGCCTCTGATCTGCGACGAAACAAATCAATGTCCCTAATCCTGATTTATTCTTTGTTGCAGACCCTTCTTCATGTTCAAAACCATGCCAGCTAGGGGTGCAACTTGGATCGGGTAAAATCCAGAATAGACCCAACCCGGCCTAAATGGGTCAGATTGGTTCAAGTATTTTGACTAAATGGGTTGTTTGGGTTCTAAGTTTTGTGGACCTAACTAAATACGAGTCGGTTCCGGGTTGGAGCTCGGGTAGACCCGACCCAACCCGAGAACCGAATCAAGTCGGGTTGGTTCGGGTTTCAATATGGTAGAACCGAACTAGTTTGGTTCGGTTCCGAGTTGACCCGAACCAACCGACCCGAGTTGCATCCCTAATGCCGGCCCCCAACCAATGTCTCTGTGTATCGGAGGCGGCGGCATTCAGCCGGCTACTATGCAAGCCAATCGACTAGGGGGCGTCCTATGAGGTCCGAATGGATGAGCTTATTCCGTTCTTTGGTTCCGTGTTTTTTTTTTGTTTTTTTTGTTTTTATGAGAATAATAATTTCATAGGATAAATTATATTTTACCAAACATTTAACCCCCTATATTTAAAAAACTATATTTTGCCCCCTTTATTTTATTTTTGATCAGATAAAAATTACCAAATGAGAAAATCAAGTGGTTGACAAAAGGGGTTATTGACTTATCGGGTTAACCTAACTTTAGGGAGCGATTTGGAACAAAACAAACTACAAGGGGGTTATGTGTTTTTGAGCAAAATTATGTCATGGTTCTGCAATTTTACTTGCCAATGTGGTGTGAAGTTGCGCCTAGAGCTGGAAGAGGATTACGAGTGAGTTGAGGACCTTTTTATCAGGGATGTCAATGGGTCGGATCGGGTCGGGTCGGGTTGAGACATAGGTATAAGGGCAAAACATCTAACCCGAATCCAACCCGTTTAATAAACGGGTCAAAAAATTTAAATCCAAACCCGACCTGCCTAATAAACGGGTTGACATGACCCGACCCGTTTAATCCATTTAATAAATGGGTCAGGTCGGGTTGGCCCAATAGAACTCATATAAAACGCTCGTGCTTGATAGGGTTTGGTCGGGTTTGATCGGATTGCGTCGGGTTAGGTCGGGTTGGATCGGGTCGGGTTGACATGATCCATTTGGTAAACCGGTCAAGTCGGGTCAATCGTTTAACCCGTTTCTGACCAGAACCCGTTTAGGCCAAACCCGAACTTGCTAACTTCGGGTCGGGTTGGCGGGTCAAGTACGTCAAGGATTGTCACCCTACTTTTTATTATAATAGTACTCCATAAAAGGCTGGAAATTTCTATATAAAGGGAAATGATACTCTTACTCATACAATTACACATCGTTCTTTACTTACGGTAAAGTTTGGGAATTTGATAAAACCTGATGTGGATGCTATCTATGGCAAATTGATCATCACCAAATATTATCAAATTCTACAATATCTAGTGGTACAAAAATGTTATTCAAATTAACCGTTAAAATGAACGGTCGATAAAGCTTCTAAAATTTGATACCCCTAGAAGTTATAGAATTTGATGAGTTTTTGTTGAGGATGATCAACTACCATATAGATGGCTCCCCCACCAAATCTCTGTGTAATTGGATAAGTAGGGGTGTAAAATGGGCCGGTCGGGCCTAAAATACTTCGGGTGGGGACGGGCCGAGCCTAGGGTTGTCAAGCCAGGATTGGCCCATCAGGCTCTGCCTCGGGCCAAGGGTCTGTGCCCGGATCCAGCCAGGGTATACATATATTTGGAATTTCGAACAGGATTTGGACTAAAAATATGTTTTTTAA
Source organism: Chamaelirium japonicum (assembly GCA_947650365.1). Lineage (NCBI taxonomy): Eukaryota > Viridiplantae > Streptophyta > Magnoliopsida > Liliales > Melanthiaceae > Chamaelirium > Chamaelirium japonicum. Next base: position 121,830,335 of record OX393549.1, on the reverse strand, counting down.
TAAAAAAATCAGTAAACAGTGGGGTTTGAAGGCTCAACCTCTAAGAGGTAAAGAGAAACAATAAACTACTTCATCATATTTTCTTAATGTTTAATGTATCCGATCTGTATATATATAATAAATACACAATAATTATATCGGGCTCTCGGGTCGGGCTTTCGAGCTTACTTTCGGGCCGGGCTGCGGGTTCAAGGTGGCGGCCCGAGCCCGACCCATGGTATGTTCGGGTCGGGCCGCGTCGAGTTGTTGACCAAGCGGAGTAGGGTTCAGGCCAAACTCTGACTGGGTTCGGACCGATAGGCTTTTTTTACACCCTCATGCATAAGTAATAATTCCATGAGTAAGACTAACACAACTCATCTATATAGCATGGCACGATGATCTACATGCTGACTAGACAAAATGGAACGCTGACTAGACAAAAATGTACATGTTGACTAGACAAAAATTACCCTCTCTTTCTCTCTTCCCCACGATCTCTCTTTCTCCCCCGTCTCTCTCTCTTCCCCACGATCTCTGTCTCTCTCTCTCTGTCTCTCTCCGTCTCTCTCTCCATAATCTCTCTCACCGACTCTCTCTCTCTCTCTCTCTCTCTCTCTTACCCACGATCTCTCTTTCCATATCTCTCTCTCTCTCTCCGTTTCTCTCTCTTCCCCACGATCTCTCTTTCCATATCTCTCTCTCTCTCTTCCCCACGATGTCTCTCTCTTCGTCTCTCTCTCTCTCCTCCATAGTCTCTCTCTCTATCTCTCTCTATCTCTTCTCCACGATCTCTCTCTCTCTCTCTCTCTCTCTCTCTCTCTCTCTCTCTCTCTCTCTCCGTATCTCGCTCTCTCCGTCTCTCTCACTCTGTATCTCTCTCTTAGTCTCTCTCTCTCTGTCTCTCTCTTCGTATCTCTCTCTGTATATCTCTATGTATCTCTTTTTCGCTCTGCGTGTCTCTCTCTCTCTGTATCTCTTTCTCTTTGTCTGTCTCTCTCTCTCTCTCTTCCCCACAATCTCTCTCTCTCTCTCTCTCTCTCTCTCTCTCTCTCTCTCTTTCTCTCTTTATATCAAAAAGGAAAAATTTTAGCGCGTCCTACGTTCGCTATAACCGCAGAGCCCACTGTAATTCAAGAGACATGGGGTAGTAGATCCCAGCACATTGGGGTAGTGGCCCCAAGCACTTGAGCTTGCTGATAGGCTCTGGGCAATGATTATAGCATACACAGGATATGCTGAAAGTTTTTCCCTCTCTTCGAGGGGGTTGGGAACCCAAATATTCTGCCGCATTTCTCTGCCCCATCGTCTGCCCTCGAAGTCACAGCCGTCCATTACACCCAGACCCGACCGGTGCATCACACTCAGCCCCAACCAGTTGGCAAAGGGACGACAGTGATCAGGTACAACATGGAGTATATGTCGGGGGACCAATCATATCTGTTTATTTGCCTGTCGGTTGGGGCTAAGTGCGATGCATGGGTCGAGTATGGGTGCAACAGACGACTGTGACTTGGGGGGCAGACGATGGGGTAAAGAAATAAGGTAGAAAATTGGGATTGAGGGTGGGGGACCCTATGGTCCCGCTTCGTTCCAATTGGCACGAAGCGGAGTGAATTATAAAAAAATAGAAAAAGATTATAAAAATCCAATAAAATAAGATAAAAATAATTTTATATATCTCCTTGTGATGGGATGAGTCTAACCATACATGTGGACGTGTAGCCCCTAAGGGGGGTGAATTAATTATGACGATCAAGATCCAACAGTCAATAGTCAATAGTCAAAACTCATGAGGTTGAGATATCAAGATATATGGATCAGGTGAGATAGGTGAGGTGTCCAAGGGCATAAGCTAGCCCCACATCAACTAGAGAGGAGATACTTATATAATTTTTCCTCCCAAATATAAAAGAAGCGTTTCAAAATCGTGTGCCACTATGGATTTTGTAAGAACTCGATCCGTAGTTAAACATGCTCATATGAGAGTCATATTAGGATGGGTGACCCAAAGTTCTAGTGTGGGCACGGGCAAAGAGAACAATATCTTGTGTGTTTAGGGCGAATGTTACAACTTGGTATGAGAGCATAATCCATGCTATAGCTAATATTTATTATGAATTTGTGGATTTGCTAGGTGTAGTCAGTGTGAAAACTTCCTCTAAACGTGTCAATCGCTCTTGACCAATATAATTGGTGGTTGCTTCCGACCGGCATGGTGTGGTCAATGTCGGTCGGGATTGGCCAATCAATCAACAACCATGTCGGCCCCCACGGATCGACACGACTACAACACGGCTACAGGAAGGAGGAAAAAGTGGGAGGAGTCAGAATATGTAGGAGGGAGAAGAAGGGAAGGAAGAGGAAGAGCGAGGAGGGCGCGGCAGCGGGCAAAGCGGGGACGAGAGGGAGGGGGAGGCAAACCCCCTTCTGTGGGGGTGCACTATCAAAATGGGGGCATCGGTAAAAACTAGAATCGGACTGGAGTGTGCATGATAAACGATGGATATGGTGACTGTCCGGACCCGTCGTTGATCGATGGTTCATGATCATCGTTTTTTGCCAGTTTTGGTGTAGTGTTATTGGCTCGTAATCGAAGATGGCAGCAAAGATTTTCTCCTCTTGAAGGCTGCATGCACACAAAATCAGATATAGATCCAATTTTAGATATCATGTCATTACTAAATCTCCCTCTACAAGTCGGAGGTTGTGTGGGTGCAATGTTGGGACTCTTTTAGGATTAGACACTCAATATTATGTTTCCAAATCTGGATTTTCCTCCCTTGCATATAATGTACTGAACTATGGTGCACTCAACTCACCACAACATGGCCCAAACCAGCATCCACCTTCGCCGCTGCCTTCCCGTTTTCGTCGCCGCCGCCCTCCTCCTCCTCCTCCTCCTCCAAGCCACCACTGCAACACCAGCAGATCGAGGTTTCACCGTGGACCTCATCCATCGATACTCCGAGCGATCCCCGTTGTACGACGGAAACCTCACCCAATCCCAGCTCCTGAAGAGGCTGGTTGAGTCATCCAGATCTCGCCTCCAACGGCTCGAGTCGGCCAACATCAACGTAATACGCCCTCTGCTCGAAGTGGACGGGTTCTTCTACCTGGTGCCGGTGAGAATCGGCACCGGCGAAGGCATGAAGCTCTTCCACCTTGTGTTCGACACCGGCAATAGCCTCACCTGGACCCCGTGCGAGCCGTGCGAACCCTGCTTTGATCAGCGCGGCGGCCGATTCAACCCCGCCCACTCACCCACCTACAGCCCACTCCTGCGCGCCGGCGACCTCTGCGACAATCCCGACGGGAACGGCCACTGCACCTTCGAAGTCAACTACGAGGACGGCGCCCGCACCCTGGGCGTCCTCTCGCGGGACACCTTCACCTTCCAGTCCGATGCTCCAGGCGAGCACGAAGACATCGAAGGTGTGCTCTTCGGCTGCGTGCACTCCTCCACCATACCCAGAGACATAGGGACTCGAATAGATGGGATCATGGGAATGGGCATCACGCCGTTCTCGTTCCTGACGCAGCTGCGCCGCGTCAGCGAAGGCCACTTCTCCTACTGCCTGGTCCCGCCGGGGACCGGGGCCGCCGGCTTCCTACGGTTCGGGCGCAGCCATGTTCATCCGATGCGGCAGCTCAAAGCTACGCCGATCATTAGCTACTCAAGCCAGGGCCACTACCACCTCCAGTTGGAGGGCGTCAGCGTCAACGGCCAGCGCCTTAACCTTCCGCCGGAAACCTTCGCGCTCCACGGCGACGATCACGGCGGCTGCATCATCGACACCGGATTCCCCGCGTCTGTTCTGATCAAGGCGGCCTACGATGAAGTGAGCAACGTACTGAGGAAGCGTTTCCGGCGCCTCCGTCGGGTCGACGGAAAAGCCAAAGGTCATGTCCTGGACCTGTGCTACCAAATCCCGAGGAAGTTCGCGAGAGTGCTGCCCGACATGACTCTCCACCTCCGGGGGGCCGACTATCACATCGGGGCCGAGAAGCTGTTCACAGTCGACCATGAAGAGCGCCTGTTCTGCTGGGCGATGCACCGGAGCGATTGGTATACGGTTCTTGGGGCGTACCAGCAGTACAACGTGCGGTTCTTGTACGACACCCGGAGTCGGGTTCTGTCGTTTGTTCCGCAGGATTGTGCACCCGGATCACATCGCTGATGTGTTCCATCGGCATCGCCTTCGCAATTATGATGTTCGGACTAATGTGTAAGCTGCCCGATTTTAAATCATCAATGGAGGGTAAGGAACAAGCAAATTAATTAGCAGGTGGTTGCTCTCGACTGACCTGGTGTGGTCAATGTCCGTCGAGTGGGGAAAGGGAGGAGGAGGAGGAAGAGGAAGGGAAGGAGGATCGAGGACACGGTGACGGACGGAGTGGGGAGGAGAGGGAGGGCGAGGCAAACCCAGTGGATGTTCTAGTTGCTCCAAGTACCGCGTCATATATGAATGCTCTAGTTGCTCCAAGTACCTCGTCTTTATGCTACAGTGCAAGAAGGTGGCGATTTTTCTCCCTTTTTTTTCCGACTGTAGCAGGGTTAGGATTTCTCCCCTCTTGCCAAGGGATTAGGTGTGGAGGCTTCTGGTGGGGTTGGAGATGGCTTTCGATCCCCTGTAAAAAGGGGCTCCCCTATCCATTGCCTCCACTACCCATTTCTGACGTCAGCACCTCCGACACCGATCTCCAACACCGTCACCTTCCCTTTCCCTTCTCCGCTCCTGCTTCTCCTCCTCCTCTTTTTCTATCGCTTATTCATCATGTTGATCGGTAGTTCAATGCCGAACATGGCACTTAACTGCATAACATGCTGGCCATGGGGAGGTGAAGAGAAGGCAACGATGACATTGGGTATGGAAAATGAGAAGGATGAGAAGGGAAAGGGGAGTCGACAACATGGACAACAAGGAGGACGAAGAGAGGCAGACACATATCCGGTGATGGGGAAGGAGGGGAAATGGAGGAAGAAGGAGGAGAGGCAGCTCCGTCAGTGGGCAACGAGGAGGGAAGGGAAGGACGAAGGAGGAGGAGAGGCGGTAACGAACGTGCTGGTGAGGAGGCGACGGGGTATGAAGGTTCGAAGGGGATGGGGTATGGGAGGGTGGGGTCTGTTGGGGAATAAAATTAGGTATGCTGGTCATACCCCACACAAAAATTAATGAAAATCTCGTTGGATGCAGGGTATAAGGGAGTAATTTTTGGGTGTGAAAAAATTTTCACTTTCTTAAGGGACCACCATGGGGTCAGTACATCACCCGTTAGTGAGTCAGCACAAGATAGACTAAGGATCGAAGCTCGATCACCATAGGAGCGAGAGAAATGCCCCGGTTTTTAATAACCCCACAGGTGGAAATCCTCGCCACTAGGACGAGAGAAAGGCTCGCCACTATAGAGTAGAAGGAAATATGTCGTAGCACTTATTCGAACCCTTGACCAAAGCCACGTACGGATTGCATTTTTCTTACCAATTGAGCTATCAATTGGATACTTCAATCTCTCCACTTTAAGTTCATACTATACTTGTAGCATTTTAATCACTAAATTATCCTCTGATAACTCCTTCGTAGGAAAAACGTCGCTGGCTTCGTCGAATGGTAAGAGCAATCCACTAAGCTTCAAAGGTCCGTTACAGACTGCATGGAAACAAGAACATACTGGCCCTACTAGGAGTAAACCCTCCACACTTCGGTGTCTTCTGTCTTACTCCTTTTAACATTTCACAAGCTCTCTGTCCGGCCGCCTACACCATGCTCCGACCTGAGTATGCCTAGTTGCTTACCCGAGATGCCGCTCAGACTCGATCCCTTGATTTGCTCAAGCAGAAACACCAACGTCTGACCTAGCAAGGTCGAATGTGCCCAAAGAGACTCCACCCCTTTAACCCATCAAGGGACAACTTTGCCAAGTTAACCCACTCGACGACCCCAAAGGATATTACGCCGGTAAACCACGACTATCTACTAATTTAGGGAAATTATGATTCTTCTTATTTAATTCACTCAAGAAATACCCAACCCTTTTTTATTTCACATGGAAGAAATCTAACACATGAGATTTATAAGGGAGAAAAAAAGATGACCAACCAAACCCAAAATGGACTAAAAATAAATAAATAATGTATCAAATCATCAAGGGAAAACAAGCATCAAATGCACAAAATCGGAGCATACATAGTGGAAAACACCTTCAAGACATAGAGACCTTAATTACTTGGGAGGAAGGGCTTGAAGGGAAGAGGAATGTGAGAAAGATTTCCAATAGGTTCTCTTCTAAGAGCTAAGCAAAAGCCTCTTCTCTTTTGATTTTTCACACGTACACTAATGGGAGGAAAGGGGTATATATAGGCCAGATCAATCTCCATCAGAAACTAGCTCTTGGATCATGATCTAAAGGCTAAAAACCCAAGTTTAACTTGGTTAGCCCACATCTTGGATACTAGCCGTCAGTATAATGGTTCGGACCATCTTGACCATAGTTTCAACATGGTCTGGACTCGAGACCCAGCAATCCCTAGATCAGGGCTAATGGCATGAACAATGATTCGAACCCCTTGCACCTTTTTTTTTGTTTCAAATGGTCCAAACCAACTTCTGTCAATTATAACGTTTTGTCTAGCAGTCCGAATCATTGTTCGGACCGAGAACACTTAGCGGTTCGAACAATGCTTCGGGTCACAAGTGTGGACTTCCAACACTTAGAAAAATTCTAAGTGTTGTACTGCTAACAACCTAGACTACGACAAAAACAAATTTTGATTTTTGAGAATTTAAAAGATATTTTATTTTTAAAAAAAAATCTTTAAATTGAAAACATTTAGAAATCACATCGAATTCTCGAAATACATGAATAAAGATAAATGCTAAAACGAACAAAAACCGATGTGATGGAGAATTTAAAAACATTTAGAAATTGCCACTATCTAGGGGTGGGGGGAACTTTCACCTGTTGGACGAGTTGCTCCTCGTTTGGTGTGACCTTATGATGCGGTTGGGGTGCTGACATATCGTCTCCCTCTAGATCTCCTAGAGGGTCCTCGCGAGCCTGTTATGACGGTAGTTTGCAGTATCCATTAGCGGACCTACCTTAGGCCCTTGATCCCCTCCTCACTTTAGAAAAAAAATTAAAGATTTTATGCATACTTCGCAAGGCTATATGTTGGTGTTGGCATCAATTTTTTCGTTCTACTCTGAACAATCAATATCGATCGTAGATGATTGCATGAGGATCGCAACATCTTCATAATCACTAAATTCCGATGAAAAATAAAGAAGATACAAAGCATTGACTTCGGCTCCGGTAGTTCTTATATCTTCACATCTTATTCACCGTATGTGCACGAAAATTTCATAGGACTTTGTTTTAGGTCCCTAACAATAGATCGATTTGGTGAAAATGACGATCAATAAGATTGTTTTACACTAGGTCCCTCTCAAAAAGATGCATTTACTGCAAGTCTCTCCATTGGCTTTTTCTATCCTTTAACTGACAAAACTACCCCTAATACTAAAATCACAAATTTTATTCTTCACTGCAACAAAGAGTAACAATTTGCACTGTTGAAAATGTTACTCTTTATTATCAAAATTTTACTTTTTTGTTACAACTAAAGCATCTCATTGTCATCCTTATTGCTAAAGACGATTTGTTATAAAGACCTACCACCAATTTGTCCAATTATTTGTACTGCGAAGTGATTTTGCTCAAGATGCTAAGTGAGCCATCTAGACCGTTCATGGAAGAATAAAGAGACGTCCAATTATACTTTACACATAGTCACAACTCGTGCACCGAACTATTACTTGGCCTTTTTACATGCAATCAGATTGCACCCTTTTTTCCTACATTTAGGGAATGGTCCAGATGCCCAATGTAGCATCGTAGCAAAAATCATCCTTGTGTCCGCCAATTAATTAAGTTAACGTTTGTGGGCCGTTGGATCGAGGTCTTGATCCAACGGCTATCGGCTCTCCAAGGGTTAATACCAAGTCTTTTAGTGTGGGTTTCGGTTTGGGGGAAAAATATAAGAAAGAGATATATAGAAGGGGCTGCAAAGCAAAGATATAGAAACATAGCTAGAGGTTTTCCTTCTTGGCCTTCAAATTTTTTTGGATGTGAAGGAAGAAGGGAGGAGGGTCTCTTGTTGAAGTTCCTTGGGGGTCGAGGGAGAAGAGTAGTTGGCTAAATTTTTTTTGGTGGAGGAGTCGTTTGGGTGGATTATTTTCTTGCCGCCATCATAGTGAAGTTTGGCTATGCTCCAAGCTCATCCCGGCTTTTAACCAAGCGTCATGTAATTCAACTTCAACCTACTTTAACCAAGACTTATGTTATTTCAAAAAAAAAAACGAGGACCCCGCTTGTTATTCACGATCGGCGCGACTCGGCTAGTTGTAGCCCCAAATTTTTTATGGACTCGATGAAAGGGAAGGGTCGTTGTCACGTCGCCGAACGAAGCTTCTGATTGGAGATATCAATGGCAATTACTTTTAATGTTTATGCCCCTTCTGAGAAAAATTTTTTAGGTCTATCACTGGCTATATCTCGAGCATAAGCTCGATCGTGGATCTTGGACGACATCCTTCATTGGATTTCGAGTAGTCCTTGAAGGAATCCATCTTGAAGACTGGATCCGGATGGGCTCCCTTGTGACGCTTTATTATCGCAAGCTTCAAGGCACTGAGGAGCCTAGAGGACGACCACTTTCCTTTGTGACGTTTCGCCCATCCTCTCCATGGTACGTGGCTTTGAGGGCGGAAGCCTCTTAAGAAGAAGTAGTTTGTCCTCGAGTCGACACGATCTCTACAGTAAAGCTGACGGGTTTCGTTGCTCGTGGTTTCGAGGCTCTTGACCTTAACGATTTGGATGTCGGTGGCTCCTCCTTGAGAGGCTCGACAGTTGGCGCTAGATTGTGGGTAGATTTTTCAAAGTAAACTCTCCCACGAGATAGATTGCTTTCTTCCTTGGAAGTGGTGGTTTTGGACTCTTTCTTCTTCTCTCTTCTGCTTTAGGCGACTAGATCGAGACGAGGACGATACGCCAAGGGCTTCGAATCCGTGGAGTTCGATGCACTCTTCAAGTTGCCTGACTCGGCCGATCGAAGAACTCATGAAGGTCTGAGCCCCTAGAATGGGTGCCCTCAGGCGGCTCTTCCTGTTCCAAGTGGAAGAGTCTTTGAATGTGAAGGAGAGTGGGAGACAGAGTGAATCTGGTAACATGGTGATTTGATTTACACAAGTTGAAACGTTTACCCATAGGTCTTCAAAGGATCAGCCAGTTTCTTAGTACCTATATCCCTCCTTTTTATCGTAAAAATTGGAGAAGGGGGTCTATATTATTACAAGACACGTGTCCTTCACGTGCAGCGGTGCAAGCTCGACCTGTCTCTTATGAATAATGATCCTTTTTTAGTTGGTTCAGGAGCTCGCATCGCGGGCGCGTCCAGATGTCTTCCTCTTTCTTGCGAGGTGGCCTTCTGTATACAACCTCTGATTTGGATTTAAAAACTAATAGAGAGGCGTCCGAGGATAACTATCCCTTCGTTAGGGTGCCTTTTGCTCTGCTATCATTTTAAGATAAATAAATACATTTAAGTGCTGATCGAAGAATATATAATTTCATGAGAAATCCTAAAGTGGTAGGTTCTAATGTAGGTGCACTAGCAATCCAAGGAGAAAGCTTGACAAAAAAAAATAAAATCATAATTTATGAAAGAGAAACAAAGAAGCCGTTTATTTTCAAATTTGAAATCTACAATACTGCCAAAATCCAACCACTGGACATGACCTGATGGGGACCGAGAGAAAGATCGAGGGTTTACCGGCAGTGCGCGGCGCCGCCCGACCACCAAAGGAAAGTCGTTCAGACCGCGGGAAGTCCGCTAGAATTGGCGGGAAATCGACCAATGGGAACCAGCTGCCACCACGCGTGCACGAGGCATAGTAGTATGCTGCCACGTGTATCGGGCCCCTAATGATTTCCACCGCTACTCGTCACAAGGAATGCATTCAGTACAACCGTCCCTATTAGGAACGCCAAGTCCATACCGTTCGATTGTGTGTGAAGTGGGGTCCAGTGCCGCTCATAGGTGGAGAGTGACAAAAAAAAAAAAAAAAAAAGCCAAATTACTTACACCCCCATCTTAACAAACATGTCAACAAGCATCCTAAATAAATTGATATGAATATTTTGTCGGACACTCCTGCCCGACATATCAACTGCTCATGTTCAACATGGTATGGTTCATATCGATTAGAATTGACTGACATATACCTAATATTTTAAAACCGAATCGAACCAAGCTGTTCAACCACTGGACCCATGAATCGACCCAGATTCTGGATTTAAGAAACACAAAAATTGGAATTACTATAAACCCGATAAAACCTCGAATCTATCGGTTGAACCACCAAACCACATGACCTATTTGACGGTTTAGTAAAGCGTTGTTTATTAAAAGAGTTATAAAACCTTTTTTTGTTCTCTTAATCTCTTCGGGCGTTTGCAAGAAGTTATTTATTTTTAGACAACGTTAAAATATTTTTAAAAAAATTTTAAAATGTTTTTTTTAACTATTTTTAGAAACACATAACAATAATTTAATTTAGTTGTAATATCATGATGATGTCATGGTCTAACCATCGGTTGAACTAGCGGTTGAACCGGTGATCCGTAACCCGGTCCTCTTTCAGGTTCAATGAGTAGTCCGATTTTAAAAACACTCCATGTATCACACCATGTCAGTTAGAGCAACCAACAATCATGTCGGTTGGAAACGATCGACACGTTTGCATGAATACGTAGAAAGAGAAGAAGGGAGAAGTAAGAAAGGTTAGGAAGAGACAAAAATTACAACGGAGTAAATGAAGTAGGTAGGAGGAGGAGGGAGAAGCCAAGAAGGGGAGGAGGAGATGGAGGAGGAAGAAGAAAAAACAAAAAAGAGGAGGAAGAGGAGGAGAAAGCTAACATCCGAGAACTAGTGGTGTCGAGACAAACTCATCTTTCGGATGCACTATCAAAATGTGGCTAATAGTAAAAATAAAAAAAGCCATACAACCGTAGGGGCTTGGCGTCCCTAATAGGGCCTCCTCCCCTCTTGACGTGCGGTCCGTGGGTCCCTCAATCATACTCCAACTAACGGATCACATCATTTCCGAGGGATGAACGGCTGAGATCGCTTTGTCGACCCGCTCGCCCCCCCCCCCCCCCCCCCCCCACTCCCCCCCCCCCCTTCGAGCAACTATAAATGAACTTGCTCCAAGCCGGAGCTTTAATTCTCTCCTTCCCTCCGTCCGCCGCCGATCATCAAACCCAAATAAAATGGTAATTTCAAAAATTTTCCAACTTTATCATCCAATTTTTAATTTCGTAAAATCTATTTTTGTTTGATTGGGTGATTTTAAGGTTGGACTGGCGTTCCATTACAAGAACAGTGATCACCGTGAGGAGGAGGAGGAGGAGGAGGAGAGGAGGGGCAGGAAGGGGAGGAGGCCGCCGCCGTGGCTACAGCTGCTGCTGAGGAGCCAGTTCTTCGGGGCGTGCGACCGCCACCGGGAGCTGCGGAGGTGCGAGATGAACATCTACTGCGTCGACTGCAGCCGGAGCCTGTGCCCTCACTGCCTCGCCACTCCCTCCTCCCCCCACCGCCCCCACCGCCTCCTCCAGATCCGCCGCTACGTCTACCAGGACGTTGTCCGCGTCCGCGACATCCAGAAGCTCCTCGATTGCTCCAAAGTCCAGGTACTGATATATTCATGCATTTCTCCTTCTCGAAAAAATCCCCTACTTTTCAAAAGAAAATGATAAATTACAATTTGCCCCCTTGAAGTTTAGCACAAAAACACCTTACCCCCTATAATTTTTTTGGGGTTATTTTGACTTTGCCCCCCAAATTTTGCCTTCAATTAGACTTTACACCCCATTTTTCATTAATTAGACTTTACCCTCCAAAACTAACTGTTCCGTCAGCTCACCCTCCAAAACTTTATTTCTTTTCCATCAGTTCACCCTCTCTTAGGGATGGCAACGGTGCGGTTTCGGTGCGATTTTGGGCAAAACCAAAATCGCACCGCAACACCGAAATCGCACCGCACCGCGATGGTGTACCGTATGTAAAACTGAAACCGCACGATGTGGTGTGGTGCACCGCGATTTAACATTATAATAAACGGTGCGATTTTTTACGGTTTTGGATAAAACCGAAACCGCACCGCAACACCGAAACTGTAAACCGAAACCGCAACGCACCACGACGGTATTATATTTTGGCAAACCAAAACCGCACCATACGGTGTGGTTTTCTGTGGTTTGTGGTTTTAAACCGCACCGTTGCCATCCCTACCCTTTCTCCTAGATGGTGAGCTGACGAAACCGTTGGTTTTGGAGGGTAAAGTCTAATTACCGAAAATATGGGGGGGAAAGTCTAATTCAAGGCAAAGTTTGGGGGGCAAAGTCAAAATAACCCTTTTTTTTTTTGTTTCAAATCGCTCCCTAAAGTTTGAAATGTTAGCCCAATTTCCCCCTTTTGACAACTACCTGATTTCCTCGTTTGGTAATTTGATCCCATTAGAACTAAATTGAAGGGGGCAAAATGTAGTTTTTTCAACTATAGGGGGTTAAGTGTTTTTGAGTTAAAGAGGGGGGCAAAGTGTAATTTACCCAAAGAATATTGATTTCGAACTTACGTTTCCATTGTGTGCTTCTGGTTCGATGCAGCCGTACACTGTGAACAGCGCCAAGGTGGTGCTGCTGAACCGCCGGAGGCAATCCAAGCCGTCCAAGGGGAACCGCGGCGGCGGCGACGGCGGCGGCGGGGGGATGTGCGAGATATGCAATAGGACGGTGACGGAGCCCTACCAGTATTGTTCCATCTTTTGCAAGGTAAAAATTGGGTTTCCACAGGGGCTTTTCAGTAAATTCCATCTCCCAATCCCCGCGTTTTTACACCGCGTTCTTTCGAATCGAAACTTGCAGGCGTCGGACGAGGAGGCGGAGGCGGAGGTGGAGGAGGCCGTCGTATCGAGTGCGGAGGAGGGGAGCATCGACTGCAATCGATCCCGACCGTTCCTTCCATCCGTGACGAGATCAGCGTTGGAGGGCTTCTCCCCGTGCCTCTCGTCCCCTCAGCCGTCGGATTCCAGCGAGGAGAGCCACGGCCACTGGATGGGGGGGCCACCATCCCCCAAGAAAAAGATCGCCAGGAGGAAAGGCTATCCTCGTAGGGCTTGGATTTTCTGAAAACCTTGGCTTTTTCTAAGAAAAAAGTTGTAATATTTATAACAATTAATTTTATATTATTTAAGAAATATACAGAGATTTGGTATTAATATGGTCTCTATTATCAAAGACAAAAAGAATCAGATCTGTTTCCGTAAGTTTACCAGAAAAAAAGGAGGGCTTAGTGATTTTGCACGAGCAAGTTCTTCAGTTGATTTTTTTTTTTCTCTTTAAAGGTCTGTTCTTTTACTTTCCTAAGAAATAAAATAAAAATAATAATTTCTGTAGAAATTCCTTCCATATCGTTTAATTTCCTTTGTTCTTTTAGCAAGAAAATAAGACATAAATCAAACACAGTGAAAATCTATTCTTTTTTAGCAAGAAAATGAAAGTAAAAAGAATTTCTGTAGGTTTATAGTAGGGAAATAATTTCCTTCATGGGATACACTCGGAAATTCTCTTTCAACGATTTGATCGGTAAAAAAACGTTGAAAACTTAGACAGAAATCCAATTTCTGCTCATTATTATGTTTTCGCGCTTATTTTCCATGCAAAAGAACAAACCCTATATGATAAAAATACCCCTTTAGAGCATGTCCTTCAGTTGAAATTTTCTTTTCTTTAAATGATAAAAATACCCTTTTATAGCAAGTTCCTCTGTCTTTATTGTTGGAGATAACCGACGAGATCGATCGCACTACCGAGGCTCCGCGCAACGAAAAATACATCGATAGCGCGAAGAACTCCACTTGCAGGTGACAAACACCACCAACGAGAAGAACAAACAATCAAACACAATAAAGCACAAAATACAAGATAATATCAGGCAATCTATGAACCGATGATCAATTGATTCACTAGAAAATGAATATAAGAAGCAGACGTATGTCTATCCTCTCCCAACCCATAAAGAGATAATCCTCTAACGAACAAGAAGAGAGATTATAGTCCTCTCACCCCCAAGAGAACAAAAAATCCTCGCTCTAATCCGATGATGGCTACCCTCTTCCCAATCTCTGAAAACATTTAGATCCTTCCTTATATCTACTTTGCTCATTCCTAGGGGTCCTTTTATAGCCCCAAGTTCGTACAAGATGTAGGAGAAAAGATAGAGCCAAACCCTATAAGTTTTTTTGGAATTCCATGCAAAAACGCTACCAAAAAAAGCCTTTACTCGTGCCTGTCCGTTGGATTTCACCTTGGGCGTCAAGATTGGCTCCCTAGGTGAAAATTTCACAGCCTGAGTATGTCCAGCTTTGGATTCTGCCAAGGGCGCTAATCCTGGCGCCCATGGCAAAATTTCTTATTTTTCGTCCTGTTTGTCGCTCCATCTTTCAACATCATTTGTGCACGAATCTTAGATATTGTAGAGAATTTGTTTCAAGCCAAAATCCTCAACACTTATCGCTACACTAATTCATAGATTTTTACTACAATGATTTTACTGTAGCAAAAAGAGTAACGATCTATGCAGATTGTTACTCAATCTGCAAAGATTGTTACTATTTTTGTTATAGTGATTTCACTGTAGCAAAACAAAATCAATGAGATTTCTATAAAAAAAAATTGCTACAATGATTTCATTGTAGTAAAAATGTAACAATCCATGCAAATTGTTACTCTTTTTGCTACAGTGATTTATGTCAAAATTGGATTGTTGCCTCCCTGTACATGACCATGTAGGGGTTAAATAGATATTTTTCAAGCGTGAGGGCTTGACACCAATGTTTTGAAAACTAGATTGGACCGGACGGTTTGACTGGTTTGGACTGAAACATGTTTCGGTTCGGTCTTTGAATAAACCCATTTGTTTGTTAACCCATGAATCTAACTTTTCATTGAATAATTTAGTAAATATCTATTTGAAAATACATATTTTCATGCGGTTCAAATGGTTGAACGACCAGTTTGAACCAGTTTGGACAGAACCAGATGCCTTTTCGGTTCGCCTTCCGGTCCGGTTTTGAAAACACTGCTTTACGCTAAAGCATCTATTTGTTAGTTTGTATTGCTAAATAGGATCGGTTAGAAGGACCTAGCACTAATTTGCCCCCCAAAAAAAATCTGGCCGGTTTCTGTATTTTTGTGCTTCCCATGTTGTGGGTAGTTGTGAATAATGTTTATGTATCTTCCTTAATTGATAAGAGTAATGCTATTGAATTAGTCAAAAAGCTGGGCTACAAGTCTGGTTCAACCCGCCCTAGTTGTAGCCTACAACTAGGGCGGATTGAACCCGACCCAACCCGACTTTGGGTCGGATTTGTGCTTATTTTATTAAAGGATGGGTTGGGTTTAGGTTGGAAAAAGTCAACTCGAACTAAATTTGGCTTGAACTTGGGCTTCGGCTTGGGCCAAGTGGTCGGGCAACCCAACCCAACCCGAACCCAAGTTGAGTGTAATCTTATTTCTAGAAATGTATGGATTCTATTTCCAACCCTAAGAGTCACAAACCACCAACTAGTGGAGCAAAGAGACCTTATTCATAAAGACTAAGTTTAAAAAAACAATTTTTTTATATTTAGCATTTAAAACTTTCAAACGTTGGACATGTAATAAAATAAGCATTATCTTAACCTATGTAACTCGACCCCACCCACCAACTTTTACCAACCTGAGCTTGGAAATTTTTTGGGGGAGTTTGTATTAGATCCCCATGACAAAATTCCGTAGGTATAGGTCCCGATAAAAGGTTTGTCGAGTTAAAAATCTAATTTTAAAGATCAACTTACAATTAATTCAACAGCTGGTAAAAAGACTCATATGACCATATAAATTTATTGAATTTACAAAAAAAACCGCCACCCGTTACAAAATAGAATGGGTTAACCAAAGATGTTACTCTCCCAAGCAAATAAAAAGACAGATATGCCTACAAAAGTTAGAAATTTTACCAATTTAACCTTCTGTTAACCAAAAATATGGCTCTCCCATGAAACGATCAGTTTTGAAGCCGATAGTGGAGTCACTATAGCTGCTGCAGTGGTTTCACTATAGCTGCTGGATAATTTTTCGTGACTGCTAAAGAGATTTCACTTTGGCTCCTACAATGAAATCATTGTAGCACTGAGTATCATTTCATATATCCGAGTATCATTTTAAATCATTATAGTAGCTACAGTGAAATCATTATAGCAGTTACGATGATTTCAATATAGTTGCTACAATGATTTCACTGTAGCTACTATAGTGATTTAAAATTATACTCTAATATATGAAATGATATTCAGTTCCCTAGAGTGATTTTAAATAATACTCGGATATACTAAAAAATATGGTACTCCGATGGAGAGATTTCTGCCTTTAAAATCCTTTTATAAGAATTTGCTGCCTTCAAAATCTATTTGGAGAACCAAATCCCCGTCGAAGGTCACGATTTTTCTCTTTTAGCTTCGATGAATAAGATATTGACGAAGGTGAACCTTATGAAAATGCATCATCCTCTTATTTCCGATTCTTCCTGCACCTTCTGTAATTGGGTTGAGGAATCCTCTTCGCATCTCCTGCTAGAATGTTCTACGGCCAAGAGGATTTGGGTGAGTTTCGAGAAGATCGGGGGTGTTAACTCTCACCCTAGGAATCTACGAGCTCTTTGGCACTCTTGAAGGCGTAGAGAGATTAAGAAGGAACTGAGGAGCTCTTGGGATATTCTAGCTATGAGCATTCCTTGGACCCTTTGGCTTGAACGGAATAGAAGAATTTTTCACCAAAAGACGGCTACAGAGGAAGAGCTTAGGAGAGCCGTTGTTGCTACCTTCAAGATTTGGATTGTACCTTGGGTGGAGAAATTCTCGGTAGATGGTAGAGATTTTTGTAATCCTATTCTACCATGATTTGGTTTAATTTAACTGGTTGGGAGGCTGCCTAACACTCCCTCCTCTATGGAGGGGTTCTCAAAAAAAAAAAAAAAATATTGTACTCATCTTTTTTCAAAAGAAGTCAGATTTTAAGGTATTTTTAGAAAAATTATTTATCCCCATATAATTTAATAGTAAATACCTAGGGTGTTTTCTAGAGATTTAACATCAAATGATACTTAGGATATTGGTTTGTACTAAGTATCGTGAACATCATTCAGTATGCTAATATATACTCATCATACTGAGTATCACTTATTATACTGAATGATATTCAGTATAATAAGTATTATCAACTATTATGAATGATACTCAAAGTATTAATTGATGACAATATTATGCATTAATAAAATGATACATAAATATACAAAATTGTACTCAGTGCTATAATAATTTCACTGTAGCAGGCACGGCGAAATCGATGTCTATAGCAACCATTGTAATTATCATAGTTGCTACAGTGATTTCATGGTAGCTGCTATAATGATTTAAAATGGTACTCAAATATTCAAAATGGTACTCAGTGCTACAGTGATTTCACTGTAGTAGCGACGGTGAAATCTTTGTAGCAACCACAATAATTATCGTAGTTGCTACAATGATTTTCACTGTAGTTGCTATAGTGATTTAAAATGGTACTCAAATATACAAAATGACACCCACAGTGCTGCAGTGATTTCACTATAGTAGCCACGACAGATCTCTGTAGTAACCACGATGAAATCGTTGTAGCTGCTACAATGAAATCACTATAGTAGCTACAGTAAAATCATTGTAGCAACCCGTGTCATTATAGCATCAACTGTGAATTAATCACTATAGCAACCCGTGGCACCATAACATCTACTTTGGATTAACATGGAAGGAACTCTTCGGTATTTTTGGTATTTAAAAAAACAACAACATCCAAAACGATTAGAAAAGGGTCTCTTATGTGCAAAAAATGTGGGAGTGGATCATCTTTAAAATTAATTGTACCTTGTGGACCTATTGTAAACAAACAAATGAAGGTCCTCTAAATCAAACAGAAATGTTGCTATAGACCTGCACCTAATTTTTCCAAATTTTTTTCTCCAGTTAGGCTTGTGTTGGCCAATGTGAGTTGAAGGACATATCAGGTTGGGTTGCTGGTTGAGGTTCTACAACTCGGGTTGGGATTGGGTCGACCACCAACTTGACCCAAAACGCCCAAGTTGTAACCCTACAAAAAAAACTTCATAGGCTCTTTACATCCCCAATCACAGCCATCCGTTACCTGCCCACCAATCCAAGGACGGCTGTGATCAGGTTGACAAAGATTTTATAAACCTTTTTGTTTGTATAATAAAATTTTCCTCTAGTTTAGGTATAAAGATAGAGAGCAATGCCATTACCATATCTAGCATGTATGTCAATAAGGAACACCTTGATTTGGCAGCTGTCTGATGCCTCACACTTGGGTTGAGTGTGATTCACTAGTTGGGATGGGTGGCTGTGATTTGGTGTCATGTCAGGATTCGGTGCCATGTCACGAAGCTGACTGGGACTTTCGAGTTGAAGTCTCAGTTCTGTTGTTTGTTTTGATAGAAGTGAAAGTTCTAGAAGATGGCGAGAGGGCGATCCCGAGATGCCTTGAGAACCAGGGAGATCCGGGGGAGATCTAGGGGGAAATCTCCTAGATCCTCAGGGCTCCACCAGCGTCCTGGGGACCCGGCCGTCGCGCACTCCCGAGGGGCCTCGAGAATTAGGGCTAGGGCTTTCGGGGGGAGCGGTTCAGGGGGAGCGGAGGTGAGGCGTCGTTCCCGGGATAGGCGTCTCGGGGGCGCCTCTAACTCCTCTCCGTCGACCATCCACCCGAGGATTTCCTTCGCTGACATCGTGCGCTGTCCAGCTCCTTCGGCGACGGGAGCGAAGGGACTTTCCGTCCGGTCATCTCGGCTCTTTCGCAGAGGGACTACCGGGCGGCGCTGCCACCGGTGCGGCGAGCGGGATCACGCGGTCGCAGCATGCAGGAACCCGTTAGTTTGTTTTGCCTGTGGGAAGGTGGGGCATACCTCCCACAGGTGCGGGATGGCCCGGTCCTCGGGTTCTACCGGATCATCGGCTGCGGGAGCGGGAGTTTCGGTGGATCTGCCGGTAGATCCCTAGAGGGAGGAGATGCTGGAAGTGTTGAACAGATCCGGGGTCTGCAGGGTCTTTCAGAGGTCGGTGACTGCAACGGAGTTGTCCGGGCATCTCCGGCATGCGTGGCATGGCTCCTGGGCTTGGCCGGCGCAGGAGATCGGAAATGGGGAATTTCTCGTTGAATTCCCTTTCCGCCAGTTCTTGGAGATCGAAGTCGGTCGGGGTGTGCGGGATCTGGGAGCGGTATCTGTCTCCTTCCGGCCGTGGGAGGAGCTGGCAGGGGCAGTCGCGAGGAGAAGGAGGGCAGCCCTGCGAGTCACCATCTTCGGCCTCCCCTTTGATGCTTGGGGGGAGGGCTCGTTGCGTGCGCTCATGGAACCTTATGGCGTGGTTCGGGAGTGTCACAATGTCTTCCCCTCGATCTCCCACCGGCGTTTCTGCCAGGCCACAGTCCTTTGCTACGAGCTCGTCTTGATCCCTCCCTCAGTGCAATTCTCCCATGGCTGTGGAGTGTTTAAGGTTCGTCTTACCACTCAGGTCTTGGGAGACTGGACATCGCTCCCACCTCCTCCCCTTGGCCATTTGCCACCCTTGGAGCACGGCATTGGGGACGGGATGCCTTTCGGTGACAGGATGCCATTCGGTGAGCCAGTGATCCCCCCGGGCTTCGGACCACCAGTGCCTTCTCCGCAGCCTACTCGGTTCCGGCAACCGTGCGTCAGGCCTCCGCGGTTCCCGGCTCCAGCTCAAGATCTCGGGGTGAACCCGGCAGGAGGAGGTGCGAGCAGCAGCCAGGAACCAGGTACGCCATCCCTCCAGCAAATCACCCGGGAAGCAGGTATCGTTTCGAACCTCGGGTTGGACGTAAATGGTGACGTCCCCCCTTTTTCTTTTGAGGATGCGCACGTTGATTGTGCGGCTCCCCACGTTAACCCCTTTGCTGACGTGAATGAGGGAATCCCTGTGGGTTTGGAGGAGCGGGGGCCCCCTTTGGGTCCTCAGGTGGAGCATGTGCCTATCATTATGGATAGCCCCACCCTAGGGGGACCTCATGTTTCTAACCTTGATGTCGACATGAGTGCTTTGATAGATCAGGGGAATGGGAGGCAGGGGACCGCAACTGATCATAGCGCTGACCAGGGGAGACCAGAGGCACCGACGGATTCGGCCTGTACCGCCCAGCTCCGGTCGGCACGGAGGAGTTTCAGGCAGATTTTGCAGCGCTCCTCGGATGACCCTTTGCTTGCCCAGGCTCTAGTCCGGTCGAAGATGCGCCTTTTGGATTTGGATCAGGCGGATCCTTCCGTGTCCTTTCCCCTTTCTCTTTTGGAAGATGATGTAATCCTTGACATTGCTAGGAAGTGTGATTTTATTACTGCCCCAGAGCTGGATAGTGTGCGTTTTTTTCTTGATTCTATCAGGGCTTTGGAGGAGAAGAGAGCGAAGTTGGCCTCTTCCTGAGCGCGCGGTCGTGGTGGTCTTGGAGGAGTAGAGTGGGAGTTTGCTTAGTGTTCTATGAAGATTTTGTCCTGGAATGTTAGGGGCCTAGGGAAGTCGGAGAAGAGGAGGGCTGTGAGTTCTTTTGCCTCCATTCACGATGTTGATATCATCTGTATTCAGGAGTCGAAGCGAGAGAATCCGACGAACTATTTTTTCCGTTCTCTCAGCATGAAGAAGATTGCGAAGTGGGAAGCTAAGGATGCTACAGGAGCGTCGGGAGGTATTCTGATAGGGTTCAGTGATGACCTTTTCCTGCTAAGGAGCACGAATATTGGTGTTTTCTCCCTTTCTCTGGTCCTCCAGAACAGGTTAGACGGCGAGGAGTGGATGTTGTCTTCCGTTTATGGCCTGACGGACCATAGTAGAGGGGACGATTTCTGGACGGAGCTGTTCTTGCTCAGGACGAATTTTCAAGGCTCCTGGGTGATCGCTGGAGACTTCAATGTCACACGAGGGTCGGGGGAGAGGCTTTGCAGTGGGGGCGATGTTTCGGCGATGAGGGCTTTCTCCCACTTCATTCGGCAGGAAGAGCTGATCGATCTCCCCTTAACAGGCCGCACTTTCACGTGGAGTAATAAGCGTGAAGATCCCATTTTAGCCAGGCTAGATCGTTTCCTGATTTCGGCAGACTGGGACTCGCGTTTTCCGGGTTCGATTCAGTCAGGGCTTGCCTCCTGTGTTTCCGACCATGCACCGATCCTTCTCTTGACTGATTCAATTTCTCCAGTCCGCCCCCCCTTTAGGTTCGAGTTGATGTGGTCGCTGGAGGAAGGGTTCAAGGATCTGCTGGCCGGTTGGTGGGTTGAAGCAGGCAGGGTAGAGAACTCAGCGCTGAACATGACTAGGAAGCTCCGATTCCTCAAGAAGAAGCTTCAGTGCTGGAGCAAGGACCGATTTGGCAATGTTCTGCGGCAGAAGGCCTCAACTTTGGCTGCGATTCAGGTTCGTGAAGTTAAGGGTGAATCCGCTGTCCTCACGCTTCGGGAATCCGCAAGGTTGAAGGAGCTTAACGAGAATCTGGTGCTTCTCTTGCGGAAGAAGGAGGAGATGTGGAGGCAACGATCGAAGGATCAGTGGGTGAAGCTGGGAGATGCAAATACCTCCTACTTCCACAGAGTGGCTAACGCTCGGAGGAGGAAAAACTTTCTGACCTCTCTGTGGCACGAGGAACGATCGTTGACGACCACTTCTGATATCCTGGAGGCAGCGACTTCTTTCTTCAAGGACTCTTCCAGGGAGACGAATTCCTCGATGAGGATTTCCTTGTTAGAATTGGTGAGGTCTATAGCTCGTAAAAACCTAGTGTTTAGCTTTGTATGGTTGATAGTATTGGATTGCATATTGGTACGTACCTTAGTACGTGTTCTGATTACAGAACAGAGAGCCATGGCTACATGGTAATCCACTTGAGTGGGAGACTCAAGGGACTGGTCCCATGTAACCTAAATACGTTTGCAGCTCTGATAAGGGTTGGTCGCCCTATCAGGATAAGCTGTTGGGATGACAGAGCGTAGGTGTCTCCACCACGGTCATTACCAGGCACAGTGTCTGTGGCCGAACGGAACCAACACGGTGCACAGATCGATGAGCAGACATTGGTGCACTAAACTGTGTTTCTGCTTAGGGTAAAACGGTCCTAAACCCTGAGGAACCATGTCTGGTGGACTAACCAGTTGTGTGGTGCTTTGGCGCACCAATGTGTGAGGATCCGGATGCAGTGATCCAAAACCACGGTGTACTGGGTTACCCGGCTGGCGTTGCATCAGCGTGTCACTCCTGCAGGCTATCCACACCCCTAACGGGAGGTGCGTTCCTTGGTCTGACCTACGTCGTATTAAACCCTGGCCAGGTGGTCATCAGTTGGACTGGTGACGGATCCGGTTGCTCGGAAGAGTAATCGGAGGTACGATGTATGTGGTCAACCGGGAAGGAACCGAGTCATATGAGCACTCGAGTCTGACGGTATTCTCCACTGCTCGAGTTGCATCATGGCACCAAGTGGAGGGACAGCAAGTTTACCATACTAAGCGGAGAGCAGGGGTATGAGAGAGAACATAGTAAGTCCGGGGGAATTGGAGTGCAGCCTGCGTCGCACTCTGGGTGGCTACGCAGGTTAACTCGGACTCAGAGGATCGATGGTACACTCGGGTAGTGTGTCGATCGAGTCTGAGTTGGAAGCCATGAACCCTGGTCCCTGAAGGTTCCACCTTATCGACATTATGTACGGTTCTTATACCATCTCCTCGAAACACAGAACGTAGTTAGAGGAAGCGAGAAGTCCAAGCATACGCTCCGTGAGTGCTTCGCACTAGTGCACGGTAGATGCGTAGCTACGTGTGTGCACTAAGGGGAAACCCTAGGTTAGTGCAGAGACGCATGTAGCAATTCCTTGCCATAAGTGGACTTTGCCACATGGGTGCGATGCACCGGGACATGTTGCGAGTTGACTAGTTGACTTCACTAGGGGCACCCTACGGGAACCTCAGAGAATAGTGAAATCACTGGTGCACTTCACTTATGTATGCCTTGCAAAGTCTCGTACACGAGGAACGGCCAACTAGTGGCATAAGGGCGTTTTGGTCATACCATGCGCCACTATGCACTAAGGGGGCCGGCCCAAAGTGTTGAGAGACTGGTCAAGGACGGCCCCATTAGTTTCGGGAGGTTGTTGCCTCCGATGAAGGGGCCGGTTATGAGGCGCAGAAAACGGGCTGGTTTTGACCGTTTTCGAAAACAAGGAAAGGATAGAGATAAAGAAGAGATATATAGGGATAAGGTTTGAATCTATCATCCTTATCCATACTGTTCTTATCCATATGAATAGGCCGGCCCTATATATGAGAAGGAGAGAGAGGGTGCACGAAATTAATAGAGCCATGCAAGCCCTAGGGCCGGCCATGGCATGGGGAAACCCTAGCCGCCCCCTCTCCTCTCTTCGCATCTCCTCTCTCGTCTCTCTCTCCCTCGCTTGTGCCATTGGATGGCGACTCGTCTTCCTCACGTGGTGTTTTGTAGAAGGAGAAGGCTCATCGTATGGAGGCACTCAGAGATCCATCGACGAGGTGCCATGCATCGTGTGAGATCGGGTGAACTAGAAGGCGTCTCCCGCAACCTTTTGCTGTCCAGAATCTGCACAGAAAATCAACGTTGTTTCTGCGATTCCGGGAGCTACAGAAGTCCAAACGACATGAAACTTGTTGGAAAAGTTGCGTCTCGAAGTTGGATACCTTCAGTCCAAATTTCAGCCCAATCGGAGTTCGGAGAAGAAAGTTATGGCCGTCGCACCGAAACTATGTCGAGCAGATCCGTAGCCCGTCTCCATCGACAAAGAAGAAATTTGTCGCGGTGAAAGATTCCGCACGCAGGTATGACCTCTAACAAGTAGATCTAACATAATTAGAACATGCATTCATGCTAGTTTGTTCTTTCGCGTTAGATCATCGTTAGGGGTTCGCGTAGTTGCCATGCTAGATTCATACACGCATATGTAGATCGTTTCGATGAAAATTTTTATATGTAACGCACACCGCTCACGGTCCTCGGACCTTTACTTTGCTTCCGCTGCGGGCCTCTACCATTGATTTATTTTCAACATTCCTTTGATTGGATCGGTGCAGATTTTCCGAGACTCCCGGGAGGCTCGGGCATTGACGCAGAGTTTACAAATAAGGAGTTCAGGAAGGCGGTCTTACAGTCCAAAGGCGACGGGACCCCGGGTCCGGATGGGTTCCCAATGTCGTTTTACCAGAAGTACTGGGACATGTTGGAGGGTGATCTCTGCCGGCTGCTGCACGATTTCTTCTCGGGCAAGGTGCGTCTTCACTGCCTCAATCACTCATGGATAATCCTTCTCCCTAAAAAATCTGCTGCAGAGAACATTCGGGACTTCAGGTCGATCTCCCTATCTAACTGCCTCTACAAGATTATTGCGAAGGTGCTTGCCAATAGGCTCGCGGACAACATCTCCCTGCTTGTCTCTCCCTCCCAAACCGCTTTCATCAAGGGGAGGCTAATCCTCGACAGTGTGGTGGCGGCTCACGAAACAATCTTCCACCTGCGCGAATCTGGAGAAGAAGGAGTCTTGCTGAAGATTGATTTCGAGAGAGCTTTTGACCAGATCAGGTGGGAATTCTTGCTCGACCTTTTGAAGGCCAAGGGCTTTTCTAGTAGTTGGCTGGGGTGGATTAGAGAGATCTTGGTATCCTCGAAGCTCTCTTGTCTTATAAATGGGGAGCAGGGCAAGGACTTCAAGGTTTACAAAGGCCTGAAGCAGGGATGTCCTCTATCTCCGTATCTTTTCATTCTGGTAGTTGATGCTTTCGATGTCGTTGTTCGTAAGGCGAACGCTGAGGGTTTGGTTAAGGGAGTGGGCGGACATGGATGGACCACCTCAAATTTGCACTATGCGGATGACTCTCTCTTTTTCACTATGGCTTGTCCGTTCCAGATGGTCTCCCTCAAGATTCTCCTCTGCGGGTTGGAGCTGACATCAGGACTGAAGATCAATTTCCAGAAGAGCAGCCTTTACTACATCGGATCGGGGGATGCAGGCAGCGAGCTAGCCAGGATTTTGAACTGTAGAGAGGCTACCCTTCCGATGAAGTATTTGGGGCTGCCTATCAGTGATAAGGCCTTGCGGAGGGAGGATTGGGAGCAGTTGATTATGAAGATCGAGAGGAGATTGGAGGGTTGGAAGGGTAGATTTATGTCTTCAGGTGGTAGACTGGTGCTGGTCAACTCGGTTCTATCTTCGATTCCTTCCTACTATCTGTCTTTCTACTTCCTGCCATCTTGGGTGATTGACAGAATTGATAGGATTCGGCGCTCTTTCCTTTGGCATGGTGTAGGAGCCATTGCGGGAGGTTACAATTTGTTGAGATGGGACCAGGTTTGTCTTCCTAAGAAACTGGGAGGCTTGGGAGTTCTTGACCTGCGCAGATTTAATATCTCGATGTTGGGGAAGTGGTGGTGGAGACTGCAGCAGGGATCCGGGGGCTCTTGGCGGGATGTTATTCTGGCGAGATATTTTAGGAGATTCTCTCCTTTGCACGCGCGGAGTAGAGTTTCTGGCCGGATCTCGCATTTCTGGAGGGGCATTCTGCGGGTCAAGCATTTCTACAGAGAGGCTACTCCGCTTGTTCTAGGCGATGGGAGGGACATTAGATTCTGGAGAGATACTTGGCTTGGGGCCAGACCTCTGGAGCAGCTTTTCCCAACTCTTTTCTCCTTGGCCAGGAATAAGGGAGCGTCAGTCCGTTCCCAGGCTTGTCGGAGGCATGGCTCTATCAGGTGGTGTTTAAAGCTTGGAACTGCTCCGTTAGACCAGGAAAGTCAGCGGGAGTTGCAGGACCTTCACTTGATTTTGCAGGCGGCTTCTTTCAGGTCGGCGCGGGATGAAGTCCGATGGAGGGGCACTTCTTCAGGAGTTTTCTCCGTTAGATCGTTCTACGAGCATCTTCTTCCTCAGACTCAGAGTCACGGGCCGTCGAAGGCTATCTGGAAGACGAAGGCACCCTCGAAGGTTCATATTTTTTCCCTGCTGGCCTTGAGGAACAAGATTCTGACGAAGGCGAATCTAATGCGGCGGAATCACCCCCAGGCGTCGGATGCTTCCTGCACTTTCTGCACTTCAGAGGAGGAGATGGCCTCGCACCTGCTTCTCGGGTGCCCTTTTGCCAGGCATCTATGGGATCACTTCGAGAGTAGGGCAGGGATATCCTCGCACCCCATGACTCTCAGGGGCCTTTGGACCTCTTGGAGAAGGAGGAGAATCCCGGTGGGGATCTGAAAGCCTTGGGACATTTTGGTCATGGCTATCGTGTGGGTCATTTGGCTTGAGCGGAATAACCGGATTTTCAATGCCAAGTCCGCAGGGCAGGAGAAGTTACGGCAATCGGTGATCTCTCTTTTCAGGGCTTGGATTGTACCTTGGCGAGATAAACTAGGGGAGGAGGCTCTCTGTTTTTGTAACAGTATCCTGTCTTAGTTCTTCTTAATGGCTTCTGGTTGGGGTCCACCAAACCCTCCCTCCTTTAGGAGGGGTTCTCAAAAAAAAAAAGAAAGTTCTAGAAGATGTAATTCTACCAGTTTTAGTGTTTATTTTGGTGAAAGTATTATGCAGGGAAGTAACAAAAGTGTAGAAAGTGTTACGTAGGAATGACATTGTATAAAAATTTTGCCAAAGTGTTATGAGGGCAGTGGTAGAAGTATAAAAAGTGCTCTGCAGGGATGATGCGGTATATAAAATCCTACTTTCAGATAGGAGAAGTCCCACTTCGTACCAAAAAACTTCGAAGTCGAGCGGTTAAAAAAGGGGCCTCTGAGGGTTGACTGGAAGTCCCACTTCTGACTTTCGTGGCCACTTACGTCGAAAAAACGGTCGGAGTGTTCGAGTTCCGTCCCTTCGACGATTTCTGGGGCCACTTACGTTGAAATAAACGGCCCCTAAAGCAGCATCTGGTACTAGCGGAAAAAACTCCAATGCGGAGGCCCTATTAGGGACCCCATGCCCCCGCACCCTTGGATGGGTTTATTGTTAGGCGCCATGCTCAATGAACCGCATTAGGCCTCATTTCACACTTCGATCCAACGATGCTGGTCTGGCATCACTAATAGGGACGGTTACAATGAAGTATTTGTTGAAAAAAGAGTTTGATATCCAATGATTTGAAAACCTTCAAGGCTCGATCCTTGATCGATGTCTTTTAAACAATATTTTTCCCCTTTCAGTATGAACCACGAATGCCCAAATGGATCTAGAGAAATTTGCCTTCATGATCCAATGAAGTCTTAATCACTAAGAGAGGAGAGGTAGGTGTAGCAATTGGTCGGGTTCGGGTCGAACCCTACCTCTATCCGAATCTATACCCATTCGGGTATGGTAGGGTCCATACCCGACCCATATCCATTCGGTTAGAAGAAGGTCCATACCCAATATATCCATATCCAATCGGGTTTCGGGTATGAATTGGATATAATTTTGTCTATTTTTCTCCATTATATATTTAATTATCTGTGGAGAAAAATCAAGGTATCACAATGCATGTTATGAAGCTCTTTTGGTTTCTTATTATAATGTTTTTATAGATTATAAGATGGGTAGAGGTATGGGTTCGGTTTGAATTTGAGTATAGGACATTGGGTTTGGAGTCGAACTGTATTATCTAGTATACACAAGTTAGAGGGGCAATCGGTTTTGAGTCAGGGTATTGAGATATCCATGCCTATACCAATACCTAAAAGTTAATCGGGTAGAGTTCTTATACCCATACCCTACCCAAATCATGTTTCGGGTACAAAATATGTACCCACATCCAATGTTTCGGGTCGGGTTTTCGGAGTCCATTGCCACCCCTAAGGAGGCCACATAAATTTTTGGCATAGAAAACAGAGGTATTGACATCCTTTTATATCCCATTGTGTGTCTGTTAATGAATAATGTTATACTCCCGATTTAATTTTTTTTTATATATAAAAGTCAATTGATTAAGAAATGATTATTCAAATATAATTGAGTCAGGAGTTGCTCAAATAAAAAAATATAGCTTTACCATGCCTAGACCTAGGGATGGCAATGGATCAGATTTGGGACGGATCGTCCTATCCCGAACTTGTCCCGTTATATTTTATCCCGCTCCATATCCGTTCCAAACCCAGGTCGGGTTTTGGGGGCAATTTCCAAACCCATATCAATTAGCATTGATAAGACCCGTGCCCTCCCCGTCCTATTTATGCTTTGCAGGTCAGGTGGATCGGATCAGGTCGTGTCGGCTTCACAAAACAACATATACAAATTCATCAATAATTGAAGAATGATTTGGAATTCGATAAGTATTGTGACTATGCATGCTATAGAAAAAATAATTATATCAATACTAATTCATGAACAATTGGAGAATCATTTATAATTTAAAAAATAAATGCTTTACGAACTTAATATTGTGTTAAGTCTCCAAATAATGCATTTTATTGCTTATTTCTTACTACATTATCATCGTTTTCCTACGTAAAACTTTTCATATACTCGTAAAGCGCATCATTTTCTTTGCACCAATGCATAGTAGACTTTAATACGGATATAACGGTATATTGGTTCGCACTCATACGATACATGTATGAAAAATACGGAGCCCGGTAGTTCAAATTATCATTCTTATCGATAATCACATTGGAACCTTATGGATGTCATTTTATGTGTGATTTTCAGGAAATTGGTCTGGTTCTCGACGCAGCTAGTCCAAGGACATCGTGCTAATATTCTCACGGCAAGTCGATATATGGAGGATCTACAGCTTGTTTGGAAGCTTTTATGAAGAACGATAAAACGAAAGACAAAAGTACGAGGTTCGGTGGAAAAATGATCTCATCGGGCGGACAAATCGCATGATACAAACCAGAGGATCACCCTGGACGTTTTACCAAGCTCAATGGAGTATAACGGTGGCTTGCGAATATGGCACAGAGAACCCATGCATAAAATCCCAGCCGTTCCTCTCGTCCAAACCCATTCGCAGCCATGCATAAAAGTCATTGATCGTAACCGTCCAACTTCTCTCTTATCGCACTCTCCCTTGTTTCCTATTCTACCCGATCTCCATCCTCACTGAGCTAATTGCAGTCGTCCGTGTATTTAAAACCACCGAGACCATAAGCCCGAACTTCTTCCACCAAAAGCCTGACTTTCATTAGGCCGAACCATCACCACTCGACACCTTCATCATCGACCGATCCCCATCATCTTCCATTCACCATCCCGACCGAGCATCTCCGAGTCACGCCGCACACCATCGTCTCCGAGCCACGCCGTCACCGTCACCGCACGTCGTCATCATCATCGGAAGCCGTCATCCACGCTCGTCATCTTTCTTATTTTTCGTTAATGGAGTTTAACTGTATCTATGTTTTCATATGGAATTTTATGAACATGCAAGGCTAAACCCCTAGCTAAGGTTATGGGGGATGCCTAGTAGTATGCTATGTTTTTCGTTTGATCAATAACAAGCTTTAATTTTTTATGATTGAATCCTATGTGACTGATACTGCCTGATGATGTATGTTAACGTATTTGCAAATTTGTTTGATTCCGTATCGACTCCGGGCATACGGAATACTTATGAATCCCTGTGGTATGTTAACACAAGCATAATGAGTCCCTCTTCGCATGATTTTTAGTCTATTTAGTTAAATATGATGGATGCATATCTCTAGAAATCAGCACATGTGTATAAGTTATTTTGATTACATATCGACTTCGGGCATATGCAATGCTTAATAACCTCTGTAGCATGCATGCTAGAACCTATTTTCATGTTATCCTCGTACAAATTATTGATCAAAAAAATACATAATATATTACTAGGTTGAACCCAAACGCCTTAGCCTCATCTCCATCGTAACCTCCTTTAATTAATTACAATATTTAGTTCTTTTTAATTTAGTAACGTAGTTTCATCATTCGTGCTCCACTCTCAGTGGAAAACCCTGATTTGTACTCACGTTCATGCACTTCCATTGCACTAGTTCCCATTAGTCCTTCAGTCTCTGTGGAATCGACCTCGGACTCACCGAGATTACTACTTCGCTGCACACCCTATACTTGTGGTTAAATTACACTTTTTAGTCCCTTAATTAGGACTACTTAAAGTTGTAGCAAGTTTTTGGCGCCGTTGCCGGGGATTGCAACGGACGAATAGGAACTTCACATCCACGTCTTTCTTTTTAGTCTTTGTTTTTTCTTTGCATTCAATATACTAAGTACTTCTTTTCTATCTTTTCAGGTAAAAAAAAAAATATCTGAATATTGGAAGAGGAGTCGACCGTTGATTGCGAAGAAGGAGTACTGCGCGCTTGCCTAAATAAAGATCTGCTTATCCCTGGTACACTCGTTTCTTAAATTCTCTGTATTCGCTATCTCGCATCAACTTACGCTCTCGTGGGAAAGCTCGGCACATACGTCTCGGTGTAGGCGTATGTGTGTCTAGTCTGTTATCCCCTTCAAACGAGAGCGTTCGTATAGAAGGCTCTAGGTGGTGCATGCATTTACTTGCAAACCCTTGACTTACCTTTTGCCTCTGAATCTTGTGTATGCCCTTGTGGTATTGAGATCATACACAAAGATTAAGTAGAACTGAATCTGAACAAAACTTGTCTAAAAACCATTCTGAAAATATGGCTGATAACGAAAATGATGTAGGAAGTAATCATGGCAACAATGAAGTTCAAAATAATCCAGTAATCCGATCTCTTCGAGATTACTTAATACCGGCTAGAGCTAGTACACCATCGTGCATCGTGTTGCCTGCAACTGATGCAAATCAATTTGAACTAAAACCTGGTGTAATCCAATTGCTCCCTCGATTCCATGGTCTTGAATATGAAGATCCATATCTTCACCTAAAAGAATTTGATGATATATGTGCCACCTTGGTATTTCGAAACGTCTCTGAAGATGCAATTAGATTACGCCTCTTTCCTTTTTCGCTGAAAGAAAAGGCCAAATCTTGGCTCCATGCTTTAAGGTCACAATCTATAGCAACTTGGGCCGAGATGAGCCGAGAGTTCTTAAAGAAATTTTTTCCCACTCACAAAACCAATGCACTACGTAGGCACATCATGAGCTACGCCCAAAAGGAGGGTGAATCATTCTATCAGTGTTGGGAGAGATATAAGGATCTGCTCCTTAAATGTCCTCACCATGGTTTTGAGATGTGGAGGACGGTTAGTTTTTTCTATGATGGTCTAACACCCTATATGCGTCAATTAGTTGAAACCATGTGTAATGGGGAGTTTATGGCCAAAAACCCTGATGAGGCATGGGACTTCTGTGAGTCCCTAGCCGAAAATGCCCAACAATGGGAATTATCAGAGAAAACAAAAAAATCCACTCCTACTAAGGGAGGGATTTATCAACTAAGAGATGAAGCTGATTTGAATGCTAAAATGGCAAATCTTACTAGGAAAGTAGAAACAATTGAGTTTGTCAAAAGACCTAGCTCTTCTAACCCAATGGCAAGCACGGTATGTGCATTATGTGAGAGCCCTTCTCACACAGCTCAAGAATGTCCATCCATACCTGCTTTCCAAGAATTAATGGTTGAACAATCGAACTCAGTCAATACTTATCAAAGACCCTTTAGTTCTCCATATTCCAATACCTACAATCCTAATTGGAGGAACCATCCAAACTTTAGCTGGAAACATGGACCCTCTGCTAATGAATCCCAAGGGAATTCTTCTCAAACTCCTTATGTGCCACCACATAAGAAAACCCTTGAAGAGACATTGCAGCAATTCATGGAAGGTCAATTCCAGATTAATCAAAATACAAAACAAACCTTGCAAGAGCTTAAAACATCGGTCGATAGAATTGAATCACAACTCAATGTTAGGGAAAAAGGAACTTTTCCAGCCCAACCGTTTCCTAATCCTAAAAGCCAACATGAAGTAGGATCCTCTAGTATGTCAAAGCCTATGTCAAATCTTTCAAACTCCCGAGCTGAACATGCTAAATCTATCACCACCCTTAGAAGTGGAAAAATCATTGATAAAGAAATTCCACCAAAGGTTGACAGTCCTGTGGAAAATCCTAATGATAAGGGTGAAGAAGAAACTAGCAATGCAGAACCTGATGAAGAGTCTTTGCCTAAATATAAACCAGTTGCCCCATTCCCTCACAGATTGCTTGCAACTAAAAAGGGGGCAACTAACCAAGAAATCTTAGACATCTTCAAACAAGTAAAGATCAATATCCCTTTGCTAGATGCAATTAAGCAAATTCCAACATATGCGAAATTTCTCAAAGACCTTTGCACTATAAAGCGAAATCTTTATGTACAAAAGAAGGCTTTTCTGACAGAACAAGTTAGTGCCATCTTAAAGCACAACACCCCACCTAAGTACAAAGATCCTGGTTGTCCTACAATATCCTGCATCATAGGAAACTCCCGGATCGAGCAAGCTTTACTTGACTTAGGGGCTAGTGTCAATTTACTGCCCAATTCGGTATACGAGCAGTTGGGCCTTGGTGAACTAAAACCCACCAAGGTCACTCTTCAACTTGCTGATCGATCTGTTCGAATACCGAGAGGGATCGTTGAAGATGTTCTTGTCCAAGTTGATAAAGTCTACTTTCCAGTAGATTTTATCGTTTTGGACACTCAACCTGTCACAAATAGCACAACTGCAATTCCAGTCATTCTTGGTCGCCCATTCTTGGCAACTTCCAATGCTTTGATCAATTGTCGGAATGGGATGATGAAACTCTCTGTTGGGAATATGACCATAGACTTTAATATCTTCAATATTTGCAAACAACCTGGAGATGAAAATGAAGATGGTGAAGTTCAGGAGATAAATTTGATTGACACAATCACGGAGGATACATTCGTCCCTTCCCTTTCTTCTGATCCTTTAGAGGCCTGTCTAGCTCACTTCGTTGGAATAGATGAGAATAAGATATTTGAAGAAGTCAATGCCTTATTAGATTCAACTGCATTGCTGGATACAGAAAAATGGAAGGCACGTTTTGAAGAGTTGCCCCCAAGCAATAATACTCCTCTTCCATCTAGTATCCAAGCACCCAAACTTGAGTTGAAGCCCCTACCTTCTGAACTCAAATATGCTTATCTGGGTAAAGAAGATACATTCCCTGTGATCATCTCATCTGAACTCGATCAGGATCAGGAATGCAAACTTTTGGATGTGTTAAAAGAGCATAGGAGTGCAATAGGTTGGACCATCGCTGATATTAAAGGAATTAGCCCCTCAATTTGCACCCATAGGATCCACTTAGAAGATAATGCAAAAACATCTCGTGAGCCGCAAAGAAGGCTGAACCCTAACATGAAGGATGTGGTTCGGGCGGAAGTCTTAAAATTGCTCGATGTGGGTATCATATACCCTATTTCTGATAGTAGATGGGTCAGTCCAACCCAAGTTGTCCCTAAGAAGTCTGGAGTTACTGTGATCAAAAATTCAGAAAATGAATTAGTTCCAACGAGAGTTACCACGGGTTGGAGAGTCTGCATAGATTATAGAAAACTAAATTCTGTCACTAGGAAAGACCATTTCCCTTTACCCTTTGTGGATCAAATTCTGGAAAGATTAGCAGGACATCAATTCTATTGCTTCCTAGATGGCTATTCGGGTTATAATCAAATAGAAATCGATCCCGAAGGTCAGGAAAAAACGACTTTCACGTGTCCTTTTGGTACTTTTGCTTACAAGCGAATGCCATTCGGACTCTGCAATGCTCCTGCAACCTTCCAAAGATGCATGCTTAGTATTTTCTCTGATATGGTTGAAAAATTTTTGGAGGTCTTTATGGATGATTTCTCTGTGTTTGGTTCCTCGTTTGATGACTGTTTACATCATTTGGAGTTAGTCCTTATTCGTTGTCGAGAGAAAAGTTTAATTTTGAACTGGGAGAAGTGCCACTTTATGGTCACCAAAGGAATTGTTCTTGGACATATTATTTCATCCAAAGGAATCGAAGTTGATAAGGCTAAAATCGATTTAATTGCAAATTTGTCTACCCCAAAGATAGTTAGAGATATACGTTCTTTCCTAGGTCACGCGGGATTTTATAGAAGGTTCATTAAGGACTTTAGTATCATATCTAGACCTTTATGCAACCTCCTACAGAAGGAAAATATCTTTGAGTGGTCAGATGATTGTCAGCAAGCATTTGACAAGTTGAAAGGCTTGTTAACTTCCGCTCCTATTATGCAACCACCTGATTGGAATCTTCCTTTTGAAATCATGTGTGATGCTAGTGACTATGCTGTCGGGGCAGTTTTAGGACAAAGAAAGGATAAGAAGCCATATGTTATCCACTATGCTAGTAGGACTCTGAATAGTGCTCAAGTAAATTATTCTACTACGGAGAAGGAACTCTTAGCCGTAATTTTTGCACTAGACAAATTTAGATCTTACTTGATAGGATCCAAGATTATAATTTTCACTGATCATGCGGCTCTCAAGTACCTTCTTTCAAAAAAGGATACTAAGCCACGATTGCTTCGATGGATTCTCCTACTCCAAGAATTCTTTTTGGAAATTCGAGATAAAAAAGGAGTAGAAAATGTAGTGGCTGACCACCTATCCCGTCTTATTATCTCAGATTCCATAGATACTTCACCAATCCAAGATACATTCCCTGATGAACAATTATTTGCACTTGTGACTTCACCATGGTTTTCTGATATTGCAAACTTTCTGGTTACGGGTGAAATTCCTAGTTTTTGGACCCAACAGGATAAAAGAAAATTCCTAGCACTCGTTAGAAATTATTTCTGGGATGATCCATACTTATTTAAATACTGCCCAGATCAAATAATTAGGAGATGTGTGCCTGATAATGAATTTCATAGTATCATCTCCTTCTGTCATTCAGAAGCATGTGGTGGTCACTTCTCTGGAAAGAAAACTGCTGCCAAAATTTTGCAGTGTGGTTTTTACTGGCCTTCTCTCTTCAAAGACACCCATGACTTCTGTAAATCCTGTGAGCGATGTCAAAAGTTGGGAGGGATAACCCGCAAAAATATGATGCCCCTAAACCCAATTTTGATCATAGAAGTTTTTGATTGTTGGGGCATCGATTTCATGGGCCCATTCCCTCCTTCTTTTGGCCATCTTTATATTTTAGTGGCTGTAGATTATGTTTCCAAATGGATTGAGGCAATTCCATGTAGAACTAATGATCATAGAACCGTACTAAAATTTTTGAAAGAAAATATCCTATCTAGATTTGGAACACCTCGAGCCATAATAAGTGATGGGGGTTCACATTTTTGTAATAAACCTTTTGAGGCCTTAATGCGAAAGTACGGAATCACCCATAAATTTGCCACCCCATATCATCCACAAACGAGTGGGCAAGTCGAGGTATCTAATCGGGCAATCAAGAATATTTTAGATAAGACGGTTAACCCAGATCGTAAGGATTGGTCTTTACGACTGACCGATGCACTTTGGGCATACCGTACTGCCTATAAATCCCCGATTGGCATGTCTCCTTTTAGACTCGTCTATGGCAAACCTTGTCACTTACCCGTAGAACTGGAACATAAAGCTTATTGGGCCATTAAAAAATTCAACTTTGATCTTGACAAAGCTAGCTCGCTTAGAAAACTCCAAATAGATGAATTAGAAGAAATAAGGAATGAGGCGTATGAGAATAACCGAATTTATAAAGAGAAAATGAAAATCTTCCATGATAAAAATATTTTACAAAAAACTTTTGAACCATCTCAGAAAGTTCTCTTATATAATTCAAGGTTGCATTTATTTCCTGGTAAACTGAAATCTCGATGGATTGGTCCCTTTATTGTGAAAACAGTTTATCCTTATGGAGCTATAGAAATTGAAGATCCAAATAATGACAATATCTTTAAAGTTAATGGACAACGCTTAAAACCATTTTTGAAAAACTTTGCTCCAGAGGATGAGTCCACTACTCTGGAAGATCCTGTTTATCAGGATTAATCTCTATATCTGCTAGAGATCCTTTTCTTGTATATTAGTTTTGTTCTTCCTTTATTCTATTTTCTTTCTAGTAATGTTCTTGGAAAAGCAGTGAAAATATGTACAATCATCTTTTCAGGTAATCTCTAACCCTTCTCCATTTTTTTTTCTTGCAAACTGATATATCCTTCATGTTTCTATATTTGAATCTCCATGAAATATCATTATGTGCATCATTGTTTAAACATTGAGGCAATGTCATATTTAGGTTGGGGGGTGGGAATCCTGACGAATTCTAATTTTGTGTATTTTTACACTTTTCCAAAGATTAGTTATTACTTTTATTCATTTTTCAAACAAAAAAAAATTCTTTTCTTGCGTATGATTATAAAATTTGTTTGTTTTTGATTTATTATCTATTATTAAAAAAAAAAATTTATTTACTTTGGAAGGTTTGGAGTCTAATTTTGTGTACTCTTGCTAGGACTATATGGCACTTAGTAACATAGATTATAAAAGGCTTAAGTTCTAGTCGAAAGGTATTGACGTTGAGTTCCCTTTATTAATTCCTTCTTATGGAGTATCAGGTTAATTGTACTTTGAAAACTTCACTACACTTCTGGCTTTCACCTTTGGAGTATAGGTTCGATAGGTTGTTGTTGATCTGATAATACTTAGAGGCCTGATGAACCACGACTGTCTTGTTCACTTAGTTTGCTCTATGGAGAGATAAGGTGAAAAAAAAAAAGAAAAAAAAAAGAGAAAAAAGCAACTAGTGGATTAGACCAGGTACAGCGAAAAGGGCTACCTATTACAAGGTCTAGGGTTGAGTTATGTAAAAGTCCTAACTTACATGCAACTATATTAGTAAAGCATGGTGTATAGGGTTATGAGAATGATCCTATATACACATAGTGAATCTAATGTAGAAGCAACATGGGGATGGCTACCTGACTTATGAGAGCGTTGGCAGCGTGTCATGGGCACAGAGTGCAGCTACCATGGTGTAAATTAGGAAGGGATACATAATTAGATCCTTTAAAAAAAGAGACCTGAGAAAAAAAGAAAAAAAAAAGAAAAAGAAAAGGGAGATAGTGTGAAAGCCGTCGTTGAAAAAACACGAGTAAGCATGGAATATCACATATAAAGCCCTTGTGGTATTAAAGTGAACATCTACACCTCTCGTAAACCTGGACAGACAGCGGGATTTTGAATCATGTTTAAGGTCGTTCGACTGTTCTTAGTGCTTATTAGTATTGATGCATCCTTGAAAACCAAAGCTCTAGTCGTGTTAAATCCAGATATCACCGAGCACTCGAGTACAGTCAGTTTGATATTTCGTACCGGAGGGTTAATAACCGGAACTCAATCGATGACTCAGTAAACTAGAAATTGGCTAATACTACTCTACAAACTTTGTGCCGTAGAATCTCTAGTCTTGGGTACTATAAATAATTCATCAAAACTTTTCGAAAAAAATATATATATATATATATTACTTTTTGTTGTTTAACCATTTAAAAAAAAAAAAAAACTTTTTGGGGATAGAAATCATGCATTATTATCGAAAATCTTTGCATTGAATTCTCGCTTATTTTGCTCGAGGACTAGCAAAAAGCTGGTTGGGGGGTGTGTTAAGTCTCCAAATAATGCATTTTATTGCTTATTTCTTACTACATTATAATCGCTTTCCTACGTAAAACTTTTCATATACTCGTAAAGCGCATCATTTTCTTTGCACCAATGCATAATAGACTTTAATACGGACATAACGGTATATTGGTTCGCACTCATACGATACATGCATGAAAAATACGGAGCCCGGTAGTTCAAATTATCATTCTTATCGATAATCACATTGGAACCTTATGGATGTCATTTTATGTGTGATTTTCAGGGAATTTGTCTGGTTCTCGACGCAGCTAGTCCAAGGACATCGTGCTAATATTCTCACGGCAAGTCGATATATGGAGGATCTACAGCTTGTTTGGAAGCTTTTATGAAGAACGATAAAACGAAAGACAAAAGTACGAGGTTCGGTGGAAAAATGATCTCATCGGGCGGACAAATCGCATGATACAAACCAGAGGAGCACCCTGGACGTTTTACCAAGCTCAATGGAGTATGACGGTGGCTTGCGAATATGGCACAGAGAACCCATGCATAAAATCCCAGCCGTTCCTCTCGTCCAAACCCATTCGCAGCCATGCATAAAAGTCATTGATCGTAACCGTCCAACTCCTCTCTTATCGCACTCTCCCTTGTTTCCTATTCTACCCGATCTCCATCCTCACTGAGCTAATTGTAGTCGTCCGTGTATTTAA
This sequence comes from Chamaelirium japonicum, assembly GCA_947650365.1. NCBI lineage: Eukaryota > Viridiplantae > Streptophyta > Magnoliopsida > Liliales > Melanthiaceae > Chamaelirium > Chamaelirium japonicum. The sequence goes on along the minus strand of OX393549.1, from coordinate 121,791,886 downwards.
AACCACCGAGACCATAAGCCCGAACTTCTTCCACCAAAAGCCTGACTTTCATTAGGCCGAACCATCACCACTCGACACCTTCATCATCGACCGATCCCCATCATCTTCCATTCACCATCCCGACCGAGCATCTCCGAGTCACGCCGCACACCATCGTCTCCGAGCCACGCCGTCACCGTCACCGCACGTCGTCATCATCATCGGAAGCCGTCATCCACGCTCGTCATCTTTCTTATTTTTCGTTAATGGAGTTTAACTGCATCTATGTTTTCATGTGGAATTTTATGAACATGCAAGGCTAAACCCCTAGCTAAGGTTATGGGGGATGCCTAGTAGTATGCTATGTTTTTCGTTTGATCAATAACAAGCTTTAATTTCTTATGATTGAATCCTATGTGACTGATACTGCCTGATGATGTATTTTAACGTATTTACAAATTTGTTTGATTCCGTATCGACTCCGGGCATACGGAATACTTATGAATCCCTGTGGTATGTTAACACAAGCATAATGAGTCCCTCTTCGCATGATTTTTAGTCTATTTAGTTAAATATGATGGATGCATATCTCTAGAAATCAGCACATGTGTATAAGTTATTTTGATTACATATCGACTTCGGGCATATGCAATGCTTAATAACCTCTGTAGCATGCATGCTAGAACCTATTTTCATGTTATCCTCGTACAAATTATTGATCAAAAGAATACATAATATATTACTAGGTTGAACCCAAACGCCTTAGCCTCATCTCCATCGTAACCTCCTTTAATTAATTACAATATTTAGTTCTTTTTAATTTAGTAACGTAGTTTCATCATTCGTGCTCCATTCTCAGTGGAAAACCCTGATTTGTACTCACGTTCATGCACTTCCATTGCACTAGTTCCTATTAGTCCTTCAGTCTCTGTGGAATCGACCTCGGACTCACCGAGATTACTACTTCGCTACACACCCTATACTTGGGGTTAAATTACACTTTTTAGTCCCTTAATTAGGACTACTTAAAGTTGTAGCATATTGCCAACTTGTGCGGAGTTATTCATATAAGTTATATAACCAGGTCGGGGCGAGACGGGTTGGAGTAAGGCCCGAACCCGATTGGGTTTTAAATTTAAATCTCAAATCAGTCCCAAATCTATTTTTAAGCATACCAAACCCGTCCTAATAGGATCGGGTCAGGTAACCCGATAAACCCAGTTAATTGCCACCCCTACGTAGACCGCATCGAAATGATTAAATTTTATATATAAAAGTTTTTCATTTGATGACCAACCTATTAAAAATATAAATAGAAAACAGACCTATTATAAGATTTGAACCTAAAACCTGAGGATTATTAGACCCAAGCCCAACCAAAGTACAAAAAAAAGTTATTTGATATAAAGAGGAATATATAAATATAACCTTTGAATAATCTCAAGGGTCTCATTAAATTATCACATTTTCAAGTTCTTTAACTGATTTGAGATAATTTTTCTTTTAAAAATGATTAGAGGTTAAGCAGCCATGAAAGAATTTAAAATGTATTAATTAAGTGGTTGTTGGGTTGTCAATAAAGGGGTGTTAGGCATCATTCCTGAACCTCCCGTTTACGCTGACCCATCAAATTTACACTGGAATAGGCAATTTACAAGAATAGCCTCTGCTGGATGAGGATTAAGCAGAACAGTTGTTCCGCATGCTAAACACCCACTAAAATAGTATAAATAAAGGGCCAAGCTCTCTCATTTGGCACAACAATCGAGACAAGATGGCACCCAACTCGCCGGAAAGCTAACGGAGTGTCGCCGCCTAGCCAAAGCACAAATGGCCGCAAGCCGGACTGCCGCTGGTGACCACCGGCCGTCGCTTGTCACCACCACCCAACCGCCGTCAGAAACCACCATCGGCTGCCAGTTGTAGACCTCGTGGTCGCCGGCATCTACCTATCGTGCCGTCACCCGCCATCCTCCACCTGTCTGGCCGACGACTGCCGGTCGCCACCATCCGCCACAGGTTGCCTCCACCCGTTGTCGGCCGCCGTACGTCGTCGCCCATCGCCGCCGTACCAACGTGTGCACCACCAGTTGCAACAACCTCAGCCGCTACCCAATCATTCGGTCCTTGGTAAGCCCACCTTCACTCCTATTGGGCCGAGCCAGATTGACTAGCCTTAGAAGTTGGTCCGAAGCCCATTAACCAATTACCCCTTCTCAAAGCCTATTGATCAATTGCAATTAATGGTCTGAAGCCCATTAGTGTACATATAAGTTAATGGGCCATAGACTATTACTGTGCATAGAGTTATTTTGGGCCAAGCCCACGTTTAAGCTCAGATTTGGGTTAAACCCAAATAGACCCCGATAACACCACACGTAAATCACAACTTCAGTCAAATATCTGGGGCAACTCAGTCTCATCACTAAAAGCAGCCCACCAGTCCCTACTTGACCTATTTAGCCTTTATGGCCATAACTTGGGCAAACGGCTCTGAATTGAGTCCCGTCTGTAGTCACAGATTCGTGACAACAAGACAGATTAACTCATAGTAGAAATTATTAGAACCTAGACTTGAAAATATAAAAGATCATTTTACCCTTATAAGGTAAACATGTTACAATTTCCTTGATTGAGAATAGAATTGAATTCCGTCTGTGGTCACCTATTCGTGGCATCAACCTAAACTCATGCTAACTAGATAAGGATAGTTTTATGTCATTCTAGGGCATATCTAGACTAAAACACCTTCTCGAAAGGAAGACAACACCTGTAACCAACCAAGTAGGATAGTCGATACTGACTATTCATGTATTGTACATGCTATTAGAAATATGATTCTTTTGAGCATATTAAGTTACATTGTTATTATGAGAAATGTGAAAAGATTGAGTAATTGTGGGTGTGGAGCTTACCCGGCTAAGTAGCCGAAATGATTCTGGGTGTGGGGATTACCAGGCTATGGCCTTAAAGACTCTGGGTGTAGGGCTTGCCTGGTTGCATTCCTGAATTGTCCTAGGTGTGGGGCGTACCTAGTAAATGTACATGGGTGTGGAGCTTGCCCGGAAAGACTGTGAGTCTGACACTTTATCTCGGACCGAGGCACAAAAGAGCTTTAATTGATCAGTACTTTCACATTATATAATGATGTCATTTGGTATTCAGAATCATTGTAAGTTCTATACACGTTAATTTTTGAATAGTTAAGTAAATCACAAACCTACGGAGTTTATGTGGCTGGTTGAGAGTTACCCATTACAGATGAATATGTTGTAGATACTAATCAAGCAGGAGTTAAGGTTGGAATAGGGGAGAGGATCTAAAGGAAGTTGGAGACCCAGTCTACGAACCTTACATAGAAGTGGAGTATGACAGGAAAACTGGCTCATGATCTCCTTCTCTCCAAGCGATGTGGGACTAACTCGTGGCCTTGTACACCTCACCTCATCTATTTTGACATCACAGCCTCATAAGTTTTGACTCTTGGCTATTGACTATTGGCTCTTGGTCATCACAGTTATAAACAGTCACCCCCCATCAGATCAGTAGCTCATATTTTATAAACAGATGCATATATCTTTGGACACATTTGACCGGTTCGAGGATGCACCCGATCATTCAAATCGCATTTGGGATGCACCCAATTGATTAAATCATAACTGCTAAGATCAAGCGATTGATATCAAATCAATCAAGAAAAAGAAAGGCCCATAGTTCCCGGTGACTACGCGGACGAGCGAAGTGCAAATTTCATCTCTAAAAGAGCCCAAAAGGCCATAATCGTCTATCGCCCAAGTGTGTGTGCAATGATGCATCGCACCACGCATAAGCACATCACTTTTGTGTGCTGGAGTCATAGTATATCTCTCTCTCTCTCTCTCTCTCTCTCTCTCTCTCTCTCTCTCTCTCTCTATATATATATATATATATATATATATATATATATATATATATATATATATATATATCTTGCTCGCTCGCTCTTGGGAAAATGAGGGTTTTCTCTCTCTCTCTCTCTCTCTCTCTCTCTCTCTCTCTCTATATATATATATATATATATATATATATATATATATATATATATATATATATATATATATATATATATATATATATATGAGGGTTTTCTCCCTTCTCCATTTTTGCCTCTGCGTACCTCGTTGACTCCAGCACCCTTGCAAGAGGATCTCTTAAGCGGGAAGTGGAATTGGTTCCCCTCTCGTGTGCATGGTGACTGTGCCCAGCACCACCAGCAGCCTGCGGCCACCGCCTTGCGCCACCTCTTGCTGCCCGTGGTCATCCACCGCTGGTCGCCCATCTCGGTTCGTTATCGACTCCTTGTCGTTCTTGCATGCTGAAATCTAACCCTTTTCTCCTAATCTTTGTGGCTTCCTAAATTAAATATAGTCCAAAATTATATTATTTCATCTTTTGTTGTTAGTTTGTTTGGAGTCCTTCTAGTCCATGAACCCGGGACAAGAATAATCAACAATTTGAGTCAATTATATTTTTCTTAAAAATTCTTGAATAACCTGGACTCGTAGATTGAATTCAACATCCATATTCTAGCAGTAGACTTTACTTCCAAGCTAGGGAGCACAAAAACGGATACGGACACCAACACGGATACAAACACAAGACACAAGAAATTCTAAAAGTAGTACACAAACTCGACATAGAAACATCAATCTATAATAAAAAATTATTTATAATGGACATGCATGAAAAATAATAAATCTTCGTAAACCGTCAATTCATAACAGGACATGACTGTTTCATATTTTAACACATACGTCATGTCTATTATTTACCATCAACATCCGTAATGTAGAAATGTATTTCATTCTTTTTGCAACTCTTTTTTTCTAATAATAAACCCAAAATTAGTTAATTTTATATAAGGAATCCCAAAGTTTTCTAAATTATAAAAAATCAATGTTTTTTTACAATATTTTACTTTTAACCCTGCGTGTTCATTATGTCCACATGTGTTCGTGAAGTGTCCAAGAGGTACCCGGTGAAAAATATGATTAAAAAATTGGTTGCGTATGAAGAGCATCTAACATGTGTCCAAGGAGTATGTGTCTGATGGTGTCGGTGTCCGTGTGACTTACATAGACATAACTGGAAAGCTTCGCAATACTAGGCCTCTAATACATGTCATAATTGCTAGCTTCGCAATACTTTATGCAATTAGGCCTCTAATATATGGCATAGTCACTAGCTATTAATTTTGGAGCAATGCTATTCAGCCCAAAGGCTTGACCCAAATTCGCTAGCCCGAAAAATCGTTGCAGCGTGCAACTAGTGCTGTTAAAGATTTTAAAATCGCTAGTGGGTTTCAGCCACCAGTTGCACGCTAGATGCTACCACATCTTTCGGGCCGATAAATTCGGGACAAACCTTTCGGGCTGAATCGCATTTCTCTTAATTTTGCTCTCAGATCTTTTCTACATAAAAGGCAGGGCATAAAAGCATCGGTCCTTCACCTAGTGAAGATTAGCTGATGACAATCGATATCAGGTATGAAATTCATTCATATTAGGGATAACTTGCAAATTTTTGGATGTTTGCATTGAATGCAAGTTCAACAAGCTTCGCTCGAATCCTATGGGCCAATTAAAGTCAAAATAGAAAGTAGAAGGAAGAGAGGGAGGATTTTCATACATCATTAATTTAGAAAGAAAGAAAAGCCAAAACAGAGGAAATATAGAAGAGGGAGAGAGAGAGAGAGAGAGAGAGAGAGAGAGAGAGAGAGAGAGAGAGAGAGAGAGAGAGAGAGAGAGAGAGAGAGAGAGAGAGAGAGAGAGAGAGAGAGAGAGAGAGCTATCACAACTTAGTCACTAAGTTTGTGTTTAACAATAATTAGACTCGGTAAAGGTCGGAAAAAATCCGTATAAGTAGGGGTGGCAATTGGTCGGGTCAGGGATTTGGGTCGGACCCTACCCATCCATACTATTAGATGTAGTGTGTTAGTATTCTATTAGTCCCACCTCGGTTGTGGTAACATAATAGTGTGCGTACTCTCTCTATATAAAGAGAGGTAGTCTTATGTAATGAAGTTGTGATTAATGAGATAATACAAGGAGATTTTCTCCCCAATCCTATTCTCTCTCCCCCTCTCTTCGTAACATGGTATCAGAGCTAACCCTCGCCTAGGGTTTCGACGCTCTCCTCTCCGGCCTCGACCTCCTCGGTCGTCGTCGACGACATCGAGGAGGCCGGGAAGAAAATAAATTTTTTTCTTTCCGTCTCTTGAGGCTCTTGAGAGGTCCCGGCCCCGTCTCCTGCTCCGCACCGCAGCGGCCCCGTCTCCGGCCCCGGACCCGTCTCCTGCTCCGCACCACAACGGCCCCGTCTCCTGCTCCGCACCGCAGCGGTCCCGGCCCCGTCTCCTGCTCCGCACCGCAGCGGCCCCGTCTCCGGCCCCGGACCCGTCTCCTGCTCCGCACCGCAGCGGCCCCGGCCCCGGCCCCGTCTCCTGCTCCGCACCGCAGCGGCCCCGGCCCTGGCCCGGTCTCCTGCTCCGCAACGAACGCGATCCCGCCCACGAACGCGATCCGTTCGGTTCTATCCCGCACCGCAACGAACGCGGCCGAGTATCCCGCACCGCAGCGATCCCGCACCGGCCACTTATCCCGTTCGGTTCTATCCCGCACCGGCCACTTATCCCGTTCGGTTCTATCCCGCACCGGCTACTTATCCCGTTCGGTTCTATCCCGCACCGGCCCCTTATCCCGTACCAAAGTCCGATCCGTTCGGTACTATCCCGCACCGGCCACTTATCCCGCACCGGAGTCCGTTCGGTACTATCTCGCACCATATCAGTATCCCGCACCGGTGCCTATCCCGTACCTATCCCGCACAGGTTCTTATCCCGCATCTCGCCACCCGATATGGTAACATAATGGTGTGCGTTCTCTCTGCGGCCCTGCGCTCGAGCTGTCGCTCCTCCTTCCGCTCCAGCCCGCACCTCAGTTGAGCCGGTGACTGCGTCGTGCGGTCAAGTTCTCTCTCTATATAAATGATCACAGCCATCCATCCTGCATCGGACGGCTGTGCTTTGCGACTTGCTGCATCCGACCCGACACGGCCCTCTGCACCCGATTCGACCCTCTTTCACCTTGCCCTTTGCACCGCCTGGATCCTGTGCTCATAGCATCTCGCCACCCGATCCAGCCCTTCCGTACCTGGTCGGCTCTTCGCATTTTCGCCTTGCGCTCTGATCTGTTGCGCTCTCTCTACGGCCCTGCGCTCGAGCTACCGCTCCTCCTTGGTACCAGCCCACGCCCATCGGTCTTGCTGGCTGCCAGAGCCCTAAGCCGTTTGATCCGGCCGCCTTGGCGTCCCGCGCCCGCCGTCCGCTGCACCTTGCGCTTTGTTAGCCCGCCTTGCACCCTATGCCCTTGCGCTTTGCAGATTCGCCTGCCCCATCGCCTCGCTTTGTGCCCTTGCGCCTTGGTATTTTTGCGCTCTGCGCCCTACCGATCCGCCTTGCACCTTTTAGATCCTCTTTAGTTCCGGTCACACTTGTTTTGTGCCGGCTTTTGGATCCTTTCTCGTTCCGGTCACACTTATCTTGTGCCGTCTTTTAGATCCTCTTTAGTTCCGGTCACACTTGTTTTGTACCGGCTTTTGGATCCTTTCTCGTTCCGGTCACACTTGTCTTGTGCCGGCTTTTAGATCCTCTTTAGTTCCGGTCACACTTGTTTTGTGCCGGCGTTTGGATCCTTTCTCGTTCCGGTCACACTTGTCTTGTGCCGGGTTTTAGATCTTCTTTAGTTCCGGTCACACTTGTTTTGTGCCGGCTTTTGGATCCTTTCTCATTCCGGTCACACTTGTCTTGTGCCGGCTTTTGATCCTCTCTAGTTCCGATCACACTTGTTTTGTGTCGGCTTTTGGATCCTTTCTTGTTCCGGTCACACTTATCTTGTGCCAGCTTTTAGATCCACTCTCGTTCCGATCATTCTAGCGCCGGCTTTCGGATCCTCTTCCTTTCCTTGGTCCTGTGACCCTATCAGAGCTACGACTCTTCCTCTTCTCCCTCTTCTTTGTCTGTGATGATTGAGATCTTCTAAGAGGTGTCAAGTACTTGCTTCGGCCGAGTGCTTACCTCTTATGATGTCTCATGCATTCACATCTTTTCTTAGCCGTTCTCTCTCCTTTCGGCCCCCCTTTATTGCCGACTTCCATCACCGTCGGCTTCCTCCGCTCCGATCCTTAGTGATCATTGCCAATTCTTTCGGTTGACCTGTTTACAGGTTGGCCGGGTTCTCCCGGTTGTCCTGCTTGCAGGTCAATCGGGTTTCCAGGACGACTTGCTTGCAGGTCGTCCTGGCACTATCTTTACTTTTCAGCATAACAAAAGGGTTATTTGATGTATTTTTTTTTTCTCTTTCTCCTTCCTTTTATTAAGCAAACTGATGTCGGTTTATACCTTACATCAGTTTGACGGGGGGTATTAGATGTAGTGTGTTAGTATTCTATTAGTCCCACCTCGGTTGTGGTAACATAATAGTGTGCGTACTCTCTCTATATAAAGAGAGGTAGTCTTATGTAATGAAGTTGTGATTAATGAGATAATACAAGGAGATTTTCTTCCCAATCCTATTCTCTCTCCCCCTCTCTTCGCAACACATACCCATATCCATTCGGGTATGGTAGGGTCCATATCCTACCCATACCCATTCGGTTAGAAGAGGGTCCATACCTGATCCATACCCAATCGGGTTTCGGGTATGAATTGGGTATTATTTGTCTATTTTTTCCCATCATATATTCAATTATTTGAGGAGAAAAATCAAGCTATCACAATGCAATATTAAGAAGCACTTTCGGTTTCTTATTACAATGGTTTTAGTAGAGTATAAGTTTGGATAGGGATATGGGTTCGGTTAGATTTGGGTATATGGCAATGAGTTAAGAGTTGAATTGTATTATCTAGTATACACAAGTTAGAGTGGCAATCGGGTTTCGGGTATGGGTATCGAGGTACCCATACCGATACCCAAAAGTTAATCGGGTAGAGTTTCCATATCCATATTCTACCCAAACCATGTTTCGGGTACAAAATCTGTACCCATACCCAATGTTTCAGGTCGGGTTTTCGGAGTCCATTGCCACCCCTAGGTATAAGTAGGGGAAATTTGGTATAAAAATAGAAAAAATCGAGGAAAAGATAATTACATAATTTAACTGGCTATGGTAAAATTTGGAAAATTTTGACAAGTTCGGCTCAACGTTTTGGCTTTCATTTAACTAAATAAAACATTTATAATTCATAGATATAAATATAATAATATTAAAAAATAAGCCAATCTTTTTTTTTAAAAAGAAAAAGATATAAGCCATCAACAAAAACATCCACATGAGGTATTTTGGAACCCACTGCACAAAGGCCTGTCAATAAGGACCACAACCACATATGCTAATTGGTTCTATCAAGACTATCCAACACGTTACCAAAAGGCCAAATAAGTCACGACTTATTTAAATATATCAAGGTAACAAAAAACAGTTTCGATGGCTCGAATATGTCACGGTGAAGGAAGGTAATAATTGGTCTATAACATTCTAATTCGGTGATTAATAATATATTGGTTGGGGACTGCCTAACCCTCACTCCTATATGAGGGATTCTCATAAGAAAAAAAAAAGTTACAACTAAAACATGACTTTTTGAAAAAGTTAGAAAAAATACCCTAAACTTCTTTGTAGACTCAAAGTTGCGTGGGGATTAAGAAATTAGGATGGACACATTTTTTTCTCGTTGATGTGACACTCATTAATTTCATCCGTCCATCTATCCCATCGAAAAGTCATTTATTACTAGCCACTTACTAAACAAATTATTTTTGCAGTAGCTTTAAAGCTACAAAAGATTAAAAAATTCTTCCACTAAACTAAAAGTGAATAAAACAAAAGATAAATTACACATAGATCCCTGTTGTACCGATTATCACTTACGCTCATGTTTAAAACCATACAACTGTCTCCCTACAATTTGAAAAATATATCACTTGCTATGTGTATGGTTTTTCAAACTGTAGGAGGATATTTGGTGGATTTTAAACATGAGAGGGTGTAAGTAAAAATCGATCAAACAATAGGGATTAATATATAATTTTTCCTAAAAGTAAGTGAGGACCAATCCATTTGGAGCACCTTTTGGAGCCTTGGCAACCACGTTTAGCCCTTGAAGCATATGCTCGATCACAATCACTTCTATAGGAGGCTGGTTCTCAATCTTTTATTCTCTTTGCTTTTGGACCCATCATCAAAGTTTTGCATGAGAATACCAAGTTCACCCAAAATAAGTTACCGAGTTGACCCAAATAAGACAAGAGCTACTTCACATAAAATTTCGGTATAGACCGACCCTAAATTATAAGGAAAAGAACAAATAAAGATTTCAAAAATAGAAATACGTAGGGTATGTACTAAAATGGAAGCCTCTCTCTTGTGTTGTGACACGTGGACGTCTTTTAAAGAGCTAAAATTCTTCTGCCGTGTGCAAACGCGGCTCTCTTTTAAATCCATTTAAAAACCTACCATAAAGATGATAAATTTTCATTCAATGGCATTTAATGGTCATTTGATGTTAATCTCTCTCTTTCGCTCTCTCTCTCTAACAAGTGAATCACACTCACTTCAGATTTCACACTTCTTTGAACAGTTGCGATGTCGTCTTTGCCAAATGGCGTGCATCAAGCACATTCGGGCATTGCCCGGGTTTCTTACTAGTTAAGTATAAGTTTGACCCTACTAACTCTTTTTTTTAAAAATCTTTGCAATTCCATAATATCATCCACTTTTCCTGCTACAACTCTAGGTCTGGTATGGTCATGACCTAGGAAGCACAAACAAACACGTGACAGGATAAATCCAAAAAATTGGATACAGATACAATAAGGATATGACAATAAATATATTCAATATATACAAACACAATATATATAATTTAAACCATCCATATCAATCTTTTTGCTTACCAATTTATCACCTTTTTCCAAACGGAATCCACTCCTTATAAAAACTCAAGGTTTTCCTAATGAGTTCATTGTACATAAGGAACCCAAAAACTTTCCTAAATTATGAAAAATACCTAATTTAAAAAAACAACATTTATACTTTTGACCCTATCATGTTCCTAATGAAATTTAACCCCTTTTCTGATTCAATCATCATCATTTGTTCTCATTAATTCAAGATTTTGTTAAATAAATCATATATGTGAACGACTGTAGATCACAAAAATGAGGCTCTTATATCCCAAGGAGTGATTGAGTTGCATTATAAATACAACATTCAGGATGGGATCAAAATTCGTAATGGTTTGGATACCTTCGATAACTTTAAAATCAGAAGAAAGTTATGATTCTTGAAAATTAGGGTAAAGATCTAGGTAAACTATTGGGCAAATGTATAAAAGAGGATTAGCTAAGTCTTGAAGATCTATAATAGGGAAAGCCTAAAATTCAGGAGAAAGTTGTGATTCTTGAAAATGAATTTTTACGTCTTCTGTTCGAATGTTGAAACTCTGAAAAATGATGATTTGGAATATGTTCAAGTTGGATGATAATCCACTTCATGATGTAATGAAGTCATCATTTATAAGTTGTTTCGTCTGGTTTCAACTCGGGCTTAAAATATTATACCCCGAAGAGAGAGAGAGAGAGAGAGAGAGAGAGAGAGAGAGAGAGAGAGAGAGAGAGAGAGAGAGAGAGGTTTGAGAGTTTCTAGTGAAGAACCGTCACTTGAGGTTGCCACATGGCACCTAGGGAAGGATGAGAAGGTTGTCACGTGGCACCTAGTTGTTTTAGGGCTACTACTTTAATATGATAGTATAAATTTTGATAGGTGCTGTTTTCAAGATTTGTTTGAGTTAACATGAGGTATAATCACATAATTTATTCGAATCTCTCAGTAGATTCTATCATCCCTATTGCGTCTCATCACAATCTTTTTTGTGTTAGGTTACTCCAAGTGCAATACCTTAAATCCATAGCCATAACCATCAAGCCATGTCCCATCTACCTGGGGTCGGCTTTATGAATCCTTCTTTCTACATTCATTTCTACTTAAAGGATATTGATGTCTTTTCAAATTAGGATTCATTTCATAGTTTGAGTTGGTTTTATGACCGGCTTTTAACCTAACATCAACCCTCAACCTTTCTCATCCGGGTTTGGGACCGGCAATGGTTGTTTTAAGTGTAATACCTTAAACCCACATGTTTTTATTATGATCTTAGCCTAAAAATTCTCCATACCTTAAAATCTATTCTTTTATCGCATATTGGGAAACATGAAATAAAAAAGAACATTACATTACCTGAAATTTTGTAACAGTAAATACTTGATAATCTCAATACGATGACGTTATACTTGATATTTATAGTGTAATTCCTATTTCTAGTGTAATTCGGTAGCTCAACGTACCGGTTGGCAGAAAAACCCATGTAATGAATATTATTATTTCCAACTCCTCACGCCAACCTCACAAAACTATCCGTTAGCTTTAAAATAATGCGCGGCTCTAAAGAATTGGAACATCGGTTCCAGATTGATGCCAAACACCCCCTAACATGCACAATGGATGACAATTGTGAGCTTTTCTTTACCTTTTTATGACAGAAGTACTATTAACCCTATCATCTCCTGAGGGAGATCAACTCCGGACTGGACGGCTTAGAAAGGGGAGATCATTTCCTCCTGTGATTTGGGGGAATTGCTTGATTTTCCCCGAAAGATGACATGGCAGTAATTTTTTACCGGTCGTACCCTTGCCCTTTTGTATTATTTTCTACCACTCATCCTTCCTATTCCTCATGGGTATGTGAAGCCCAACCTCCTTGTTTATTTTTTTTCCTCGAGACGACGATCTAAGGCTCCGGTCCGCTGCGTTGGTCCCCTATTCCATCGACGATCTAGGGCTCCGGTCACCTGCGCTAGTTCCGTACTCGTATCCTCATCTTCAACGGCTCCGGTCACCTGCTCATGTCCTCTGCTATTTAGGGCTTCAGTCACCTGCTTAGGTTCTCTGTTATCTAGGGCTCCGGTCACCTGCAATGGTCCCTTGCTCCATCGACGATCGGATTAGGTTTTGCATTGGTAAATTACTTTTGATTAGGGTTTTGTGAGGGTTTGGATTAGGATTTTCACTTTATAAATCCTAATTCGGCATGTTTACAAATTATGATGATTTTGATTTGTGGATGATAATACTATTGATATATTTTTGCTAAATTTGTTCTGATTAGGTTTTCACTTGATAAATCCTAATCCGGACCCTCATGCTTACGAATTATAATGATTTTGATTTGTGGATGATAATGCTATTGACACATTTTTGCTAGGGATCATATTAGGATTTTTGCTATAAATTATGATGATATGTATTAGGTAGATAATTTGATGAATTTTATAACATGTGATACAAAATATTTCTTTTTCACTTCATATGGAGATATCAATGACTATGGTTCTATAATCAACCCTAGCCCTAGTTTACGCTAGTTTGAATTAGATGTTTAGTTCCAAATCCTAGTTTGAACCGTAATTTAGGATTTCACGTGGATATGTACAGATTATGGATGATACTCAGTTGATGTTGATCATTTGAATGATACTTAAAAAATGATCACAGAAATATTTGTTATATTCTTTATCTTGGTTCATCTTATTATCTACAAAGGGTTGAGTAGGACCATAATTCGAGAGCGAAGGTTAAAAATGATTGCCTTCCGTGATCAAAACATGAAGAATCTTATCTATGATAGTGATGATGCATATATAGAGATGACACGAATGGATAGGCATATCTTTTCTATATTATGCTCTCTTCTGCGCACAATTAGTAAGTAAGAAGATATGAGAAACGTGAGTGTGGAGGAGATGATGGTGATATGCTGTGAACTAGTTGCATATCCTATTATCTCATGTGATAATTTGCAAGATCTGAGTCACTTAAATTTTTTTTTATGGATTATCAATATATAACAATTCGATTTATTTTTATTTGTTTATGCAGAATATACATGTACAAAAGATGGTCATAAACATGGTACAAAGGTTTTTTTTTGAGATATGGTATGTAACTTGATGTGAAGGCATGTATAATGACATATTTGTAATGGTTTATAAATAAAAGTTACATTGTTCAACCCCTCCTCTCTCTCTAGATCTCTCCATGTAATGTATGGAGATCCGAGTAATTTAAATTGTTTAAATAATAATATTTCACAAACTTAGAGCAAAACCCCTTTCAAAATAGCATACTTCGTCTTCTCGAAGGCTACTTTTGTCGTCGGGATCCAGTGAAAAGTAGAGCTTTCAGTCACTCTATGGGAGAACTCGTTATCAGTTTAAACCTTTAAAACGTATTGTTAAAAAAGAAGGCACGCTCACCTCTTTATTTGTTAATTTTTTTTTTATAATGGTAATGACACAATAAATTAATAAATAGGTAAGTCCAAGAAAAACTATAAGACATGGTTAATTATATTCCAGCATTTGTTAAACAAATATAAATCAAATCCATAAAAAAACAAATTACTAATAGAAGGGTAAATTTGTTATTGTGTGCTCATTTCCTGCACGAACCAACAGTTTTAGGTAATGAAAATAGTTGGCCCCTGAATTCCCCCCCCCCCCTCATTTCCTGCGCGAAGCAAACAATGGCAATCAATTCCATTTCCGTGGCAACCAATTCCGTGGAAATGGAATTGATTGCCGAGAGCCATTTCCACGAAACAAACGGACCCTAATGGTTAGGCAGAATGACGTGTCCGGATCACAACCGTTCGTTGCACGCTTGTGCAGATGATGCTGATGGCATTGGTGGATCTGGCAACGGTAAGAACGGCAATGGCATCGGCATCATCTGCGCGGGCGTTCGTGGATCCGACGACGGCAGTGGGAGGGCCTTACTTTGCCGGTAAGCAGGTAATCTTTTGATTCGACTTTGTCGTTCGAATCAAGATGCTAGGGTTCGATCTTGTTTGGTTCCTAAATTTCTTGATCAAAAGCTGATTTGTTTTTGTAGAATAATGATAAATATACGGTCTAAACTTATAATTAGGTATGAGAAACCGCATGGTTTGTTGGACATTGAAACAAGATGAAACATTGAATTGGATTCGTGATTCTGTGATTCAGTTATGGGAGATGTGCAGCCACCCGTCTGATTCGATCGGGTTATTCTTCAGATGAGCTGTTTCTACCCGTCTGATGACATATCAAAGTTTAAGTGCTTTCCTGATTCCACCGTCCAAAGTAAGAGGTGAGGATACCGGGGAGGTTAGTGTTTAATAAAGGGTAAATTACACTTCCCCCTTTAAGCTTAGCTAAAAAACACTTAACGCCCCTACATTTACAAATCTACAATTTGCCCCCTTCAAATCTGTTTTGATCTGATAAAAAGTACCAAATGAGAAAATTAAGTAAGTGACAAAAGGGGTATTGTAGTAACATTTCAAACTTTAGGGACCGATTTGGAACAAAATAAACTAGGGGTTGAGTGCTTTCAGCTAAACTTCAAGGAGGCAAAGTATAATTTACCCTCGAGTGACTTAAAACAGTCGCTCGAACCATGGAATCACCATGGTTCGGGGTCCAGCTGTTGACACCTGTTCCCACCCATTTGATCATCCAGCCTTTATGATCGGAGGCTTGGGAGCCCCCTGGGGTTCTCTCGGTGGCATGTAGAACCCAAGAATGCAGAATCACCTAAAGGAGCGAAAATAACAGGTATCGAAGACTGTACCCCAAACCACGGTACCACAGTGATATTGTGGTTCGGGGCAACTAAGTTAAGGGCTTTAATTTACCCTTTAAGAAATAATGGGTTGTTTTACTCACACATTCTTTTTTGTTAAAATTTGAGTTACACCCCTACTTTCTAAAAATTTAATTTTACCTTCCAATTTCTCACCTGATCGTAAACAACCCGTTAAAAGTCGGGATTTTTATGGGGGACTTAGTGATAGCTCCCTGGCAAAGGAATCAACTTGCAATAAGCCTCTTACAAGTCAAGTATTGCAATAGCTCCCTCTCAAAATCCCGCCAAACCCTTTTTTTGCATGAAAAATAATTAAAATCACTCCATATTTTTTATTTAAAACCACAAAATGATTCAATTTTATTTTTTTGAATAATTTCATCAAAAAAAAATTATCAATCGACCAAATAGTTATTCTTTTTTACCTAATTGTTACTCTTTATGTGCGATATAAAATTGTTACTTGCCATTTAAAAAATTTCATTATTACATATGTGCAGGAAAAAGGAGCTCACTTTAGCTAAAGTTCAAATACAGGGCTTAACGTTAAGTTCAAACATTACATACCCTTAACAATAAATGGAAACCTTTAATAACCCTTTTTTTTCATTGAATTACATCCCACTTTAATGTCGAAATTTGAGTTACGCCCCACTTTTAAAGGATCTCTCCTGGTCAATTGACGGACTGGAGGGTAAAATCAGATTTTAATAAGTTTACGGTTCAAAGTTTTATAAAATTGGGGTGTAACTTAAATTTCGATATAGATAAGGGTGTATGTAAAAACAAAAACAAAATCTCCAGTTTCTTAATTGCAGATCTACATATAAACGCGACGGAGGCGTCGCGCCCCTCGGCTTCCCGTGTCGGCCAAGGAGGGGGCAACAAAGAGGCGGTGCTTCGACCCTTTATATATCCCCAACCCTTCACGCGCTCGGCGCTCCCCAAATTCCCTGCCCAATCCCAAACCTGGTGAGTCTCTCTCTCTCTCTCTCTCTCTCTCTCTCTCTCTCTCTCTCTCCCCTGCCCAACCCGAAACCTGTTGAGTCTCTCTCTCTTATATGACCCTTCATGGGTCCAATTCAAACTGGTTGCAGAATTGCCCTTTGTTGGCCTGTTGTTTCTTCGGTTTTAGTGTTGTAACGAAGGAGAGGGACTCTCTCTCTCTCTCTCTCTCTCTCTCTCTCTCTCATGAGCCTTCATGGGTCCAATTCAAACTCTGGCTGCAGAATTGCCCTTTGTTGGCCTGTTTAGTGTTGTAACGAAGGAGAGGGACTCTCTCTCTCTCTCTCTCTCTCTCTCTCTCTCTCTCTCTCTCTCATGGGTCCAATTCAAACTCTGAGTGCAGAATTGCCCTTTGTTGGCCTGTTTAGTGTTGTAACGAAGGAGTCTCTCTCTCTCTCACTCTCATGAGCCTTCATGGGTCCAATTCAAACTCTGGCTGCATAATTGCCCTTTGTTGGCCTCTTTAGTGTTGTAATGAAGGAGAGTCTCTCTCTCTCTCTCTCTCTCTCTCTCTCTCTATCTCTCTCTCTCTCTCTCTCTCTTCATGGGTCCAATTCAAACTCTGAGTGCAGTATTGCCCTTTGTTGGCCTGTTTAGTGTTGTAACGAAGGAGAGGGACTCTCTCTCTCTCTCTCTCTCTCTCTCTCTCTCTCTCTCTCTCTCTCTCTCTCTCTCTCTCTCTCTCTCTCTCTCTCTCTCTCTCTCTCTCTCTTCATGGGACAACTCAAACTCTGGTGGCAGAATTGCCCTTGTTGGGACTGGATAACATGGCCCATCATTAATTGTACTTAGTGATTTCCCTCAATACGTGTTTAGAAGCTATTATTAGTGTCCTAATCTATGAATTGCATGAGATCTCCAGTTGTTTTTTTGCTTACTATGGGAATTTTAGTAATTCTCTCTCTATTTTACACAATCATCACAGGTTTCACAATCACTGCTATTCTCCAATCATGGGCAAGCTGCTGCAGCTCCCTCTTTTCCTGCTCCTTGTTCTTGGTTTCTGTCCTAGAAGCCTGAGCCTCCCCTGGCCCTTCTCTTCCTCTTCGCCGGCTGCAACTCCTCCGAACCTGCCGAAGACATTGGAGGCCGCGGCGCCCAAGTTCTATATCGAAAGCCTCGAAAGCCAAGACCAAAAAGGAGTGGCCTTGTTGGAGAAGGCGAGGAGGATGTCCTTGGGGTCGAACGCATGCTGGGAGAATGCTTATCGGAATATATTCTCGAGTTGCTCGGAGATCATCGCGGATGAAGAGAAGCGAAGGAGGCTAGGGTGGCACCTCGGCAACTGCTTTCAGAAGGACTCCGGACGGGCCCCCTTCCCAAACTGCGACGCGGGGGGTCCAATGTCGAAATGCCTCGGGAACCTGAATGAATTCGAGCATGGTACCTACCTCGAGTTCTTTCTCGAGACCAACTCCATCTGCCACCAATTACAGTTAAGTGTTGCAAATTGTTGTTAGTATCTATATGAGGATAATGTTATCTACTTCTTTAGAATTTTTACCCTGAATCTGCTTCTGCAGGACTAGCACATTCAAGCAGGATACGGAGAGGTTGGTCAATGATCTAGCGAAGTCGGCCCGATTCGCGGAAGAGAAGTTAGAGACGATCGAAGAGAGATCTGAGCAATTGCTGCAAGACTCTAGTAGGATGCAAGATTCACTATCTTCGCTCGACCTTCAAACCAAACAAGTGGCCCAGGCATCGAGGGATGTTGGGGCTCAGATTCACGATGTGTTGAAGCACTCCGCGACAATCTATGAGCAATCGAAGGGAATAGTGGCCTCGCAGTTGGAGCTGCAGGAAGGGCAGGTGGAGATGAAGGAGAAATTGGAGTCGGGCATGGCTCGCTTGCAGGAATCCTCCGAAAGCTTGGGCGATGAGATGGAGAAACTAAGGAACGAAGCTGTAGAGATAGAAAGGGAGATAAAGGAAGTCGGGGACTCCATGTCTTCGAAGATGCAAGATATTCAGAGCACGGCTAATGATATCGGGAACGTCGCAGGAATCTCCTTGGAGAAACAAAAGACGCTCCTAGATGGACAAGCTAGGGCCCTTGAAGGACTTGATTTCCTCACCAAGTTCCAATCTCAAGCACTTGAAGAAAGCCGGTACAATGTGTACTATTTTCATACTAATTGAGATGTGTTAAAATATTTTTTTCTTATTTACGTCCTTTGGAAATTTCTGCTAGGAACACTTTGCAGAGGCTTGCGGAGTTCGGCCACAAGCAGCAAGAGGAGCTACTCAGAAGGCAAGAACAAATCCAAAGCGCGCACGATCGTTTGGTCCATAATTCACAGTCGATATTGGCCGCTCAGGTGTGGTAAATGATCTCCAAGTTTGACCCTTTACCTCAATTATCTGTTCAATTGCAAGGCAATATAATTAGTTCTGGTCTCCAATTTCAGGAAGAGTTCGAATCCAAGCAAGCCAATATTTTCGCTGCTCTCGACAAGCTCTTCGCATTGCATAATGCCATTCTGGTTGAATCCCGGTTCATCAAGGCATTCTTCTTCTACTCCTCTGTGATCTTTCTTCTCTACATGCTTACTAGCGCGAAACAAACGTTTGGAATCAGAGCACGCCTGTATTTAGGTATGATTTTCCTTTGAATGGTATATAGAGATCACAAACAATCGAGTTGGATGCCTGACTGATGCTCTCCTTTATATTGCCAGGCCTTTGTATCACATTTGTCATCGAGCTCGCGATTGTCAGGCTCGCATCCGATGAATTTCATCAGCCAACTTGGACTACATCGAAAGTTTCACTAGCTAGATCATCATTTCTGCTCGCCGCGTCTATCCAGATCCTACATTCCATCTTTACTTACAGGTATGTACTTACATTTCAATTAGGCCATTGTCTACTTTCTAGTTTTGGTACGAAGCTCGATATCGATTAGGTGTCTTGTCTTCCCATTTTGAAGGGACTATGAAATCCTGAATCATCGGCTGTTGCAAACTTTGGTCGAAAAGGTTCGCAACATGGAAGAAAAATCAGGTTTGGATCTTAGTCCTTGCTTCCTTCGATGATTAGGTCTGTGACATAACTTTGTGAACCAATTGATGGGCTTCTTTTTTAACCTCAGGAAAGAAAAGCTTGTCCTTGGGCATTGATAGCGATTCGAGTATGAGCCGGTTTTCGTGGATTGACGAGGAGTTTCCAGAAGAGGTAGATAGCAATGCCGATCCTAATTATGTCATGCCCGAAGAGGTGGGGGAGAATTCTATCTTGGTATTCAGAAAGTATGATCTACGACCCCGTAAATAAAGCTCGTTGGCGGTCGTATTTGTTGTTAATTATTGAATCAGAGAATGTATTTATAGAACATATGCTCGCGAAAGAGCATCCTTGTTACGTCGTCTATCTATACAGTGACATGTTTTGGTACTCTGAAATATTTTCTCTTTTTTTTTCAGAATTCTTGAATCCAACACTTGAAGTTGTGGCCAACGAACTTTACTTGAATACAAATATGGTATTTCTGTATATATTTTGTCTCTATTGAAACTAAACCAATTCAGATGATGAGGTTCAAAGTGTGTATTTTGTCTCAGCTTATGCTAAGGAGGTCCAAAATGTGTAGTTCTACTGCTTTGATATGTCATGAGGTGCCAAACTTTTTTTTGGGGGACCATGCAGAAGGTAATTAAAAATACTTTATAAATCGGAATATGTGGAAAATGGCGTGAATCTAAATGCGTGGAAAGATGCTTGAATATTAATCTGATCTTCATTTGGAGGAAAGAGAAACAAACGTTTAGGGTTTGGGAAAAGAGATTAAGAGAGATCTTATTTAATGGGACGAAACCCTATATATAACCAATTGTACAAGGGCAATAGGAGATGTGAGGCTAAAAAAAAGATTTTTTTCAAAATAATACTTAAAAATAAATATTTTATCCAATAGCATTTGGCAGAAAGTATTTATCAGTCTAGCGCTCTGATATCTACGTGGCATGTCAGTGCCATAAAACGAGCTGGTTTGTCTTTGTTTTTTTTTAAATTATTGGGAGAATCCAGTGTACTGAATACCAGTTTTAAGTCCAATATTATGGATACCGAGTTTAACCAAAACCCAACACAAGCTTTCAACCCTTATCAGATTTGGCATATGGTTTTCGGTTAAAACTGGTATTCCGAGTATCGGGCTTAAAACTGGTAACCCGGATATCAGGTTATCCCAAGAATAAGAAGAAAAATTCAGATCAGCTTGCTTTACCACATTGACATGCCACGTGGCTGTCAGAGCGCTAGACTGATAAATACTTTCAATCAAACGTTATTGAATTAAATATTTATTTTAAAATATTATTTTGAAAAAAAAACTGAAAAAAAAGAAAAGTTGCATAAAGCTCGACTTGCATCCCTCTCAAACTCAAAGTGATTTTTTACACCTAGAGTTTCAGAGGGAGAAAGAGCAAAAGTGCCTGGCCGACTTGCAAGTAAGTCATCCTGAGAATCCTATTAATTTACAAGTAGAATAGCCAGAAAACCTGGCCAACTTGCAAGCATGTCATCCTAAGAATCCTATTAACTTACAAGTAGAATAGCCAGAAAACCTTGCCAACCTGCAAGCATGTCATCCTGAGAATCCTATTAACTTACAAGTAGAATAGCCATAAAACCTGGCCAACTTGCAAGCAGGATGAATTTTGTTGCCATCGTCGAATGTGGTTTGCCGCCTAAGGTGGTCGCTGCAGTCCCGGCAGGCACGGGCATTACTATATATCTATATATATACTAAAATGAAAGCCTCTCTTTTGTGTTGTGACACGTGGATGTCTTTTAAAGATCTAGATTTAAAAACCTACCATAAAGATGATAAATTTTTATTCAATGGTATTTAATGGTCATTTGATGTTAATCTCTCTCTCTCTCTCTCTCTCTCTTTCTCTCTAACAAGTGAATCACACTAATTTCAGATTTCACACATCTTAGAACAGTTGCGATGTCGTCTTTGTCAAATGATGTGCACAAGCACATTCGGGCATTGCCCGGGATTTTTACTAGTACTAGTAAGAAACCCGAGCAATGCTAGGATGACTTGATGCATGCCACTTGGCACAGATGCCATCACAACCATCTGAAGAAATATGCAAATATGGAGTGAGTGTGATTCACTTGTTAGAGAGAGAGAGAGAGAGAGAGAGAGAGAGAGAGAGAGAGAGAGGAGAGAAGAGTACTAATGATTTTCCTAATTAACATCAAATGATCGGTAAATGCCATTAAATGAGTATTTTTCATCTTTATAGTAGATTTTTAATAGGATGAGAGAGAGAGAGAGAGAGAGAGAGAGAGAGAGAGAGAGAGAGAGAGAGAGAGAGAGAGAGAGAGAGAGAGAGAGAGAGAGAGAGAGAGAGAGAGAGAGAGATGAGTTCACACACATACACAGGGGAGAGAGAGAGAGAGAGAGAGAGAGAGAGAGAGAGAGAGAGAGAGAGAGAGAGAGAGAGAGAGAGAGAGAGAGAGAGAGAGAGAGAGAGAGAGAGAGAGAGAGAGAGAGAGAGAGAGAGATGAGTTCACACACATACGCAGGATTCTTGCTCTTCAAAAGAGGTCCACATGGCATAACACGGGAGAGAGGGCTCCATTGTAGTAAATGTTACTTTCCCTTCGGAACCGTGCGGTTGATGCTATTCTTATATTATGCCTTCCCAATGTTTACATTTCCATAATCATTCTTTTTTTTTTACCTTAACCGAGATACACTAGATCGCGTGTTTCTTTTCCTCCTCCTCCGTTGTTGTTGTTGAGAGAGATACACTTAGATCGCGTGTTCAATATATTAAATGCAAGTCGAAAATTCCTTAAGAGCTCCCAGATGGAGCACAGTTGATAGAAAAACACATGCTATAAAGGAACATAATATATTTGAGAACTAGTAAGAAAAACGGGCAATACCTAGATGAAATTGATGCACACCATTTGGCACAGTCGACATCACAGCCGTCGAAAAAAGTGTGCAATCTAGGGTGAGTGTAATTCACTCGTCTAGGTATGATTCACTTGTGTGTGTGTGTGTGTGTGTGAGAGAGAGAGAGAGAGAGAGAGAGAGAGAGAGAGAGAGAGAGTACTAATGATTTTCTTAATTAACTTGAAATGACCATTAACAACAATTGATGGGTGGAGGTTTTTAATAGGATATTTAAGAGAGAGTTGTGTTAACACACAGGAGAAGGATTCTCGCTCTTTAAAAGATGTACAAGTGTCACAATGTGAAAGAGAGGGCTCCATTTTAACATATATATATATATATATATATATATATATATATATATTTTTTTTTTTTTTTGACGGGTAAAAAAAGAATAAATAAATATGAACAAGGTACAAAGCACAACTTACCCCAAAGGAGTAAGTAGAGTCCAAAGGTGTCCTATCCTAATAGCAGTTAGACCAACATGGTTAACTACCATTGGGATCTGGACCCAAAACCAAAACTAGTGCCACCAAGCTGAATCAACAAATCAGCAAATCTAGCACAAACGCTATCTCCTCCACTCCACATCTGCGAGAGACTTGAAGGCTTGGTCCTCCAACAATCTCCGAAGAAATCTCCACTCCATCGTCCTCGCTTCCTCCAATCGATCGGCTTCTTTGAAATCCTCGGCCACGAACCACTAACAATCAACAATTTGCTTCCCCTCGAAAGACACTAGATCGCGTGTTAAGGGCTTGGGCCCTCACTCAGCTCTCTACAATGGACCGCTGCTTCAGAACCACCCTCGCCACACTCCAGCTTTGGAAGCCCATCGTGAAGTATAACCAAAAGTCAGATAGTAGCTTAGGTAAGTTTCCCCATGGTAAGTTTCCCCAAGGTAAGTTTCCCCAAAGGTAAGTTTCCCCCAGGTAAGTTTCCCCAGAAGATGAACTCTGAACTCTACCCTTCACCAACAGAGTCCCTTATAGTCTCCCTCATCTCTTGAATAGAAGTTGAACCACCTGAATGGATGAAAGGGATCCACTCCCCAATGATTGCTTCAGCAGACTGCAGTACATCTTGATTGCTACTACTTTGCACAATCTCAATAAACCGAGCTGCAATATTGGACAAGATAGTCGCTTTGGTACAAGCTCTATCATCATAAACCCGACTATTCCGTTCTACCCATATCGAGAATACAGTGGTAGTGAGAAGGGACTTCGCCACCAATTTGTTAGAGCCTCCAGGGAATGGTCTTAATGAACAAACAACCTTTCTTTATAGAGAAACCCACTGCCTCTATAGGCCACTTCATAATATGACAACATTTTTCCCAAATCGATTCTGAAAATGGACATTTAAAGTATAAGTGTTTAATATCCTCCGCTGCCTTCTCACAAAGAAAGCACCTATTGCCCAGAGAAATACCTCTCTTTTGGATCCAAGGAATAGTTGGCAATCTATCACGGACTGCTCGCCAGGTACAGAAACTGTGATTTGGAGGTGAAAGCGGGTTCCATATGACCTTCGCCCAATCTTTTAAAGACCCTGAATTCCTAATAGAGTCCCAGGCAGATCTGAGAGAGAACACCCCATTGCTAGATTTATTCCAAAAAATACTATCCTCATTAGCCACTGGATCAATATGGATATCCTGGACCAAATTGTACAGATGCAAGATCGCCGAATTTGTAGGATTAGGAAGCTGCCAAGTGCGCTCTACAATCCAATCACTAAGTTTCGGCCACCCCAAATGCACATCCGGGATGGAATGGAGTCCAACAATTTGGATTGGGCTCCAACCATCAATCCAAGGATCCCTCCACCGGTCAATGCCTCTACCATTGACCACACAAAAGGTTACATTTGGAGCCAAATCTAGCCGTCTTTGAAGTATACCCTGCCATATACTGGAAGAAGAATGAGAGGAATCTACCTCCCAAAATGACTGACTTCCAAGATACCTGTCCAACATCCATCTAGACCAGATATTCTCCGGGTCCTGTAGTAGCTTCCATCCAAGCTTCATATAACAGGCTTTGCTAATATCATCAATTCTCCTAATCTCCAGCCCACCTTCAGAGAATGGTTTGCAAACTTCAGACCATTTCACATGAACCGTAGCCGAGCCCCACAGAAATTTCCGCATCCATCGCTCAAGTAAATTACGGATGTAATTTGGAATGACAAAAACCGCTGCTCAATAATAGAGATATGCATACAAAACTGTCTTAATGAGCTGCAATCGACCTCCAAAAGAAAGTTTGGAAGATTCCCCAAGAAGCTAGTTTCGTCCGGAATTTTTCAACCAATGGATAGAAAAGCCGAAGAGTCTTCCGCGCCGGAAACAACGGTAGCCCCAAATAGCGGACTGGTAAGGAACCAATAGCTAATCCCAGATCCTCAACCATATCCCCACCATTAGTCACTGCCCTGGATAAATATATAGTACTCTTAGCTGTACTAATTTGAAGCCCAGACTCATTACCAAACTCCTTCAACAGAGAGGCAATTCCAGAAAATGATTGCTTTGAAGCTTTAGAGAATATCATAATATCATCTGCAAATAACAGATGGGAAACGCAAGGAGCTGATCCCACACGAAAGCTGCTCCACACCTGATTCGCTAACCCATCTTCCAAGGCTAAAGAAAGGCCCTCCATCACAATAGCAAACAGGTACGGTGAGAGGGGGTCACCTTGTCTCAAGCCTCTATTGGATTTTATAAAGCCGGTCGGAGTTCCATTCACTAGCACCGAAAAGGTAGCCGAATAAATGCATTCTCTGATCCATACAAGCCACAATCTAGGAAATCCAAGGCAGTGAAGAGCATGCAAAATAAAAGGTCGGCTCACTTTATCATAAGCTTTAGCTATATCTATCTTCACACAAGCACGTTTCGGACTTCTCTTCACATCAAAACCTCTGACCAACTCGTGAGCAAGAAGGATATTATCTGTGATGCATCGACCCGGTATAAATGCCGACTGGTATGGAGAGATTATTTCCTGCATAAATACTTGGAGACGATTGGCTAATATTTTTGCAATAAACTTGTAAACAGCATTGCAAAGCGAAATAGGACGATAATCCTTCAGCTGACAGCAATTGGATAATTTCGGAATTAGGGCTAAGAAAGTGTGATTGAGTTCCTTCAGCAGCTGACCAAACTCAAAGAAATTAGACACTGCCTCCCAAACATCATCCTTAATGATATGCCAACAGGTTTGAAAGAAATGACCTGTATAGCCATCCGGACCCGGAGCCTTTTCCCCATCAGACTTGAGGACCACAAAATCCAGCTCCTGTCGAGTAATAGGGCTCACAACCCAAGCAGCAGCCTCCACTGAAAGCACCCTCTTAAACGGAATTTCCCTGAAGGTAATCACTTCTTCCTCATAATTAAACAGCTCTGTAAAGAATCGGCGAGCTTCCGCTTGAATATCGGAGGAGTTAGACAGCGCTATCCCCTGTGGATTCATCAAAGAATAGATGCTATTAAGATTAACATTAGAATTAACACGGGAGTGGAAGAACCTGGTATTCCGATCGCCCAACTTCACCCATTGAACTCTAGATTTCTGTCTCGCATTAGATTCTTCTTCCTCGAGTAGACTAGTATATTCATTCATCAAACTCTTTTCCTGCCGAGCTAGATCCACAGAGAACGGATTAACTTGAATTCTGGCCTGAATAGCATCCAGTTTCAATTTGACCACTCTAGCCCGATCGGGAGTATTACTTTCACCGTGTAAGCAACTCTGATTCCACTCCCTAAGCCCCTGTTTAAGAGATTTAAGCTTGATGGCCAGACAATACTGAGGCACCCCATACGGTTTAAATTCCCAAATCTTGCTGACAATAGACAAAAAACCATTCCGAGAACACCAGCTGTTGAAGAATTTAAACGGCTTTGGGCCCCAACTAATCGATTGATCCCAGTGGCAGATAATAGGAGAATGATCACTCGAACCAGTAGGCAGAACTGATATAAAAGAATTCGGATACTTATTAATCCAGTTATCATTAGCAAGACCCCGATCTAATCTCCCAAAAATACGACTGCCCCCTTCTTGACGATTGGACCAAGAAAATAAAAATCCAGACGTCTTAAGGTCAGTAAGATGAGCCCCCTCTATCGCTTCGTTAAATCTCTGAAGATGCTGGATAGGTACCGGTCGACCTCCAATCTTCTCGTCAAGGAATCGGACAGAGTTGAAATCTCCCATCACAACCCATGCCTTATCGTTGCAAGAGCTACCCAAACTAGTTATCTCCTGCCATAATTCCTGACGCTCTGTCTCCATGTTAGCTCCATAAATGAATGATATGATAACCCTCTGTCCAGTACTAAGAGTCTGCCCTTCACACGTAATATGTTGTTGATGAGTGCTGATTTTATCAAATTTCCACCGTTTTTTATTCCAAAGGACGATAATGCGATGACGCAACTCCCCTATCCCGTTACCTTGCCAACCCCAACCTCGTGGTATCAAATGTTTCAAAAGCCTAACATTAGTGCTTTTAATTTTGGTTTCAATCAGACCGCAACAATCCGTGGATTGACTACGGAATAAATTCAGCAATTCACCTTGTCTGCCCCGCTTACCAATACCTCGGACATTCCAACTTATGATCGTCATGGAAGAGATTATTTAGATTTGGCTTGGGCTTCACCTGACCCAACAGAATTACTCCTTGTGTGTCTACCCGATCTCGTTACTATTCTGGATTTCCCCTTACCACATTTTGCCGAGTGATCAACTTCAATAGTGAGAGGAATGGGAAGCTTGCTGTAGACATCAGGAATTTGAACCGAGATACCTCCCCTTCCACTTCCTTCCATCCCCTGGTTATCCTTTCTATCTGCTGACTGAACGCTGCCTATCTGCTCTGAAACTTCCTCTTGGAGATCTCCAAATACACTGCCCAAACCTTCGTCTGAAGCCAAGGAGCCACAAGCCTCCAAACGGCTGCCCTGTTTGGCTTCAGAATTTGCTGCATACAATGAACTAAAAGTATTCCCTCGCTTCTCTAGACTGGGGATTCTCAGACCTTTTATTTTAGCCACAACAACTCCCGACCCTTTCCCCTTGGCCTCTGCCACTTTATCCGCTCCAATACTAAGTGGATTCTGCAGACTCTGAGCAAAATCTGCACCCTGCTTATTGACAAACAAATCAGATTCAACATCCTCTTGTCCCAGCCCAGCAACAGTCCCGAAGTCCGCACCCTGCATATTCGTATCAGTATTATCTTCCTCTTGCCCAAGCCCAGTAGCAAACCCAAAATCTGCACCCTGCACATTCACATCAGATTTAACTCCCTCTTGCCCAAGCCTAGCCGCAGTCCCTGAATTTATATCCCCTGATTTCTGCAGATTCTGAACAAAATCTGCACCCTGCATATTTGTATTCACATCAGCTTCTACTTCCTCTTGCCCAATCCCAGCATCAGCCCCAAATTCTGCACCCTGCACTCTCACTACAGGTACTTCTTCCTCTTGCCCAAGCCCAGCAGCAGTCCCTGGTTTATCCTCACCGCCCCCTTTAGAATGGTTCTGCATCTCAGTCAGCATATCGACTTCTAACTCTGCCATCGGCTGATCAGTAACTTGTCTATTAAGCACACATACTGACTCTTCTCTGCTTGCAACTTGCTCTCTAAGAATACCAAAAGGGTTGGACACTTCGGTGACCTCCAACTCCTTACCTTTACCTTGATCCTTCCTCATAGAACCCCCCACTTGCTCCCATCCTTGCTCAAAATCTGATGGGATATCTCCTTGCTTCCTATCTGAATTAACACCTGAGTTAACAGTCCCTCTCGATCCCTTGGAAATGGGTCGCCACTGAAAGCGGTTCCCCTGATAAGTATCCGACACTCGTCCTCTACCTATCTTCTTCCAATTCTCCCCAAGCTTAGGATGTTTGAGACACATACCTTCAGAGTGATCAAACGATCTACAAGCCCTACATCTCTGAGGAACCCAATCATACAAAACAGGTTGAATGGATAAAAGGTTACCTTTGTTATCTCGGGCTTCAACTACTTTAGGTAAGGAATCCTCGACGTTTATCTCTACGCAGAACCGAGCATAACTCACCCGAGATTGTGCAGTGGTCGCTTGATCCATATACAGTGGTACCCCAATAATACTTCCCATTCGGCTAAGGATCTCTTCAGACCAAAGGTCTACCAATAGGTTTGGAAACCGAACCCAAATTGGAACTTTGGTAATGAGGTCTCGTTCACAATTCATTCCTTTTACCCATTTTTTCAATACAAGGGGTCTACCTTCGAAATGCCAAGGGCCTCCTTCCAAGGCTTTCACGTAATCCTCCTCAAGCCCGAACTTAAATAAGAACACTCCATTCTCCCTAGAGAACAGCTCCAGACTGCCAACCGGCTTCCATTTCTGCATTAGTTGTGTCTTCAAATGCAAATAATACGGCCTTCTACCCAAGACGTATCCAACCAAAGCTAAATCCCACTGTTTCTGATTTTTTTCCACTTCTTCTACAGGGCAAACAACCACTTTTTTCATCCCCACCAACGTCGGAGCAATAAATCTAAGCACAGGGCTTCTCGTACTTTTAGGTGGCGCTCCTACAGCATTCCAGGCAGATTTCATCCCACTAGCCAATCCAGCATAACCACCAGCTATAGCGTTTGGTCTCTGATTACTGCCCTCAATTCCTGGTCCGGATTTGGATCCTTGATGCATAGTTCCACTACCACCAATACCTTCAAGATGTTCTCCCTCCTGCACTATCGGCCGATCCTCCCTCTGAACCCTTCCTTGTGATTGCAAGTTTGGGAATTCTGTAGGACTATCTAAAGCAACACCCTGCATCCTCTGTTTACCTCTGGTTGTATTCAAATCTCTCAGACTTTCTGCCGAGCACCTGGTGTGCAAGGGAGATATATCGCAGTGATAACCCAATGCTGCCCTATCCACAAACTCAGCTATCTTCGGAGCAGCTGGTGGTGAATACCTCCTTGCAAGTTCGGCATCAGCCTCACATCCTCCTTGTTCAATCCCCTGAATCACCCCATCGAACAGTGGAGGTCCACAATGGGAACCCACCTCCCCTGTTTTAGCCTCCCCTGTTATAGCCTCCCCTGCATAAGGTTTCTCAAACCCAACAGAGCAAGAGCTCTGCTCCCCCTCTACCGTCAGATTACACACCTGCCTAGCAGAAATCCGATCCTTCCCCAACAGCTCTTGCTTCTCCTTTGTTCCAGCTCTCTCCGAACTCACTGGCCCTGTACCTTGAGAAACAGCAGCTATACCTTCGCCTTGTTCACCCGCTGGTCCATCACCTTCATCTACAGCCAACGTCCCTACTTGGCCTTCTGAATTCTCAAAGATATGAAGCTCGGTGGGGGGCTTCATCAGCACCCCCAAATGGGGATCCAGATTCACCCAAAACTCTAGAGAGAGAAGCTCCGGACTCTAGAGAGTTTTGGGTTTAGGGTTTTAACATATATTACTAGTAAGAAACCCGGGTAATGCCCGAATGTGCTTGATGCACGCCATTTGGCAAAGACGACATCACAACTATTCGAAGAAGTGTGAAATCTGAAGTGAGTGTGATTCACTTGTTAGAGAGAGAGAGATTAACATCAAATGATCATTAAATGCCATTGAATGAAAATCTATCATCTTTATGGTAGGTTTTTAAATGGATTTAAAAGAGAGCCGTGTTCACACATGAAAGAAGAATTCTAGCTCTTTAAAAGACGCCCACGTGTCACAATACGGGAGAGAGGCTTTCATTTTAGTATAGATATATATAGATTAGATTAGATTAGATACTATTAGATTTCAAGCTGCAGTTTCGAGATCAAATGACAAAGATATTGAATTTATTCGAGACTCTAAAACAATAAACTCCCATTAATTCTAAACACTGACAAAAAAAATTTTGCATAGTCATGTACGAATGCATTGGCATACATGTAATGCACAAAAGAAAATGGCAGCATTGAAATGGAATTAGAGTGAACAAATTAAGGGATTCGACTCCTCTCCAGTAATTATCGTCTCCCCTATCGGTCACTAACGATTTGGAGAGCGACATGTGATGATCCGAAAACCAACGGCCATGATCTAGGTCATGGGATGAACCCAAGATGGGATGCCACTACCATCGGCCGGTGGCGGCCTGCCACCTAGGGGTGTTCATCAGTTCGGGTTGACCCGCCAAACCGAACCAAACCGGTCTATTTGGTTCGGTTTGGATCGGGTATTTTTGACCGTTCGGTTTGGTTCGGTTCCAAATAAAAAAACCCGCTATGGTCGGTTCGGTTCTGGGTTGTCAGTTTTTTAACCCGAACCAACCCAACCCGAACCATGGGTACTATAACCTTAGTAGTTACTACTATACATTGTAAAATCTCACTAATATTGTACATTTCATAGTGGTGACCCCAATTACCACCATTAGGTGCATTCAAAACTTTCAAGTATTCAACGGTGTGATGAAACTAAAAAGCGAAGGGTGTTACCCACATAATGACTAGCACCCCCAAATCCCAACTTATGAAATATCTCAAAGTGAAAAATTAAGGGTATTACTAGTAATTCTATAGGGGCAAATAGTAGCACCCAAAGTTAAAGGCTTAAAAATAAAATCTGAACCAACTCTGTGGCTGAACCATTCACGCCTCACGGTGTGATGACGAGCGATTTGAAAGACCCGCAGAACCGAACCGAACCAAACCGAACTTTCCCGGTTTGGTTTGGTTCGGTTTTTACCAAGAAATGGTTTGGTTCGGTTCCATTTTCAAGAGAACCGATCAACTTCGGTTCGTTCCAAATTTATCAAAAAACCGAACCAACCCGAACCATGAACACCCCTACTGCCACCGTCCTTGTAGGTCACCGCCACCGCCCCCTTCGGTGATCATGTACCCTTGCCGACAGTCGACCACCACCGCTGTCGGCGACCACCTTTCCCGAGCACTGGCCACCCGCCGTCGCCACACCGGCCAGCGGGTAGTGGCCGGCGGGGCGGCGGCGGGTGGCTGGTGGTTAGCAGGGGTGGTCGCCGCCGGTGAAAACGATGACTTGCGGCAGCGGCAGGTAGTGGGTGGCAACGGGGTGGTGGCATCCTGCCATCCCCCCATGGGTTTATCCCATGGCCTAGATGGTGGACATTGGTTTTTGGATCGCCACATGTCGCTCCCCAAATCGTCAGCGACCGATAGGGGAGACGATCATCAGTGGAGAGGAGTCGAACCCACAACAAACCTAGGAAAGGTGAGCGACCGATTTCCTTGGCCCTGCACCCCGGTGCCACCATGGTTGTGAGCTTGCTCACCCGAAAAATCCTTCGTCGATCCATACTCAGTAAGAAACTTTCAACAAACACAATGAGGTAACAATCCAAGTTGTTAATGATTTGACAATTCTTCACTCCCAAATATCCAGAACTAGTGCTTGCTCATGGCTATCGGCACTCGAATGGCCGCCATCGGCGGCAACACACACCCGACCGCCTTGGCAACATTGGTACTGTAGCAATCGCATGTGGCAACAAAACACATTCGACGGGGTACCTCCCTCCCCGTCAGTGACCTCTCTCTCTCTCTCTCTCTCTCTCTCTCTCTCTCTCTCTCTCTCTCTCTCCAATGGCTTCCATACTATGATGCCCTCTGTCTATATGCTACTGCACCCCAGAGATCTGATATCGAGCCATATGTAATGAGGATCTCTGGTAGCTTCTCAACCCTCCTTCCACGACTACCCCTTTCCATCAGAAACCATAAAGTATTGAAATCTATAATGAGAAAAAGAAAAATAATAGCTTAAATCATTGAAAAATATTTATTATTTTCGATCAATGTTCAATAAATAAAATAATTATGTGAAAAAATGACAAAGCATGGCAATATGTAACTCTAAAAGTAATAGCTTGGCAAAAATGATGAAAAAAATGGATAGTTTCCAATGATTTGTTGGCAAAAGAAAAAAAATCCTTTTAACTTGGGAAAATGAAATGGCTTTGCAAATGCTGAAAGTCGGCAACGTCGATGGCCCTCGGTTTATTAATCTAGTAAAAAAACAATCGACAGTGGCAACGTCAATGGACCCAAAATAAATCTCGCTAAAAAGCAAGTAAACATTCAACCCACGTTAACGGCATCAGCGGCGGGCGAGAGAAGAGCATGAAGGACGGTCTGAAAATAAAAAAAACAGATATAAAAAAATAAAAATCCTAAAAATACATAAAGATTTCATAAGAACAAAAGTATATATGAATCTCAGTGTATGAACATAAATCTTATGGATAGTTAGTTTCCAATTATTTAAAGTCAATAGAAAAAAAAACCAACTGAATCAACTTAATTTCCTTTGCTAGCTACTTTTTTTTTTTTTTGTTCAATGCTAGCTTGCCAACTTTCCATTGCCAATAACATAGGAACCCATATGAAACAAATACAAACAGAACTAAAGAAAACAAATGGGGTTGTATTTCCATCTTAATAATAAAGTCAGTCTTTTGGATGGGTAAATCACACTTTACCCCCACCTAAAGTTTAGTCCAAAATCACTTAACCGGCGCTATAATTAATAAACTAAAATTTGACCCTTTAATTCAGTTATGATTAGATAGAAATTATCAAAAAGAGGAAATTTAGTAGTTGGCAAAAGGGGTATTGTGCTAACACTTAAAACTATAGGGACCGATTTGGGGAAAAATATAGGGGTTAAGTGATTTTGGGCAAAACTTGAAGGGGTTAAAAAGAAACTGATGAGAACCTTTAATCCCAACTCCCCATTGACTCTCTCTTCTCACCGTATCACATTAGAGGTTCAAAAGAAAGAAGATATCAAAGGCATATGAAGAGAGAGAGAGAGAGAGAGAGAGAGAGAGAGAGAGAGAGAGAGAGAGAGAGAGAGAGAGAGGTCAACGTGGAGGGCAGCCATGGCCTGGGTGATTGGGTTGGAAGAGAGAGAGAGATAAAACATTGGCAGCTTGCGATAGGTTGACGTGGACAACAGCCATGGCCTGTGTGATGGGCGGGTGGTCTCTCTCCCTCTCTCTTTGTTTCTCTCTCTCTCATGCCGACGAAATAGGGATTGATGAAATTTGGGGACGGGATCTACCAAATCGGGATCACAAATGTTTGTAGAAGGACGAAATTTAAAATCTGGGATGAAATTTTGGTAACTCTTGATCACGGCCCAGTCTGCCCCTCTATTCTCTCTCCCTTATTCCCTCTTAATTACATCAGACCAAATCTCAACTGTGCAGCCTGTAGGGGTGGCGTAACCGACGGGGGGAAAGAGAGAAAAAGAGAGATTGATCATGCAGTGAGAGAGATAGATAGAGAATCAACCAGATTTTAAAGGAATGATTAGATTTAGCATGGCGTTTTTGTCTAGTCATCTTGTTCCATTTTATCTAGTCAGCTTGTAGACCGTCGTGCCATGTTATATAGGTTTTAAGTTTCATACCATTATATATCGACTCTGTGATTAGACATAATTTTTGGGGGTAAAGGATGAGATGGAATGAACCGAGATTGAACCCTAACCTTGTAACAACCTCCCTACGACTGATGAAAAAAAAAAAAACGACCCTGCTACTTTGCTTGTCTACTTTTATGAATGATGATTATTGCCAAAAATATTGATGTACGAATTCATAATGTGGAAATAACTAGTATTGAACCCATGCAATGCACGAAATAAAATTTTAAAATTATAAATTATAATATATTGTAATAAAAGAAAAAAAATTATGATTAAAAAAAATAGGTTGAAGGAATAAATAGAAATAAATTCGACCATGCCAACATTTTTGAG
Organism: Chamaelirium japonicum; assembly: GCA_947650365.1. NCBI lineage: Eukaryota > Viridiplantae > Streptophyta > Magnoliopsida > Liliales > Melanthiaceae > Chamaelirium > Chamaelirium japonicum. The sequence goes on along the minus strand of OX393549.1, from coordinate 121,757,369 downwards.
AGGGAAAAAAAATCGGCTGAGCGATTAAGGAGACGACTATGAAGGGTGAAAGGGAAGACTACATGTAGCTATTACATATACTTAAAAAAGAAATATTGAACCTATATTACCTGGGATAAGGCATGTAAATCATCACAATTTTTCTAAAAAATTGATTTTCTAACTGGCATTGATAATTTTCCAAGCAGATATTCCAGTCAAACCCACTGTGGGCTTGGTAAGTAATCAATAATATTAGAATTAGAACAGAGCTAGAAAAAAAAAATTATAAAAAAACTCATGTGCTCATGCATACTTCCTTTGATGGTATTGAATGCTGACTAATACCCCGGTTATCCAAGGTGCACAACTCTATCTTGCCATCATCCCGGACATCATGCAATCCATCATCTCCAGCTTTCTGATTTGCGAGAGGGGATCACAGATGACAGACTCCATGCCTTCATCCACAGTTTCAGTAAATACTTTTAGCCGTACACACAACATGGGTAGTTATGTTGGAGCACTTCGTGGCAGATGAGACTCTCGTCCACTCCCATGGCCTTAAAACGGTCAAATTTGTTTATCACCTTACAGAATTGTTCGTCGGATTCCTCAAATTTTTCATGCTGAAATATTACAGTTTTTCGCATTATTAGCATTTGCATTTTTTATTTTCTTTCATGGCACTGCATCTTTCATCATGCATTGTGCTAGTTTGGAGTATAGTCCCTCCTAGGACTTAGTGACACTCACCTTGGTTTAATGGCCGTTGCTTTATGAGTGCCACCTATACTGAGAGCCCCTTCCGAGGAGTTAAGAGTGAGAGGACAGTTTGTTTAGGCTTGAATACTTAAGTTTGCATCTCTTTCCTATGCTTAGGAACACCTCAGGAGTCCACCCTCATTCCTTCACGACACATCTTGATTAACACAAATTAGGTTGAAGACCAGTTAGTGTGTCGACCATAGCTTTCCGGAGGACATCTGTAGGTTGTTGGATTGACCAGATCTGGCCCTCCTGACTAGAATATGAGAAAGATAATGGTGAAACCTACTTGAGTAAAAATACCAAAGCTTGGGCATTGTCACTAATGAAAAAATAAAAAACTTGCACAAAGTACAGACTTGAGTACCGAAGAAAAGGTTGCCAAGTATCAAGGTTGAGCTATTGGTTAGGCGTAGCTATGTGTGCTTTATTGATTAATTAGTCAGGACTTGGACAACTCAAAAGGTGAGATAATATGGAAAATCCATAAAAAGATTTGAGAGTGTTATCTAGTGGCTAGTAGGTTTGACTTCCACATTCCTTCTCGATCGAATCTTGTAAGTGGTCATCACACCTAGACCTGTGTTGGAGACTTAGTCTGTGTTGACTGAGTCTTTCACAGTGCACTTGAGAGCCTTTAGGGGTTTACCTTGTGTAATGAAGGACTTTGCTGGACCTTAGCCTTCTTGCCTATAATTCTGTGCCAAAATATCCTCGTGTAAATCCGTCTGTTTGGGCATAGTAGGTTTAGTTGCACTTATGTGCATGTGACCATTTTGACTCGTGTGGTGGTCCTATATTCGAGATGGTATACCACAATCATTGGGTATTTTGTGCATGTTAGCATATCTTCTGTATGTTTGTGTACATCTTCATATATAAATTCCCTTGTAATCATGCATATCTGATCAGGATCAAATTAGTCATTCTTCATCTAACACATGCATCTTATACTTGCAAATTCTTGCATGCATGTTTACTAGAGTGTTTTCCCATGAGGGTTTCATCCTTTCTCGTTTCTTCTAAGTGTTTCCTTGCTCTTCTTGATTGATGTTCATTCTGATCATGATCTCGAGATTCTATGAGCATTCCCAATCTCTTCGTGTTGATTCTTTATCCACAGCTGGCTACTGATGAGTTAAAAGTCCATACTGAAGATTCAGTTGTTGATCCCCTCCTTCTGGATAGGAGATGTGGAACCTCAGGATGCTGTCATCTTTGAGGATTTGTTGGCGAAGCTTGTACTGAATGAGGAGAGATGTATGTGAACGATCAGTCAAAGATTACAGATCCTGAGCTTATTTCTGATCCTATGAGAGTGACTATAGAGGCAGGCAGAAGATGATGAATTGGGGTGAAACAAATTTGGAGTTCATCATAGGCTCCTAAGTGTGAGAGCACTAGAGGTTGACAGCTCCGGAGTATAGCAAAGGCAGAATTCAGTCTTATTTTCAATTACTCCGAGCTTAATTTGGTACATGTGCTTTCTTCTCGTGTGAGGCTGTATTCCTTCGGACTAACAGTATACTTGACACTTGTGTGTGTATTGAGTTACTTAATTCTCTATTTGTCAACTCATAGCATGCATCGAGTATAATTCATTGCATATCTTTTGAGCAAGTTGAGATGGTCGAGAGTGGTACTCACCATCTCCTCTGTGCCCATTCCCTCTACCTCCTTGGTTTGATGTATATTTTATGCCAAAAAGGGAGAGAACTAATCAGAGCATTGTCTCAGGGGGACAGCTCTTCTCTAGGGGGAGAGTTGTTGTTTTTGTCTACACACACTCTAAATATTGTCGTTTCTTTCCTGTACGATTTGGTTTATCGACTACACTTGTGTGGAGAAATGTCTCGTATTTGATGAAATCTATTAAGTGTGCAGGTCACAATGTACAACCAGACACAGCTTCAGATCAGCTAGTGTTAGGTTTTCTTATTTACAACGTACTTTTGTAATCACAATCGACCAGAGAGAGAGTGTATTCATTGTAGGAAAGAGTGAGACTTTTGTTCTCTTCTGGGGTTTTGAGCGATGTAATATAAGGTTTTGACTCAAAATGATGCCAAAGGGGGAGATTGTTACAGCGTATGTTGACAGCGTGCACATTCACAACCCATTAAAGACTTTGGCATTGCAGCACAATATCACTTCAACAGTATAGCTTAGTATTAGCTCATGTAAGACTACCTAGCTCGCACACCCACTCGCATGTACCATATTGTATATCCACTAGGTGTAAAGGATTTAGTGTGTTTGTGTTTTAGTTTGCAAAATCGTTTTACTCGATTTGCATGCGTTTTGTTCGATTCATCGTTTTAATGCTTTTCGAGATTCATACCATTAATATCATTTCTATGCTTTTCGAGATCCGTGCCTTTTAAAAATGTTATTCTATTCAAAATCCTAGTTTGGCGATGCTTTCGGACCTCTCGGATTGCAAAAAATAATGTTTGGACTTATTTACGATTTTGCCATTGAGGCTGCCTAAATTTTTTCTAAGTCCACATTGCTGGGAGCTTGCTGCTCACAGTGCCATCCAGACCGCACGGTCGCAGTCCGGACCATTGTACCCATGCAGTGCTGATTTTTGTGTCTTGGGTCCTCACCTGGGTTAGAACTAATGAAATTTGCTCAACGGTCCCAACTGCGACTCAAGTGGTCCTGACCGCGAAGCTGATTTTTAGCCTTATATAAGTCCTAGACTTCTCTTTTGGTGCTAAGGCTTGGAGGTTCTTTTGGGCGAAGTTCATGCGTATTTTTTAAACCCCTTTCACCTTCCCTTGAGGTTTTCATCTAGTGCAAGCGGGAATCGCTCCTCCATCCCTTGGAGACTTTTGTGTACTACCTCATGAGGCTTGTGTTGGTACATTCCGCTTTCCATACGGGCCACCCTGGTTTCCCATCCCTTTTGTGATGGAAGTATTTGTCGGTTGAATTCCTTTCCCGACTTGGTTCTGAATCTCTTCTGAACTACCTTTAAATCCCATGTGCATTGGGTCACTCATGAGCATTGAGCGTAAATCCTTCACTACGGCTTGAAGGTACCCTCATAGGGAATTGAGGGAGATAAATCCTTGGAGGGTTCCCATCATTACGGATTCGATGGGGTGGAACCCTTGGGTCTATCCTTTGCTGAAGGGTGTTTAGTGCCTCATGTGGATTGAGTGCTCGCAATGTGTATTTGTGAGCAGGGTGTGAAGCTAGTGGTGCTTATGAAGCCGAGGTGGTAAGAACAAGCAATTTAATCAAAGGAGGCTATGGGGGATTGCGTGTGATGACTTTGGCGCGCCGGGTTGAGCAACTTTTGGAATGTATATTCGTGTGAAGCATCAGGGTTGGGTTGTGTCATGCCCCAGAAATCCGGTACCGATCCCTGGGGTGTGAGTTGAGAAAAAAAACCAAGGGATTTAGGATTTGGTTGACTAACTACACCAATTAGGGTTTCTCACAAGACTGCGGCTCTCTCCTAAATGAAGAAAAAGGAGGAGGGAGAAACAATGGGTATTTTAAAAACTTGATTTTATAAAAAAAAAATATTTGATTAAGAGGAAACCAAGAGAGCTAAATTTTTTTTTTCAATAGAGATGATCACGCTCGACTTTCAACCGGGCTATTCTCTCAGCATGTGCGGCCTACCGGTACCCCATATGCTGACAGAAGTCCCTTTTAAGGGAGCATGAGACTCAAGCCTCTGATGGCGAGCCGAGTAACCTTGTCCGCTCTCTAGCACTTTGGCCCTGGTTGAGGGATCCTATCTACGGGGCTAGTTGATTAGGTCACTTTAAAACTTATGTTTTCATAGTGAGCTACCCTAGGATTGGGGCCTTGAGGAGAGGCCTACCCAGAAGATTCAGCTGGATCATTACCACTAACAGTTATAAAACACTGCCTAGACTAAAAAATCTTTATTCCAATCCAATCGATTATATTGCTAGAATAAGAAAAACTACAAGACGATACACTGAAGATGGAACACTATCACAACTCTAACTTGGCCTCTGGCCTCCCATTGCAACTCCTAAACCTCTAGACCTGCAAGATAGTCTACTCGTGGGAAAGAGTAGCCCCCAATAGAAAATTGGGAGATTAGCCAAATTAATGGCTAGCTAGTGACATCCTAGTAGCCTTTAAAAATATGAGACAACCGATCTAATTAAATTATATTATATTTAGCAGTCCTAATCCTATCAGCAGTCTAATATCTACTGTCACTAGATTGTCTAACATAAAGTTCATTCAATATTCTATAGAATTAATGAACAATAAAACGACCATCTAGATTATCACGCTCTACAATTTCATAATCCACATTAAGAGTCCATAGTTGTTAATTAGCAATCATATAAAATATCTATCCTAATGTGAACCCCGGATGTTTTGTTCATCCTGCCCCCGGTCGGGCATTACTATAGGGCCTTTTATTTCGATGTAGAGGGCCAACACTCTCGCCGCGCATACTCCGACACCATGCGCAAAGCCACCCATATGATCATAAGGGGTTTCCCGTCTTTCACGGTGGAGCTCTACCGCCCAACTTGCTTTCTTTAGGGTCTCCAACTACCTCGGAACAGGAATTGCTAGGCCAATCCCTACTCGAGGGCACCACCTATTGGCTTTACCACAATCCTTACCCGTGACCCCTTAGCCTACTGATCTTCAGCTGTGCGCACAGGGTGGTTCACGGCCCTTGCGCGCACGGGGTCCAATCTTTTTCACAATATAGATTATCATATTCTACTATTTTAACAAAGTGCCAAAAGCTCAATACAGTGAATAACTACCTTTAAATATATACCGAGACAGATAAAAAAAGGTACATGCTTTAATTAATGGTTTGCAACATTTTAACCCTGGTCCCGCACTACTCTCTCAACCCATGCATCACAATAAACCTAAATTACTCTCGCCCGTATTCCCATGTGCCCGGGTCTCCACACTCCACTCAGGAGGGTGGGCCTCGATAATTATTATTTAATCAAATTATATTTTAATTTAAGGGAAATACCTAATTACGATGTCCATGCAATAATTGTGATTATTTTATTAATATTATAAGGCATGATTATTTTATTAATATTTTAAAGCATACTTATTTTAATAATATTTTAAAGCATGCATCACCGGACTCGCGACTTCGCATGCAAGGAGGGGTCCGTGTGACCACATGCGGCGATGCCCGGCGGGACCCGTATGCAGTACCATGGACACCTACCCTAGTTGTTCTCATTTCCCACTATCAAAGACCATGGAAAGGGGAGTAGATGTCACCTGGTCGTCGATCGCATACAAACTCTCGTTAACTGCTCTTGATCTGTCTTTGCTCCATCTACGGCTGGATCGTCCTGGTTACGCACTGCCAAACACATTCACACAGTGGGCCTATGGTCAATGTTTGCTTCCGAGTAATATAGGTTTAGGCCCGAGTTGGCCTAGTTGAGAATTTTAGGCATCATCGGACACCACAGGTCTATTAGCACGCAAAACGATGCTCTAATGGTATCATCTTAATTAGTCGGCATTGTCGACGCCAAAGGCCATTTTAGGGTCTACTTGTACTAATCCGACTAAACGGCCGTAATTGGGTCGGTCAATGGCGAAATCGGCCCAGTTGATCACGGTCGGACTTGATCTCTCACAAGAAAGGTCTACACTGGAATCGCGCTAGTGACCAACCGAGATCGCTAAGCAGCGCATCATCGTCGCCTTGGGTCAGTCTTGTGCTCACACGGCTAAACAAAGGTATTGGGACCCGCATCGGTATCATCAACCTTGAGGCGAGTGTGACCCAAGGAGATCGAGCCCGCTAACCTCGAGTGTAGGCTCAAGCGGCTTGATCGACATACACAATCGTGATCAAAATTAAGTAATATGCCTCGTCCAATCGTGTCCCGAAATGGGTAGTATTGACATAGAGGGGGTAATGGCCACTATGACTACGTAGCCGTAGGGTTTACTACTTAAGTGAGGCCCACCAACTTAAATGAGCCGACCCACATAAGTGGGGTTCACTCACTTAAGTGGGACCAACAGAGGCCTCCCTACAAGATGGGGGCTACACATTAAAGTGGGGGCCACTATCTAGAGTTTTAAATTATTTATTTATATTTATAAGATCACTTGAATTGTATGCCCACTAAGGGCATTCAAATTTACAAAACCTGCCACTCCCCATTGTTACGGAGAACAAGCTTGGGAGGAGGTTTTTGCAATGCTTCCGGTTCTCGCACTAGGGTCGACCGGCCTCGCCGTTGGTGGCAATCTAAAGGAGGTGCAAAGGAGACCCACATAGTGGTGTCGATTCGGTTTACGGCGGCCCGGATCCTAGCGGGCGAACTCCGTGGTCCAAAACCACCACAAGGTTGGCTCGGGTTAGATTCCGGTCGCTTCGTTGAGAGAGACGTTCGGAGTTGTTGGCGTCGACTGCCCGAATGATTACTGGGGTCAAGGCGCTCACACCCACTCACTCACGCTTGCACACACGTATTCTTAGAGGGGAGGAGTCAAGGTGAACCCTGGGTGGGGTAGTGGCCAGTGGGGTTCGTTGTCGTTGGTCGGCGAAGCTCTTCGGAGAACTTACCCACACACCCTTGCACACCCACTCACGCCTATATACATACAACGCAGGGAGTAAGGGAGAGTAGTGGCCGAAGGCTTTACAATACACACATAGAGAAAGAGAGAAGGGAGGGGCTCCAGTTTACGGCCGGTTGGCCTACCAAGGTGGTGGCCGGTGGCCATGCACACACACAATCACACGAGAGAGAGAGAGTAGGGCTCCGGGTTGTAGCCGGGTAACCTGTCGGCGTTGAACGACAGTGACAGAGCCAGGTCGGGTTGATCGGATGACGGGGACAGGGAATCGGCCGTCGGGGTCGTTGGCGACGGGGCATAGGGGATCGGGTCGTGGTGTTATCGGCGATGGCGTCGGGGCCGTGCGATCGATGATCGGGGCTGATCGGCGTCAAGGCGAGGTGGTGGGTCGACATGGAGGGGTGATGGGGCACCGTTGATGGGGTGGCGGCCGTCGGGATGGGTTGCTCATGGGGTCGTCGGATTCACACAAAAAAAAAAGAGAAAAGGCAGGGGTGCATGTTCGGGTCGGATGGGGTTGAGTGGTCGGTGGGGCTTGGTCGGCTTGGTCAAGCCTTGCCGACTGTACAGCCGTTGGCCACCATGTCGGCAGCCATGGCTGCATGCGTCCATAGCAAGGGCCACAGGGAAAGGAGAGGGTGACCTGATGGAGGAGGGCGTCGGCTCCGGCAGCGGCTGTCGGGTTGCGACGATGGGAAGGGTCGTCGGATTCACACAAAGAGAAAGGAAAGAAGGAGTAAACAGGGGGCTGACCGTTCAGTCAGGGGAGGTTCGTCGGCTTCGGCAGCTCCTCCTCCGACCGACTGTTTCCTCTCCGGCGCCAGCAGCCTCCATTCCGATCGGCTACGCGCAGCCACCAAGGGAGAGAGATCAAGGGAAAGGGCGAGAGGGATCGGAGAGGGAGATTAGAGGGGTGTAGGGGGGCTGGTCTGAAGGAAGGGGGGAGGTCTAGTTAGGGTTTTTAAGAGGGAAAGGGGGGTGGCGGCCGGGCTTAGAGTCTAGGGGGGCGGCAGCCGGTTTAGGGTCTAGGGGCGGCGGCCGCCGTAGAGTCTAGGGGCGGCGGCCGCCGTAGAGTCTAGGGGGGCGACTGGTAGGGGGCGGCGACCGACTAGGTAGGGGGGTAGGTGGGCCGGGTAGGATCGGGTTTGGGGGAGAGAGAGAGAGAGAGAGAGAGAGAGAGAGAGAGAAAGAGAAAGAGAGAGAGAGAGAGAGAGAGAGAGAGAGATTGGAAGGGAGAGATTCGGGAGAGAAGAGTGAGTTCGGGTGAGAGGGTAAGAGAGATCCGAGAGATAGAGAGAGGATCTGAAGAGAGAGAGAGATCTGAGAGAAGAGAGAAAAAGAGAGATAAAGAGAGATCAGAGTTGGGTCGGATGGGTTTGGGTTTGAGAGTCAGGGTAGGGTCGGGTTTGGGGTTTTTAATTTTAATTTGAAGTTTTTTTTTTTTTTCATTTCCTTTCCTTCTATCCTTTTTTTTTGCTCTCTCTCTAATTAATACTGGTCGTTACATCCTACCCACCTTAATAGAATTTTCGTCCCAAAAATTTAATCTCTAAACTAAGATACAAAATTGTCACCTACTCTATCAATGTGACGAAAGGCAAATCTATAATTGGTATAGATAATATTATTTTTCCTTGCTAATCAGAAAAGTAAGCCACAATACCACTTACCAAAAAGGAAACGATATGTCTTATACCCTACTACTCGCGACTCTACTCTCTCAACTAACCTAACGTAATATGAATCGAGTCTCATAATTATTAGGATAGAGATGAGTCTCCAAATTCTCGCACCGCGGATACGAGCTCTGGTTTTCATTTTCCATTCTAATCATTAAAGACTAATATACACTTTCATGCGTTCAGATTGTCTCCTTCTTCTGGATAAAGAGCGTCCCCCTTATCCAGAAGTAAGGTAACAGTTTGACTCATAAAATAAGGTCACGGGACACTCTCATCTAACGGTACTAAAAATAAATTTTATTCGTATATACACATAGAACTACCCCCATACACCTATAGATCCAAAATAAAGATGACAACTAGACGACTCAAACTTGTGCATCTAGACTTAAATTCTACGAGGTTCCTCTCTGGAGGAAATACCTCTATTATCTACACAACCACTACTAACCTACAAGGAAGACACTACTATGATACGAATTGGATATCCCAACATACACACTGATTAATCTAGAAAAAGTTGAGTCCAAGATAGCACAACTATGCCACAAACGAACGAGAATAAGGAGGGAACAATGATGAATCGTAAAACACCGATACTTAAAGAAAGACCTAATACCAACACTCTCAACTATGTTATTGTGGCATGACTCGAAAACCTTCTAAAGGATACACTATGATGTATCATTCAGATATACAAGGAAACTTGCAACTCGCGTAGAAAACACTGAACTACAAGAACAACTAACCTACTGACCAAATGGAGCCGAAAACTAGGATACGACATACACTATACGACTGGATGACTAGTCGTAAACTAAAGCAACTCTGAAAGTCTATGAATGACACACTCTAAAGCACAAATCAGAGAACACTAGACTAGGATAATTTCATTGATTGAAGTGAGTCGAAAACTATGATACTGACACCAAGAGATAGAATTCTGCACTAAACTAATCATCGAGTTAGTGTGTAGCCTCATTATGTCATCTACCGGACAGTCACCACCTACTACTCAAGTTTCTGAGGAACAACACGTACCCTATTGTGAGGGTCTCTATCGAGGTATTCCGAAATCTACTAACTAAGGAAATTCAAACCACTACCAGATATTTTCATCTTCTAGTGCACTCCTTGAAGCCACTACCCCTAAGGGTCATCAACATTACTTATAAGAATGACATATAAGCTCTATTTCGACCCATGATATATCAGATAAAACCATCAAATAGATCAAACCAATTCTTATACCTAGAACGAGATAATGGACGATCCTAAAATACCGACTAAGTCTCTAATTCTAAAAGTTTTTGAGGAATCAGGGAATCCTATGATACCGGCTAGGTCTCTAGTGCTAAGGGTCAACGAAGATTAGGAAGTCCTAAAATACCGGCTAGGTTTCTAATGCTAAAGGTCAACGAAAAATAATAAGAACCAACAAAATGAATAACCTTACAACCATGCTAGAAAAATCATCATAGATGTACGTCCTCCCAAACATAATCGATTTGTATTTATCTTCCAAAACCGATCAACCATGTTATCAACTAAAGTTTAATCTCTAGTTCTCGGTCAATTCATTACCATTAGCAAATCCAAATAAGCATTTATCATTAAACCCAAAACAAATACTCTGAGGTTGACTCCAACACTATACTTGGTTAAGACGTTCTAGGCAGTTCCTACCTGAGTCATCGTAACTAGCTATGAGCCTAAACATTAAGGTCCGAAAATAAACATAATCCTTATCAATAATTATATTGACTCCTCAAGTCCCTTTTCAATCAGATACCCAAGTATGGACAATTTCTTAACTCCCAATCAATTCCTCTAACTTATCCAATTCTCCAAGTACAATAAACCCTAGACTCTCGCACACTAAGCTACCATTGACTACTCTAAGAAATACTACCAAATCAATCTCTCGACTATCTCTAGAATCACCCTAGCACTAGTACGGCCAAAACCTCACATCCTAATGAAACCCCTAGGAACATATCCCTAAGCTCTGATACCAGCTATCACGCCCCAGAAATCTGGTACCGATCCCTGGGGTGTGAGTTGAGAAAAAAACCAAGGGATTTAGGGTTTGGTCGACTAACTACACCAATTAGGGTTTCTCACAAGACTGCGGCTCTCTCTAAAATGAAGAAGAAGGAGGAGGAAGAAACAATGGGTATTTTAAAAACTTGATTTTATAAAAAAAAATATTTGATTAAGAGGAAACCAAGAGAGCTAAATTTTTTTTTTTCAATAGAGATGACCATGCTCGACCTTCAACCGGGCTATTCTCTCAGCATGTGCGGCCTACCGGTACCCCATATACTGACAGAAGTCCCTTTTAAGGGAGCACGAGACTCAAGCCTCTGATGGCGAGTCGAGTAACCTTGTCCGCTCTCTAGCACTCTGGCCCTGGTTGAGGGATCCTATCTACGGAGCTAGTCGATTAGGTCACTTTAAGACTTATGTTTTCATAGTGAGCTACCCTAGGATTGGGGCCTTGAAGAGAGGCCTACCCAGAAGATTCAGCTGGATCATTACCACTAACAGTTATAAAACACTGACTAGACTAAAAAATCTTTATTCCAATCCAATCGATTACATTGCTAGAATAAGAAAAACTACAAGACGATACATTGAAGATGAAACACTATCACAACTCTAATATAGCCTCTGGCCTCCCATTGCAACTCCTAAACCTCCAGACCTGCAAGAGAGTCTACTCGTGGGAAAGTGTAGCCCCCAATAAGAAATTAAGAGATTAGCCAAATTAATGGCTAGTGACATCCTAGTAGCCTTTAATAATATGAGACAATCGATCTAATTAAATTATATTATATTTAGCAGTCATAATCCTACCAGCAGTCTAATACCTACTGTCACTAGATTGTCTAACATAAAGTTCATTCAATATTCTATATAATTAATGAACAATAAAACGACCATCTAGATTATCACGCTCTACAATTTCATAATCTACATTAAGAGTCCAAAGTTGTTAATTAGCAATCATATAAAAAATCTATCCTAATGTGAACCCCGGATATTTTGTTCATCCTGCCCCTGGTCGGGCATTACAATAGGTCTTTTATTTTGATATAGAGGGCTAACTCTCTCGCCGCGCATACTCCGACACCATGTGCAAAGCCACCCATATGATCATAAGGGGTTTCCCGTCTTTCACGGTAGAGCTCTACCGCCTAACTTGCTTTCTTTAGGATCTCCAACTATCCCGGGACAGGAATTGCTAGGCCAATCCCGACTCGAGGGCACCACCTATTGGCTTTACCACAATCCTTGCCCGTGACCCCTTAGCCTACTGATCTTCAACTGTGCGCGCAGGGTGGTTCACGACCCTTGCGCGCACGGGGTCCAATCGTTTCCACAATATAGATTATCATATTCTACTATTTTAACAAAGTGGCAAAAACTCAACACAGTGAAAAACTACCTTTAAATATATACCGAGACTGATAAAAAAAGGTACATGCGTTAATTAATGATTTGCAACATTTTAACCCTGGTCCCACACTACTCTCGCAACCCATGCATCACAATAAACCTAAATTACGCTCGCCCGTATTCCCGTGTGCCCGGGTCTCCACACTCCACTCAGGAGGGTGGACCTCGATAATTATTATTTAATCAAATTATATTTTAATTTAAGGGAAATACCTAATTACGGTGTCAATGAAATAATTATGATTATTTTATTAATATTATAAAGCATGATTATTTTATTAATATTTTAAAGCATACTTATTTTAATAATATTTTAAAGCATGCATCGCCAGACTCGCGACTTCGCATGCAAGGAGGGGTCCGCGTGACCACATGCGGCGATGCCCGGCTGGACCCGCATGCAGTACCATGGACACCTACCCTAGTTGTTCTCATTTCCCACTATCAAAGACCACGGAAAGGGGAGTAGATGTCACCTGGTCATCGATCGCATACAAACTCTCGTTAACTGCTCTTGATCTGTCTCTGCTCTATCTACGGCTGGATCGTCCCGATTACGCACTGCCAAACACATGCACACAGTGGGCCTATGGTCAATGTTTGCTACCGAGTAATATAGGTTTAGGCCCGAGTTGGCTGAGTTGAGAATTTTAGACGTCATCGGACGCCACATGTCTATTAGCACGCAAAACGATGCTCTAATGGTTTCATCTTGATTAGTTGGCGTTGCCGACGCCAAAGGCCATATTAGGGTCTACTTGTACTAATCCGACTAAACGGCCGTAACCGGGTCGGTCAATGGCGAAATCGGCCGAGTCGATCATGGTCGGACTTGATCTGTCACAAGAAAGGTTTACACTGGAATCACTCTAGTGACCAATCGAGATCGCTAAGCAGTGCATCATCGTCGCCCTGGGTCAGTCTTGTGCGCACATGGCTACACAAAGGTATTGGGACCCGCATCGGTATCATCAACCTTGAGGCGAGTGTGACCCAAGGAGATCGGGCCCGCTAACCTCGAGTGTAGGCTCAAGGGGCTTGATCGATATACACAATCGTGATCAAAATTAAGTAATATGCCTCGTCCGGTCGTGTCTCGAAATGGGTAGTATTGACATAGAGGGGGTAATGGCCACTATGACTACGTAGCCGTAGGGTTTACTACTTAAGTGGGGCCCACCAACTTAAATGAGCCGACCCACATAAGTGGGGTTCACTCACTTAAGTGGGAGCAACAGAGGCCTCCCTACAAGATGGGGGCCACACATTAAAGTGGGGGCCACTATCTACAGTTGAAAATTATTTATTTGTATTTATAAGATCACTTGAATTGTATGCCCACTAAGGGCATTCAAATTTACAAAACCTGCCACTCCCCATTGTTACAGAGAACAAGCTTAGGAGGAGGTTTTTGCGATGCTCCCGGTTCTCGCACTAGGGTCGACTGGCCTCACCGTTGGCGGCAATCTAAAGGAGGTGCAAAGGAGACCCACATAGTGGTGTCGATTCGGTTTACGGCGGCCCGGATCCTAGCGGGCGAACTCCGTGGTCCAAAACCACCACAAGGTTGGCTCGGGTTAGATTCTGGTCGCTTCGTTAAGAGAGACGTTCGGAGTTGTTGGCGTCGGCCGCCCGAATGATTACTGGGGTCAAGGCGCTCACACCCACTCGCTCACGCTTGCACACACGTATTCTTAGAGGGGAGGAGTCGAGGTGAACCCTGGGTGGGGTAGTGGCCGGTGGGGTTCGTTGTCGTTGGTCGGCTAAGCTCTTTGAAGAACTCACCCACACACCCTTGCACACCCACTCACGCCCATATACATACAACACAGGGAGTAAGGGAGAGTAGTGGCCGAAGGCTATACAATACACACATAGAGAAAGAGAGAAGGGAGGGGGCTCCAGTTTATGGCTGGTTGGCCTACCGAGGTGGTGGTCGGTGGCCATGTACACACACAATCACACGAGAGAGAGAGGAGGGCTTCGGGTTGTAGCCAGACAACCTGTCAGCGTTGAACGGCAGTGACAGAGCCAGGTCGGGTTGATCAGATGACGGGGACAGGGAATCGGCCATCAGGGTCATTGGCGACGGGGCATAGGGGATCGGGTCGTGGTGTTATCGATGAGTGCGTCGGGGCCGTGCGACCGACGATCGAGGCCGATCGGCGTCGAGATGAGGTGGTGGGTCGATGTTGGAGGGGTGATGGGGCACCGTTGATGGGGTGGCGGCCGTCGGGATGGGTTGCTCATAGGGTCGTCGGATTCACACCAAAAAAAAGAGAAAAGGCAGGGGTGCATGATCAGGTCGGATGGGGTTGAGTGGTCGGTGGGGCTTGGTGGGCTTGGTCAAGCCTTGCCGACTGCACAGCCGTCGGCCACCATGTCGGCAGCCATGGCTGCATGCGTCCATAGCAAGGGCCACAGGGAAAGGAGAGGGTGACCTAATGGAGGAGGGCGTCGGCTCCGGCAGCGGTTGTCGGGTTGCGACGACGGGGAAGGGTCATCGGATTCACACAAAGAAAAAGGAAAGAAGGAGTAAACAGGGGGCTGACCGTTCAGTCGGGGGAGGTTCGTCGGCTCCGGCAGCTCCTCCTCCGACCGACTGCTTCCTCTCTGGTGCCGGCAGCCTCCATTCCGACCGGCTGCGTGCAGCCACCAAGGGAGAGAGATCAAGGGAAAGGGAGAGAGGGATCGGAGAGGGAGATTAGAGGGGTGTAGGGGGGGCCGGTCTGAAGGAAGGGGGGAGGTCGGGTTAGGGTTTTTAAGAGGGAAAGGGGGGCGGCGACCGGGCTTAGAGTCTAGGGGGGCGACGGCCGGGTTAGGGTCTAGGAGCGGCGGCCGGCGTAGAGTCTAGGGGCGGCGGCCGGCGTAGAGTCTAGGGGCGGCGGTCGGCGTAGAGTCTTGGGGGGCGGCTGGTAGGGGGCGGCGGCCGACTAGGTAGGGGGTAGGTGGGCTCGGTAGGATCGGGTTTGGAGGAGAGAGAGAGAGAGAGAGAGAGAGAGAGAGAGAGAGAGAGAGAGAGAGAGAGAGGGAGAGATCCGGGAGAGAAGAGTGAGTTCGGGTGAGAGGGTGAGAGAGATCCGAGAGATAGAGAGGATCCGAAGAGAGAGAGAGAGATCTGAGAGAAGAGAGGAAAAGAGAGAGAGAGAGAGAGAGAGAGAGAGAGAGAGAGAGAGAGAGAGAGAGAGAGAGAGAGAGATCAGAGTTGGGTCGGATGGGTTCGGGTTTGAGAGTCAGGGTAGGGTCGGGTTTGGGGTTTTTAATTTTAATTTGAAGTTTTTTTTTTTTTCATTTCCTTTCCTTCTATCCTTTTTTTTTCTCTCTCTAATACCGGTCATTACAGGTTGTGAATCGTCGTAGATCTACCCGGGTAACTCTCTGGACTCTTATACTATATGCCTTTTTAGTGAATCACTTTTACCTCTGGGATCACGATCCCGACGTATTTTTTACTTTCGGGGTTTCCATGTAAAAATCGACTGCATGCTTTATATTCTACATAGCCTTGAATGTTTATTCCCTTAGCACGTAGTTGGCTCCTAGGTCTAGCGCTAGTAATTGTACCTTTGAGAGGAGAGGAGCACACCTTCCTTTTTATGTTAAGATAAAATCTTTAAGACAGCGTACAATTAGCAAGCAAACACAAGCAAGATTAAAAAGAGTAACCCATCGACTTGTATGCATTGTGTCATATGAGTAGGCAATCGTGTGCGTAAATTTTATTAGGTCAAGTGTTCCCTCCGTACTCCGAAAACCTCTCTATTGAACCCCTATAGGCTAGGTAATTTCCCCACCCCTAAAAGCTAGGGAGAGATAGGGACAAAGAGAGAGAGAGAGATAAGGGAGGTCGGCCCTAGCAAATTGCACACAATACCTAGGGAGGTCAGCCCTAGCAAGAGTCTTGCCCGACCCCCTCTTTTTAACTCTCCATCTCTCGTCCTGCTCCCTCGCTTGTGGCCTCGAGCTTCGACGCGTCTTCCTCGCATGGTGTTTCGTATACAGAGAAGGGCTAACATAAGGAGGCACTCAAAGATCCTTCGTTGGTGCGCCATGCGTAGTGTGAGATTGAGTGAATGAAGAAGGCTTCATCCTTTCGTATATCGTCGGTTTTTTTGCGAGCGATCTTCCGTCTCCATCAACAAAGAAGATAATTCTCTATGGTTAAAAGATCTGCATGAAGGTATGTAATACTCTAATACGTAGATCTAGTATGTCTTCGAATTACAGGCATGCTAGATATTCACATTGCTAGATTATAATTAGGGTGTTCGATTCATGTGCATATACGTACACGCACATATAGAGTAGTTTCATTGAAAGTTTTAATCGTATAAACACGCAAAACATATGGTCTTTTGACTAGTAAATCGCTTCTATTGTGGGCCTCTACTATATGATTTTTCCAATAGTACCCCTCTATAATGTAGTTGACCTTGTCAGCAGGAGTAGGCCCTAATTGGACTCCTCTAGTAATCTACTACATGAATAAGAATCCTACAATAGTAGGACCCTACCTAACTATGGGACTCTTTATATTTTGGCCACAAAGATGTAGATTTTAAAGTTACCCCTTTGATACATAGATGTAACCCCCTATAATATAGTTTACATTTTCAACTTGAGTGGGAATCACTTGTACTACTTTTGCAATCTACTACATGAATAAAGATCCCATAATAGTAGACCCCTCCTAGCTATAGTACTCTTTATATTTTATCCATATAGATACGGGTTTTAAAATCATACCTTTTACATATAGATGTACCTCCTAAAATATAGTCAACCTTGTCAACTGGAGTGGGACCCACTTGGACTCCTTTAGCAATTTACTACATAAATAAAGATCCTACTATAGTAGGGCCTCTCCTAGCTATGAGACTCTTTATATTTTTGCCACATAAAAACAGATGTTAAAGTCACCCCTTCGACACATAGATATACCTCCCTTTAATATAGTCGATTTTGCCATCTGGAGTGGGCACCACTTGGACTCTTCTCGTAATCTACTATATAAACAAATATCCCACAATAGTAGGACCCCTCTTTTTTATGGGACTCTTTATATTTTGACTGCACATATAAGGGTGTTTAAGTCGCTCCTTTGACATATAGATGTACCCCCTATAATACAGTCGATCTTGTCAACTTGAGTAGACCCTACTTGAACTCCTTTCATAATCTACTACATTACTAAGGATTTCACAATAGAAGGACCCATCCTATCTATGGGACTCTTTATACTTTGGTCACACAAATATAGGTGTTAAAGTCACCCCTTCGATATATAGATGTACCCCCTTATAATGTAGTCGACCTTGTCTATTGGAGTGGGCCCCACTTTGACTCCTCTCATAATCTAATAAATAAGGAACCCACAATAGTGAGACTTCTCCTAACTATGAGACTCTATATTTTGGCCACACAAATACGGGAGTTCAAGTCGCCCTTTTGACATATTGATATACCCCCTTATAATATATTCAACTTTGTTAACTAGAGTGGGCCCCACATAGACCCTCTCGTAATCTACTACATAAAAAAGGATCCTATAATAGTGGAACCCCTCCTAACTATAGGACACTTTATATTTTGGCCATACGGATACGGGTGTTAAAGTTATCCCTTTGACAAATAGATGTACTGTAACATTCACCTCAAACATACAAGATATTGTTCGCTTTGCCCGTGCCTGTATAAGGACTTCCCAGGGGGATCACCAATCTAGTATTACTCTCGCCCGATCATGCTTAACTACGGAGTTTTTTATGAAATTCGTAGTGGCACACGGTTTTAAAATGCATCTTCTATGTTTTGGAGGGAAAATTATATAAGTAGCTCAGGATCTCCTTCTCTCCAGGTGATGTGGGGCTAACTCGTGCCCTTGTACACCTCACCTTATCTCATCCATCTTGGTATCCCAATCTCAGGAGTCTTTCTTTCTTGGCTATTGGATCTTGGTCGTCACATGTACCCTTATAATATAGTCGATCTTGTCAACTAAAGTGGGCCCCACATGACTATATGAATTAGGATCCTATAACAGTGGGACCCCTTCTAGCTATGTGAATTTTTATATTTTGGCTACATAGAAATAAGTGTTAAAGTTACCTCTTTGACATATAGATGTACGCCCTATAATATAGTCAACCTTGTCAACTAGATTGGGCCCCACTTGGACTCTTCTCGTAATTTGCTCTATGAATAAGAATCCCATAATAGTGGGACCCCTCCTAGTTATGAGGCTATTTATATTTTGACCAGAAAGATATAGTTGTTAAAGTCGCCCATTTGACACAAAGATGTATTCCTCTATAATATAGTCGACCTTGTCAACTGGAATGGGCCCACTTGGACTTCTCTCGTAATCTACTGCATGAATAAGGATCCCACAATAGTGAGACCCCTCCTAGATATGGACTCTTATATTTAACCCATAAAGATGCGGGTATTAAAGTATTTCCTTTGACATATAGATGTATCCTCTATAATGTAGTTGACATTATCAACTAGAGTGGGCCCATTTGGACTTCTTTCATAATCTACTATATAAATAAATATCCTAGAATAGTGAGACCTGTACTAGCTATGGGACACTTTATATTTTTGTCATATAGATGCAGATGTTAAAGTCATCCCTTTGGCACATAGATGTACCCCCTATAATGTAGTTGGCCTTATCAACTGGAGTGGGCCCCATTTGTACTCCTCTCGTAATCTCTTACATGAATAAGGATCCCATAATAGTGGGACCCCTCCTAGCTATGGGGCTCTTTATATTTTGGCAATATGGATATAGGTGTTAAAGTCACCCCTTTTACACATTGATGTACCACCCTATAATATAGTCGACCATATCAACTAGAGTGGGCCCCACTTAAACTCTTTTTTTAATCTACTATAGGAATAAGGTTCCTACAATAGCGGAATCACTCCTAGCTAAGAGACTCTTAATATTTTGGCCACACCAATCACATTTGGTGATAACACTACCCAATGCATGTCAACGTTGTCATAGTCGTCTTCAACTCCAGTATCGTTATAGTGAAACTTTTGGTGATGACACCCACATTCAGGCATTATTGAAGAAGCTACCCATACTTTAAATGGATTATTTTACCTTTTATTTGTTAATCTCGATTTCCAAATCCAAGTTATGTTCTTGCTCAACATCGTATATATCTTTTGAATTCTATTTTCTTTCTATCAAAACAGAACATACCGATGCATACATATGCATAGAGTGATATGAAGGACAGGATAATCGAATTAGAGTAAAACATTTTTCTTGAGGTTTATATCAAGTGTGCTTGGAGTTTCTTATAAAGAGTGAACAAATGGAGATGCAGTTGCTATTATACAGACATTTGTTATTTATTAATTAATAAAATTTAAATGATCAGTTGAGCGATTTCAACAAAAAGTAGTGCATCCCTCCAAGCTCTTGGACATGCCGAAATCCTCTTTGAATCGCAAAAGCAGCCCTTGGTTACGGAACGAAATTCCTGATCGCTCTTACGAGAGGAAAGAGCGAGCCAGATAATCACAGCTATAATGACTACCTTCATTAGGAATAATTTTGATAGAAATTTTTGCAAAACATTCCACTAATCAATCTTGATAAAAGAAAAAAAGAGAGAAAGAATCACTTTGGCAGTTGTAGCCAGAGGCAGAGGCCAGTGGCCACCCAATACCACATAAGAATTCACATGGCAAAAAAAAAAGTGGATTGAAAATACAATATATCTAGACAAAATGTTACGAATGTGATGGCACCCAGCATCAACTGATGAATCGCACTCAGTTAAGTTAGTCCCATCGGCAGACAAAGAGCCCCTATGATTGGATGCCATGTCATTCGGGTTGAACATTCGGGCTGAGCATTCAGGACAAAATGCTTGAGGGTTGAATAGCGTTGCTATTTTGCGACCATAGCTCTTTTTCTACCACATTGATTTGATGCACTTACTTTAAAACTCAATTGTGGTATGCCATGTCACATTCAGGACAAACGTTTGGGTTGAATAGCATTGCTCTTTTTCTACAAATTGATTTGCTGCACTTGCTTAGGCCTAATCGTGGAATGCCACATCGTTAATTAAAAGTACGTCGGGTAGTAAGCAATCATTTTTGTGTTTTTTAAATAGACGATGTGGCACACCTCGATTGAGCCGGAAGCAAATGTAGCAAATCAATAGGATAGCAAAAGTGCTCTCACACGGGGCTGTATGAGGGATTCGATAATTATGTATCTAAAGAGTGGGAGGGAGAGCCACGTGGCAGTCAATGAGAATTAACCTTAGTAGGATAACACGTGAACAATCAAACTAATACCAAACGTGTCCCTATTTTTTTACATCAAAGTCCTCTAATGCATTATAAAATTTTATTTGTTTATAATCTAGTCATTCATTAATTAATTTCTTCATACACTTAATTTCACCCCGTCATTTCAACTCCATTCAATTTTAGCCGTTCCCCTCTTTCTAGAAGATTCTTTGTACCCCCCATAAAACCTTATGTTGTATTATAGATATAAATTATACTTTATAAAATCTAAATAAGACATAGAATGCTCCTATGATTATTTATATTATGGCGAGAAACTAGTATATATTACATCAATGAAAGAAAAATGCAAGTATAAAACTAATAAGATTTATTTTAAATTACCATATTCTTATATGTAAATGTTACTTCATAGTAACTCCGTAAATATTTTTACGGAATGGTGAAACCTTATTCTTCATATAACTATGAAATTAACATAGCCTACTTTAGATTGTATACTGATTTATTAAATTATTTGTAATCCGATACAAATTTTTTAGAAGCTTGTGATGGTTTCAAGAAGTTCCTCTTACATACCCCAGTGTTTTGGTGTGGGTTATGTTTGTGTTGAACATCGAGACATATAAGAATCATGTATTTAAGGGAGAAGGTAACGTATTTTGGGTTTTTGTGTGTGTATGCACCCATCATATAGTTTGTATGACATAATCATTTCCGTTGTGTTCTATTCTAGATTCAGTGTTATTTCGACGATCCTGAAAAAGAGCAAGTCAAGTTTTGAAACAACAAAGCATATTCAAGATCAGCAGCTAGATTCCTAATTCTATCCCTACAGTCCTAAAGGTATAATCCCTTCAAAAGGAATGGACTTTAATAGGATTATGTTTTTTGAAAACAAGGTTGTTGGATTGTTTTGAGTTTATATCAAAAAAAACTGAAATCCGTCATTCTGAAAGTTTGGCTAAGTTTTTTATTTAATAGGAGTTTTTGTGGAGGAAGTTTGTTCAAGAGTCAAAATATTTTACTAGACTTTGGTGTTTTAAGTTGATTTTAAACTTCTACCTATTATTAATCATTCGGGCTAAAAATATTCTGATTTGGTCTAAGGTTTCAACCTATTATTAATCAAGGCCTATCATAGGTACACGTGATCAAGGTTGTCATATCGTGTATTGTTTTTCTTTTTTTGTTTATTGTGTATCGTAAGATACAATTAAATTCGTATATTTACATATACATATATAAATTTATAAGTAATATTATAACAATAATACGAAAAGTTAAGAGTAAAACATTTCCTTTTATTTCTCAGCAACGTAACATTGGCCTATACAAAAAGTATAATGTGTATACTTGTATAAAAGGGAAACCATATACTAGTGTGATCTATGATCTTTCTACATATATGTTTCACCGTATTTCATTTACCCTATATCTACCAATTTAAGTAAAAAGAAGTCAAATAGAAATGGTTTATTACCACTTTGAGCTCTTGAAAAAGAAATTTTAAACTTTCTCATTAACTCTTGTGTATCTCCAATGATACTTTATCCAAAATATCTCTTCAATGTTTGAAAAGGTTGTATGTCTAGAATACCGCAGAAACAAATGACACTAGATTTTGACAACTCTAGAGAAAGATCAAAGAAGATATGTGAATCCTAAAACCTATCAAAACCCATACGCTCAAGGCCCAAGTTGTCTCGTGCAATTGTTCATACTAGTCTCATTTGTTTTCTTCCTTTTTTTCTTTAACCGGTTGATCGAACATGATCCCAGGGGTGGTATGGTGGAGGTTTGCATCCTCCAAGGCCACTATTGGTGTCTTTTCGGACAAGATCCTGATCTTTTTCGTAATGGATATACCCAAAGGGGGAGTACTTCAAGGGAAATGACAATGCCTATGATTATGAATGTTCCAAATAAGGATGTGAGAATTCATATTCAAGATCTCATGCATTGGAGGATGCCTTATCTCTTCACCCAAAGCTAGAAAGGGGTATAAATTGGTTTTTTAACTCATACGGACGTGTATAGTCCTTTCAAAACTTTATGAAAAAAATAGGAACTTAGTGTTTGGTCCCTGACAAGAGATTAGTTTGGTTAAATGAATAGACACCAAGATGGTTTTGTACCAGGTCCCTCCCGAATAGATGCATTTACAGTGAGTCCCTTCGTTGACTTAATCTTCCCTTTAAATGATAAAATTACCCCTAATACTAAAATCACAAATGTTATTCTTCATTGCAGAAAAGAGTAACAATATGCAATTGTTAGTTGTTAGCTACAGTACTTTGTATATTGTTAGTCTTTACTATAGTGATTTCACTGTAGTAATTTTTTTAAAGTGAGATTTTTAAAAAAAAATTCAAGATTTTTTCTACAATGCTTTCACTATAGCAAAAAAAAATTAATAGCAAGGTTTCTAAAAAAAAAAGAGAAAATGCTACAATGATTCACTGTAGCAAAAGAGTAAATCTTTGAATTGCTACACTGATTTGTGCCAAGAATCGTATTGTTACTTCCATGTAAAACTGCATGTAGGGGTAAAATGGCATTTTTCAAGTGGAAAGACCTAACACTATAGCCTCTTTTTGTCCGTACTTATTGTTAAACACATTCAGTTTGAAGGACCTAACACTAGTTCGCCTAAAAAAGAAAGAATAAAAACAATCATTTTTAGAAGTTTTAAACAAACCAAACCCCAATGCTCTCAGAGTCTCACTTTACTGTATCGTATGTACCATACATATCGACGATATCGTATCGTGTATAGTTTGATATAGTGAAAAATGATACACATGTCTGTATCATATTGTTATTTTCCTGTATTGTATCATATCGTACATATTGTATCGTTCATCGTAAGATACTAACAACCATGCAAGTGATACTCTCATGATGGTTGCTACTCAAGAGAGGGGAGGCATAATGGTTAAGGTGTTGTTGTAACATCATCATAAGACCTTGAAATCCAATCCACAGACATAACTTCTCTCTCTCTCTCTCTCTCTCTCTCTCTCTCTCTCTCTCTCTCCCCCCCCCCCTCAATTGTAGGCAACATTTTATGGTGTCATTTATTGAAGTGTTTTAAGTTTGTCCTTATTATTAATAAGTTTGTCCTTATTATTAATAAGTGTTTCTTTGTGGACTTTATTGTAATTCTGATATTTCATTATAAAAGCAGTTAGGGTTTTCTTTTAACCCTAACAAGATTTTTCTCCTTTCATGGTATCAGAGCCTCCCGACCACCCCGCCGGTCCCCTTCGATCCTCTGCCGGGCCTCCCAACCTCGCCGATCCCCTCCCCCCCCCCCCCCCCCGCAGGTCTCTTCCGACACCCCTGCCGGATCTCCCGACCACCCCGCCGGTCCCCTCCGACCCACCCGCCTACCTTCCTAATCTCGCCGGACCCCTCCGCCCCCCCTGCCGGTCCCCTCCGACCCTCCCACAGGGCATCCCGTCCCTGCCGATCTCCTCCGTCACTCTCGCCAAGCTTCTCGACCCTGCTGGTCCCCTCTGCCCTTCCTGTCGGTCTCCTCCGCCTGCACTGACAGTTCTCTTGACCCTGCTGCTCCCTTCCACCCCCCCCCTCCTCCGACCCCCCCACCATCTCCCCTGGCCCTGCCGCCCCTCCTACACTCGCACGACCCCTTCCGCCCCCCCCCCCCGCCCGCCGGCCATCTCCGACCCCCCCCACCATCTCCCCTGGCCCTGCCGTCCTTCCTACACTCGCACGACCCCTTCCGCGCCCCCCTCTATGCCACCCTGCGCTGAACCAGTGCCCCCCGCATCCTCTGCAGCCTTTCCCGTGCCCCTTGTGCACCTCTGCGCCACCTCGCACCCCCCCTGTGCCCCCTTGCGTCCTCCCGATGACTGATCTCTCCTTGGTATAATTTTTTTTTATTTTCCTTGGATAGGGTGGTGATTTTTTTTTTACGTACATGGATCATGTTCCTTTTCTTCCACATGCTCTATCCTTCCATGACTTTGTGAAGGCTCTCTCCGTTCTCTTGTGGATTATTTGTTATCACACCCCATGGATTCCAAGGTCGCTCCCTTTGTTGGCTCTCAAGATGGCTTTCCCCGTCACATTTCTACTGTTCTCTTGGACGACAAAATTTTTCTTTCCTGGTCCAACTTTGTTCGTGTCTATCTTGCCGGTCGCGATAAGCTTGCATGGCTTACTGGTGTCTCGAAACCTACCGAGCCGGCCGAAGTGCTAAAGTGGACCACCGAAAACTTTGAGATTCTTGGTTGGCTTCAATGCTCGATGGAGCCCAAAATCTATGAACAGTTCATGTGGTACGATTACGTTTTTGGTTTATGGTCTACTCTCCAACGGACTTATGGCCACACTCGGGTTGATGCTTGGATCTATGCGGTCTACCGGGAAATCACTGCAGCTACTTAGGGAGACAGTTCTGTTCAAGAATATTTCTCTTTTTTTCAGAGTCGTTTTCTCGAGCTGTCTGATTTAGAGCCACTGAGTGCTTTCCAGGACCCTACTGATGCTGCATTTGCTCGACGCCGACAAGAGAAAAGAGAGACGTATCAGTTTTTGATGGGACTTCGATCCGAGTTTGAGGCTATTCGTGTTCAGATTATTGGGATGTCCCCTCTCCCCGATCTTCTCGATGCCTTCTCTCTTGTTGCTGATCAGGAGCATCGTCTTCGTCTTACTGGTGCTCAGCGGGTAGTTGTTTCTCCTTCCGGTGATCTTCCGACTGAGCGGATGGATTTTGCTTCTTGTTCCCGTGCTCCGCTCTCGCACGCTCATGGTCGTAGAGGTCGCCCTCTCTCTGGTGGTCGTGGTATACTGGCCTGTTGGTCGTGGCACTACTGGTCCTCCCGGTCCTTGTACTTATTATGGCAAGCAGTTTCATGATCTCTCCAGATGTTTCTAGCTATACCCACATCTGCGTACCACCCCTCCACCTGCTTCTCGTTCATCGACTGTGGCTGCTGCAGACAACTCTAGTTCGTCGACGCCATCTCCTTCGACTCCTGGTGTTTTCGATTTGAGTCAGATGGTCTCCCAGGTGCAGCAGTTGATGAGTCAGCTTCAGCATCTTTAGCCTTCGTCTTCTCAGCCCTCCGCATCCACTGCTTCCTCCTCAGGTACTTCGTTCGCTTTCCAAGCATCAGGGGTTGATCCTAGTTCTTCACCCTGGGTGATCGACTCTGGTGCCACTGACCACATGACTAGTGAGCTTAGTCTTTTGTCCCATATTGAGCCTTATCGTCAGCGCAATGTGCGCCTTGCTGATGGATCCATCACACCGATCCTCAACAAGGGTACTGTTCCTCTTTTTTCTACTGTTAGTCTTGATTCTGTTCTACATGTTCCTAAACTATCACTTAATTTGCTACCTGTTAGTCGCTTGACCCATTCTTTGCATTGTTCTGTGACTTTCTTTCTTGGTGGATGTGTTTTTCAGGACTTGACTTCGAGGACTTTTGGCACGGGCCGTGAGAGTGATGGGCTATACTTGCTGGACCGACCGCTTGTTCCTGCTGCTGCTGCTGCTGCTCTGCCGGTTACCTCTACTGCTTCTCCTGCTTGCTTCTCTACCACCTCGACTGGTGCTCTGTGGCACGCTCGGTTTGGTCATGCCAGTCCCCTCACTGTGGCTTCTGTTTGTCCAGAGTCCTCATATAGTTCTTCTTTTCGTTGTGATGTGTGTGAACGTTGTAAACACACCCGTAGTTCGTATTCTCCTTCTCTTAGTCGGTCTTCTTCTGGTTTTGCGTTAGTTCACTCTGATGTCTGGGGCTCGTCTCCCGTGACGGCTTATGATGGTTTTTGTTACTATGTTACCTTTATTGATGATTATTCTCGTTGCTGTTGGGTTTATCTTTTGAATCATAAGTCTGATGTCTTTACTATGTACTGTCACTTTTCTGCAATGGTTCAAACTCAGTATGGGGCTCGCATACAAGTTCTTCGTTCTGACAATGGTGGTGAATATACTTCTTCTTTTACTTTTTATCTTGAAGCACAGCGAACTCTTCATCAGTTTTCATATCCCTATACACCTGAACAAAATGGTGTGGCGGAGCGGAAGCATCGTCATCTATTGAATATCGTCTGCTGTATTCTTCATGGGATGTCGGTTCTTAAGTCTTTCTAGAGTTCTGCTCTTCTTACTGCTGCTTATTTGATCAACCGCACTCCATCACGTTCTCTTAATGGTAAAACTCTGTTCCATCTACTCCATCCTACCCTGCCACTTTTTCCTCTTCCTTTGCTTATTTTTGGCTGTGTGTTTTGTCCAAGATCGTCGTCCTTCCCGAACTAAACTTGATGATAAGTCTATTCGGTGTGTTTTTCTTGGTTACTCCTCTGGGGTCAAAGGTTCTCGCTGTTTTGACCCCATCTCATGTCGGGTTTACTATTCTATGGATGTCACTTTTCATGAGGACGAGTCCTTCTTTCGGGTTCAGTCTCCACCGGTGTCTGTTCCTACGCCCTCTACGGCTGCTCAGCCTATGTCCGTCTTTCCTAACATCAGTATGTTGCCTCCTCGCCCGCCTATTACGCAGACATATCACAGACGCTCACACCAGGCTCCGATTGTCCCGTCTAGCCCTCTCACTATGCCAGAGCCTCCTCCGATGTCAGGTCTCCCTCCTTCCTCTATCCCTTCTGCTTCTTCTGATGATATGCCCATTGCTCTTCGCAAGGGCAAGCTTACTTGTGTTACTGATTACCCTTTGGTGAGTGTTGTCTCTTATCAGGGCCTTTCCCATGCATATCATGCTTATCTAACTGCCACAGACTCTATTCGCATTCATCGTTCTACTACTGAGGCTCTACGTGATCCTGCGTGGGTCAAAGCTATGGATGCTGAAATATCTGCCTTGCGCCAGAATGAAACTTGGGCTTTGGTTCCTCTTCCCCTTGGGAAGCATACTGTTAGCTGCAAATAGGTTTACACTGTCAAGTATCGTGCTGATGGTTCTCTTGAACGTTACAAAGCCAGGCTTGTTCGTGGTTTTACTCAGACTGCTGATGAGTTTGGTGCTACGTTTGCTCTTGTTGCCAAGTTAACCACTGTTCGTTTACTGCTTTCCCTTACTGCTAGCCATTCTTGGCCTCTTCATCAGCTTGATATCAAAAATGCCTTTCTTTATGGTCATCTCACTGAGGAGATATAAATGAACCCCCCTCCAGGGTATTGTCTTCAGGGGGAGTATTCGGGCAAAGTTTGTCGCTTACTCAAGTCACTTTACGGCTTGAAGTAGTCTCCCAGGGCTTGGTTTGAGCGCTTTAGTACTGTGATTCTTCGTATTGGTTTCACTCGATGTTATGCTGATCCAACTTGCTTTATTAAGATCACTGCTGAGGGCCGTCGTGCTATTGTTCTGGTATATGTTGATGATATTATTATTATAGGGGATGATGTAGCTGGGATCATTGCTGTCAAGAATACCCTTCAGGATGCCTTCGAAGTAAAGGATCTTGGTCTTCTTCGTTACTTTCTGGGGATTGAGATAGCTCGTTCTCACCAGGGTATCTCTATCTCTCAGCGAAAGTATACACTTGATCTTTTGCATGATACTGGTCTTCTTGGATGTCGACCAGCTCGTACACCAATGGATGCTAATCATCGTCTTCATGCAGAATCTGGCGATCTTCTTTCTGATCCCAGTTCATATCAACGTCTTGTTGGTCGTTTGATTTATCTAACTCACACTCGCCCTGATATCAGCTTTGCAGTTAATGTGGTGAGTCAGTTTATGCATGCTCCTCGAACATCCCATATGGTGGCCACAATTCGGATTCTACGTTATCTTAAAGCTGCTCCTGGCCTTGGTCTTTTTTATCGGGCTCAGGATGGATTTGCGTTATCCTGTTATACTGACTTGGATTATGTGGGTTCCCTCTCTGACCGTCGCTCCACTTCTGGCGTTTGCACATTTTATGGTGAACATCTCATTTCATGGAAGAGTAAAAAGCAGCAGGTTGTCTCTCGATCTTCTGCTGAGGCTGAGTATCGTGCTATGGCACATGGTACCATTAAGTTGATTTGGTTACATTCTCTTTTATCAGATCAGCTTGGCTTTCCTACGTCAGATTGTTCGACTCTTTTTTGTGATAACCAGTCAGCAATTATGCTTGCTTCTGACTTTGTTCTTCATGAACGGACCAAGCATATTGAGGTTGATATTCACTTCCTCCGGGATCATGTTCTGTCTGATACCATTACTCCAGTGTTCATTCCATCTGCTGACCAGATTGCTGATGCCTTTACCAAGGCTCTTGGACCTACTCGTCTTCTTACTACTATTTCCAAGCTGGGAATGTCTGACGTCTTTGCTCCAGCTTGAGGGGGGGTATTGAACTGTTTTAAGTTTGTCCTTATTATTAATAAGTTTGTCCTTATTATTAGTAAATGTTTCTTTGTGGACTTTATTGTAATTCTGATATTTCATTATAAAAGCAGTTAGGGTTTTCTTTTAACCCTAACGAGATTTTTCTCCTTTCATCATTAACCATTTGCTTTAATTTATCTTTAATACTGAATTCGATTTGCATCAAAAAAGAAGCATTTTAGGGCTATTGACTCTCCAGAGGATTCAAAACTACATTCAAAATCCAAATTTGGATACTTAATATATACAAAGCAAGAAAATGGTTACATAATACCATTAAATTTGCGATTGTTTAAAAATTTGAAGGCATTTGAAGAAAATCCATAACAATAGCAACCTATTGAACATATAATAACGAGGACTATAGTTTTTAATTTAGCGAAATAAATATGGAAGGAGTCTTATGGGAAACAAAGCCAATGACCAATCCACAAACACAATGACCGACGATAACCACTGAAATTCTGAAATTAATGCAAATCCACCCAAAAGCTTTGTATTCAGCCAGGGGATTGATGATACAGATTGGAATTGAGAATTATAAGGCTTGGATGAGGGAGGATATGCATCCTATGCAGAAGGGGGGAGATTTCCTTGAAGGAAAGATGAGAATAAGGTTAGTGCTCTGTCCCCCTGGTAGCTTGGTACCATGTGTCCAGCTCCCCTCACAGTTGCAAAGGTCAATCCTTTATATGCAGCAACGTATCCGCCGACCTTTTTAATCACATAATACACCAATGTGAGAATTAATTGTGTAAAATTGCATGTTACTCTATACCTACGTACATGTCGATGCTATTGATCGAACGAACGGCTCTACCTGGTTGTTGGAGTACCATGGGCGCCACGATGCATCGATGGAGAGGCCAAGCATGTCAATGGAGTATTTTGTTGATGTTACCGGCACCACTGAATCCTGATCACCACTGTAAGAATGTTTTCCTGATTCAGTTGGTTTTGCAATAACAATAAAAGCAAAAAACTGATTTTATCTTCAGTTGTGTTTATTTCTTTGCAGATATTTTCGAGCGATGGACCGACCTGAACAACCAGACGCTGATCCCGCTCGCAATGAGTTGCTTGATTGTTGGCAGCATGGTAGCGGGTTCGTCGTTCCAATCAACCACGGAACTAGAAATTCATACAGGATTAGTAGTTTGTTTGATCGGAGTACGTCCTCTCGATCTTAAATTGAGTTACATATAGCAACATAAACATAATGAAATTAGCTCACCTGCAAACAGTCCACTGGTATGGCAATGGAACAGTTGCGTGAAGCGCCGTCTGCACCTCTGGAAGGTTTAGATACGAGCTGATATAGTTTTCGATGCAGGGATCAGGGCCCTTCAACCAAGCAGGAAAAGAAGAAACACCGAAGAATGGAATCGTTCATATCTCGGTACCATGGGTAGTCGAAAATTTCAATGCAACAGTAGTGTTATGGAGTAAGGACTCACTGAAGTGGTTTGCGTATTCGCTTTCGGGGATCCTTGGCAGAGAGGAGCATAGATGTTGTATGGATCGATATCACCAACCTCTGCATCAGCCGAGCTCATAGCAGCATTGCATTCTGCGGTATAATCGCCACTGGTAAAGTTGCAACTCGATCGAATAGCCTCATGTGCTTCATCGGAGATCAAGGCGTGAGTCCAGTAGTAATCGTACGTCCCCTTCGTGTTGATGTTACCATCGACGTAAGCATTCCCGATCTATCAGGTGAAAAACACCCATCATTCAACCAGCCAAATGGTGATCGATCTTGCTAATTATCGGGTTTCACGCAGACTTACCGCGATGCCTTTCAGATTGATGACGGTCCGGGCCGTGATGTTGTTGTTGGTGAGGATGGTGCTGGCCAATTCAGGCACATAATGCCCGGCGTAGCTCTCACCGGTGATGAAGAAATCGCGGGACTTGTACTGAGGGAACCTTTCGAGCCAGTTGACGAGGAAGGTGTAGGTGTCCTTGGCGGTTCTCCGATCACCGGACGATTTGTAATCGGAAGTCGTGTTCGAATACGAGAAGCCAACCCCCGCAGGGGACTCCAGGAATATGACATTCGCCGCTGCCATCACAAATGGATTCATCAAGAACTGAAGGTAATTTACAGGGGATTGAATGAGATGTCTCACTCACCATTGTTCCATGCGTAGTCATTTGATTGAAGAGTTTTGCCATCACTATTGGGCCTAAATGGGCCCAATTCCTCCATAGCTCCAGCTCCCAGAGAAGAGCATCCAGGCCCTGCAAATTTCAAATTTTCAGTTGGACAAGCCCAGAAAGAATGGAGTCCATGCATTGGTACTGTTAAGCTGAATTACCTCCATTGAGCCACAAGACTAGAGGTTTTGAAGAAGGGTCTTTAGGGGACTCCACGAAGTAATAGAAGAGCGCTCGTCCGGCGGACGGGTCGACCGTCACGTAGCCGGCGTACTGGTCGAAATCCGCCCCTTGCGGTTGCCCGGGCAGCTCGCCGATCTTATCAGCTTCCATCAGCCCATCTTGCGGGCCCACGTCCACCACGGGGAGTGACACCCCGGTCGAAGTCCAGAGCCAGTCGCCGGCAGAGGGTTTGAGCGACCGCCGCGATCTGATCAGCTCTCGGAGGGCAGCGGCCTCTTTGGCGGAAGCAGTGGCAGTGGGCAGTAGTGCATGGAGGCACAGTGAGAGGATGAACAGCAGAGGTAGGATTGCAGTAGTCCTCATCTTCGACTCTCTTACAACCTGGGGGGGGGGGGGATCGTAGTTGTTTTTGAGAGCAGGGTGATGGTTTGAAAATAGCCACGTCTGTCAAGCTATATATACACTCTACTGTTGAGTGTTGGCAAAGCCGTCCATTCTTGTCTTACCGGGCTAACAAGCCCATTCAGCGTCTTGAGTTGGTTAGAAGGCCGTGGAGGGAAAGGCTATCAGGGACCCACTTCTTCTATTGGCCCCTTTAACTAACCTGGAGGGAAATACTTAACCCCCCTATAGTTTAATTTGTTCCAAAATGCTCCCTTAAGTTTAAGTGTAATTTATCAAAAAAAACAATGCTAGCCAACTTGTTTGCCAACCTTTGGTTGCGAACTTCACGTGGAGGCCCCTTTAACTAACCTGGAGGGAAATACTTAACCGAGGGCTGTTACAGTGAGTTGTGGGCTGCCGGGGGAAAAGTGAGCTGCGGGTATTTTGACCCCCCAAGAAGTTATGGAATTAGATAAAATTTGGTGAGGTTGTTGTCTAGGATAAGATGATCATCCTCACCAATTTTCATCAAATTCCAAAACTTCTATGGGGGTCAAATGGTCGAAGCAATTTCTACCGTCCGCAATCACCGTTAAAATTGCTTCGACCATTTGACCCCCCTAGAAGTTTTGGAATTTGATGAAAATTGGTGAGGATGATCATCTTATCCTAGGCAACAACCTCACGAAATTTCATCAAATTCTATAACTTCTTGGGGGGTCAAAATACCCGCAGCTCACTTTCCCCCCCGGCAGCCCACAGCTCACTGTAACAGCCCTCTACTTAACCCCCCTATAGTTTAATTTGTTCCAAATTACTCCCTAAAGTTAAAAATGTTAGCATAGTGGGGCAAAGTGTAATTTATCCAAAAAAAACAATGCTAGCGAACTTGTTTCCCAACCTTTGGTTGCCAACTTCATGTGGAGGTGCCCACTCGAAGTTGCTTATTGGCCGGATGTAAAACCAATACTGACATTTGATACGAGTATCACTATTTGAACAAACAAGAGTAGTTTAATAGGGGATGCCACCAGACCCACCACCACCTCCGCCCACCACCGGCCGCCGTCGCCCTGCCGGCCATCACCCCCCGCCGGCCAATGTCCACAGCCATGCCAACCCGCTACCGGCCACTGACACCAGTGGCGCACCGTCATCCACCACTCGTGCACGTGGCATCCTGTAGGGTTTTTTTTCCATGGCCCTTAGTGAATGAGAATGAAGTGAGAATCGATGCCAAGGTGCTGATGTATCCTATGATGATGTGGAGAGGTTGAGGTTGATAGTGCTGGATTGTGTGGCCCTGCAGCCTTGGTTGAGGATGGGGCGGTTTTTGCGATGTAAGCAACAATGACTACTATTGATGCTTCTAGTGAAGTGGATGAGTAGGATTCTTCGAATTGGATTGGCCTCATTCTTGAGGAGAAGGATTTTATTGGCTTCCTTGTAGATGTTATTAAGAGAGCTAAGGAGATCTTTGTGAAGTTCCAAGCTGTAGAGGTGACCTACGGTGAAGAAGTGAGGTTTCCTATGATTTCAATGAGGAGGACAGTCCTTTCTTTACTAGCTTGGCTGTTCAGTATTGGGGGTGGAGTCCATTGGAGAGGGTGCAGTACATCATAATTTCTAGACAACTTGTGGTTGAGAATATAGGCAAGAGAATTAAGAGCCATTGACCTACTGGAGACAGTGATAGATCTACGCGTAGAGGAGGTGGGGGTTCTTCGGAGATGGCTTGACTTGGTGCCACGCTTGTTGTGTGTGTGACTTAGTTTGGGTTGTGCTCACCGTTGAGTGTTTGTTTGTAAGCCAGTGAAGCAAGTGTAATACGTGCTGTCCTGGATTACTGCAGGTGTTTTGGTTGTCCTGCTCAATGTTGAGCATGTGTTTTGCTCACATGTTGGAGCTTTTGCTTGTATTTCTGTTTGCTCATCCAGAGTATAGTTGTGGTCTGTAATTTCTCGTTCTACTTAATAATTTATTTATTTACCACTGAAAAAAAAAATGAGAACCTGGTCTTATTCACGGCCCGCGCAACCTGATCGAGTTGGTCAGTTATAGCCCCAAATAATCGAAGGACTTCGAGGATAGAAATCTTCCTCCACTCGAGGGAAACTCCTAATGGGCCTTTTGTTGCGTGATCGAAGGAAGAATCGGGACGTTATCACACCGCCGACTAAAGCCTCCAACTGTGAGGCAACGACTGTAGTTACTTTTTAATCATTATACCCTCTTGAGGAAAAATCATCGGTCCGCAACTGACTAACCATGTAGTTTCTTAAACCCCTCTTAACTGTTTCGTAGTGCATTAAGTCCATTCCTCGCTTAATTTTTTAAATAACTATTTTGCCCCTCTAACTACCCCACTAGGACTCAATGTGCAAAATTTTTTACGTGTAGTGTACAATGAAATCCCCAATAGTAGACCCAAAACACTATAGGTGCCTATAGTAGTAATATTTCAGAATATATATAAATTCGATTGCTACGGTGAAATCACTGTAGCGCTACAATGATTTCTGCGTAGCAACCAGATTTATA
Source organism: Chamaelirium japonicum (assembly GCA_947650365.1). Taxonomy (NCBI): domain Eukaryota; kingdom Viridiplantae; phylum Streptophyta; class Magnoliopsida; order Liliales; family Melanthiaceae; genus Chamaelirium; species Chamaelirium japonicum. Next base: position 121,722,949 of record OX393549.1, on the reverse strand, counting down.
CTCCATACACACTCGAATTTATACTCGATAGCTGCTACAGTGATATCATTGTAGTGGTAATATTTCGGAGTATAAATCTGGCTGCTACGGTGAAATCACTGTAGATGCTACAATGATTTCACTATCGCAACCGAATTTGTACTCTGTATACACCTAAATTTATGCTTCATTACACCTGAATTGAAATCACTGTAGCTACATCACGTGAAGTATAAATTCTGGTTAGTGAAGTATAAATCTGGTTTGTGAAGTATAAATTTGATTGCTACACTGAAAATCACTGTAGCAACTATTGAGTATCAATTGGGGCGAGAGGGGTATAAATTCAGTTAATACATCGGAGTAATGGTAGAGGTATTTTAGTCATTTGATAGCCATTAAACATATCAACAAGGATTTAATTATAAGGGTTTTCCGTCTTGGTCTTAGCTCAAATGAAACTATATATTGTGGTGCTTAAAAGCATCTTCTATAAATGACTTATCGCCAACTCCCCCACAAATAAATAAATAAAACTCTTATAAAGCTGAGGCCTATGTTACCACGTGTCATCCTTCCGATAACCCCCCTCTTTGTCTCTCCTCTCTCTCTTTTATGTTTTTTTAATGATCGATCCCGTTTCACTCTGTCGGCTCTCTCAACACAATGCGGAGCGGGATTCGGTGCATCTAGCGGCATCACAGTCGATCGTGCATTGCACGGGATTAGTACTAGTATTTATATTAGGACGATGCAAACAACTTGCCGGGTAAGCACCTAATAATGCAAAGATTAAAAAAAAAAAGGCAACCTATAAAATGGCTAAACTCTTGGACCTGGCCTTATTTTGATCTAACCCGATTCCAAGATGAACCTGAATGACCTGAACATGCACAGATTTGGGCCAAAGCTTAACCCCAGATCTGGATATATAGAGTTTGATCCTAGAAATGTTTGGCAACTGTTATTCGAAAAGCTTCAGTAGTTTGGTTCCCATATATAACAACCCCCACACATACACACATAGTGACCCGTGTACTAGGGTTGCCATACTCCTCTCAGGAGAGTGGGCCCCGATAATTATTAGTTATTCAATTTATGATTTAATTTAAGGAAATCCTAATTATGATGTCCATGCAATCAATAGCAGTCATTATTATATTATTAATACTTTAAGCATGCGTCGCCGGACTCGTGACTCCACATGCAAGGAGGGATTCACTTGACCACATGCGACGATACTCAGCGGGACCCACATGCAGTGTCATTGACTCCTACCCTTAGTTGTTCTTATTTACCACTAATAAAGACAACGCAAGGGAAGTAGTTTTGTGAAATGGCGGCAAAACCATGACGTCACAACTAGATCGGCTCATGGGTAAAACAGGGTACTAAATAGTCAACAGGTAGGATTTTTCAAGCCGGTCAAAATGGTGCTGGTTTCGTCTAATTCTGAGTTCGGACGGATAAATGGCGGCTGAACCAAATATGGCCGGTTTACGGATCTGGTTCAGGTGAACCACACCGGTTCATTGTGCTGGGTCGGGTCTGCAAAGGTCGGGTCGGGTCTGCAGTAGGTCTGTCGATTCGGGTCTGCTGTGGGACAGCTGGGTCGGGTTTGGGGTTAAACGGGTCGGGTTCAGGTTTAAGTTACAATTAACCTGGGGCAGACCGTTAATTACAGATCTGCCCCCCACTTCATCTCCTTCACCAGGTGCAGCGGCGGCGAGGTTTTGCATGACGGGTGCCGACGTGAGGGGCGGCCTGGAAGCTCCAGAAAGCGCTCGACCGACCTCTCTCGCACGACCCCTACGGGGGAGACGCGGGACGAGGTGGCTGGAGCGACCTTCAGTGCCTCAAGAGGCCCTGCCGGAGGGGGTCACGCGGTGGTCGCGGAGGAGGGGCTCGGGTGCGCCGGCGGATCGCCGATGGCCTGGTTTGGCCGGCGGTGGTGTCTCCGCCCGCGTGGGCCGCGACAAGGGAGGAAGGTGGGGGTCGTGGAGGAGGAAGGGAGGAGAGGGATGTGGCTGACCTGGGGTCGTGGGTGGCTCGCCGGAGCGCGGCTGGGTCGGGTTCCAGGTGGCCGGTAGTGTTGCTGCTCTCCTCTCCCTCCTTCTCCCGATCTCTCTCTCTCTCCCTCTGTCTGTCTCTCGTTCTCTTCCTCTCTCTCTCTCTTTCCCCCGTTCTGTCTCTTTCCCGTTCTCTCTCTCTCCCTCTCTCTCTCAGTTCACGTAAAAAGAAAGCAGGGGGCTGCGGTTATGGTAGGGAAATTGCGGAGATCGGGTTGTTAAAGCCTCCCTAATAAAGGGGAGGGGATAAAGGAAAGAAAGGATTTGAGTTTATCGATCTCAAATCTTGCCCGATCCCCATATCATATTTTTTAAAATTATAAATCCTTGGAGAGGGGATCTACGTACGAGATCTAAACCAATGTTAGGAGGCAGGCACTAGGGATGGTCGGGCTTGGTTCCGGCCTGGTTCCGGGCCTTGAACTAGGCTCGATTGGAATCCGGATGTGATTCGTCTGTTAACTGGGCTAAAAAGAATAATCAGCCATAACTATCAAATCGGAAATCGGCCCGAGGGGATTTGTTGGAAAGGTCTTGTCGACGTGAACACTCCGACGCTTGGTACATAATTTTCTGACTTCTGTATCCCTATAAATAAGGTAACACTCTAAATTTTAAAATAACAATAACTTGTCACCTGGGTGTCGGATCGACCCTAACTCAGGCTCATTGGAAAGCACCTTCAGGGCCTTATCCAATGCATCCAGTCTCGTTGCGATCCGATCTATCAATATCCTATGGGAAATAAAATGGCATCGACTGTCGGTCAATTATCGTTTTTCTAGGGTTTAATTGTCGGGCTGTCAAAACTGGTTGTGCATACACCCGATTGTTGCATGAAACTCACCATCGCGACGTGATCGAAGTTATGGAGAATGTGAACGTAAAACATCTTATATATTTACGTTTTATTATATTCTAGAAAAAACTCAAAGAAAATGTCTGATTGTAAAAAGACAAAAACAGCCATTGAGGATTTCTATTATTCTCAAATCTAACACCACAGGAGTTACATAAGCCACACATGCGTACTCTCTTCACCTCCATACATCATTGCATGGTCCTAACCATTGCTATCCAAATTGAGAAAGAGAGAGAGAGGTTGGAAGATTGGGAGGAAATCATAGCCAAACCAATATTGCGCGTTGCATTGGAGGGTTGTAATTATAAGATACATGATTTAAAGAAAGTGAATGCCTTCCATCTTTAAATCCTTAATTCAAATTAAAAAAGTGAATGCTTTCCATCTTTGTGCAGTAATCAAGAGAGGGATGAATGCTTAATTTCCATCTCCATTAATTGGGTCAACCTTCCCAACCCTAACACTAATTCATATAACCCTATTAATCTAAACATATATAACTAAAAGTTCACAAAATATTTTGACGCTTTGTCTAAAATTACTTATAATCACTTACTCAAAAACGTTTTTCTATGACTTGATGTCCCTTTGAAGGCGAAAGATACACTGAACGACCCAAGCAAAGAGCTAGACTTTATGCCTATGGTAGACAGTAGTATTAGTTTTTTTTTTAAAGCTGTGTTGTATAACTTTGGGAGGATCCGATAAGCACATTCATCAAATAAAGAAGAGCTAGAGCTCGAAGGAGATTCACACGCGACTCAGCATGAGGTTCTCGGACTCTCGCCGAGAAACGCGAAGCGGTGAAACTGTAAATGTGTGATTACATTTTTACTTTTTTTTTTTGTCATTTATTTGTTAGATTAATTGTTACTGTTATATAGGTGGGATGTGTTATGCGTGGAACTGTGGAAGTGGAATAGAGCCGTGAAAAATGAGAATAGATGGGATGAAGACTTAGAGCAATGCAATTCAACTTCAACCAGACACTCTTATGCATAGTCCGTTTACATACTCGCAATTACACTAAGTCAGTGACTTTACATCTTTCATTTTCTTGCCAATCGGGTTAAGTCTGATTCATTAGTTGGGTCTGGGTGCAGTGAACGACTCACAATCATTATTTGGAGTATCCAAGTATATAAAGGGCGTCTATCTGCAGAGAACTGGGAACATTTTCTATTACGCAGGTTAGGCGGATTAAGCGGGCCGGGTCGGGTTGACCCATTTATGAACATGTCAGTAAATGTAGAACACTAACCCAGTCCATTTAATAAACGGGTCGGGTTAGGTGGGCCGAGCTAGCTTTTGCTAGCTCTAATTATTAGGGAGATGATAATAATTCGAGGATGAGAACAATATTTTGAGTTTAATTGTAACCAAGTAATGATACCAAGAAGATTATCTCAAAAAAATCAGTTTTCACAAATCTTTCGAGAATAATAGGGCATTACCCACAATAGCTCTCATCTCAATGTTAAACAAAAAGAAAAAAATGGACTACCTTCATGTTTTTACCGTTCCTTTTTATTTTTTGTTTCCTTTTTGGTTATTTTTTTATTCATTATTTTCTGTTCTCATTTTTTTTCCTCGAGAATTCTAGTTTTTTTTTTGAGAAATCCCTCTCAGAGAATAAAGGGGGGTTCGGTCTGGACCCCTACCTGTTTATTAAACAAGAGAAGAAAAAGTTACACTTCAAGAGTTACTATTACAAAGGTCCAAAAGAAAACTCCTGGCACCGGTCGAAGCATAGGACGCCTAGAGACGGATCAATGACAACATCATGTAGATGACCCTCTCCAACGTCAAGGCCTTGCCTTGAAAGATCCTCCGGTTCCTCTCCATCCAGATCGTTGATCCGATTTAAACTAATTCTAAATTAAGGAGTTAATTTGATCTAAATTATAACTCGCAAGTGCACGAATCACTTTGTAAGAGCGATACGTATTACGAGATCGATCCCATAGGGATTGCTAAAAGAAAAGCGATCTAATCTAGGGTTATTAGTTATTTAACCTAAATTACTTAATGAGCAATATTGTTGATTTGGTTTTATAAGATTGTGATGAGAAAGTACACTAAGTAGGATTAAAGCATATAAATTAATTAAGGTAATTCGGTGCAGTGTGAAAGTTGAGATATGGATAAGATACTAAGCCAGTTGAATCCCCCGCTAAATCATTGTAGATGTTATGTTTAAATTATGATGCTCTAAATTTAGACAAGTAGCATGCAGGAAACAAATCACGTGCCTTCTCGAGATACTATCATTAAAGTTTCAATACGAGATTAATGACATAAGCATGATTTAATTTCAAGCATAGAGTAATAAAGCAAAACATTGATTGTCCAAATAGAGCACAATGGATCAGAGCAAACGTAGCAAAGCATCGATTGTCTAGATTAAGCACAATGGATCTAAGCTTTAATTATAAAATGAGGCTAGACTTTGATTAACAAGATGACAATTGTTAACTACAAGGCATGTATGACAATACCATGTGAGAACTCCTTAATCATCATAGCAAATCCGAAATTAAATCGATCATATATTATCGTTGGAGAGCTAGGCATAGAACACATAAAATAAATTAATTAACATCTATTAAATATAGGGTTTCATCTAGGCCTTAGCATGCAATTTAGCTAGACATGACTTTTGTTATATCAAAGGAAAAGATGACAAGAAACGAAGTACAAAGCATCTTTGAAGATTGCTCCGTGGATTTCATCTTTTTGATCTTGTTCCTTGATGCTTGTTCACTTCGGCTTGTTCACGTCCTAGCTTCGATGATGGCGCGATGACGGCTCGGATGATGGCACGATGACGATGGTAGCCGATGGATGTGGAAGATGATAGCTAGGGTTCAGTGGTGAGAGCCTCCTTGGTCGTCAGTTTTTGGTCGAATCTCCTCAGCCCTCGAGGTTTCATAGATGGTCAAAGTCTCTGTGGTAAAAAAAACCTCCCTTCAGCCTTTGTATAGGGTTTATTTATAAAGGGGGGATGGTGTGCGGTTTAAAGAGATAAAGATAGGAATTTCGAAAAGAGGGAGAAGAGATCATGCAAGGGTTGTGGACTTAAGAGGGTAAGATCTAGAGAGAGAAATCAGGGTAGATGCTGATCGGATGGTTTAAAGAGAGAAAGGAGGAGACATTGCAGTTGAGATAATCCCGAGGTGATCAGTTATGGAAAGGGAGAGAGAGTGTAGAGCTGGACGTGATAGGTATTAAGGGAGATTGAGGGGATCTGAGATGGGATTTCAGTTGGAAAATCTATATATCTATACTAAAATGGAAGCCTCTCTCCCGTGTTGTGACACGTGGACGTCTTTTAAAGAGGTAGAATTTTTCTTCTATGTGTGAACGCAGTTCTCTTTTAAATCCATTTAAAAATCTACCATAAATATGATAAATTTTTATTCAATGGCATTTAATGGTCATTTGATGTTAATCTCCCTCTCTCTCTAACAAGTGAATCCCTTAGATTTCACACTTCTTTGAACAATTGCGATGTTGTCTTTTGCCAAATGGCGTGCATCAAGTACATTCGGGCATTGCCCGGGTTTCTTAATAGTATCTATACTAAAGTGCAAGTCTCGATCTCTCCTATGTTATGACACGTGGACGTCTTTTAAAGAGCTAAAATTTTTCTTCTGTGTGAGAACACATCTCTCTTTTAAATCCATTTAAAAACCTACCATAAAGGTGATAAATTTTCGTTCAATGGCATTTAATAGTCATTTGATGTTAATCTCTCTCTCTCTCTCTCTAGCAAGTGAATCACACTCATTTCAGATTTCACACTTCTTCAAACAGTTGTGATAGCGTCTTTACCAAATGTTGTGCATCAAGCACATTTGGGCATTGCTCGGGTTTCTTTCTAGTCTATACTATATACTAAAATGGAAGCCTCTCTCCCATGTTATGACACGTGGACGTCTTTTAAAGAATCATAATCATTCTTCCATGTGTGAACACGACTCAGTTTTAAATCCTATTAAAAACCTACCATAAAGATAATAAAACACTCATTCAATGATATTTAATTATCATTTGATGTTAATCTCTCTCCCTCTCTGTCTCTCTAACAAGTGAATTACACTCACTTTAGATTTCATAGTTCTTCGAACAGTTGTGATGTCATCTGTGCCAAATGGCTTGGATCAAGCTTACCTGGGCATTGCCCGGGTTTCTTACTAGTATCTATACTAAAATAGAAGCCTCTCTCCCGTGTTGTGACATGTAGACGTCTTTTAAAGAGCTATAATTCTACTTCCGTGTGTGAACACGTCTCTTTTTTAAATCCATTTAAAAGCCTACCATAAAGATGATAAATTTTCATTCAATGACATTTAATGTTAATCTCTCTCTCTGTCTAACAAGTGAATCACTCTCACTTCAGATTTCACACTTCTTCAAACAATTGCTATGTCGTCTTTGCCAAATAGCGTGCATCAAGCACATTCGGGCATTGCCAGGGTTTCTTACTTGTAAGAGAGATAACGGAGGAGTACAATCAGGTTGGACGAGATTAGGTAGATGGACTGATGGACGGCTGCAATTTGGTTGCACGAGTGGGGACGTCCGGCGGTTATGGAAGGAGATCGATGGGTTGGGCGGCTGTGTTGAGATCCCGGACGTGTAGGGATAGAGAGAGAAAATCTAGAGAGAAAGGAAGCGGTTAAGAGAGAGAAAGAGAGAAGATCACAGGGGGTCTCGGGTGAAAGGGCGCCATGCATGGCTCGGGTTTGCAAAGGACGGCTGTGATGGCTGCATGGGTATCGGTTAAGGAAGGGATGGTCGGGTTAGAGAGAGAGAGAAGAGAGAGGAAGAGATTGTGAGTGGTTGAGAGAGAGAGAGAGCTGGGCGCACGGGACGGCTGTGATCAGTTAGAAGAGAGGGGAAGTCGGTTGAGAGAAATAATGAAGAGCGTCGGATGGGTTGATGTGCATGGGCTGCATGCACGTGATGACGTTTTAGAGAGATAAAGAGAGAAAAGATAGCAGGGGATGCATGGGTTCAAGATAGAACGGACGGCTGTGATGAATGAGGGAGAAGGTGTACAGGTGGGTTTTGGTTTAAGAAAGAGACAAACCAGGGGTTCTGATTAGCTAGAAAGAGAGAGAGAGAGAAAATAGAAAATGAGAGAGAATAAAGGGCGAGTCCGATGTGTTCTAAGGGGGTAGGCCTGCATGAGATTTTAGAGAGAGAAAGCCCTAGATAGAGATTCCGGTTTTGCATGCATGGGTTTAGAGAGAGAAATGCCGAGAATATAGGATGAGAGATAATAGGAAGATAGAGAGAGACGTTCAGTTGGGAGAGAGAATATATGGTAACAGATTTAGAGAGAGAAAAGATCGGATGGCTGTGATTGGTTGGATGCAAGGGATGTGCATAGTTCAGTTAACGAGGGGTGACGTGCATGCATGGGTTTTGGGTGCACGGACGCCTGTATGGCTTGGGTTTACAAAGGATGGCTGTGATTATGGTGGTGGGGACGGCTGGGTGCAATCAGGTCGGGTTGGAGAAAACGGATGGCTGCGATGTGGTGCATGAGTGCATTGCATAGGTTGTTGGGTGTTGTAAGATGGGGTAGGTGCTGGAGATCATAATGAGATCCAGAGGGGATCTCGGATGAGTTTGGACGGTTAGAGAGATAGAGAAGGTAGAGAGATGGACGGGGAGATCGGGTGTGCACAGCTGGATTGTAAAGGATGGCTGTGATGGTTTCCAAGTGGGGAGGTCAGGATATAGAGAGAGAAAGAGTTGGGCGGCTCGGGTTTGAGGGGTGACGTGCGTGCATGGATGGGGGTCGTGTAGGAGAGTGAGAGAGTTGGTTGCATGGGGATAGAATGTGCACTGGATTCTTAGGTTTGAGAGGGGGCTGCATGCATGTGGCATTCGTGCTGTTGGATGGGATCCAGACGCGTGAAAGAAAGAGAGGGAGAGGGACGTGCATGGCTTGATGCGTAGTACCTAATGGCACTTGCATGCATGAGCACAAGATGGATTTCAGAATTGAAGGTGAGGGAATCTCAAGGGTCGATTAGGGAATGGACGGCTATGATCATATGTAAAGGATGGTTGGGGTTGGAAATAAAATAAGATCAGGTTTTCTAATTAGTCAAGTATAGATTAGGAAGTGTTGTAGAGTCTGTGGGGGAGGATTTCGGCCGTCGTACGTGACCCTTCTCCAACAGTCGATTGAAGGTTTTATCCTTCGGGATGTGGCACGCTTCGAAGCGTTGAGTGGTGACTTGCTAGGCTGTCACAAAAGCACTGTAGAGTAGAAAGGTAGAGGAAAAGATGACACAGGATGTGGTGACGAAGTTCAGCCTAAGCCTACGTCTCCGTGCGGTAAGACGCAACCTTTGAATCCACTATCTCTGAGTAAACAGTAGAGCTACTCTCGACAGGCCGAGGAGTGCTTCTTACAAGATGACAGAGGGTGGAGAGGAGATCTGAAAACCAGAAAGCCCGGGGAGCTCTGGAAAACAGAAAGTGGGATTATGGTCTGGATTTTTCGATCTGGAATCATTTACAGGGTTTGCTATTTATAAGGGCTTAGTTTATCTAGGGAATATTCTAGGAATATTCCCAGAAATATCCGGGGTTTGGTAAATACCGAGGGGATTTACCAGATCCCAGATAGTGCAAGTGGGCCCCAAGTAGGGCTGCGGGTCCCACCATTGGACTCGTGGGCCCCAGGTAGGGCTGCGGGTCCCACCATTGGACTCGTGGGCCCCAGGCAGGGCTGTGGGTCCCACCATTGGGCATTAGCCAGATTTTGCACCCACAGTTACCCCCTCCCAGCTAGATAGGTGTTAACCTAACTGGTTGGGATTTTCTAGTGCAAAGTTGGTCGCTCGTCTGCCGACCCTTTGTCCGGAGTTGGTCGTCGTTTGTCTGCCGACCAGCTACGTGAGGCCGACCATTGGGCCCACCGACCCCCTGCCAGGGGTTGGTCGGGTGTACATCTGCCGACCCGTTGCGCGGGGCTTACTGCTGTGCGTCTGCCGACCCGTTGCGCGGGGCTGACCATAGCTAGTTTGTCTGCCGACCCGTTGCGCGGGGTCGATCGTCGTCTGCCAGCCGACCCGTTGTGCGGGGCCGACCGTCGTCTGCCAGCCGACCCCCTGCGCGGGGCCGATCGTCGTCTGTCTGCCGACCCCTTGCGCGGGGCTGACTACTGTGCGTCTGCTGACCCGTTGTGTGGGGCCGACCATAGTCTGTCTGCCGACCCGTCGTGCGGGGCCGACCGTCGTCTTCCAGCCGACCCCCTGCGCGGGGCCGACCGTCGTCTGTCTGCTGACCCGTTGCACGGGGCTAACCGTCACACCCATCGATCCCCTGCCAGGGGCCGACCGGGTGTGCGTATGCCGACTGTATGTATACCCTCGCCCAACCAGCTAGGTGGTAACCTAGTTAGTTGGGACGCCGTGGTGCGAACGGGTCGGCACCTAGCCGGCTGGGATCGGGGGTTCGATGCCGGCAGAGGGGCGGAGTTATGCTGAAGGGACCCCATGGGGCTGGGGTAGGCGAAAACTGCCCAAGGGGGGTCAGATGCAAACAAAGGGGGATGAAGGGTCGGTAGCAAAATGAAAAGGGTTGGGGGGGGGGGGGGGGGGTGAGTGCAAATATAGGAAAAAAAAGCGTTGAAAATACGAGCCGGAGTTATGTACGACGAGACCTAGTGGTTGCATCCGGGATCGGAATCCGTCGAATTTAGAGTCAGTACGATCCTCGTGTGACCCTCTACAAGGGCATCTAGAGCTGGGGGGAGAATGAAGCCGATGAGCCCATCATTGCGCGATGGGAAAACAGGATAAAACACGAGTTAAAAACTCGAAAGGCGAAGAAAAAAGGCGTGAAATCGCGACCCGGAGCCACGTACGACGAGAGCTACCGTGTGTATCCGGACCCGGAATTTGTGGATGTCAGAGCCCGGGCGATCCTCACATGGCCGTCTACAGGGGTATCTAGAGTTCAGGCGAGAATGAAGCCAATGAGCCCATTCTTGTGCAATGGGAAAACAGGATAAAATACAAGTTAAAACTTGATAATTTACTCGGTCCGGGCACCCTTCGCTCGTTTATCCGTAGGGGTGAAGGGGAGAGGGGTTCCTTATGGGTGCACGTTCCCCTCGGGGTGGGGAAATTGGGAATGTGGCGCACCCCCCAAGGGGGAGCTGGGGACGGCCTCAGTTAGAGAGGCAAAGGGGCAAGGAGGTGGGGTTTTGGCTGGTCGGGTAAAAGGTAGTGATCTGGTCGGGTGGGCTGATCGGGTAAACTGATCGGGTAGGCTGATCGGGTAAACTGATCGGGTGGGCTGATCGGGTAGGCTGATCGGGTAAACTGATCGGGTAGGCTGATCGGGTAAAAGGTAATGATCTCTTTCACTCTCCACCTCACTCTCTCATTCTCACTCTCTTATTCTCACTCTCTTATTCACCCTCACACCCTGGTGGTCGGGTACTCTCACTCATTCTCTCACTGATCCTCTCACTCTAAACTTCTCTCCCATGCTCACCTCCTCACTCACTGTTTTTGTTGCAGCTGTTGGGGAGGGGGGCTGGTCGGGTTTGAGGAGGGGATAGAGTGAGGAGCTGGCTTGCATGAATCCCTCTCTCTCTCTTATCCTCTCACTCACTCTATCTTTAGACTAGGGGAGAGAAGGTTGGTCGGGTGGGGAGGGTGGTGCTGGACTTCTGATGGGATCCAATGCTTTAGTGCTGGTAGGATCGCACCCGTTCATGGGCTTCGGTGCTTTAGTGCTGGTATATTCGCACCCTTTGAAACTCTCTCTTTTGGGGATGGTGAGCCAAGCCGTTCCACCACGAGACGAGACAAGCCTTGCCTGTTTGTGTTTGTCTTGTTTATCAAGCGAGCCTAAACTCCAGCGTTGGCTGTCGCACCTGCCGGCACGTCATCCAGCTTCGGCCACCGGGTGTGCGCCGACCCCCTGCCAATGGCTGGTAGGGGGAGCGTTTGCCAAGGCGCAGGTCATCTCGGGCTTCGTCAAATGCCGAGGCTAAGGCTGCCTCGGGCTTCATCTTTGAATGTCGAAGCGGGACTTCAGGCTTCGTCGAATGCCAAGGTGAAGACTGCGCGCACGCCTTGGGTTTTGCTTCTGAATACCAAGGATGTTGCCTTGGGCTGTGACGGTGCCAACGTTTCGGGGGCTTTGTCAGGTGCCGAGGCGGAAAAGTTTGCCTCGGACGTTGTTTTCGAATGCCAAGATGAAGGTCACCTCGGGCCGAGACGGTTCCAACGTCTCGGGCTTCGTCAGGTGCCGAGGCAGCGAAGCCTACCTCGGACTTTGTCTGCGAACGCCGAGACGGTGTGGAGTACCTTGGACTTTGCTTTCAAATGCCAAGGTTGTCATCTTGGGTTGAGACGGTGTCGACGTCTCGGGTTTCGTCAGGTACCGAGGTAACAAAGGCTGCCTCAGACTATCTTCGAATGCCGAGGCGAAGGTCGCATCAGGCCGAGACGGTGTTGACGTCTCGGGCTTCGTCAGGTGCCGAGGCGATGAAGGGTGCCTCGGACTGTCTTCGAATACCGAGGCGAAGGTTGTCTCGGGCTTCGTCAGGTGCCGAGGCGGGGAAGTTTGCCTCGAGCTTAGTCTTCGAATGCCGAGGCGAAGGTTGCCTCGGGCCGAGACAGTGCTAACGTCTCGGGCTTTGTCAGGTGCCGAGGCACGGAAGTTTGCCTCGAGCTTAGTCTTCGAATGCCGAGGCGAAGGTTGCCTCGGGCCGAGACGGTGCTAACGTCTCGGGCTTCGTCAGGTGCCGAGGCGCGGAAGTTTGCCTCGAGCTTAGTCTTCGAATGCCGAGGTGAAGGTTGCCTCGGGCCGAGACGGTGCTAACGTCTCGGGCTTCGTCAGGTGCCGAGGCGCTGAAGCCTACCTTGAACTTTGATTTTTGATTGCCAAGGTTGTCACCTTGGGCCAAGACGATGTCGTCGTCTCGGGCTTTGTCTTTGTATGCCGAGGATGGGACCTTGGACTTACTGATTGGAGGGGGGTAAGAATTCGGAGTACTCAGCGTGGTGCCTTTGTATCGGTTGGACTTAGGCGAAGCGCCATTTCAGTCGAACCTACGTATTGGGTCACGTAGCTTTGTACCGTTGCAGGTTAGTTGGCCGTGTCGCAACGCGTACCGAACTAACTGTGGTGGGGCACTAGTGCATGTGTCCTTACATGACAACGGGAGCATGTGCGACGCCAATGATTCAGAGTACTCAGCGTAGCACCCTTGTATTGGTTGGACTTAGGCGAAGCGCCGTTTCAGTCGAACCTACGTATCGGGACACGTAGCTTTGTATCATTGCAGGTTAGTCGGCCGTGTCGCAATGCGAACCGAACTAACTGTGGAGAGGCACTAGTGCATGTGTCCTTACATGACAACGGGAGCATGTGCGACGCCAATGATTCAGAGTACTCAGCGTAGCGCCCTTGTATCGGTTGGACTTAGGCGAAGCGCCGTTTCAGTCGAACCTACGTATCGGGACACGTAGCTTTGTACCATTGCAGGTTAGTCGGCCGTGTCGCAACGCGAACCGAACTAACTGTGGCGAGGAACTAGTGCATATGTCCTTACGTGACAACTGGAGCACGTGCGACACCAATGATTCAGAGTACTCAGCGTAGCGCCCTTGTATCGGTTGGACTTAGGCGAAGTGCCGTTTCAGTCGAACCTACGTGTCGGGACACGTAGCTTTGTACCGTTGTAGGTTAGTCGCTCGTGTCGCAACGCGAACCGAACTAACTGTGGCGAGGCACTAGTGCATATGTCCTTACGTGACAACTAGAGCACGTGCGACACCAATGATTCAGAGTACTCAGCGTAGCGCCCTTGTATCGGTTGGACTTAGGCGAAGCACCATTTCAGTCGAACCTACGTGTCGGGACACGTAGCTTTGTACCGTTGCAGGTTAGTCGGCCGTGTCGCAACGCGAACCGAACTAACTGTGGCGAGGCACTAGTGCATGTGTCCTTATGTGACAACTGGAGCACGTGCGACACCAATGATTCGGAGTACTCAGCGTAGCGCCCTTGTATCGGTTGGACTTAGGCGAAGCACCGTTTCAGTCAAACCTACGTATCGGGACACGTAACTTTGTACCGTTGCAGGTTAGTCGGTTGTGTCGTAACTCAAACTGAACTAACTGTGGCGTTGAGTAGAAGTCGAGATAGAATTTGATAGTCTTCGATCGAACTTGAAACAACTGTCATTTCATTAATAACTTAGAAGATGTTATATCATGGATTTCAGATAAGAGACCTTCCGAGTTACTGATAGTCGACGGTCTTCTACTTTGGTCGGTTGACGGGGTGCTTCTCTTTGGTGTCCGTGGTCTTCTGAAGCTCTACGGGTCTATCGTCTGTCCGTCTCAGCCTCTTAGGGGTTCCATCTTCCTCAGCCTGAGTATTGCGAGCTTGAGCTGTTGGTCTCGTTGGTGCCTTATCAGAAAGGCGCTTCTCAAGGTCACGCTTCTTGCGAGCGACTTGATCGTCCTCCACCTCGATCTCCTTTTGAATTCGATCAAATAGCACTCCGAGGGAGGCAGGAGGATTACGAATGAGGTCATTGTAGATGTGGAGGTCAAAGCGTAGGGCATTCTGAAATGAGAGCATGATGGTTTCATCGTCGAGGTGATGTCCGGAGAGCGCAGCATGCTCATTCCGAAACCTCCGAGAGAACTTTCGAAGGGTTTCATCTGATCGCATCCTGAGTCGGTAGAGAGAATCTAGCTTCTTCTCCAGCTTGAGGTTCAGCCGATAGTGTTGAACAAAGAGGTCTGCCAGATCCTTGAATTTACTTATGGAGGCCGTAGGGAGGTTGTGATACCAGTCCAGCGACATATCATCTAGGCTGCCAGCAAAGATGCGACATAGAACCTGGTTGTCATGGTCATATGGTGTCAATGCTTGTTTGAAGGTGAGGACGTGTAGCGTCGGATCTCCCTTTAAACAGTTGAATCTGGGGAGAGCGGGGGCTTTCCAGCTTCGAGGAAACTGGGCTTGGAGAATATGCTGATGAAGTGGCCCTTCGGAAGCGTGATTGTTCCGACGATCACCTCGCTGGTCAGAGAGACATCTCGGAGGAAGAGGAGGCAAAGAGGGTGTTGGAGTCCATCTCGTCGTCCGATGCCCAACTGGGGTTCGATCTCCATTATAATGTTGCCGAACTTTGGAGCTGTGCCTATTATCCCGAACATCCCTCACGATGCAAGGCTTGGAGGATGACTCAGAGCCGAGAGACTTGGGATGGTGAGCAGACTCGCTGAGACGCTCCCAAACAGTCGGCTTGGGAGGAATAGGCGAGAGTTCTCTCGAGAGGGATTTAAGAGAACGTCGAGGGATGTCGATGACGGATCGTCTGGAAGGAGCATGAGATTTGTCAATCGATCGGTAGACGTCTGCTCCGTCTTTGATGCCAGCGGCAGACCATGGGAGGTCAGTTCCTGCTTCAACGATAATCTGTCGGAGGGAGTCTCTTTCCACCATGAGAGCGGCGTTCTGCTTCATGAGGGTGAGGAGTTGATAATCCTCTGCTGTGATTTGGTATGACGCTTGAGCATCGGCACCAGGAGAGACATGCGCTTTCCCCAAGGGTTGAGGAATTTGGTCGGCTCGTTGAGGTGACCGTCGAAGTTGAGCCTGGGCAGCACGATCAACCGACGGGCGACTCCTCGAATTGGCAGAGAGTTGTTGTTCCAGATGTTGGCTTGTTGCAAACCGATGACTCATTGATCGAGTTCTCGGATGCTGAGCGTCTAGGTGCATGCCGCTCTCCTCTGGTAGGTCCGTTGGTGTTTTCGCCATCTAGGTGTAGCGATGGAGATAGACGGATTGCTCGGGCAACCGGTAGCAGCTACCAACGAAGTTGGGAGGCTTATTTGATAGGATCGTAATCCCACAGACGGCGCCAAACTGTGGGGGAGGATTTCGGCCGTCGTACGTGACCCTCCTCCAACAATCGATTGAAGGTTTTATCCTTCGGGATGTGGCACGCTTCGAAGCATTGAGTGGTGACTTGCTAGGCTGTCACAAAAGCACTGTAGAGTAGAAAGGTAGAGGAAGAGATGACACAGGATGTGGTGACGAAGTTCAACCTAAGCCTACGTCTCCGTGCGGTAAGACGCAACCTTTGAATCCACTATCTCTGAGTAAACAGTAGAGCTACTCTCGACAGGCCGAGGAGTGCTTCTTACAAGATGACAGAGGGTGGAGAGGAGATCTGAAAACCAGAAAGCCCGGGGAGCTCTGGAAAACAGAAAGTGGGATTATGGTCTGGATTTTTCGATCCGGAATCATTTACAGGGTTTGCTATTTATAAGGGCTTAGTTTATCTAGGGAATATTCTAGGAATATTCCCAGAAATATCCGGGGTTTGGTAAATACCGGGGGGATTTACCAGACCCCAGATAGTGCAAGTGGGCCCCAGGCAGGGCTGCGGGTCCCACCATTGGACTCGTGGGCCCCAGGCAGGGCTGTGGGTCCCACCATTGGGCATTAGCCAGATTTTGCACCCACAGAGTCCTTGAGTAGGATGGGTAGAGTTGGTCTCTAGTGTGGTTAAGTTGGGTCCGAGAGTGGATCGAGAGTGATGCTAAGGAACTTAAGGTAATGCATGGCTATGATGGGCTTTGGTTATCATCATCCAAATCCATCATCGCTTATGCGTGTAGTTCTCCTCTCAGATGTTCGATGCACTGCATTGGCTTATTAATGAAGTCTTCTCTTGGCCAAATCATTGCGCAATTATCATTCTCCATCATTCTTCATAAAAAGACTCCAAACGAGCTGTACAACCTCTATCGGAGTGTCGTGAGAATATCCACTGCTTAGTCGTTCTTGATACTTTTGAGCTGACTACGTCGAGAACCAGATCAATTTTTTGAAAAACACATGAAATGACGCTTATCAGGTTCAAACGCGATTATCGATAAAATGATAATTTGTAATATCTGGTTCTGTATCTTTCATGCATGCAATGTATGAGAGCGAACCAATATGCCGATGGATTTGTATGAAAGTCTACTATATCATGGTGCAAATAAACTCATGCAGTTTACGTGTATGATGAAAATTTTACGTAGCAAAGTGACATTATATGCATAATAAAGAAGGGATAATTCGCACCAAATGAATGCTCAACAATCGCCCATGAGATCTCTATGGCCAGCATGTCGCGGCGCTCTGGATCTTTAAAGTGCCTACATCGAGAAGTCACAACCCAGCAACAGGTGGTCGGTCGTCTCCTCCGTCCTATCGCACAGGTCACAAGCTGGGTCAGAAACTCCCGGGTGGTTCCTCCGCAGCAGATTGACCTTCGTGAGGATCCTGTTCCGGAAGGCGAGAAGCATGAAGATCCTCGTTTTGGGGGGGCACATAGCCCGCCAAATAGCCTTGGCCGGTGGGCAAAAAATCCCCCCGAAGTTGAGGGACTGATAGTAACTCCGAATGGAGAAGGCGCCTGTGTTAGTCCATCGCCACCTCGCTCTGTCAGGGGCCTCCGAGAGAGAAACCCCCGCTAAAACCTTCAACAGCTGGCCCAGCTCATGAAGGCGCTCCGAAGGAAACGGGGCGGTGATCTTTGGTCTGCAAATCGTAATGCCCCCTCGGACTGAGGTCTGCAACCAAACTGACGCCCCTTTGATCGGGGCCAGGGCATTGAGGTTGTAGAATAACGTCCGGAGCGGAAGTTCGTCGATCTAAAAGTCCTCCTAGAATCTCACCTTCGTTCCGCACCCCGCGATGAGCTTGGTACCGCAACAATAGATCTGTGAGACCCTAGTGACCCCTCTCCAGAAGGATGAGATCGGACCCGAAGTCCTCAATTTAGAGTGGAGGGGGGGAGAATCTCCTGAAATACCTCACCGTGATGACGCTCTGCTAGACGTCGCCGACTCCTTGGACTTGCAGACACTGCCCCAGGCTAGGAGAGGGTAGGAACTGGAGTTGCCTGCTACCCCCCGCCACAGAAATCTTCGTCGCAACCTGTCATCCGGTTGATAACCCACACCAGGAAATGGTAAAAGGAGAAGTAGTAAGATGGGATTGCGGATAGGACGAAGTTGACCAGAGGTAGCCTTCCACCAATCGAGAGCAAGTTGCCCTTCCACCCTGATAGCCGCCTCTCCAACCTATGGATAAGCTCGAGTCATCCATCCCTGGGCAAGCGCCGATCGGAAATAGAAAGGCCCAGGTATCTGAAGGGAAGGTTCCCTAATCCGCAACCGAGAATAGCCGACAGATCAGAAGGAATGTCCGAAAAAGCCCCCAGGTAGAAGATGGCCGACTTCGTAAAGTTGACCCTCAGCCTGGTCGACGCGAGACGGAAGCACTATAGAAGGAGCTTGAGAACCATCGCTTGTGCCTGGTCCATCGCCAGGAACAGCAAGGTGTCATCCGCGAAGTGAAGGTTGGAGACCTCCGAAGCCTCTGCACTGATACCTTCAAGGAGGCCGTTCTGTACAGTCTTCTTCAGAATCACATCAAAGATATCCATCGCCAGGATGAAAAGAAAATGCTAGGTAGCCAACTAGTTTGTCAACATTACGTGGCATCAGCCTAGGGCTCATCCTATCGCCCCCACAAAAATGCTCCAAGCAATGAGGACCTTGCCATATGGCTTAAAATACTCCAACCAATGAGGACCTTGCCAGCACTCCAAATTAGGGGTGCAAGGTGGAACGGAAATTCCGATTGCGTCCGAAACCAATCCGAAAAATTCTAATTTTGGCATCACATAATTAAATCTGAATTCTGAAATTCTGAAAATTCCAAAAAAAATCGAAACAGAATTAGAAGGGTGCTAAGTATTCCGACAATTTCAATTTCTGGTCTAAAAATTCCAAAAACATTCGATCCGAAAAAATCCAAAAAATTTCGATGTTTTATTCTGACTTGACCCAACCCAGACCCATCTGAAGCAGTAGGTGTTGTACATTGTCGGCCTTTAGGCAAAGCCAACAAAGCTATTACTTTGGGCCTCACCCAAGGGTAAAGCACCATATATATATATATATATATATATATATATATATATATATATATATATATATATATATATATATATATATATACTTAAAATGGGTCCAACGCAACACCAGCATGCAATAGTCTGCGATGCACCGCATATAAAACTTTAAAATCCTAAATCCCAAACAAATCATATTCCACCGTTTCCACTCTTTGCCCGACCCGACCCAACCAAGACTCATCCGAAGCAACATGTGATGTGCAATTCCGAAAATTCCAAAATTCTACCAAAATTTGAAATTCCGAAAAAATCCAAAAAGTCTGCCAAAATTGGAGAATTTTGAAACATTCCCAAAAAATTCCGAAAATGTAACATTCCGAAATTTTCGAATCAGAATTTGATTTTGAAATTCCGAAATTTCGGAATCGGAATCGGAATGCCATTTGGGATTCCGAAAATTTTTGGAATTTTTTCGAATACGTCTATTCCGATCCGATCGATCCGAAAATCAGCCCTACTCCAAATCATTTGGAGTTGACAACAAAAGTTGGCTATATATCATTACTCTTTTTCCTCCTATTTTTTTTAGGGGGACTTAGTAAGAGGTCCTTGACAAGAGATCACTTTAAGGATAAGGACACTCAAAAAGATGATGTTGTAGCAGGCCCCTCCCGAAATGATCCAGCTAGAGGAAGTCCTACACGTGAATTTTATCCCTTTTTAATAACCAAATTACCCCTTATTGCATGCTCCTCCGGCCGTCCTTGCTGCTATATGACTCAAATGCGCGGATTTGCTACAGTGATTTCATTGTAGTAATTTTTTTTGACACAATTTTAAAGAAAAATATATTGCTATAGTAATTTCACTATAGCAAAAGAGTAACAATCTACACAAATTGTTACACTACAAAGATTGCTACTCAATTTGTAACGATTGTTACTTTTTTTCTACAGTGATTTTACTGTAGTAAAAGAGTAACAATTTGCACAAATTGTTGCTAAACAAGATTGTTACTCAATCTTCGCAAATTGTTAGTATTTTGCTACAGTGATTTTACTATAGCAAAAAAAATCTGGTTAATCGGGTTATAAGTACAAACCCGAACCTGACCCATTAAATAAACGGGCCAATCGGGTCAACCCGTTTATGACCCGAACCCGATTAGGCCAAACCCAAACCCGCTAACTTCGGGTCGGGTTCCGGTCGAGTTGGCCGGTTTGGTCAAGGATTGCCACCCCTATAGCATAGGTCTGGTCTGTCTGGACAATGGGTCGACATTTGTTTATTTTATGCAATATTTTGGGTTGGGTTTAGGGCTGTGGATCGAAGGCTGGCGGGTTGGAAAGGGCGGTTGCTTTACCACGGTGGCCACCTAACAGTGGTGAACGCGGTGCTGACCTCGATTCTGTGCTACATGATGTCTTTCTACCTCCTCACAGTGTGGGTGATCAAACATATTGACAGGATCCCGCTGTGATTTTTTGTGGTGGGGGTGTGAGGGCACGTTGGGATCTTACAACCTTGCCAGTTAGTTGGAAGCAAGTATGTCAATCCCGCAAGCAATGTGGGTTGGGGGTTCTCGACCTAGCAGACTTCAATCGTGCATTGCTTGATAAATGATGGTGGCGGCTATAAAATAATCTCGGAGACAGCTGGACATCCATTGTTTGCGATCGCTACTTTCAACGACTTTCCCCCTTGCGCTCTTGTGGCCGGTAGCGTCTCCCCATTTTGGCAAGGAATTTCTAAGTCTTTTGATGTTTTCCATTGTGGGTGTAACGCTATCCTTGAAACGAGTAAGGACATCTGTTTTCTAGCAGGACATCTGGTTGGGAGAGGTGCCACTGCGGACCATATTTGGCAAGCTTTTTGACCTAGCTTGGGACCTAGGGGCTACTGTCCGGTCATAATGGATGGCCCAGGGGTGACTGAGGGGTGGCACCTCTCCTTCCGTCGGGTGGTTCCACTACACCTGGTGCCGCTACTGGAGAAGATGTACGATCTTCTTCGGTCGATCTTGATCTCAAGGAATTGGGATGCTATGAGATGTCGTTGCGAGAGAAGCGGCGGATTCTCGGTCCAATCATTCTATCGGTTCATTAATGGGGGAGGCTTGATCTGTCCAGTGGCGAGATACTTGTGACGAGCTAGAGTCTCGCTGAAGGTGCACATATTTTCTTGAATCATCTTGAAGGATCAGATCCTCACACGAGTTCAGCGGCGACACCACCTGACACTGACTAATGCCTCCGATTTTTGTTGTGACTGGGTGCTCGAGAATCTAGTACCCATATGTTATCGTTGGTATTCGACTTTTGATCCAAGAGTAGAGCATCGGTGGTGGTGCCGCTTTGAGGGACAGGTTGGGGATCTTGAGAGGAGCATTATATGGTGTGTGTTGTACTGTCTTCTTCCATTTTATAATAAACTGGTTGGGGTCCATGCCTAACCCTCCTCACGTCGTGGGTCCATGCAACTCACTTTCTAAACTGACAGCTCACAACTCACTGTAACATTCCCTTCTCTCTCTCTCTCTCTCTCTCTCTCTCTCTCTCTCTCTATATATATATATATATATATATATATAGAGAGAGAGAGAGAGAGAGAGAGAGAGAGAGAGAGAGTGGGAGGGAGGAAGGGAGGGAGAGAGACCATAAAAAGAAGGGAGAGATGAAGGAGGGAGGGCCACATGGCATATTCTGATTGGGTCGTAATTATTTAACATCGGTTGAAAAATATGTGAACAATCATTATATTACAAAACTTGTCCCAAATTTTTTACATAAAACCCATCAATTATATATAGGGCTGTTAAATTGAGTTGTGAGCTACGGTAGGAGAAAATGAGCTGCAGGTATTTTGACACCCTAGAAGTTTTGGAATCTGATAAAATTTGGTGAGGGTGTTGTCTAGAGTAAGATGATCATTCTCACCAATTTTCATCAAATTCAAAAACTTCTAGGGGGGTCAAATGGTCGAAGCGAAATATACAAATTTTAACGGTGACTACGGACGACAGATTTTGCTTCGACCATTAGACTCCCCTAGAAGTTTTGGAATTTGATGAAATTGGTGAAGATGATTATGTTACCCTAACCAACACCCTCACCGAATTTCATCAAATTTCAAAACTCCTAGAAGGGCAAAATACCAGCAACTCACTTTCTAAACTGACAGCTCACAACTCACTGTAACATTCCCTTCTCTCTCTCTCTCAGTTCGGGTTGGCGCGGGTCGGGTCGGGTTGACACGACCCATTTGGTAAACGGGTGAAGTCAGGTCAATCGGGTTATAAGTACAAACCCGAACCTGACCCATTAAATAAACGGGCCAATCGGGTCAACCCGTTTATGACCCGAACCCGTTTAGGCCAAACCCAAACCCGCTAACTTCGGGTCGGGTTCCGGTCGAGTTGGCCGGTCGGGTCAAGGATTGCCACCCCTATAGCATAGGTCTGGTCCGTCTGGACAATGGGTCGACATTTGTTTATTTTATGCAATATTTTGGGTTGGGTTTAGGGCTGTGGATCGAAGGCTGGCGGGTTGGAAAGGGCGGTTGCTTTACCACGGTGGCCACCTAACAGTGGTGAACGCGGTGCTGACCTCGATTATGTGCTACATGATGTCTTTCTACCTCCTCACAGTGTGGGTGATCAAACATATTGACAGGATCCCGCTGTGATTTTTTGTGGTGGGGGTGTGAGGGCACGTTGGGATCTTACAACCTTGCCAGTTAGTTGGAAGCAAGTATGTCAATCCCGCAAGCAATGTGGGTTGGGGGTTCTCGACCTAGCAGACTTCAATCGTGCATTGCTTGATAAATGATGGCGGCGGCTATAAAATAATCTCGGAGACAGCTGGACATCCATTGTTTGCGATCGCTACTTTCAACGACTTTCCCCCTTGCGCTCTTGTGGCCGGTAGCGTCTCCCCATTTTGGCGAGGAATTTCTATGTCTTTTGATGTTTTCCATTGTGGGTGTAACGCTATCCTTGAAACGAGTAAGGACATCTGTTTTCTAGCAGGACATCTGGTTGGGAGAGGTGCCACTGCGGACCATATTTGGCAAGCTTTTTGACCTAGCTTGGGACCTAGGGGCTACTGTCCGGTCATAATGGATGGCCCAGGGGTGACTGAGGGGTGGCACCTCTCCTTCCGTCGGGTGGTTCCACTACACCTGGTGCCGCTACTAGAGAAGATGTACGATCTTCTTCGGTCGATCTTGATCTCAAGGAATTGGGATGCTATGAGATGTCGTTGCGAGAGAAGCGGCAGATTCTCGGTCCAATCATTCTATCGGTTCATTAATGGGGGAGGCTTGATCTGTCCAGTGGCGAGATACTTGTGACGAGCTAGAGTCTCGCTGAAGGTGCACATATTTTCTTGAATCATCTTGAAGGATCAGATCCTCACACGAGTTCAGCGGCGACACCACCTGACAATGACTAATGCCTCCGATTTTTGTTGTGACTGGGTGCTCGAGAATCTAGTACCCATATGTTATCGTTGGTATTCGACTTTTGATCCAAGAGTAGAGCGTTGGTGGTGGTGCCCCTTTGAGGGACAGGTTGGGGATCTTGAGAGAAGCTATATTGGTGTGTGTTGTACTATCTTTTATTCATCTTCTCTCTTCTCTCTTGATACTATTCGATTTAGACATGCAGGATCAGAGCTTCTTGATACTCCCTCCCTATTGGTGGATCTGGATAAAAGGTTGGACACATCATGTCATAATCCATTCCATCAATTCAATATCCTTAATCCTTGTTTCATAGGTAAATTAGTGCTAGGTCCTTCTAGATAATTTTTAGCAATAAAGATGGGCAAAGAGATACTTTAGCATTAGGTCCTCCTGCTTGGAAAATATCCATTTTACCCCTACATGTCATTCCGATTGAAAAATATCCATTTTACCCTTACGTGCACTTGTACAGATAAGCAACCATCCCATTTTTGACACAAATCACTATAACAAAAACAGTAACAATATATGCAGATTGTTACTCTAGCTACAGTAAAATCACTGTAGCAAATTTTTTTTTTGTGAAATCTCGTCGGAAAAAAATTAATACAGTGAAATCACTGTAGCAAAAGAGTAACAATCTGTGCAGATTGAGTAACAATTTTTGTGGAGTAACAATCTGCATAAATTAAGTAACATTCTTTGTGTAGTAGCAATATGTGCAGATTGTTACTCTTTTGCTACAGTGAAATTACTATAGAAAAAAATTGTGAAATCTCATCGGATTTTTTTTTTTTTTGCTACAGTTAAATTGCTGTAGCTAAAGAGGGACAATCTTTGTAGATTGAGTAGCAATCTGCATAGATTGTTACTATAGCAAAATCACTGTAACAAATTATGTGAATAACTATAGCGATAAGGATAGATGGGGATTGCTATAAAGGGGCTTTTTTGTCAGTTAAAGGAGATAAGTCAATGGAGGGACTTGCTCTAGCTGCATCTTTTTCGGAAGTGACATGGTGCAAAACCATCTTGATGTCTATCATTTTCACAAAACATATCTCTTGTTAGGGACCTATCACTAAGTCTTCCTTGTTTCTTTCTCATATATCCATATACTATATATTCATTTTTCATTTTTGTCATATTTAGTTGTTTGATCCTATTCTTTTGGTTCTTATTCTTCTTCAAATCACATACCTATTAAGGTAGAGTATCATGAGTCTACCTTGCTCCATTGGAGGAGATGAGGAGGTTCTGAAGGAGAGGGAGGAGCAGAGGAAGAGAGCAGGATGAGGATCAAGGGCTTCGGTGGGCTCCTACGACGCCATCTTGGTTGTGGCACAGAGTGCTCAGGCGATGGGAGGGGATCGGGGAAGATGATGAAGGGGAGGAAGATGAAGAGGGAGGAGAAGCAGAAAAGAGGGAGGAGAGGAGAGAGAGGGAGGAGAAAGGCTCACCGAAGGGGTAGTTCCTGTCGCCAGTGAGATCGTCCAAGGGGGAACACATAGCTACAGGCAGAGGAGAAGAGAGGACACACTCACACACACACACACACACACACACACACACACACACACACACACACACACACACACACACACACACACATATATATATATATATATATATATATATATATATATATATATATATATATATATATATAGAGAGAGAGAGAGAGAGAGAGAGAGAGAGAGAGAGAGAGAGAGAGAGAGTGGGGGGGGGGGGGGAGAGTGGGAGGGAGGAAGGGAGGGAGAGAGACCATAAAAAGAAGGGAGAGATGAAGGAGGGAGGGCCACATGGCATATTCTGATTGGGTCGTAATTATTTAACATCGGTTGAAAAATAAGTGAACAATCATTATATTACAAAACTTGTCCCAAATTTTTTACATAAAACCCATCAATTATATATAGGGCTGTTACATTGAGTTGTGAGCTACGGTAGGAGAAAATGAGCTGCAGGTATTTTGACACCCTAGAAGTTTTGGAATCTGATAAAATTTGGTGAGGGTGTTGTCTAGAGTAAGATGATCATTCTCACCAATTTTCATCAAATTCAAAAACTTCTAGGGGGGTCAAATGGTCGAAGAAAAATATACAAATTTTAACGGTGACTACGGACGACAGATTTTGCTTCGACCATTAGACTCCCCTAGAAGTTTTGGAATTTGATGAAATTGGTGAAGATGATTATATTACCCTAACCAACACCCTCACCGAATTTCATCAAATTTCAAAACTCCTAGAAGGGCAAAATACCAGCAACTCACTTTCTAAACTGACAGCTCACAACTCACTGTAACATTCCCTTCTCTCTCTCTCTCTCTCTCTCTCTCTCTCTCTCTCTATATATATATATATATATATATATATATATATATATATATATATATATATATATATATATATATATATATATATATATATGGTATATCGGATAGCTGCAGTGCGACACCGCATACCGCACCGTAACATCCCTCTCTCTCTCTCTCTCTTTATATATATATATATATATATATATATATATATATATATATATATATATATATATATATATATATATATATATATATATATATATATATATATATATATATATCTATATAACATGTTAGGGCAGTTCGGATTATTTACAACATTGCCATCCTCAAAATCATTCGAGACAACTTTTGGAGACAAGTTGTCCATCCGATCTGATTGTATGTGTCAAACACACTCAATTACTTCTCAAATCAAACGGATAAAAAACCTCCCACAAACTATCAAAACCGAAACCCTCAAATCCCTCAAAACTCTCACCACGCTAACAACCTCTTGCTACACGTTCTCCCCCCACGCTGCACTATCGCTGCATGTTATCCCAACCCCCACGCTGCACGCTAGCCCCCCAACCCCCGGTTCATCTCCCTCTCTTCTCCGGCTCGCCATCGCCTTACACTGCCAGGTTCTCTCTCTCTCTCTCTTTTGACGATCTTCTTTCCTAGAAAAAAAAAACAGAGCAAGTCCCAGCCCTCCGTCTCAGATCGGCTGAAAGAAGAGAAGGAATGAGGGGTCTATCTCACCTCTCCGGCACTGCAGCACAGCCCCCTCCTCTTCCTTCCTCCGCACTGGCCGTAACACACCTGAACCCGTCCCGACGCCGGCCGAGCCACGCACCTCCACTCAAGCCGAGGTCCGGCCCTGATCAAGTCCCCGGCCACGACACGGCCCAATTTTGATCTGTGCTCTACTGCCTCAACGGTGGGAGGGAAGAGGAAGTGCTTGACCCGGATAAGCGCTCTCCCGGCTGGGACGATCACTGAAACCCACGAATCGAAAAAAAAACAAGGAGAGAGAGAGAGAGAGAGAGAGAGAGAGAGAGAGAGAGAGAGAGAGAGAGAGAGAGAGAGAGGAGCCACTCTCCGGCACTGCAACACAGACCCCGCCTCCTCTTCCTTCCTTCACTCCGGACGCAACACACCCGTTCCGACGCCGGCCAAGCCCCGCGCCTCCACTCAAGCCGCAACCCCTCCCCCCGCTACGATCCGGCCATCCTGACGGCGGCGGCGGGTCGGGGTCGTGGAGGCGGACGGTGGTGTGAAGCCCTGTTCCTCTGTATTATGTTTACAGAGGTCACGGAAGATCCCGTGACTCCATGGGTAAGAAATGGTTTTTTACTCACACCCCCACTTTTGAATTGAAATTTGAGTTACACCCGATTTTTATAAATTTTGGTTTTACCCCCCAATCGGTCACCTGACTGTGAGCAACCCGTTCAAACTTCAAAGTGGGTTTTTATTTTTTAATTGAATAACATCCCAACATTTTTGTCGAAATTTGAATTACACCCCTACTTTTAACCGATCGCAATCGATCAAGTGACGGACTTGGGGGTAAAGTCAAAATTTTTAAATGTGGGGGTGTAAATAAATTTTTGACATAAAAAGGGGAGTACAATTTTTTTCCAACGAGGTTAAAAAGGGCCGTTGGTTTTAGTGTGATTCACGGTGAGACCCAGTGGCAAGCACACACGACTAATGAATCGTGCTCAGTTGTTGGATGCCGTTAGTGAAATATGGCACGCATCATCCCAGGTACCGTTTCCAATTGTAGGTTGATGGACGTCTAGAATGATCGAACTCATTCACATTATCTCGCAGTGGGCTCACAATCAAAATTTTTCCAATTGTGCCTACATATGTTACCAGATCACCCTTAACCAGTTATACCCATTTTAATGGACAATATGTCACACTATTATTGGGAGCAAAAATACCGCAAATGTGCCTCTTAACCTTATACTCGATTGATTTACTACAAATATAGGAAATCAATCTGGCAATAAAAATGCACTCCACGATATGTGGGAGAGCATTTTCTCAACCTAATTGATTTGCTACACTTGGTTGTAACCCAGTCGTGGTCTGCCACATAGTCCAAAAGAAAGAGCATTTTTGCTACCCATTATGCCTTTTCTTTTGGAGAACATGGTAGGCCACGATAAGGGGTGGCAATGGGTCGGGTCGGGTCGGGTTGAGACATAGGTATAAGGGTAAAATACCCAACCTGAACCCGAACCGTTTGATAAACGGGTCAAAAACTTAAACACAAGCCCGACCCATCTAATAAACAGGCTGACCCGACCTGACCCGTTTACTAAATTGGTCGGGTCGGGTTGGGTCAACAGAACCCATGTAAACTGGTCGGGCTGGGTCAAGTCAGGTCGGATTGGGCTGGGTTTGATCAGGTTGGGTCGAGTCAGGTTGACACAACCCATTTGGTAAACAGGTCAAGTCGGGTCAATCTGGTTATTAGTACAAACCCGAACCCGACCCATTAAATAAACGGGTCAGTCGTGTCGACCCGTTTATGACCAAAACCCGTTTAGGCCAAACCCAAACTGGCTAACTTCGGGTTGGGTTGGCGGTCAGGTTAAGGATTGCCACCCCTAGCCATGATTGGACCATGAGCAAGTGCGGCATAGCATTCTGGTAGCCAAAGTGGGCTTTGCTGCAGAAGGCAGCCATGACATTGAGACATTCGAAATATTTTATTGGCACAT